>OX596381.1:103652709-104899536 GCA_951394425.1 Tipula unca
CGTAGCTATACCACATTCGAGCTGCCTCCTCTTCACTCGTTAAACCATCCTGAGCTTACCAAGAAGCGTTTAAAGTCTCGGATCTCGATCTTAGTAACATCCGTGAGGTCGTTCAAAAGGGAAGATAAATTTTGTTCTGCTGTACGCTAGACTAGGACAGGTGCAGAAATCATGGGCAGGGACACACAATCTGCTCGCATGTATCCCAATGAGACAATGTCCCGTTATAGCTCCCACGACCATACCAATATGGTGCCGTCGAAGCGATATCAGTTGACCTGATCTGAACCGGTCAAATTCAGGCCAGATCTGCCTGGTTATTACACACGAACTGGCGTTAGACCATCTAAAGTTCGTTTCTTTTATGGTTTCTTCCTGAAGCAGCAGTTTACATGAAGCAAGCGGTATCTTTATATACCCGCCTACTTTGGGTTATTAGGCGTGCTGTGCCCTTGCGGGCCAGTTCATCTGCCTTTACATTCCCTGCGATGGATATTACATTACATTATACTTCAACCAGTCCATGAGTTCCATTATCGCGATAAGTTCAGCTTGAAAAACACTGCAAAAGTCGGGAAGACGAAAAGAGAGCAATGGTTATTGCTATAAAAAAGTATAAAGTAGAGTATTTTTAGGGCAACATTCTTCCACATCGACGTAACAATTGTGTGCGGATGCGATATTTTTCTCGCACACTCACGTAATTTATAGTTTGAAATTTGTATGGTTCAAATGTCGTTTGGTTTTATTTTGTTGTAAATATTTTAAGCATTTGTGTCGTTAAAATTTTAATAAAAGTACCATTAGTTTATAACAACCGAAATTTTTATAAAAATATATTAAAATAATTTAGTGTAAACATTTGTGGGTATCATAAAAAATGAAAAAAGATTACGGTAAGTTTATTGACGATTGCGGAAATACAAAAAATGCGCCATTCGTAAAATTAATATTTAATTTTGAACATAATTATGTTGCTATTTAAGTATATAAAAATTACAAAAAATATTATTATTATTCAATAAATTCGCTTATTACAATAAATTATATAAAACAATGTAAACGCACTCGTTGAACAACCAAAAAATGTATAAAATTTGTTGGTTATGCTACAAAAGCTGTCAAAATAAATCCATAAAATTATAAAATAAAAAAAAATATGGTCTTTGTCACACTAATGGAATTTTCTTTCTCCTTTCGTTATTTCAGTAAAGAAATACTGCCAGTAAAATGTTCATAATGAAATACAGGCTTAAAACTAAACGCTATATCTAAATATGTATGTATGTCATGACATACATTCAAAAGAAATTTTTTCTTACGAAATGCGTTAATAAGGAATGCGTTTAGCTTACTAAAGGGTCGTCTCTAAAGGTGCTATCATTTTTACTGATGAGATTTAATATGAAAAGTACCATTTATTTCCAACCAAAGAACGGAGCAGAAGCCTTACTACAAATCACCGAATATTCTCGACGCCTATCGTTTTATAATAATAGGCAAAGGAAGAAAAAGGAAAACAGTAGTAAATTTGTAACCGTCCTGTTACTGGTTTGGCTTACTATTAGAAAACGATAGCCGTCGAAAATGTCGGCGAAGAGAAGTCAGGCAAGGGCCTTCTTTAAAATTTGAAAATATGGACTAAAGAGACTAAAAACAACATTGAACGTGAAATTAAAAGCCAGCATCTGCGATAATTCCTGTACATATACTCCATTATGAATGAGTTCATACTATAGATATCATAACTGCGAATCACAACAACACTTTTAATTGTTTGTTTCATCTTTAACAGATACAAAGAAGAGCATCATTGATTTGTTGATAGGCTTAAGAAAGATGAAACAAGACAGGCTATTCATAAACAAATGTATACAGTTTTCACAAATTAAATATGCCAACAATAAAGGTACTATTCCATGGACTGATTGACTGAGTTGACTGAAAAGATCATAGCCACAAAATTACATTAGAGTAACAAAGACAACAAATACACGTTTTCTTTTTTCAAAATAATATATGTATGGTTAACATTTAACAGCGTAGTTTAGTATTAGTAAAGCCATCTTAATAAATCAAGCCTCCATGTTCAAAACGAAATTTTATTAAGATACCTAAAATGACAAAAATAATCGCTCTCTTCATACATTTAATATGGGGAGACATGATTTTCGTTTATAGAAATATTTGAATGAAAAGTAACTCAAAATTATAATTTTTTAAAATCAATTGAAACTATAAAGATTGGTTTTCATCTGACTTGAAGGATTTTTCCGTGGGGTTTTCCTTTTTATTGTATTAATTAAAGGAAAATAAGATACTTTATTCTCTAATAAAGCTCAAGTAGAAATAGAATAAAAATTTGTAAGAATGGGACACTGTGTACTTAACCAACAAAATAATTTATTAGCATCAAACAAATAAACCAAAAGAAGAAAATATCAATGAATTTTTAAAAAATGGAACAAACATAATGATAATAAAACAACGCAAAAAACGAGACAAAATATATGAACACAATTTTTTACTTCTTTGAATTTTACACATTTTTTGGTTAAATAAAAAAAGCTCGTTTCAAAATATCGCTCAACATGGAGGCTTTATATATTAAGATGGCTTTGGTAGTAATCACCGAATTTGAAGTTTCAAAATTGTTTATATAAAGGAAAAATTAACATTTACAAAATCTCAACCATAGATATTAAAATTTTCTTCCATTCAAAAATTATTTTTATAGTAAATTCTTTACCATACACAAACTTTATAGTAAAATTCACTTCCATGCGCAAATTTGTATGTAGTTTGTTCGACTGCCATAAAAAGTATTCGATTTGGTACTGCTAAAATTCAAATATTTTTTGACTGAGAAAATTGTTTTGTTTCATACAAAATATAATTTCTTTTCTTGCTTTAAATTGACTGAGTCAGTCAATCAGTTCATGGAATAAAACCTTAACGCACCATGCCTGACAAAACATCAAATATTTTACACGTTCTATCAAAAGTTAATTCAATATTTTTTTACTTTAGGACTCTTCACGGTCCGTTTCGCATTTGTGCAACTTCGCAATCTTGACGTCTTCCTTAATTGGTCTAAATTATTTTCAAAACACGTGAAATAATACTCAACAACTCAGCGTTTTATTTGCGCATCGCAAATCATTATACTATCACGGTTTTGGTGGGAAAATCTAAATTTTGATTTTTTTTATTGTGTTATACAATATTAATTAATTTTTTGCTTGAAATTTACCCAATTAAATTTAAAAATTCATTTTCAATAATATTATATTTTTAACCCTCTAATATATTGACTAAAAAAATGGATTTCAAAATTAAGATTTTCCCACCAAAATCGTAATATGGATTGCGATGCGCATTGAGTATGTTTCACGTGTTTTGAAAATAATTTGAACCAATTGAAAACGACGTCAAAATTAGCGAACCAGACCGTAAAAAAGCCCTTTGTTTCTTTAAAACTAAAAATAAAATGTTGAGACCTTAACGCCTAATTATTAATTTCAAATCTTTGTACATTGCACGTGCTATTTTTATTTATGATTTGCTATTATTTTTAAATTTTCAATGTATGTGTTAGAATTTTTTTATATGCAATTACTTTCTTTACGAAATGTCTGATTTGATTCAACTGTGTGAAATTGTAAAGCCGCGTTGGCTATTTTACTTAAGGGATCTTATATCAGCAATCACACTTACAGTAATCCTCGTGGCATTTGGATAACAGAAATCTGACGAAAAACAAAAATTAAATAAAAAACAAACGAAACAAGAAACATTTCATGTTTTTACTGATACTAATACGAAAATTGGAATGAAAAAGAAAACTTTATAGTTCATGTGTTTGCTAGACAAGATAAACACTATTTACCAATGTTGTCTCTATTTAATTGATTAGTGGACGTTAACCAAATGTAGCGGTGAAAACATCTTATATGTATACTTAATCAATGAGTTCACGTATAAAAAGAAGTGTGTAAGCATCGAAAAATATCAATTTAATATTAATGAATCCAAAGAAATCGAAGAATTTTGGTTAAAATAAATTTGAAGATGTGTTAATTTCTACCGAAAATTGATTAATTACCATTAATTAGATTCTAAATCACGTTTAAGCTAAATCAGGCATCATTTTGAACTCCTGCTTCTACATACAAATTGTTTACATGCATGTTTATTTGAACGTATGTTTTTCTGTTGGTAAAGAGCCAATCTAAAAAAATGAAATCCAAGTTTATTAGCAACATTTTTTTATTACACTACAGAGAAGTTACTCGTATATTATATATTCGAAATTACTACCATCATAAAATCAAACAACACAATAATAAAAGCTTTTATACCCATACACACTAAAAAAAGTTAAAATTGATTTAAAATTCAATAATAAAAAAAAGAAATTAAAGTTTATTAAGTGAATATTAAGTTCATTGAAATCTTATTGATTTTATGGGCAATTTGTGTGTGTATTGTATATTATTCTTAATTTCCAATCCTCTTACTATACACGAGTATATGTGTACTATGTGTGTGGGTAACTATGATTACAATACGACACGAAGTTTGCAATAATTTTCATCCTCCAGATAAAGTTATGATATGAATGGTTTGAAAATTGTACAATGAAAAAAGAAATTCGTTCCATGAACAAACCACTAAACAATCAAGCAATTAGAAAAGTGCATAGGACAACAATGACACAAATTATAGGTTATACCCGTTATACGTGATTTTTATAAAATTTATACATTCGGCCACATTCGAGATCTCAAAAAAGCGCCATTTTTTTTTCTAGGCTTACTTTATTGCCTGTTTGTTATTCTTGTTTCCCAAGAATACCACCACAGTATCCTTTGCTTGTCGTAGGAGGCGACTAAACGGTTGGATCGCTGGGCTGACGACCCGCATCCGTAAAAAAAATAAAATGTTTATAAAATCAACAAAAAGAAAAATGGATACCGCCAAAAAAAAACTGGACCCCCGCTCAAGTACCCGGATACGAGATTTAGGATCGGCACGTGGAACGTGCAATCACTTAGAAAACCAGGAGCGTTGGAGGGCCTAATCACGTGCATGAAAGAGTATCGGCTGGAACTCGTTGCTCTTCAAGAAACTCGCTGGCCCAAAAGTGGAGACCATGTGTCCCAGGGCTATACGGTGCTCTACAGTGGAGATGATCTCGGAAATCTTGGAGCTGGATTTCTTCTTGGGCCGCAGGTAAAGAAGGCTGTTTTGGATTTCCAAGCAGTCAATTCGGTTGTGTAAGCTTCGCTTGCGCATGAAGTTAGCCAACCTATCGATAATTTGTGTACATGCGCCCACAGAAGTCAGCCAGCCCCAAGATAAAGACTCATTTTACAATGACTTGAACGATCTGATGGGATCTATACCCGAACACGACGTTAGAATGGTAATTGGGGACTTTAATGCTAGAGCTGGCAGAAATCAGACCGACTTATGTGAAAACATAGGTCCGTACTCCCGACACGAAACTGCGACCGATAATGGTGATGTACTTTGCAATTGCTCATGATCTGAGAGTAGCAAGCACATTCTTCCCTCACAAAAACATACATCTAGAGACATGGACACATCCTCGTGGAACTTCCCGCAGCCAAATTGACCATGTGATAGTTTCTAAAGGACGGGCTCCGGTTGTGCAGGATGTGAGAACTTATCGGTCAGCAACCAAATACGTAGGTAGCGATCATCATTTGGTCGCTGCAAAGCTACGATGGAAGTTTTCGTACAAGTCTGGGAACACAGCGAACCGCATGGTACGATTCGACTGTGAAAGTCTGGTAAATGAAGATCACAAGAAACGATATCAGGATCTTGTCAGCGACAACATTGAAGGAGCCAATTACCAGTCTGACTGCGTGAACTCTGTCTGGGAGGTACTGAAAACTTCGGTTGTCAGTGCTGCTCAACAGACTTTAGGTATAGTGAAAGTCAGACCCAAGAATGATTGGTTTGATGACGAGTGTCGTCTTGCAGTTGAGCAACAAAATATAGCCCATAGTGAAGTGCAACAACGTCTCACAATCGCGAGGAAAAACAAAGGTGCTCTGGCGAGAAGGGCAGCTAAGCGGATTTGTAGACGGAAGAAGCGAGAATGGTGGAAGGCCGAGGTTCTGAAAGTACAACAACTCAGCAATGAGCGCAGTTCACGTAATTTCTTTAAACGAATTACTGGATTGCACCATACTTTCAGGCCTTCGTCAACCGCCATTCGGGACCGGGATGGAAACGTCTGTGTCAACATCGACGCAGTACTTGACGCATGGAGTGGACACTTTACAGAGCTGCTTGATGTTCATCATGCGTCACAGACTGTTGTTGAGCCACCTCTAAGACAGACTGCGGAGATTTGCACTGAGGATCCATCCCATGAGGAATTCACTAAGGCCATGCAGCGATTGAAACGAAACCGCTCACCTGGAGTGGACTGCATTAATTTGGAGCTCTTGATATTCGGAGGGGATACTTTGTGGAACTGTCTTTTCGACCTTATTCGATTAGTATGGCGAACCGAAGTTATGCCTGACAAATGGAAAGTGGCCGCGATATGCCCCATCTTCAAGAAGGGAGACCGCTTGAAGTGTGAGAATTATCGCGGTATAGCTCTCCTTTGCACATCATACAAGTTACTGTCATACATTGTATTGGATAGAATCACTCCTCTGGCGGAGGGCTTGGTTGGTGACTATCAAGGAGGATTTCGTCCGAATCGATCAGTCACTGATCAGGTCTTTTCGCTGCGGATGATTCTATCTAAATATTATGAGACATCCATCTCCGTACATCAGGTGTTCCTGGATTTCCGGCAGGCCTACGACTTGATCAATCGAGAGAGTTTGTGGTCTGCCCTGGAATACCTAGGAATGCCAACAAAATTGGTACGACTGTGTAGGATGACAGTGACGCAGTCTCAATGCTGTGTTAAGGTTGAGAACAGGCTATCGAAAATTTTTGCAGTTAACTCGGGTGTTCGGCAGGGAGATGCTCTGTCCCCGATACTCTTTAATCTCATGTTGGAGTACATCTTTCGTAAAACTGAAACACCTCAGCGCAACATCTTATATCGCCAGTCCAATCAAGTGCTTGCATATGCAGATGACATATGCGTGATTGGACTGAATAGCAACGGAGTGAAAGAAATACTTGATCCGCTTGTAGAGTTTTCAGCTTCAGTTGGACTCCAGATCAATGAGTCCAAAACGAAATACCTGATCTCTGGTTTTAGAGACAATGGCACTCCAGATTTTAGTAGTGGCCACCACACGTTTGAGGGAGTGAGGAGGTTCAAATATTTGGGCTCTCTTATCACTCACTCTTATCAGGATATTAAAGTGCGGCTGGCAGCTGGCAGTCGTTCTTTGTATCCTCTAAGGCCACTGCTAAAATCTAAACACTTATCAAGTGCCGTGAAGCTGAAGCTTTACAAAGCGTTGATCAGGCCCGTTGTTATGTTTGGATGTGAAAGTTGGGCGCTGACGGATGAGTACGAGAGATGGCTCCTTACATTTGAGAGAAGAATCATGCGTGTAATTTACGGCCCTAAACGCGAAATAAATGGTACATACCGAGCTCTGTATAATTTCGAGATCAGAGATCTGATGAAGATCCCCGATATTGTACATGAAGTTAGATCCCAGCGAGTGCGCTAGCTCGGTCACGTTCTGCGTGCTGATCCGGAACGAATTGTGCAGCGATCTCTGAAAGGAGAGCCACCATATGGTAGGCGCAGAGGTCGTTGCAGGCGACTTATTTTCGTACCTCGTGATGAGTTCAGATTGAAAAAACCTTAGGCTTATTCGTATGATAGCAGATTGATGGATCGATAGCGCATAGTCATAAAAACAAATACTAGAAATTGACAAAATTGCCATTTGTTATTTTGTGTGAATGAAAGAGGAAAGTGTATACAATTGCATCCTTGTGTGAGAGGCTGAAAGCCATGTGAAAAATTTCAACTGACAGAAGTGTATAGGTTTTCGTCTTGTAAGAGATTTCTATTACTTCTGTGCTGGGATGCTCTACCATCAAATTTTCGATATTCGATAGACGTTTGTGTCTCTTTTAGTTTTTTTACGAACAAAATTGTGCTCCATTGAATTTTTTCTATTGCAATCTCAGCCAGTTAGAATACATTTGCAAACTATCTCTTTTTCCTCTTTTCACTTACCATCGAAAATAAAATAAAAATGTATCGAATGAATTTATAGAAATAGAATCGAGTAGGCTATGATCACAATAGAAAGTGCGGAATTGATTACGAAATAGAATATAAATTTCTTCTTGAAAAAAGAGACACAAATGTCTATCGATTATCGAAAATGTGATGGTAGAACATCCCAGCACTGATGCCGTTTGTAGTATCAATATATTGGTTTCACTTTACACATAACACGTACATATGTATATACATAAAAAACAAACAAATTTAATAGAAAGTGTTTTTTTTTGCCGTTTTTTATAGAATTTTTTTTTTCGGTAACGGAGCCTTTATGGTCTACTCCGATATCCGTCTGTCTAGTCTGTCACAGGCTCATAACTTTTAAGCAATCATTCGTAATGAGTGGAAATTTTGTATGTGCATTGAGTCGTTTAATCCACAGCATATCCTAGTTTTGTTTCAGAAAAAAAAATTAATTAAATTAAATAATTGTATGTATGTAGATACCAAAACTTTGACATTTTATTTATATGGCATGTCATATGTCATTTTAAAGGGCTTACTTTGACAATTCTAACAATATTTTTAAATAGTTTATTTCATGAGTTTTTGATTAAAGAAAAATTATAGAGAAAACGAAATGTTCAATATTTGTTGAACTACGAGATGTTGAAGAAATGTGTTTAAAATGTATTTTGGGACAAAAACGCAAGTGTTACAAAAATATATGGCAGTACTTTATATATCCCATGACCGATATTTAAAATAACGGTTGAGCTTAAATTATTTTTTATATAAATATAAATAATGTACAGGGTGCATTTTTGGATATAAACGTACACATCAACGTTGGGAAATTTTGAAAACTTATTTCCAAAGTAATATACATTTTAACCGAAAAAATCATATTTTCCATTGAAGCTCATTTTGACCTCGGCGGTTAAGTGAACAAGCAAAACTGCCGTATTTGGGGCATAGAAAATCCAGACGTGCGGCAATTAAGAACCCAAAAGGAGTGACTGTTTGGTGTGGAATATAGCCCAAAGGCATACTAGGGCCATTTTTCTTCGAAAATGAGCAAGGAGTCTCACTAACAATCAATGGCAACCATTATCGTCGAATGTTAATTGACTTTTTATTCCCTGCGATTGAAAAGGAAGACTAGGCCGATATTTGATTTCAACAGCAAGGCGCCATTGCCTACACCCCCAGCAATACAATCGTTGTTTTGGGCCCTATCTTCGAAAATCGCATTATCACTCGAAATGGCAATGTCAACAGGCCGCCTAGGATCTGCGATTTGACTCCGTTGGACTATTATTTATAGAGGCACATGAAGAACAAATGATATACTAATTATCCAAAGACGATAAAAGGTTTGAAAGACGCTATTGAAATAGAGTGGGTTGACATAAAGAGGTACTGCGCTTGGACAGACAACTATCTCTTACTTAATGAAACTGGTAATTCAGTAAAAGGTATATTCTCAATAAATACAGATAGCCCTTCATTTGACACAAGTTTTCAGTATTCAGTACATTTTCCCGAATTTTATTGTTTAAATATCGAAATATTTGTATTGATTTATTCATTCGTTATTGCACCAAGAATACATTTGACCATAGAAAATCCTTTAAAGAAGGTATCTACAGAATATAACTGAATATATTTTAGTTGTCAAAATATATTTGATGGTTTGTCATTCATATATTTGAAAACGACTCTGAATTTGCATGTGTTGTGTTATATTTCATTATGATTGAATTTTTTTAATTACTTTTTTATTTAATGTGAAACAGCTTCCGTTTAGCCAACCTCATCGTATATACATAAATTCATTCTCATCTGGTTTTTGTGTGTGGCGCTTATTTAAAACTCAAGCGTGTACACACATTATATTTTGCATATAATATATTATGTGCGCAAATGATTCGATTCTATATATGTATAAAGAATGATAATATTATTTACCGTAAATACATAATAGTAAATACATTGCCAAATTGGTAAATTGTCATAATAACAAAGCAAAATTTGAACAAATGATCTAACAAACTAGTAATTGTTAAATTAACGTTATTACTAACTAGAAAATGAATTGATTAATAAAATGCCAATTATTAGAATTAACCACATTTATCAAAATTTAATTTTAAATTATTCATTTGGTACGTACAGTAGAATTAAAGCAAGCTTTTATATTGAC
Source organism: Tipula unca (assembly GCA_951394425.1). Taxonomy (NCBI): domain Eukaryota; kingdom Metazoa; phylum Arthropoda; class Insecta; order Diptera; family Tipulidae; genus Tipula; species Tipula unca. The sequence continues at coordinate 103,663,113 of OX596381.1, forward strand.
AAACACCATTCAAAGAAATATATAAAAAAAATTCTCACCTCTCTTGTACACATGTCGGTGGTAATCTGGTTGCATCTAGCACACCGTGCCAAGGTTCTGCAGGCACCGGTTTTCGAAAACGTAATCCATCAACCGGTGGCTTGGCAAATGGTACACCATTAAATATATGTATTTCACGATTTAAAACAATTGATGATCGTCCTCGTATTGGACCACTACTTGTTGGTACCACAAGCCTATCAATAATACCATATGCATATGTACTAAAAATTACGATTATTATCACAAATTGATAAAAAAAATTTATTCTATATTCTGATATCATTATTATACTAAAAAAAATTTTTTTAATTTTTTTCTTAACACTTTCCTCCAAATTACGTAAAATTTTCAAAATAATAAAAAAAACTTGTTCACAAAAGAAATTTAAAAAATTTTAAATATTAAATTTCCACCCTTTTTTATGCCACTTATCCTAATATTTTCGGTTGGATTTTCTATTAATTAATTTTCCACTTTGATAAATTTCTTAATTTTAAATTTTTATTTAAATTATCACACATTTTTATTTTTATTTTTAACTTATTAATATATTAAATATTAATTTATTAGAATTTGTATTTAATAACATTTAGTTGTATTTATTATTATTTTTAGTTAATTATTTTTATTTCCCTTAATATGTTATGTTGTATTTTTGTTGTATATAAAAAAAATATTATTAAATTAAATAAATAAATTTATCTCTCGCTCGCACGTTCAGGCCCTCTCTCTGTATATATAATAACAATGTTCACAATCTGGAATATAATTTAAAAATAAAAAAATAAATAAATTAAAAACGATATTAAATGATAGAATATTTATTTTAATTTAAATTAATTTAATAAATGAGTAAATATAAATAAAAACGAATTAAATTTCCAATTTTGTGATTCAAGACTTGCGTAGTTATTGTGTGTAGTCTTCTGATATTTTTTTTCATATTCTATATTTTTTAGTTTTATTTTGTTAGTTTATTTTTTATTAACTACACAGTTGGGAGATAAATTATTGAAACACTAGGATGAAGGTCGGGTAGTAAAATTCAAACACAAAAATATATATACGTATACATATACATATATATATATATATATATATATATATATATATATATATATATATATATATATATATATATATATATATATATATATATATATATATATATATATATATATATATATATATATATATATATATATATATATATATATATATATATATATATATATATATATATATATATATATATATATATATATATATATATATATATATATATATATATATATATATATATATATATATATATATATATATATATATATATATATATATGGCCGCGTAAACAAATTCCCAAAAAGCATCGTTAGTAGGTATACATAAATTTAAATATCGTGATAAACTGTTTTGATAGTTTTGCTTAGACTATCATTACATAGTAAAATTACAAAATCAATAGAGTTGTACCCGAGATTAAATTTGCTCAACAATTTTTATAATTTCATTTACTTTATTTACTGAGAGGCTTAGCAAAATGATCAAAAATATGTGTCACGTCATTTAAATTTATGTAAATTTAGTAAATTTTTAAAACAAATATTTGGATTTTAGTTACGTCACTATAAACCATATTTGGAGAAAATACATATAAATTTGGTACTTGCGACTAAGGTAATATTTTGAAGTCACTATTTATTAAATATGGTTTAATAATGGTTTGTATATTTTTTTTTCAACTCACAACTTGTTTAGAGTCTTATACAATTTACACATTAGCCAAATTTAATACATTTATAACATATTTCGAAAACCACAAATTATCAATCAATAAATTACGATTTATGTCGGTTATAACCAAAACGTTTGCTTTGAAATAGTTTTGAACCCAAATTGGAATAGCCATAATGGTTTAATCAATTCAAATTTAGATTTATCCAATTATAAAATTTGAATTTATGTCATTGGAATGTTCATTTCAGTTAATATCCTAATAGCGATATTAAAAATAATTATTAACAAATTATTTTTATACGTATACCGATAAAAAAATTGGTGGAAAAGTTAAAACTGATTGATTCAAGGGTGGTTTACGAGGTCCGATAGATATCCTAGCTGTTTACATTCGGGCTCCTACATCAACAAATTCACAAAAATAATTCATCCGCAACCAAAAAAATGCATCCATTTCATTTCCAAGTTAAAATATTTTTATCTTATGGTAAATAGCTCGCGAACATCCATTCACACCATACTGGCGAAAATTGTTATACATAACAAGTACGTATAGGTACAAATATATTTGATTGTAGTGTTGGTAAATTGTAATATGTATAGTACAATAAGTGCATAGATGCAATCAACACCCGGAATATGTATTGAAGCCAGTTTAGTTTTAACATACAGTGGAAGAACATTGAGTTAAAGTTGGTGACTCTAAAAGATTGTTAAACCGAATAGGGGACTGACTTACAACGATTTTTTTCATTTGAGTAATTCTTTATGTATTTCTACGTCTATTCTGGTTTGTTTAAATCATTTAACAACATCAAAAATAAACTGCTAAAATCAATTAATTTAAAGGTAAATGCAACACATTAGTATCTGTAACTTTTCGGCTAGTTGTATTTCTTTAGAAATCGAGAAGTGCTATGCGAGCCTTTCGTTTTCATGATTAGTTGTTTTAGTGGCATCTGTTTCTGGAGCGACATTTTATGTTGCAAGTGTTTCGTTCAAAGAATGAATGGAAACACATCAAATTGGTGATAGGCCAGTAGTTGGAATGCTGTATATATTGAGTGAAAGAAACAGAACAAAATTACAGATGAACAGAGAGCTAAACAGAATTAAACGTATAAATCTGATTTATTGAAATATATTCTGTTATACATAAAATAATATTTGTCAATATATTTAAGCGTTTGAATAAATCTTTATAATTAATGACATTGAAAATAGCATCGACATAGTTTGGCCGTACATTTTTGTATTGTAGGTAATAAATAGCCTTACTAAATAATGCATTTAACTTATGAGCTAAATGTAATTAATATTTACGGCATATAGTACTTAATGTTTTCAAAGAGATTTATTAGATTCCTAGAACCATATTTTAGCTCCTTACTGTGGATATTTTCATAAATATACATTGACGGAAAGATTTTGTCGAAATGATTTCATCGAACAACACCGTAACAAAATAAAGAATATGGTACACATTATAATCGCAGCAGAGAGAATTAATAATATCCAACACAGCCACATTAAGCGAGATTAAAATTATTAATAAATGTATGTACATATGTACATAGAAAATATCAACCACCCATAGCATCTCAATCATATGTACATATAATACAGCATCACAACAATACAAATTCATGGTCTTAATCCGGAAATAATAAAATGTATTTTTACTGGCATGTAAAACGAAAATTGAAAATACCAATGAACTGTGAGAATGTAGCAGCAGCATAATACGACAATACATAACCAATTTGAAATGCTTTTTCTCTGTTTTTTTTATTTCGGTCCACAGCACTAAGATACAACGAGATAAGAAGAGTAACACGTCTATCTCGGGGAAAAAAAGAATTGTGTTATATAAAATGTCGTTTTGTTTACTCATTGTCTTATGTTTCACGTTTTCTTCTCTCAGATTATGGTTTTTATTGCTGTCTGTTTGTATTTTTACTTACATTTCTTAAGACATTATCTTGTTTGCTCAATGGATTCTTAAAATTTTCTTAATATGAAAATTATATCAAACAATAATTTAATTATTTTAATATATTTCTATAGTATCATCCTAACACGATTATCGTAACAACATTAACAATTTTTGATCGATACATATGTGGTTCTTAATTTTAAGTATGAATGTAGATGATTCATTCCAAATTGAAGGGATTTACTTAAATACATACGTGATATTATATCGAATTAGTTGTTGCGGGGTGGGTCGGAGGAACGGAATGATAAGATTTTAATCTTTTAGATACTATGTAGTATATATGATATGTATGTACATGTACTGATACATATACGAGTATATATATATATATATATATATATATATATATATATATTTTTTTTTTTTTTTTTTTTTTTAAATTTATTTCGGCATACAGTACATGCATCAGTGTGAATATATTATTATTATTATTTATTAATTATAGTATATAAAAGTAGCATGACCTTACAAACATGTTTCATGTGATTTTATGTACGACTAGATAATTCTCTTTCCCGTATCTATAGTTCAAATATGTACGTAATTTAAAAAGTCATCGCAGTCAATGTTTACTGCCACGTATGAATATGCACATACATAAGTATGTATATATACATACATATACAGATACAGTATTTTGTGTTTATCTATTCTGTATATAACTATGTATCTTAAGAATATAAGGTACCGCTAAGTTATTCGCAATTCATAAAAGAAAATGATGAAACCGAATTGCGTGTACTGTACTCGTACAGTAATTAATTTCTGTAGTAAGTTGAAATTTCCATTAAGTTTCAGTTGGATTGCAAATCCAACTTCTCAATTAATATTTAAAACTGTATATATCAAACGGTTTTATACCGTACAAACTGACGCATAAAAAAATCCTTAAAATCTATAAAAAAAAACTTGTAAATGGTACTTGGAAAAATGGGATTCCGTTTTTTCGTATTTGATTTCTGTTTGTTTGTATGTTAATTTGAAATTTAAACGATTATCTCCCGAATAAAAATCGTAAAATACAGATCGCTTTATACGAGCAGATAAGCTGAATACATAAAAATAACTTAAAATTATATCTTCATCTTATATGTAGGTCGCCGGTACATATAATATTTTAATCCAGCCATAATTTATTTCATTGGAATCATTCATCCCTACGGAGGGATGAGGAGTGTTCCTCCGCGTGAAATATTTTTCGGCTATTGTATTTTGTCTATAATTTTTTATATAAATGTTAAAACAGTTTGAGCAGTATAAAAATCGGTCTATTGGGTTTCAAAGTACAAGGGGGTCGATTATGTATCTTTCGTATTACGAGTTACGAGAACTCGTAATTCATGAAGTCGTGATTATGTAAGCAAATACGACCAAAATATATTTTGATAAAACGTGTTACACGAATGCGTCATTATTGTACACGTATTTTGTTATTGTTTTTATTTTGTTTACAACAATTTTGTTGTAATTTATATTGCAATTTGAAAATTATAGCGTTCGACAGAATTGTTTTTGTGTTTTAATTCGAAATTGTTTGTATTTTAAACAAATAGAATTAAATTTCAAATAAAATCCAAAAAATTAAATTAGAATAATTTTATTTTTTTATTTAATTGCAATACAAAATATTATAATATACTATATTAATATTTCCACCACACTAACCAGTGTCGCTGTTTTATCAAAATGGAATGAACATACTAACAGATTAAAATATTAAATTTTTATTAATTCATAAATGAATCCTATATTATGACTACTAATAATCCTTAAAATCCATTCAAAACTTGTTTGGCTAATTAATTTTGACAAATTTTTCTTAAAAACAATCATTTCAACCACTACGAGTTGCTTGTCGTACTCAAAAACTTGTACGAGTAAAACAACAACAACATGTCGCAATTACGAGAACTCGAAATGTCTTACATAATCGCGTTTGGTCCTAATTTCGAGAAACTCGTAACTCGTAATGCTTACATAATCGACCCCAAGGGGCTACACATTTTTTCAAAACCATAAATCTCAATTGACCTTGAAAGTAAGATAGCTACATCGTTGAGCACGACCAACAAATTCAACTATATGCACGAGTGTTTCATATATGTCGGTTAATTACATTAAAAGTTACTAAATTACAAACTTGATTGAAATTTCAGTTAAAAATGTCAAAAACCACTAATTTACAGATCGTTCAATTGTTTAAGATATAATTCTTGTAATTAATTTGTATAGTTTATTTCGCTTCTGCTGTTCCGTTTTTGTTAAATTCTTCATATAAACGTTTGCCGTTGCGGCTATGTGTCTATTGATCACTGAACGACCTTTTCCCTGTGTAGCGAGACTGATTTGTGTACAATTTAGGGCTGATAACTTCTATGGTCATTCGTAACTTCCTCCTTTATATAAATTAATAATGGGAGTGCTGTTAGTGTTTTTGGCGAGTAGTAAGTGGCTATGTTAGTCATAATACAAAATCCCCAATATTAAACACAGATACTGGTAATAACTAAGACAACGAAATCTAATGAAGCTCTTCTCTGTTAATATCTCGTATTGATAACAGTGGTATAGGTGCAGCCAATAACCAACATCTCCCACTACAATGTTTTCCAGTGTGAAAACGAAAACAATGAACTCTGCAGAAAATTAAGCGAAATTGATTTAGAAAGAGAAATAGAATGAATTTTAATAATGAAATGCACAAACTGCGGAAACAAAGAAAGCAGGACAATCACCAGAAACAGCATCATGTTGCGATCAACAAAAAATACAAAATGATGCAATACTCAGAAAGATGGTACCAATATCGATATAATTATCTGTGCCATGGTGCAATTGACAATGGAATCGATCACAAATATTACAGAGTCACTTACTTTATAACAATAAGAAAATCCATCACGAGAAGAGATCGAATTGTATCGAAGCCATCTTTGTTAATCAGAGCCATAAAAAAAATCAATTTTTCTGGTCAGGTTGCGTTAGCTGTTCCTGTAACACAGATTAGCGTGGAACAAGTTTTTCCTGCCGCAAAATTAATTTTAGTCGCACAGAATATAAATAAAGTTTTTAACATTTGAACAAAATTTATTTATATATATTTACAAAAAATGTGGACCTATACCTATTTTGAGCATATGAATAGTTTTGGAACCTTATTAATTCCATAGCTGTATACTTTGGTCTAGAAAAGCACTGACCAAAGCAGAACTGCCCAAATTTGAAATCTAACATATGCAGCTTTCGTGTCTTTTTTGCTTCTTAGCTATATTTAATTATACGAATTTAATTTAGAAATTTTCAGGATTTGAGAACCTGCACGTTTAAATAATAAGCTTGATATGCTTTTCTATTCAGGTTTGAACCACCCTGTATACTACTAGCTACAATGCAAAACCCAACAAATAAAATTGCAGCAAAACTATTATGACAAAAATACAAAGTTTATTAAAGTCTGTAGTCCATTATGAAAACTTTGCAGAAAAAACAAACTGGCATAATCGCAGTTTGAGATCAACGAGACTGCCAAATTATTCAGCAAAATGTTGCTGGAAAAAAAATGGAAAACTTTTTATGACAATATGACGTGAAACATTTTCCGCACACACTGATATTTTGATGGTTATAAATTATAAAGTGAAATGTCATATGATTCCTGAAGAAAAGTTCGCGTGTTACAAACAATACATTTTTAATAAAAAAGTTTCAAACCTGCTTAAATTATTTAATAAATAAATAATTGAATATAAGGAATATTTAAAATGAAATAATCGAACAATGAATAATTAATCGCTATGTTTGCAAAACTGTCAAACAGTTTTATAAAATGTTGCTATAAAAAAACAATCGTGAGCAATTTTATCTTAACGTACCACAGGCCTCTTGATTATACACACTAGTAATAATAGAAAAATATATTAACAATCGAAAAGCTGCAGAAAAGTAACTGCCTTTGATAAAGGGAAAAGTCAAAAATCATAATAAAGATAACAGCGGTAGAGATTGCTTTTCTAATCGATAAATCGTTCGAAAATTATTTTTTAAATTCCCGAGATAATTTCCCGTATTTTGCCAAACTAATCTATTTCTTTATAAATTATTCACGCTACTTCAACATTTAGCGGTTTTTACTAAAAAGCCGTAAGACAAAAGATTGAACAGCTATTACGAAAAGCTATTGAAAAATCTACACACCGGACTCTGATACTTATAGAGCCTGATCAACATAGCTTAAATTACAGAAAATCGAATGGTATACATATGAAAATAAAAGCACCCGCCCAATAAAGGTTATGGTAAGGGGCCTCCATCCAACCTTTACAATAAAATATATTATGAAAGATCTCCAACGACAAGGACTGCAAATAGAAATTTCAAGAAATATAATAAAAAGAGAGAATGAGGTCCAAAAAGGGTCCGAATTTAAAGTTACCAAAAGAGGTCTCCCGTTATTTTTCAATAACAAAGAAAAGATAGAATCCATCTTTAATATATGAGCTATTTCAAAGAGCATGATGGTTAAAATAGAAGCACTACGGAAATCCACTGGGCTTATAGTGTAATGGAAGAATTGCCAAGGTTTTAACCATACGCAAAAATACTGCAATAGAGAGCTAAGATGTGAAAAGTGCCTTGAAAGGCACCCTGCTGAAGCATGTCCACTAAATAGAAATTCCCCTCCAACATGTGTGAACTGCAAAGAGCAGCATCCATCACACTACAGAGGCTGCATACTAGCTAAAAAACTACAAAAAATTAGAGACAAATCACGGCCAGGTCCATCATATTATAAAACAGTTACTGAACCAGCTAGAATTTAATTTTATCATTGGAGGTGATTTTAATGCAAAAAATGCTTTCTGGGGGTCAAGATTAACAAATCCAAAGGGTAGAGAACTATACGCCGCAGGTCAAGCGTACAATTGTGAATTTCTTTCAAGAGGAAAACCAACGTACTGGCCTACTGACACAAGGAAAACTCCGAATCTAATTGATTTGTACATTACAAGAGGTATATCCGAAAACCACATTTTTCTAGAAAATAGTGAAAGTCTCTCATCGGACCACTCGCCCGTCATTATGACTGTTAGTTCCACGATTGGTAACAAGGAAAATCCACCTAGACTAACAAATAACAAAACCAATTGGGAATTATTTAGGAAATTGGTTGAAGACAACACCGATCTTCTTGTACCAATGAAGCATCCGGTTAAATTAGAAAATGAAGTGGAACTATTAATCAATAATATACAACAAGCAGCATATAATAGCACCCCTGTAATCCAAAACAAGGAGCGTAATAATTTCACTTATCCAGTCGAGATCAGGGAGTTGGTTAATGAAAAACTGAAAGCAAGGAAAACATGGCAGAAAAACCGAGCACCACAAAACAAAAGATTTTTAATTACCTCTGCAATAAGCTTAAGCAAAGAATTAGAGAACTAAAAAATGAAAACGAATCGGTCACCCGTTATCTTCGTAGTCTTACAGGCGATAAAGAAACTGAGTACTCTCTATGGAAAGCTACAAAAGCATTTAAAAGACCAACTTATCAAATACCGCCAATAAAAAATGATGAGGGAAACTGGGTAACAAGTGCCAAACAGAAAGCAGCACTTTTCCAATCTCATCTTGAAGAAACGTTCCAACCATATGCTAGACAATCAGCGGATTAAAATATAATACCAGTGCACAAGGAGGATTGTAGGGAAATACCACCTGTAACTCTACGAGAGTTGAAAGATGAAATTAACCATAACATAAATACGAAAAAATATCCTGGCTACGATTTAATTATAGAAATAATTATGATACCAAAGCCGAACAGAAATATTATAAAAATTCATATAGGCCAATTTCTCTGCTTCCAGTACTTTCTAAAAATTTTAAGAAACTTTTATACAAGAGGATGAAACATAAATGAAGAAAAATCAACGCACGTTAACTTTACCAATCAAATAGTTAATAGTTAAAGAAAAAGGAGGACCGTAACATTAAATATAGATTATTGTATATGTATTGGCTAATTGGAAGATATTCAGAGATACCAACAAGTTTTAAAACCTGTATGGAATTATAGTATTCAGCTTTGGGGCTGTACTAAGAAAACCAATATTAAAATAATAGAAGCTTTTCAAAATAAAGTGTTACGTGGAATAGTGAACGCTCCTTGGTAGATAAGAAACGATAATCCACATAGGGACCTCCGGAAGGAATACTTCAGCGAAGAGATAACAATTCATGCAAAGAAACACATACAATGGCTTGGTCAACATCAAAATTTTGAGTTACGTGGTATGCTGCGTAACACAAATGGAATACGAAAGCTCCAAACAAAGAAACCCCTGGAATTGGGAGGACCATAATAGGGCGGCCTAATGGTTAGAGACTAACTAATGGGTTATATCTCTGCAAAAGGAACATAAGAAAGATAGACAAATTACTAGGTGATATATGGAATCAGTTGTAATATTTAAAATAATTTTAAAAAAAATTGTATCTGGTTACTGCTATTATTGTCACCTATATTTTATAATTATTTATTTGATATGTTAATAATACATATTTGTTTCATTATGAATCCAGCCAAGCATGAATTTCATACAAGAATGATTTCGTACAGTGAGCAAATAAGTATACTAACCATTTATATTTGAAATCTATTCAGTTTGTAAAAGTTTATTTGATTAATTAGGATACTTTAAGTTATGAGTCATTCTACAGCGAAACATCAATTATCTCACCTTTTATATGTGGATTAAATAACCTAATTTCCACTCCCTACTAATGATAGTTCAAAAGTTATGAGCCTGTGATAAACTAGACATTTTATTTGTATAAAACCCTAAAAATAAACATTGTCATGGTAAAATCCTAAAATAATGCATTTAAGTAGGTAACGGATCATTCTGAGGGAAACGCGAAGTTAACTTTTTTCATAAAATTAACTAGGTACAGAATGGCATACCTATAAGATTAGATATTTTAGTTATAGTGTCTGTTGCGCGCTGTGTTTGAGATTAATTTTAATTTGATTAATTAAAATTAATTTGTCACTTTGTATACGGTTAAAAACGGTAAGGTATATTAGTCCAATAAATAATTTTTTCTATTACCAAATTAATACAACCATCTCTCTTCTCGTGGGAAAATATAAGTTACTTCCTTTTTATCTTTTTAGGTGTAAAATAAATATTACACAAAACGTAAATGGACAAAATAAAGTTGTTTTGTTTTTGGTTTATTATGAAAGACTCGCAGGGGAATTTTCATTCTAAATTTTATTCATCGCATTTTCATTGGACTAAGAGCTTTTAAGTAACGAACAATCCCAAAACTGTGATTACTGAAATCACTTTTTTATTTTCGTTTGCGTTTTGACATACATATCTTATTTTTAGTACAATACTGAATTAGTGATGTAGGTACGATGAAACTTTTCATAATATGTATGTACCTACATATATATATATGTACGTTCATATATTATATACCATCTGTTCATTTGAAAACTGGCCCCAAGCATAAGTTGAAATCTTGACACCTGATGATAAAATGTTTCGGACAAAAGTTGTATGATTTTGAGCAGGAAAGAAAATGAAATGATTTATTTTTTAACTAGTGGAGGTTTTCAAGGCCAAATTTCTTTTTTAAATTAGCATACATATAATACAACAGTTTTTGCATAAAAAACAAACAACTTTTATCCGAAACGGTTTTAAAGTTTAAAATATTTGAGCTAAGATGCATCTAAAACAAATATTTATATGTTTCTTTATTAGTTTACCATAATTCGTGGAATATACGCAAATAACTTATAATACTATATAAGAGAATCGCTTCAAAAAAAAACCTGTTTATAAAGCCAACAAAAAGAAAATCGGATACCGCCAAAAAACACCGGAGCCCCGCTCAAGTGCACGGATACGAGATTTAGGATCGGCACGTGGAACGTGCAGTCACATAGAAAACAAGGAGCGTTGGAGGGCCTAATCATGGTATCGGCAGTAACTCGTTGAGACCATGTGTCCCAGGGCTATACGTTGCTCTACAGTGGAGATGACCTCGGAAATCTTAGAGCTGGATTTCTTCTTGGCGCGCTAGTAAAGAAGGCTGTTTTGGATTTCCAAGCAGTCAATAACCGATTGTGCAAGCTTCGAAAATGCAACCGATAATGGTGAGAGAATGATGTACTTTGCAATTGCTCATGATCTTAGAGTAGTAAGCACATTCTTCCCTCACAAACAAATACATCTAGAGACATGGACACGTCCTCGCCGATCTTTCCGCAGCCAAACTTACCATGTGTTAATTTCTAAAGGGCGGGCTCGGGTTGTGCAGTATATGAGAACTTATCGGTCGGCAACATCATTTGGTCGCTGGAAAACTACGATGGAAGTTTTCGTACCAATCTGGGAATACAGTGAAACGCATGGGACGTTTCAACTGTATAGAACTGATAAATAAAGAGCAAAAGAAACGATATCAGGTTCTTGGCAACGACAATATTGAGGGAGCTAATTGCCAGTCTGAACTCTGTATGGAAGTTACTGAAAGCTTCGGTTGTCAGTGCTGCTCAACAAACTTTAGGTATAGTGAAACTTAGACCCAATAATGATTGCTTTGATGACGAGTGTTGCCATGTAGTAGAGCAACAAAATATAGTCCTAAGTGAAGTGCAACAACGCTCACAATAGCGAGCAAAAACTAGGCTGCTCTTGCTAGGAGGGCAGCTAAACGAATTTCAAGACGGAAGAAGCGAGAATGATGGAAGGCCGAGGCTCTGAAAGTACAAGTTCGAGTAATTTCGTTAACGGAATTACTGGATTGCACCATACTTTCAGACCTGCGTCAACCGCCATGAGGGACCGGGATGGACATACGCTGGCCACAGCCTAATTTAATTCTTTGTCGATTCAAGCACTCACTACATTTATCAATTAGTTGAAAAATTTTAAAAAAATGTTGAATGTTTAGCCGTGAGTTTTCATAGTCTTATGCATTACACATTTTTTGGAACTATAAATAAAACTCGTTTCAAAATATAGGTCAACATGGATGGGGGCTATTCAATAAATGAAAAATGATTTTCAACTTATATTTAGCAAAAAGTAATAATTTAACTTAAATTAAACTTAAGAAAAAATAAATAAGCAATTAAAATACCTAATCTGTGTGAAAATTCCAGCAGCAGAAGGCTTTTATGTCGATTAAGCTGTCAGTGATGTCCGTTTGAACTGTCTATTTTTCAAATGGAACTAACATTGTGCAATTATGCTTCTAATATATTACATCTGTACATATACATATGAATATTGATATCAACTAAAATTGAATTAAGATCATGAAAATCATTATCGCATGAAAATTTAGTTTAGCGAAGTAATTTCCTTTGTTCCGTCACCTCGGAGATTTCACTGATAATAGTAATCAATCATCATGTGTAGTGTGTACTAATTACTTTATTTAGTGATTGATTTTGAAATTAAATTTATAATATAAAAAATCTATTGTCAATGTTAAATACAACAGTAATAAAATTCTGTTACGCACTTTATTTAAATTAAATTTAATTTTGAAAAACAGAAACCACAAGCCACAAAATTGTATTAAAAAGAATCGCAAAGACAACAATAATTTAAAGCTTAACCTATATATGAGAATTATAGAAAAATAACCCTTTCCGCCAACAATACAAATTACGCAATAATCAACATACCAAACCAACAATTTGCCCAGCATGTGATGAGCGGAGCGTTCATTTTAATCAATTTACCTATATTTAATATTGATGCAGTGATGTAATAATACGAATTATGTAAGCTGGAAAAAGAATGAAAAAAAAATCACACGAAATTAAATTATATTAATAATTAATTATTCATTACAATTTGCGTTCTCCAAGCGAAATCAACGAATAAAAAATTAAATAAAAGTGAAAAACAAATGAAAACCAACATACATGGTGAAGATACGTTTTTACTTTTATATTTTTACTCAAATTTCCGCTGAAAAATGTGACGTTCGGTATTTTTATTTTCAGTGTGTGGTGTGGCAAAAAGTTCCAAAATAAATAATTCAATTCGCAATGATTTTCTAATTTTTCTAACATTTTATTTTAGGTCTCTATATAAGAAAAACACTCAGAAACAAACAAAAAACCAAATAAATTTATAACAAGCAGGAAAAGTTTGTTTTGTTTTTTTTTGTTTTTAATAAAATGTTGTTTGGTTTTTATTTTCCAATGTTAGTATAGTCTTCTTTTCAGGAATTTATTTTACACTATCATGCAAAAAAGCAATAGTCTAAAATCCAAAAGAAACGTTAGAATCGCCCTACTTTCTCTATATGTTCACCTGTAATATGTATATGGTGAAAAATACGTGAAATCACAAATTCACTATATGGAGCCATAAGTCATGTTTTAATTTTATGTTTTAAATGCATAGCAGTGATTAAAAAAAATGTTTTGAAGTACTTAATTTTTTATTGTTGTTGTTAAAGATACAGGGTGTTAAATTTTGAGAAAAATGACAACCGTGATGTTATTATTATGGCAATAAAAGGAAAAATAATTAATTATGATTTTGGGCTCGTTAAAAGATAAGTTAATAGCGATTGAAAGATATAAAAATAGTATATGTTGTTTAATTTCTTCTACTTTAAATTTCCCGCCGAAATGTTCTTTTTCAATTTTCTCAAAAATCATTTTTTTTTAAACAATTCGATAATTAATATTTTACAACATAGAAAAATACTGGACCTCCGCTATTTCTTGTGTTTTTGCAAAATACGTTTTATTAAGAGCATTATTTCATTTTTATATGGAAAAACTATATAAAAAGGACAGTTCAGTTAAATTATTAGATTTATAAAATATATTAAATTTAATTACATATATTTAAAATTTCAAACCCAATTAAAATAATTTTAATTTATTGTTTAAAATTGTATCTTGTTCTAATTAAAAATCACAAGCAAAATTTGAGATAATCGTCATAATTAGAAAATTTCGATTCAAATAGCCGCATCCTCTGTTGGAATGACTGCGTGAAAACCGTGAGTTCCTTTTACTGTTTTTAAATTTTCAAACCTAGTTGCAAGTTTGACTTGCTTGGATTTATGTTCTGCGTCTGAACAAAATCCAAAATTGATATCTGTCTTGAACGTTTTAGCCCATATAAATGATTGATCTGCATCGATTATTGTACTGCTGTATTCCATTGTGAGACTAGCTCTGGATGCCATTCTTTTGATGGTACCCCCTACTCCATCACATGAACCACGTTTTTCATGAGCTATAGCACGAAAATGCCATTCACAGTCAACTCCAAAATCCTCTTTGTGTTTTAGGATATTCTTCAAATTTTTCTTATTTTTATTATGCGTGACTGTGTCCTTGTAGCCATGTTTCAGAAATGTATTTTTCAAATATTGTTTAAAGTTATCCAGTCCTGGGCAGTTCGTATTCTAGAAGGTAACATGTTGGTGTATTCTCAGCACATAATATAGATGAAATACAATCCCGGTAGTGTGCTATCTTTCCTTTGGTAATAGTTTCCAATTTGGTGCCATAAATAATTAATTTTACATTTTAATGTATGGTACACAGTGTTTAGGACGAAATAGTGAAAATTTGGAAAATTCAAATTTTATTGACTCGTCGCTCTGGTGCAACAACTTATATCCCTCGTAGCACTCTTTCAGTGTGCACATCATTAGCCACTTTTGAACTTTAGCTTTATCGATAGTTAAACAATCGTTTTTACCTGGCATTATCCGATAACATCATCATCAGTATATTAAGATAATACTGCTTGCTTCAGGTCATCATTTATTCGCTTTCCTACTTTAGTTGCTGGACGACTTAGTGGGTCGTTCTTGTCCTGTAGATCTTAACTTTTCGCACCATATGTTGCGTTGCGTTGAACTGGCCCTGAATTTCATGAATGGTTTTTGATTTTGGCAATATAGTAAGTAGCTGAACATTATTACTGGTTTTCTCCAGTTCTTTGAATTTGGTTTTTAGATCACCAATCCATTCATCATATAGTTCAATCTTCCTTTGGTCATCGGTTGACTGATTAAAGAGCGGTATGATTCCCGAAATCAAAGATGTTAATACTGTCATTGAAGTTAAATCAATAAATTTTTGCTTCTGATGTTTTGGCCTGGCTTCTAATGTTATCGGATATATAAATGATACTTCCCAATAACAGATAACACCTCACCCATTTTTCCCAAAACAGATAGTATTTTTATATAACACGCTTCAATATCACTACTATCATAGTTATCGGCTATTTGCGATGTTATAGGTAATGTTGCTGATGGTTCCGCAACTGGTGACAATTTTGGTTCTATTTTTCGTCGTTTGCAGATAATATTTATATAGCACGTTGAACAGAGATTCAATTTATCTTGATTCTCAACCGATTGTGGCATAAATTGCTTAACATAATCCGTAACTGCTTTTAGATTACTCGAACTCTTTGAGTCGCGATATGGTTTACAACACTTTGCTCCTTATTTAAATGTTGTTTACAAATCACAATGTCAACTAATGAAAAAGTTAAATTTTAACTGTTAATTATATCAACAATATTATTCTTTTACTTTTCAAAAGAATTAGTCATCGTTTAACAAGTACACCTGTCAAGTAAAAATAATCTACCCCCCCAATAAAAAAGGAGAAATCAACATTTTAATTAGTTATATAAAATAACCTAAGAAAGAAAAGGGATTTGTGGTACTATGATTAACCAATTTTTAAATCAATGACTCATATTTTAATGTGACGCAAAATTGTATATTAATTAATAAACAAATCAAAAATATTAGCTAAACTATCTTTTTTGTTTCAGTTTCAAAACACTGAGAAATATCTAATCAAATATAGTTTTTCTATATAAAAATGAAATCTCTTACTAAAACGTATTTTGCAAGAATACAAAAAATAACGGAAGTTTAGTTTTTGTATATGTTGTAAAATATTAATTGTCAAATTCCAAAATTTTGACGGGAAATTTAAAGAAGAAGAAATTAAACAAAGTACTATTTTTATAATTTTTTATTAATTGCTATTAATTTATCTTTAAAATGAGCCCAAAATTATAAGTATTGCCATACATATAACATCATGATTATCATTTTTCTCAAAATTTGACACCCTGTATCTTTAACAACAGCAACTACAAAAAAAAACAAAGCATTTCAAATTCACTTAATAAGTTCATAATTAGTTTAGAATGAAACTGAATCAAAAGCTTTACTAAAATCAAGTAAAGTAAAAATGGACGGTGGTTTTCCATTATAGTTTTTACGAATATCATTGCACTGGCAATAAAAAATAATCCACGATATGAGCAAAGCATTTTATTATCATGCAAATATTTTTCCTAACTTGGTTTTTCAAAATAACTTCAAACACTTTCGATAAAGAAAGAACTTTATATGCTGATGGGTCTCATGGCAATCAATCAGATTTTTTGGCGATTAAACTTTAGGAACGGGTAATTTACTTTCAAAAACTTTCATGAGTAATTGAAGAAGTCGAATTATAATTAAAAACATCAAGCAAATAGGGATAAATATTCAGTGATATAAGTTTAATAAATTTCAATTGTAATGCATCCAAACCAACAGAATTAGATTTAATACTCCTAACAGCAACAATAATCTCACGCAGCCCAAAATAAGCAAAGGCAAGATAATCAGTCTTTACATTTATACTAGAATGAGATGAATTACTTGTAGAAAAATTAGAACTTTTAGTATTACTTACTCCAAGGTTAGAAGGTTTTCCAGAAATTACCAGCTGAATTATTTGATCTATTATATTTGCTACAGATTTTTTTTAATTTTACTCGTCTAATCAGCAAAGTAGTAAAGTTATGTATTTTATTTAAAATTACACCAAGCTACTATTTCAAAATCATTATCAAACCACGGAGGCTTTCTAATATCTAATTTTCTAATTTTATAAATAAGAACATATTTATAAATACGAACGAAGGCTAGGTTAGGTTAGAGTGGCTGCTACGGCACACTTAGCCCGGTGAGCGTCCATTGTGATACCACAAGATTTTACTTTTCTTTTACCCTTGTTCAGACTAGTCTTGTTAGTCCACCTTCGCTGGAGCTATTGCCTCTATTCTAGGCGCTGTCTATAGGCTTGTCCTTTCCAGTGGCAGTTGGAAAGTTTTACCAAATACGGATAAAACAAATAGTGTAAATAAATCAAACTTACAATTTACTATTTCTGAAATAAATATATTATCCCATGGTTGTTCATCAATTCAACTACATCTATAAATAATCCGTATCCAAAATTATCCAACTTAGAAACCCGATTTGATCCAACTATATCCAACATAGAAGAACAATTATGGCTAAAACAAGTAACTTCAGAATAAACAAATTCAAAATTTGTCTAAATCTAACAATTTACTCATCCACATTTATAAGATTAATATTATTATCGCCGCACGCAACAGCTATCATAAATTGGATTATACTTCATTAAATTAACGCTTAAATCATCAATATTTCCGCAATTTAGTGGTTTGTACAATACAATCAATAAAAATTTAGACAATTTATAACTAATTTCAACTACATCAAATTCAAAGTTTAAACCATTCGATTCTGATATTTCTAGAATTCTGGATTTATAAACATCACTAAATTATTATTTACATACCACCCCCACGATTACGTGATTTAAATCAGGTAATTATGATTAATTAAATCAAACAATTATGAAATTAAACAAATTCCATTAACTAAATATAATCACTAAAACTATTAAAAAATAATACCATAAATCCATCCTTAACTAAATATATTTTTTTTTTAAAATCACAATTTTCAAAATAACCAACAACCAGTATCATCACGAAAGATTACGTTTTGTAAACATCCAATAGATGAAGAAAATCAAGTTCAACAATACCATTTAATTATAATTAGTGGTTTTCATTTTTTTTTTGCTGTACAAGTCCCGTGGTTATCTGTATCAGTTATAGGAATATTAGATAGAACGTCACCAAGCGAATTCTTTGTTTAAATGAAAACCGGATTATCATTCTGCTTAACAATAACAAAAATTTGTCTCAACTTGGGTAAGCTTTTATAAATTCTTTGTTTTGTTTTTGTATCACTTTGGTAACATGTATACTAAATAAGCATTCGCCTTGATAAAACCATCATTGATCACAAAAATAAAATGAAGATTTTAATTTTTGTCACTTAATTTTATAAATCAAAATTTATTTTTATTTTTCAAAAAACAGAATATTTATCTAATAAATTAAATAAATAATAATTTAAAAAATATAAAAAACATTAAAGCTTTCTTACACGTGTGACATTATATAAATTATTTTTTATAAATTTTGAAGACTGGTTTCGGAGTTGTTCTGACACTGTTGAACACCACTCGTCCTCTATTGGTCTGGAATTTTGCATACACTATAGTGCCCCGGTATATTTTCATTGTTTACCAAAGAATAATAGAAATCTACAAATCTCTTCCTCCTCAGTACAAAAATAAATTCTACACAGAACGACGGAAATTTGTTGTCGTGCAATGCAGTAAATTCTAAAAATGGTTCTCCGTTTTAAAGGAGCCAACTGCTGTTATGCATTTGCCAATATATAATCAGTATGTATTTGGGCGCTGTTATTCAAAACCAGTGGAAGCCTCAAGAATTTACTTAAGATTATTCTACTTGACCATGAATCATAATTTAATAAACTCCTTACCCCATATACGGCGTTTGTGGAGATTTTTGATATTCTATATTAACAAACCATTAAATAATTAACAATCAGTAAAATCAGTCCCAATGCACGAAGCTTGGAAAGGCAGAAATTTAAGAAAATTAATTTGGATATAATCATACGAGTAAGAGCATTCTTACACATAACATAAAGCATAAAGGAATATAAATAAACCAAAAGATGAAAGAAATTAAACAGTTTACACGAATCTGTCGACGTAAATAAGTTTGATCGATTTTGAAGATTATTTATTTTAAATATCGAAATACTTTACTTACTCGATAGTCGATATACGAATAGAATGAAAATAATTTATCATTGTTTACGGTGAAAATTAGTTAATTTATAGCCACAAAACAAAAACAAAATAAAATTGCACAGGAAAACGTAAGGAAAAGGTCGTTGTGATTAATCAAATTAATAGGTAGGTGATTATTTATCCAAAATAGAATTTTATGTTTTTGTATATAATTTTGGGGTTTCTGGTTGAAACTCCTATTAACCCCATTTTTCTTAATGAGCCAAATAATTATAAGTACGCACATTACAAACATATACTGATTGTTTATGATATTATTCTAAATTTTAAGTTCTATATACATATGTACATACATATATACGTATGTATGTATTGTAAATAATTTTTTTTTTTATTGTAAAATGACGTAATTATATTCAGCAACAATTAATCCTTTTAGGAAACTGAGTAACTAGGCCAGAAATGGAATCTTACCTAATACAATGTTTAATTAGCGGATAACTTGAGGTAAGATTGAAGTCAAGATTAATGGTATCATTATTAAAAACTATAGGTTAAGTTCAAATTTTTTTTATTTTAATTTAATCCTTATTTTAATTGAATTTAGAGTTTTGAGCAATCTGTATTTTTACCCATGATTTTCTTTATTAACATTTTGCTTGCAAGGTCTTGTTAAACCGAAGAACATTTTTTCAGTATAACTCATATACAAACATTGACATTAACTCTCTTACTAATAACTGTTTACATGTGGATTGGGAGCCAGGGGCCCTACTATAACTTTCGCCTACTATTTTCGACAGCTATCGTTTAATCGTTCTATAGTAGGCAAAGGAAGAAAATGGTAAACAATATTGTTTTCCTTTTTCTTCCTTTGCCTACTATAGAAAAACGATAGCCGTCGAAAATAGTAGGCGAAAGTCATAGTAGGGCCTCAGTATTTCAAGTTGACAATATGGATGCTAAGATCTGTAAATTCAACCATTTTATTTTTAATTGTATGAATAACTTGTACCTTTAAAAATATTCCGCAAACGAACTGCAACTACTCCCATTTGGTTTAATGTGGATAAAGAACGTGCAATTTTGAGTCTGATAGGCCATACGGTTACGGATGATGTAATTATATAGGCCATTTTTTGTCGTGATTGAAAATCAAATGATCAAAAACGCTATATAAAAGATATGTTGGCATTTTATTGACGACCCGATTATAAGTATCTCGTTACGAAAATAAACCTGTTTTGCTAAAATTGTGCAATGATAGACTGGCTAAAACAACTTAATAGTCTAGAATATGCAATTATCTAGTTTGTGTCTATCTACGGTATTACGCTGAATAAAAATTGTGCATACAAATCGAGAGGACGCAAATAATAATTTAGTATTTCGAATATTCCACTGTTTAATAGCTGCATCTGAAATTCGCCTCAATATCATTTCATATGGCGAAATTCTAAATTTAATTTCAAATTTGTATTACAAGCACGAAAATACATATCTCTAAATTATCCAACTGGGTCCAAAAAAATTGTTAATTTATAAAATTGGAGGTGTCCGTGTAACTTTGCAGAACTTATGTTTTGATGATCAAGAAAGTTGTTTCCAAATCTTATGGTTAAGACCTTTAGTCATTCCATAAAAGCCGGTTTATAAAAATATTGTAACTGTAAAAATTGCAAAAAAAAAATAAAAGACACATAACATGAACACATCAAAATTTGCCTTAGTTCAGACTTGAATATTACGATCTAACTAAAGCCTCTATGCTCTAAACGATCTAAACGAAATGTCTCTATTCATACATTTTGAACGGAGGGATATAATTTTAGTTTCTAGAGATATTTGAATAAAAAGTAAGTCGAAATTATTTTTCTTTTAATGAATTGAAAATATAAGAACTTCTTGGTACTTTAGATGAAGCTCGTTTACACATTTGGTACTTTAGATGAAGCTCGTTTCAAAACATCACTTAACATTGGAGGCTTTATGTATGAGAATGGGTTTGAATAGACTTGTATAGACTTCTTTGTATATGTATTACTAAAGCCATCTTTATATACAAAGTGTTTCATTTAAAACCGGCTTCGAATCCCAACAGAGGCGGGATGCAATAGGGATTTTTCATCTCCCGATTATGATCGGTGATTAAATTGAAAACATCTATGACCCTCTGTTGGAATGTAGAACTCGTAGGCCGACCCATCGTTCATGTTAGTACAGGCTAGCATGGAGCTATGCAGTGTGCAGATGGCCAATTAAAAGGCGGACCTGTAGCCGTGTACAAATAGGGATACTGTTCAGCTTTCAAAGGACATTAAATCCACTAGCCGAACAGTCTCTAAATAATGTATGTATGTGTTGGTATTTATTTAAAAAAAAAAAAAAACTTTGAGTAAAAAGTCCAGACACCCCAACTTAATTTTGGAGGAACAATTTCCCTCGAACTCTACTCAAATCTATATGGTACGTTCAAATTGATTACAGCGGCTATAAACAAGGATACTTCTGTTAATTTTTCACAAAATGTAAGTACCACCATATTTTCTACCTGTATTCATTATGGTATTATTTATATAATTCTGTTATTACTATGGTGTTTGTGGCTAGATTACGTTTATAGATATGGCTAATGTCGTGTTTAAAAAACCGTTTGACAAAAATGCGACACATTTTTTTACAGATGTAGTTTTTAGTGACAACTATGCTGATGCTGAAAAATATCCCGCTTTTATTTAAATAATAGAAAGTTTACAATATTACTTCAATACAATATCTACAATTCCGTAATGTGCTTTTCAAATTTAGTTCCTGTTGGTATCGTTTATAATAATAAAAAGTAATATAAATTTCATAAATAATTCATTTAGGTAGCACTTCATTCATGTTAAATTCATTTTTCTTCGCACCTTTATAGCTAGAATTGAGTTTAAAATCAACGACGGAGAAATAAAAATCAAAGTAATTCCGAAGCTTTCATAAACTAAGCATCATTCCCCTCATTCATGCAATTTATTTGTAACGGTCATACTATTTTAAGTATACATTTATGTAGAACACTTTTGATGGTTTTTTAGGTAAGCATATTAAAACAGTACAAAGGAATACCTTGACACTTAAAAAGCTATTGGTAATCTGGTAAAGAAACTAAAATTGACAAATTGACTCTTGAAACATCTAGGACAATGAATCTTATAATTAAGAAATCGAATTTATGAAAAGCGTTAATTTATTTATTGATTTTGAGACCATTTTAAGAGTAGATCGATTGACCTTTAACGTACGTTCGATAATATTGGACAATAGAATCTTAGAAAAAACGGCAAAAGGCATTTTACTTCTTTTACTTCATATAGGGTTTTATATATGGTTTATATAGACTGATATTGATAAAAGGAAACTGTTTACAAAAAAATATTCAAACGGATTATTGCACTATCTGAAAAAGGCCTGTTTACTAATCTGTTTAATCTAATCATTTTGCTATATTACACTACGAATTATATTGTTCATCATGGTTACCAAAAGTAATCAACAGTTACCAAACGTTGAATTCTCAAATCGTATTTTTCTGACAATTTGGTTGCTTTGAGCAGCTGTCAAACAAATATTGAAATAGTTAGCTCCGTGAGGCTAATTATCATCATAAAAATATTAAAACACAGAAATGTTGCAAAATATCCATATTACGCTATCGTACAAATATGTATATTGACATACCGAGTATTTGTGCGGCGTAGAAATTAGATAATATAATGCCAAAGACAAATAATATATGAACTCGTATTTTCTGCATTCACGTGATTATAAAACACAAAATCAGCCTGTTTGTGGGTCTAATTTCGATAAACTCCTAAACCGATGGGGATATGGTATGCCTCAATGTTTAGAAAATGTCCTGGCGAATTATAAGCCAATTATCATCATGAGTGGGCGTCAGAGAGCCGAACAGTAAACACATATGTATAACAATGGGCTGGGTATATCCAGCAGACTAACATTCCCACCAGTTAAATTTTCAGCAACTTTTATATGTAGCTTTCCTAAGGTTTTAGTGAAACATTTGTGCTGGATACACCCAATTAAAATTCCATTCCTCTGTGTCAACATCGACGCAGTACTTGACGCATGGAGTAGACACTTTACTAACCTGCTTGATGTTTATCATGCGTCACATATTGTTGTTGATTTGCACTGAGGAGCCATCCCGTTAGGAATTCACATGCAGAGATTGAAGGTGGACTGCATTAATTCGGAGCTCTTGAAATTTGGATGGGATACTTTGTGGAACTATCTTTTCATCGTTATTCAATGGCGATCCGAAGTTACTATCCTACATTATATTGGATAGAATCACCCCTCTAGCGGAGGGCTTGGTTGGAGACTATCAAGGAGGATTTCGTTCGAATGGATCAGTCATTGATCAGGTCTTTTCACTGCGGATGATTCTATCTAAATATTCAATCGAGAGAGTTTGTGGGCTGCCGTCGAATACCTAGGAATGCCAACAAGTTGGTACGACTGTGTAGGATGACCGTGATGCAGCCTCAATGCTGTGTTAAAGTTGAGAACAGGCTATTGAAAATTTTTGCAGTTAACTCGAGTGTTCGGCAGGGACATTATCTGTCCCCGATACTCTTTAATCTCATGTTGGAGTACATCTTTCGTAAAACTGAAACAACTCAGCGCAACATCTTATATCGCCAATCAAGTGCTTGCATATGCATTATGCAGATGACATATGCGTGATTGAACTGAATAGCAACGGAGTGAAAGAAATACTAGATCCGCTTGTAGAGTTTTCAACTTATGTTGGACTCCTGCAGATCAATGAGTCCAAAACCAAATACAAGATCTCTGGTTATAGGGACAATGGCGCACCAGGTTTTGTACTGGCCACTACACGGTTGAGGGAGTGAGGAGGTTCAAATATTTGGGTTCTCTTATCACTCACGATAACAGTGTAGGTGAAAATATTAAAGTGTGGCTGGCAGCTGGCAATCGTGCTTTGTATCCTCTAACGCCACTGTTAAAATCTAAACACTTAGCACGTTCCGTGAACCTGAAGCATTACAAAGCGTTGTTATGTTTGGATGTGGAAGTTGGGCGCTGACGGATGAGTACGAGAGATGGTTCCTTACATTTTAGAGAAGAATCATGCGTGTAATTTACGGTTCAAAACCCGGAATAGATGGTACATACCGAGCTCTGTACAATATCGAGATCAGAGATCTGATGAAGATCCCCGATATTGTACATGAAATAAGATCGTAGCGAGTACGCTGGCTCGTTCACGTTCTGCGTTCTGATCCGAAACGGATTGTGCAACGATCTCTGAAAGGAGAGCCACCATATGGTAGGCGCAGAGGTCGTTGCAGGCGACGATGGCTCCACGATGTAGAGAACGACTTGGCGTCTTCAGATTGTCTTAGACGGTATGAAGACCAGGTTCAGGATCGAAACCGTTGGAGCCAAATAGTTGACTCAGTAAGGGGCCAGTAATGGCCTTCTATTATCTACGGTTTAAAACCAGTATTTATTATTATAGATTTAACTGTTTGTCTAGTAAAACATAATAGAACTGCACACACGCGTTTTCGAAAGAGTACGGAAAGACACATTAAACGACTTTTATTTTTATGTATTAAATTTTGAAAGAATAACCAAAAATACACAGTGATTTGGAGGCACAATTTTTTCGTAATTGTGTAACAAAAATTATTTTTACATTTATTAACAACTATCTATGTATACACAGCTACATATTTTTGTGTCCAAACAGTTTTTTTTATTTGTCTATAAAATTGTATTCCCCTATACACAATATTTATGAGCATCTACTGCTTTTATATTATAGTATTGTTATGTGAATGTTATGTTTTATATCGGTGTGGTGAGATATTTGTTGATGATATGTTTTCTATGTACCTACATAAGTGCTATGTAATTCAAAGTAAACCAATACTTGAAGTATAAATCGCCTCGAGTATGTACCGTAACATTTTACTTCTTAGTGCTAAGTTCTATAATATATCATCAGAAACAAAATTGTTTTTGGCCTCTGCTGTAAATTTTGTTTACATTAATTAAACGGTTTTATAGAATCCGCGTATAATTCTGTATTTTATGCTGCGGCAATACCAATTTATCTCAGGCTAATTCATATGAAAACTGTTAAATGGTATCGAAATGATTTACTAGTCCTAGAAAGTGTTTAGATACGAAAACACGAGCAAATGCGCAATAGGAGACAAATTAAACTACAATTCTTCTCTTCTCTACCATGCATAAGTTGGTCGTCCTTCTATCTGTTCAGTGGTTTGAGCTTATCTATATGACACTGTTTAGATGACTTATTTTGATCAAATGTTCACCAGGATTTTTTACCAACGGTTATGACTCATCTCTTTCTCTATATCATTAAACCAATTATGACGCGATTTTTACCGATCTATTGTCAATCTACCAGCGCCAGAATTTAGGCTAAGCCGCGTTATGGTTGGGCGTCAATCCGCCGATCAGTCAAAACTAAAAGTGGGGTAATTTACCCCAAATCTCTTTTAAATTGCCTTTAAATATCTGTAATAACTATATTGGTATCTGTAGTGTTCATAAAATACGAATTATTCATTACTAAACTATCATATTGATTTATATAATCTAATAAATTAAAACAAATATTTTAAAATGGGTTTGCAAAGCAAAAGCCTCCAAAATTTAAAATCCTGAAAATTATATCTAAATATGGTGCAAATAGAACCCTGTCGTTATAGGGTCACAATTTGCTACGAGTTTTTATTTCATAGTCATCAAACCGGAATCGCAACTAAAGAAGCATTGAAACTACATATTATACAAATGGCATGAGATACGAAACAGAACAAGGTACGAATCTCTATAGTTGAAAATAAGATATTTTAAAACATAAGACATATAACATAATATATATATAAATATATAATATAATAATATAATCAAATTATAATTATGATTATTATTTTTCGATTATAATCAAATCATTGGATGCGAGGCATTTTAAAATGATTTTTGCAAAACCTTCTGGAATATGGCCTATACGGATATTTATATATATAGTTCTTGATTTATCTTTTCATTCTAAAACATTAATTCAAAATGATCGTATTTATTTTTATGGGATATTGTAAAAAGTATGTCCTTCAAAACTAGATCTACAAAAATATGGCGGATCTTAAATACTCTTTAATATAAATTAACAAATAGTAACGCTTTTGAGATTAAATTAATAGGTTTTTTTCTTAGGTTTGATTAGAAGTGTTTAATATTTGTTGATGATTTTGAGGACGACACGATAAGAACCTGGTAAACATGGTAAACCAGAAAACAATAGATCATGTTTTAGTTGTTACGGAAATTCAAATGATGTAAATTGTGTACATTTCTCATTCAGACAATAACGCAATAATCCACGATATACCGAATAGGAAATATATTCGTAATGCGCTTACGTCAACAATTTAAATATACCCAAAAAGCAACCACAATGGCGGCATTAGGCATTAGTCGTAGTATTTTTATATTTACTATTTTTTTAAATAAATAAATACCAACACATACACATACATTAATTAGAGACTATTCGGCTAGTGGATTTATTGTCCTTTAAAAGCTGAAACATTATCCCTATATTTTGTACACGGCTACAGGTCGGTCTTTTAATTGCCCATCTTGCACACTGCATAGCTCGATGCTAGCCTGTACTAACATGAACGATCCATGAGTTCTACATTCCAACAGAGGATCATAGATGTTTTCAATTTGAGAATACCTAAAAATAAATTTCAAAAGCTACAAATAATTGTTATCAAAATTTTGCTTAACATTCAGCAATACTGAATAAAGTACAAAACGATTTTAAAGCAAGCAGTTTGCAATGTTTAATTTTATCAACTTATGAAAGATTGAGTTTCTTGTAAACCATAAAAAAATGTATTCCATTTAAAAATAAATTGTATAATTTTTGCAAATGAAAGCTGTGCAGTTTGTCAATATACTCAATAATGTACAGTTTATCAGTACTTGTCTTGCGCGTTACCTACTTACAGAAATCTATAATCAATATTAGAATATTACCTGATGTTTGCATATTGAATGTCAATAATTTATTATAAAATAAAAATTTATGAAATATTGAAAATGTTCGCGATTCGTTTTATACATAATATAATTTGTGTTATATAACCTAGTGTTTACGAACTATAACATCTTGCGAAATATGCATCAAAATTCTCACAATACTATTATTTTTTCAATAATTTAAGTAAATTTTAATTATCGAAAGAATTATATCTACATATGTATGGCTTTTTCCTGATTAAATTCAACTTTTTCCAAGTTAAACGCAACTTTTTCCAACATAACGAAACAATTTCCAAATTGAACGCAACTTTAAACTATTTCCAAACAGATTGCACTTTTTTTCAAATTCACTGTTTCTTTTTTCATTTGAAATTAAATTTTTTCCAAACAGAATTAACCCATTGTTGATTTTTATAATTAAAATTAACAATTGTCCATTTTAAATTAACGTTTTTCCAAATGAAATTAAACTCTCATAAAATTGCATTTTTTAAACCTGCCAAGGTTTGTTGATTGAGATATTAAATTATCCAGTTTATTTTTAATGATTTTATTAGACCAGCGGTGAAACAAATTAGGAAAACGGGAAAACAGTGAAAGTCAAAATGATGATACTACTCTGTGCCATTTTAAAAACGGAACAGAAATTTTCTTTGAAAAAGTACCCAAATTTGAACGCTTGTATCTGGATGAAATAAAGCCTTTAAAAAAAATTTTTGTTAGTAGTAGAAATTTCTGTGCGGAACTCATGGTCGAGTTAATGAAGTTTTAGAGAAAACGTATCAAAAAGTGTAAAAACGTTAACAAATACATTTTTTTATCTTGTAAACTAAACACCCTACGATAAAATTTTAAATCATATTTTAAATTTAACGTCTTTTTATGGAAAATTTTAATTTAATTTATCACATATATATTACGAAGAGTCAAATCGGGCGCATCTATGATATTAGTGTATTTGTCGTGAATCGGATTTGGCATCGATATTTAGAAACAGTCAACAAAGGAAAACTACAGTAAAAGAAGATCGAGCTCTCGCACGTTATGCTACAAAAAAAAGGTCAAGCAGTGCCCAAGAAATTAGAAATAATGTACCACTACAAAACCAAATATCAAAACAAATGATAATAAATCGGTTGAAATTAAGATCACGTCGATCTGTTAGAGTTCCGTATCAGACTGATAATCATCGTCGACAACGAAGAAAGTATGCGTTGCAGTATAGTATTGTTTTCACAAGGAGTGGCCGCACAGAAATTTCCATAATAACATTTTTAAGGTTTCTAATAAATTCTCTAAAAAATGGCTGATTTCGATTTTGGAATGAAATATCGAGAAAGTTCGTTTATAATCTCAAACAGCAGCATATTTTTATTTTATTTTAGACATCTTTTGTTTTACTCAAAAAGTCATAAAAAAAATAAAATAAACAAATTCCAGTATCGAAAAGAAGGCAAAATTTCCTTCAGTTAAAAACAAAAAATTTTTTGAAAGGCGTTATTTCACCAAGATACATTTCACCAGGCGTTCAAATTTGGGTATTTTTTCAAAGAAAATTTCTGTTCCGTTTTTAAATTGGCACAGAGTAGTATCATCATTTTGACTTTCACTGTTTTTCCGTTTTCCTAATTTGATTCACCGTCAGTCTAATAAAATCATTAAAAATAAACTGGATTATTTAAATCTCAATCGGCAAACCTTGGCTGATTTCAAAAATGCAATTTTATGAAAGTTTAATTTCATTTGGAAAAATGTTAATTTGAAATGGAAAATTGTTAATTTTAATTCTAAAAAGTCTAATTTATACTCATCAATGGTTTAATTCCGTTTGGAAAAAAATTAATTTCAAATGAAAAAAAATTCAGTGATTTTGGAAAAAAGTGAAATCTGTTTGGAAATATGTAGTTTAACTTTGGAGGAAGTTGCGTTCAATTTGGAAATAGTTTTGCTTATGTTGGAAAAAGTTTCGTTTAACTTGGAAAAAGTTCAATTTAATCTGGAAAAGCTATAGGTAAACACACTTTCATCGACGAAAATAAGTTTTTCTCGGATCTATTGAGCAAACCGAGAAAATTCTATCGCAGTCTTACCAATGAACCAACAGATTCTATTAAAATCATTAAAAACAAACCGAATGAGTTATAATCACAATCGACAAACCTTGGCAGATTTAATAAATGCAATTTTACGAGAGTTTAATTTCATTTGGAAAAACGTTAATTTGAAATGGAAAATTGTTAGTTTTAATTTTAAAAAGTTTAATTTATATTCATCAATGGTTTAATTCTGTTTGGGAACAATTTAATTTCAAATGGAGAAAGTTTCAGTGAATTTGGAAAAAAGTGTAATCTGTTTGGAAATATGTAGTTTAACTTAATTTGGAGGAAATTGCGTTTAATTTGGAAATAGTTTCGTTTATGTTGGAAAAAGTTGCGTTTAACTTGTAAAAAGTTCAATTTAATCTGGAAAAGCTATACTATTATATATAGCACCTTACAACATTTCTTACCAAAATTACAAGTTGATCGGATGTTTTTGTGTAAATCTTAACACTGTAGTACATTCTATTTAAGAAAGTACATAGAACCTGTGCTTGCTAGATGTTACGATATCTTTTGAAAATAACGTTATTATTTTAATTTTTAACGAATTTTAATGTTGCATGTACTACAAATTATTATTAGATTAGATATTATTAAAACTTTCTTAAGAGTTGTCATAAGCAATCTTTGCGCAAGTTTGAATGGTTCATGAAATAATGTGTGGTAATAGTGTGAAAATTATCGGTGATTTTTTACTGGCTCCATTTAGAATTTTCCAAGATATCTCGATGATGTATTTATAAAGTGTAATATTGAATTTAAAATTAATGAAGAATCCTAGGAAACATCACATTTTTGAAGTAGATATTATGAAAAGGCATCAGCCATTGAAGGTTCAGTACTTGGTTCAGAATTAAAGATATTTAATACAAATTAATTGTTTGAAACCAATATTCAAAAATGCAAAACTTTTTAACCTAAATAGTGTCTGAATTGAACCACAATTTCGCACCTATGCACGCTTCTAAGAATATCTTTGATTTCATTTCTATAGATAAAATGGCATATCTGCTATCCATATCTTAATAGATGGGCTGCATTCATCATTGAACTTTTCACTCTGTGATTATTTTTTAAGGTGCTATTTAAAATATTCAATCAAAACAATCGGACAAATTTTAATACATCGTGAAATCAGAGAAAATCATTTAGAAATGCTACAAAGTATCCAAAGCATTAAGACTGCTGCAACGACACCCTTATGATTTCACTTTTAGCCCGCTGCAAAATAAGGTTGCTTATTACTGGATTACATAATTTAATTGTATCATGAATTACAGAAATGTAATAGTTCAAATTTCTAATATCAAATAGTTCAAATTTCTTTTAATATTCTAAATTCGGTTAAAAGATATGACTAATTAAACTCTGTCACTTAGTCACCATACACAACCATCTGGAATAAATTTTACCGAATAGAACGTCAAAAAAATTATCGATTTCACAGTTTGGAAAATATGTATTCATTTAAACTAATGCACATTTTTCAGATATGTATGCGAAAAAGTGATCTTTCAGCCTTCCTTCCACTGTTTTTTTATATTTTAATTAATATACTAACATTATTCTGATCTGGGTTATTGTCCAAAGGTTTACATTAAAAAATAAGAGTAATAAAATGAAAAGACGAAAGCTTTATCTGAAAATAAATGTTTGCACTTATATGTACATATAGTTGATTATTACAAATTCTGACACTATAACCTTTTAAATTGAATTAAGACTGTGTCCGAAACCCGTAATAATATACCCTATAATGAAACGCGCAACATATAGAACATTTATTTGAAAAACTTTACTTTAGTAATTTTTGACAGCTTTTCGGCTCATCTGATAAAGCCAAATTTTATTATATTACTGTTTTTTTAGATTTCTATTATGATATTCTTGTGTAATTGCATAATATTTGTTAACATTTTGATAATGATAAGGTAGGAGCTCCGCAGTAGCTGCATAGATGAGGAGGAGGAAGAGAGTTTAGTTCACTTCCTTTGCTATGGTAGGTACATAATGGACATAGTCTCCCGCACCTCGAAAACGGTAATGTGCGATATATATTACGCTACATAAGTAGCTCTGATTGGTTCCACTAGAGGTAAAGGGGAAGTAAGATCATGTGGCATCACAATGGACCGTTACCGGTCTAGGTTTACCTTGGCAGCCACTCTAACCTAGCTTAACCTAAGGTAAGAAAACAGCAATTGTGATACATGTCTTCATAACTAATGTATCATACACCCAAATAAAGATACTTACTAGTTATAAGCAAACAAACAATGAAATTACCGCCTGACAGTTTGTATGTTGACAGTACAGCCAGGTACAATTCGATATATAACTCGCATTTTGCAAAACAAAATCTCTTATACTCAGCATTTTTTATGGTATTTTGTAGAAACATACTTGTTAAGGAAACAGCCAAATTTTAATAAATTATAATAAAATTTACCAATTAATAAAATTAATTAATAAAATTTAACAATTTGTTGATAATTTATATAATTTCAGGTTATCGCCAGATGGCTTGATTGTTAAAGGTTAAAAGTGAAAATGGGAAAAAGCAGTTGTAACGAATCCGCAATATAGAAATTTTGTTGAAATTTGCATCCATGTGAAATTATCAATTATCTTTATATTGTAAAGTTGAAAAAAAAAAAAAATTACAAATAAAAGTCGAATATTGTATACTCATATAAACAACTCAGGCATATAACTAATACCAACAAGAACCATCACAATCAATTCAAAACTATAGAGAAACGTATATAAAACTCTGTATTGAATCCCAAACCATTAATTGTATATAATCGACAAGAATCTCACCAATACTTGCTTCGTTTCATTTCAATTTGGTTTTTGCCTTAAGACTATCATTTGCGCAAGAGTAATCATTAATACCCAAAGCCTAGAAAGACATAATTGTATATTTCGTTTTTCGAAAAAATTCATCCTTGACCATAACGTGAAATAAAAAATCATAATAAAACATATACGAAACCTACAAATCGACCAAAAGCACAGTAAAGAAATGAAACGAAAACCAAAACAACTATAATGTAATAAGAAACCAAAAACATAAAGAAAAAATTGAAAATACCAGGGAAAATAATTTTCATGTTATTTTTATTCTAGAAGCGCCGCAGCCAAACGCACACAATACAAAAATTTCATCTCACAGTCGAACAAATAGTAGTGTAATTTTTTTCTGTCCCAGACAACAAATATGTATACAAATTTCACCTAGTCGCAAAGTTGTAATAACAATAAATATAATTATTATCTACATGTACAATATATATATATATATATATATATATATATATATATATATATATATATATATATATATATATATATATATATATATATATATATATATATATATATATATATATATATATATATATATATATATATATATATATATATATATATATATATATGTATATATATATAATTATATATATATATATATATATATATATATATATATATATATATATATATATATATATATATATATATATATATACTCTAGATTACCATCCCTATACATATTTTACCACCATCAGGAGCTAAGAGAAAATTTATTTGGAGAATCCTGTTTTTTTTAGATATATTTATTTTTTATTTTTGAAAATTGGTTACAGTTTTAAATTAATCCACCTCCTCCGTGTAAGAAATAAATTAATTAAGATGTAAGCCACAGGTTATCTTCTCCTCTCTCAGATAATTACGCATTACAATTTTCTATTGTAAATATTTACTTTTAACAAACATATAATACTATATACATTTCAAAATACTCTATCTACAAGTAACTTAGTATATTATTTACTATATAGTATATACCATATAATATACACAGCACTCAGTGAGACCTTGAATTTTCAATTTATTATAGTAAATCGTTAACATAAAATAAACTCAAATACAACAAAACAAAAATTTTCATTTCTCCCTAAGTAAATAGTATACAAACGATTTTCTACTGTCGAACTTTTGTACGTTGACACCGTGTATTAGACTGACGAGATTGAAAATTAAAGACAAACACATACAGATTTTATAGAAAGTAACTAATTCTAATAAATGCTAAAAACCAGCACAGTTTTTTTTTAATTATTTCAATTTAGTAAGCCCATTCCCTGATAATTATTTATTTAGTTTTACAGAAACTGTTGTTGTTATTTAGGTGAGACAACCTTGCAACGAAAATATGTTACTTTTTTTTATTTGTAAAATACAGTACCAACGGAAATAAATTTTCAATTTCCTTCAACCCAGTGTAATATCAATATTTAGTATTTTTATTTCTAATTAATTATCAATATTCTCAAACCAAATTAAATTTTAATTTTCAACACAAAATATTATTAATTCCATCGAATATTAAAATTTTAAATCACTTAATCCAATTCATTTTTATTTCGATTTATATATTATACAAAAAATTAAAATTCAATTATTAATTACAAATAAAACAATATTATTAAATTTCAAAAAAAAAATATTTAGAAATAAAAAATGTAACCAACTTTTCACACGTAGTTCACTTCATATCGACACAAAAACTGAAATGAAACTGAAAAAGATTTTCACTGAAAAAGATTCCAAGCTCCCTTTTTTCAGGTCGAAATAAATTCGTTATATTTATTGCAAACATACATGCCGAGCTTTTTCTCTATATTCGTATACCATGTCATATTTGGAAACACATACATATGTATAAAGAAACAAACACATTTATATTTATTTAAATTATATATTATATATATATATATATATATATATATATATATATATATATATATATATATATATATATATATATATATATATATATATATATATATATAAATATATTGTACATACTCGTATATAAATAATAACATACATACATATTATGTCAAAAGCTTACGACATATAATAGGTGGCTCTGCATATAATAACTAATACTACCATAATGTTAGGATAGCGTATTTGGCGAGGTGAGAATATTTCCGGAGAGAAATTTATGCTCAGAAATCAAAAAACATAACAGAGTGTAACCAAATAACGGGTGCAAGTTTTATTACTCTACGGTCTACGATAAACGTACTACGTACAATACAAAAACGAGGAAAATTATTTTGTTTTTATTCTTGTGTCATCCACGTCCATGCATACACACCCACACGCACAGACACATGTCTCCCACACACACACACACACACAGAATAATATGTACACACACAAATAAGAATAAGAGGAATGGGAAAATTGGGAAAAATGTAAATAAAGTTGTATAAAGCTACCTCAATAAACTTTTTATTTTTACCTTGATAAAGCTTCGCTATACAAACGAAGTGTAATGTGAAATGCTCTTTACAATATTTGTTTATGTTTTGTGCTGAACTAACGACTTTTTATGGCGAGAAAATTGTTATTCAGCATATCTGAATAGATACATAGGTAGGTAAATTTTTCATAGAGAAAATAAAATTATGTAACGAAATTAAAATGATACACACTTTTTTATTTATTAAATAAATAATAATATGTATTACGAAATAAATTTGAGAAATTTGAAATTGTTGAGTGCAAGAAATAATATTGATGTTTAGACTTCAAGGCGATCAAGAAATTAGTGCAAACGGGAATGGACAGATGTATAACTGTTTAGCCCGCAACCAGCACCAAGTGCAAGTGTGAAAAAATTCACTAGGGTCACTCTAGCGCCGAATTAGCGCTTGGCAACTGGTTTTCCAACTTGGTAGAAACCGAAGAACTTGCTGTTGATAAACCGCCACCCACCTATTTGAGGAAGGAACCAAATATATTTTTTTTTTTAAAGGCTGCCAATGGCTTTATTCTTGAATCTTTCTACAATAGAAACTAACAAGAAGTATTCAACAGGTAAGTCAGCAGTGTACAGCAGGTATAATATTGGACCTAGAACGCTGCCTTGTGGAACACAGGCGTTGATAGCATTTAAACAAGTAGTTACATTATTTTGTTTAACCATGTACTGCCTTTGAAGGAGATAGTTTCCCAGAACTGAGGGAAATTTCTTCGGTAGAAATCCTTTAATTTTGTATATTAGCCCATCAAGCCAAACTTTATCAAAGGCTTGTGCAATGTTCAAGAAGGCATCAGGACAATATTTCTTTTCCTCGAAGGTGTTTTTGATTGCATTTACAATTCTGGGTACTTCTGTGGTTCCATGTTGGTTTCGGAACCCAAATTGATTGTCTGGAATAATAAGCCATTCATAATACTGGTTTCAATTTCGTTAGAAGCATTTTTTCAAATAACTTGGAAATTGTAGGCAGCATGCTTATTGGACGATATGATGAAATCTTTTTGAGGATTATAACCAGTCCACATGATTCCGTTGAATATGTATGTTATTAGTTTTATGCATTTGTCTGGCAATAATTTTATAATTTTACCTTATAATTTTTCCAGTTTTTGGACGTATGCAATTTTTAATTGTATTCTTAACTTTCTTCCAATTTTATTTTATGGGTTTGAACGACAGACCATCATCCATTTGGTCGGGTAGCACGAAGTTATTAGTTTCTTCGTGTGGTGCGAATACTGTTGTTAGATGAGCAGCAAAAGCATTGGCTTTTTCTTCATCGCTTTTCGCCCCTTCTCGCCCAATTTCCAGTTGGTAGTCTAATAGGGTGATTCGACTTTGTTGGACTTTTTATCTTTTTTGTTGCCTTCCACAAAAAATAATCTGTCCTCTCGGTTGCCGAGAAATAATTCTGGACGATCTGGTTTTCTTCTTCCCGCAATGCAAATCGACTCTTAATAGCTCGATTTAATTTCCATTTCAACAACGGTGATTTTGTGTCTTGCCATCGGCGGCGAGTTTTCCTCTTGTTGTGAAACCACTACTGACCACTCCAAAGAATACCATAAAGTAAAGAAAACGCCTGAATGTTAAAATAAAATTATAATTTAAAATCTAAGGCGAAAACAAATTGTTTATAGAGCACAAAATTTCAAAAACGAGCACACATTTTATTGTAATAACCTAAATAATAATAATTGAATATAAAATTGCAAAACGCAATTTGGCAATTATTAATTAGTATTAAAACATTAATGTGTGTCAAATTGTGAAAAATTAATATGTGTCAAATTGTGAAAAACAAAATAAATCAAGAACAACAATTTGACATAGAATATTTAGTATATATAGTTGAAGAATAAATTATTATTATTATTATTATTATTAAAGTCAGTTGTAGTTGAAGTCAATATATTTTAAGTCAGTTGTAGTTGAATATAATACAGTCAAAGTCTAAGTCAAGTCATTAAGTAGTAAATAAATAAAGAAAAACCTAAAACTTAAATACTCAGTGTTATAAGTCAAGATCGAGAATACTCATCATTCATCAATCAAGTAAGTATAACTATAACACAAATTATTATTGATACTGTCATAGCCCCCATCCGTGGTAAGCGAGTATCAATAATTAAATCATCATACTAACATACACGGCACCGATCCAGTAAACATTGATGAGCGAACCTCGTATAGCAAAACGAGGAGGGAAGAAAGAAGAGCGTTTCAGCGCTCCACTCCCCTAGCGGCATTTGTCTACTGAGATCTTTTTCTCCAACTAATATAAATATCAATTTGATATTTCTCTCCACCGAATACTTAAGAATAACATTATATTTTGTGTTAAACAAAGACATAAAATATAACACTCTTTTCCTGGATTAGTTCCTGTATATTATGTGACAGTTTAATAACTTTTTCTGTACTATTTAAGAGAGGTGTAGCCTTTTCAGTTGATAATACCAGGACATGCTGGTGTGATATAAGAGGGATATTCAGTACACAATTTTATTCGACTAGCCTCTTATATTGATCCCAATTAGTTTGCTTGTTTGTAAGGCGTTTTGCCGTTTTTATTCTTAGGACACCGGTGCTCACTCTTACATTTACAGGTGATTGATCAGAAGACAGATCATAGCAATCGGGGGCCTTAGCATATGTGCGTGGAATGCCTTTACTTACACAAAAGTCAATTAAATCAGGAACTTTCTTTTTATCTGTGGGCCAGTACGTTGGGTGACCAGGAGATAAGTAAACCAGGGAATGTTCTTCGATAGCTTCATAAAGTTGTTTCTCTTTCGGCGATGCTAATCTGGAACCCCATTGAGTGTGTTTGGCGTTGAAATCACCCCCGCAAGAAATTTATTACCTAGCTGGCTGAAATAATCCATGAACTGCAGTTTTTTTATAGCATGTTTTGGAGGATAGCACGCTGCTGCATAAACAGAGTATCCGTTAATTTGGAAATAGTTATTTTTGGTGGTGTGTTTCAGATATTAACATTATTTATAATAATATTGTGCTCAGTGAGGAATGCTTGAACCTCTGCTTTATGTTGTGCCAGGCCGTTTGCATTCCATATGGCTATTTTGAGGACAGCCATTAAGCTTTGTATCATGTTAGTTAACTTGCTTAAAGGAATCAAATATAGATTTAGTAAAAGCTAATTAATTTTACACTGCTGATGGCTTTCATGCCAAATCAATATCTAATATAATAAATAGAGATAAGGTACCTCGGCCTATATTCTAGAAAAAGGACTATATTCTAGAAAAAGGACTAAATGATGTTTGGGTTATTTGTGGTGAACTTCATAACTCCAAACAATGCAATAAAACTAAAACAGATACTTCTGTGAAAAAATGTAGCAACTGTGGTGGAAATCACACGGCAAATTATAAAAGGTGTTCAATTTATCTAGAACGGAAACGTGGAATCAGTCCTAGACAGGGAACTGAGCAACGAACGTTTTAACTACACTCATCAGCTAAAACTGAAGTGCAATCAGGAGAAATATTTGCTAATCTTCAAAAAAGACCAAAACGCAACTGTAAATAGTATGGTTCATCCTGGGGTTTCATATGCATATATTCTTAAAGATGGTGCTCCAAAAGTTCAAGCAACTTTAGAAGGAAATATCTCAACAGCATTAAATGAGCTCACTGAATCACGTCACTAAAAACCACAAATGACATTCAGAATATTGTACACAACTTGGTATGTACCATCTTTTTCGCCTTTTGGTAAGTCACACGCGTGATTTTTCTCTCAAATGTAAGGAGCCATCTCTCGTATTCATATGTTATCGTCCAACTTTCACATCCATACATAACAAGGGGTCTGATCAACTCTATGTAAAGCTTCCCAGCTTCACGGCATTTGTTAGGTGTTCAGATTTTAGCAATGTGTTATGGATGTATGTATAT
The DNA here is from genome assembly GCA_951394425.1 of Tipula unca. NCBI lineage: Eukaryota > Metazoa > Arthropoda > Insecta > Diptera > Tipulidae > Tipula > Tipula unca. The sequence continues at coordinate 103,702,420 of OX596381.1, forward strand.
ATTGCCACACACTCTACAATGACTAGAATAGGGCAAAAACGGCCAAGTGTAAACGCAATATATCTCAATATAAATGTTATATGATCAAGTCACAGAAAAGATTTTCAGAAAGCCCAAGGAACTAATTGAAACAAACTATGATACATATTTTGGCTCAGTATCGCGTTTGTGCATACTCTACATTGGCTAGAATCATCCATAGAGTATACAGAAAATATCAAATTTACAGTTTTCTGGAATAGTTGTATAGGTGATTTCTGGAAAATGCAACTTTTATCACGGAACTAACTCAAATAAGCTATGATACACAATTTCGTCCAGTATCGAGTTTGTGCATACTTTACATTGACTAGGTGGTCTGGTGTGAAGCTGTCTTGGAGGAATTAAGTTGGTTCTTGTTGCCAGCTCCGTATCTTGCAGCTTCCACAAGTGTGCGTGTTACCTCCCCGTGGTGACCACCGGGCAACTAGTACACCATGTTTTGATGGGGTGTACTAGGCGAAAACACGGCGCTGAACAACTGGGCCGGGTTAAGGTGTCAACCGTACCGTGCTGATAACCGGCCAGGTTGGGGGCCCAGTATAAAAACTAGCCCAGCCTCTAACGGTGTATCCGGATATTTGGCGCCTTCCGGATCATATAGCCTTACCTGTGTATTGCGGATCTCTGCACAGGTAGACCTTCTTTCTCCGCTACTCGTGGGACGTTTATGGGTGATAAATTAAAACCAATAGAGACCGGGGCTCTTAAAAAACCGGAAACCAGTGCTGTGGTGACATCGGCCTTTAGGCCTGGTCTTCAAAGTACAAAAAGGGGCATAAGACCAAATGAGGCTGGCCCCTCGAAACCAAAGGGCAAAGGCACGAATGCTGGCCCCCCAGAATCAGTGAATTACCAGACCAGGAAGAGAGCCTGCCGCATGATCTCCAAGATCAGCAACATTCCGTTGGAGCAGAGAACGGATAGAGAGAGGGATACGCTTGCGTGGGCAAAGCGTATCATTGAGCCAAAGAAGGAGGGTTCCGTTGGAATCTCACAGCCGAAAAGGCAGAGATCTGATGATGCACCGCCTACGGAGGCTAAAAAGAAGCGGGTTCCAGAAAATGCTACCAGGCCCTTCAACGAGGTGCTAAAGGATCACCTGATCATGGCAGTCGTTGACAGGGCTCAAGAAGATGGGAGCATTACGACCTCTAACTGGAGGAAGGTGGAGAGAAGACCTTTGCCGCCATCTTCCTGAACATCATGAGGGAGAACCAAGGACCTGCTCCGTCCTGCCGAGACGGAGGATGGCACCGAGGGCACGTCAAACTGACTGCCTGTGCCGATGAAAGGTCGGTGATCCTCTACAAAAAGGCGATCGGCAGCCTGGGCGAAGTCTGGCCGGGGGCTAAACTAGAGGTGGTGACGAGGGAAGAAATTCCCTGCCTCAGAACTCCTAAATATAAAATACTACATGCGAAAAATGAAGGTAAGATACGTTCCTGCATTCTCGCTAGAAATAATTTGAATATTTTCTTACTACTAAATTACAGCAACGCTGATGTAGTGGTGGCTAGCATCGAGATGGAAGGCTCGAAAATGAAAGGTAGGAGTCATCATGGGCAGTGATGCTAATGCGCATTACTCAATCTGGGGAAGTACAGATATAAACAGGCGAGGTGAGTTACTCCTTGATTTTATTTTAAGTACTAACCTAAATATATGTAATATTGGGTGTAAGCCAACCTTTATTACTAAAAATAGACAGGAAGTGTTGGACATCACACTTGTCTCGGATTTTATTAAGAGGAAGGTATTGAACTGGAAAGTGTCCGAAGACCATTCCTTTTCTGACCGTTGTTATCTCCAGTACGAAGTGGATACAAAACCCACTAGCAAACCACCCTTCAGAAATAGGAGGAATACTGATTGGGATTGTTTCAGAACCATTCTGGGTAACTTATTACCGGTATCGGTTCCAAACCCTCCTGCATCTACACAGTAGCTTGATGCTCTAGTAACCAAGCTATCTGAAGCTTTTAACAAAGCCATGTTAGGTACATGTCCTATCAGTAGGCCCTTGGGTAAATCTCGGCTACCCTGGTGGTCGAGAGAACTCCAAGGTACTCGTATGAAATGCAGGAGACTGTTCAAGAAAGCGAGGAACACAAATGCTGCTGCAGATTGGGACTGTTATAAGGAAGTCCTCAAAACCTATAAGTACGAGCTCAGAGCAGCCAAAACGAGGGCCTGGAAGCTCTACTGTGGCAATATACAGGAGTCCTCGGAGGCGGCCAGGCTACGCAAAGTGCTATGTTCTAGTCCTTCCATCCCGGGTTATCTACAAAGACCGGATGGTTCATGGATTTCATGTAGTGAGGAATCCCTGGATCTATTACTAGAAACGCACTTCCCGGAGTGCTCGGTACTAGCTCCGGAGAGACCCATGATAAATAGGGGTACAGACTCCGTAAGTCATATAGTAAAGAGGCGGAATATCCTATGGGCAATACACAGCTTTAAGCCATACAAGTCGGCAGGACCTGATGGCATTATCACTGCAGATATCCAGCGAACTATTGACTTAACCCTAACCTGGCTGGAAGTTATCTTCAAAGGCAGCCTAGAACTCTGTCACATTCCTAGAAAGTGGACTGAAGTAAAAGTAATATTTATACCTAACGCGGGAAAAAGCTCTCACTGCTCACCCAAAGACTTTAGGCCTATAAGCTTATCTTCTTTTCTGTTGAAAACACTGGAAAGAATAATAGAGGCTTACATTAGGAGCTCAAACAAGCCGGGCGAGCTGTCGGTATCTCAACACGCATACTGTAAGGAACGATCGGTGGAAACAGCTCTCCACTCACTTATAGGTCCGATTGAGAAATCACTTGAATATAAGGAATATTCAATGGTAACCTTCTTGGATATAGAGGGGGCCTTTAGCAACGTCAGACCGGGGCTAATCACTCGGGCCCTTGCGTGTCTGGGGGTAGACCCGTTTACCCACTCAGAGGCTGGATAGACCATATGCTTAGAGGCTACCTCTCTGAGTGGGCACGCGGTTGCGGACTGAACGCAAACCCACAGAAAACAAAGCTGGTCCTCTTTACCAGGAAGCACAAACTTCCTCAGTGTGACCCGCCAACATTAAATGGTACTCGCTTGATCTTTACGGATAGAGCAAAATACCTCGGACTACTTTTGGACAGCAAGCTAAGCTGGAAGCCAAACATCGTAGAGAGACTAAAGAAAGCTACTATAGCGCTCTACTCCTGCAAAAATGCCATTGGAAAGAGATGGGGTATATGGAGCCTCACATAGTACACTGGCTCTACGTCTCAGTGGTCAAGCCTATACTGCTGTATGGGGTTATCGTCTTGTGGCCAGCTTTAAAAATTATGGCCAACCGTAACCCGGGGTCTACACTATGCAAATTTGCTGCAAATTTAGGGGTTGGCTGCGGGGTATTCTGTGAGGTACTAGGAGTTAACCTCTCTTTTCGTCTTCCCGACATTTGCAGCGTTTTTCAAGCTGAACTGATCGCGATAATGGAAGTCATGGACTGGTTTAAGTATAATGTAATATCTACGAGAGATATTCGCATTTTTACGGACAGCCTGGCTGCTATTAAAACGCTACAATCATACTCCCTGACGTCGAAGGTAGCCCAGAACTGTCTGGCATCTTTAAATGAGATGGCCGATCAGTTCAACATCCTCTTGACGTGCTAGTCCTTTAGGATGGCCACCCTTACCTCATCTAACCTAATCTAGTCTCATTAAAAAATTATACTCAATCAATATATAAAATTATACTATAAGGATAAAAGTTCATAGCTGCTTCTACGGATATTATGATTTCAAATGTATCGTTAACAAGCGGCATTTATTCAGCCACTTTGTATGTATGTAAATCGGCGTATTTATAAAAAAAAGTAGGGTTGCCAGACACATCTGATTTAGTAATAGACTTCTACAGACAATGGTGTGTTTTTAAGGAATTTCAATTCCAAAATTTTCAGGCTTGGCGCAATGATAAATGCGGTTGCATTAAAAATAATGACAAATACAATTTATATGTATTGTGTAGATAAGAATTTAATAATAGGTACATTCGTATACATATGAATATTGTATCAGCACTAAACCCAATATTTAAACCTTATTAGTACCTATTTTAATTAAAACTTTAATCGTGTACACAAACCATTGAACGGCGCACAACTCTTTGTTAAAGAAAATCGAACCAAAACAAAATGAGTCTACTCCCTTTAACACATTGATTGGTTATGTTTTGAAACTAGTCGTTTCTTTTGTTTTTGAAAACAGTTTAAAACACACTAGCTTTCTCTCTCTCACCAATGGCATCAATTTTAAGAGCTGATTTTTATCATGTTTTTTTTTTTTCAGTCAGCTACTGTCATTCGCAGAAAACGGTTAAAAGATTGTGATTTTATTTTTTTTGTTTCGACAATGTGTTTTTGTACAATATCTCAGTTAAATTATTTATAAAAATTACATTCTTATAATTCCTGGTTTATTTTTAATTTAAAATACACACACAAATATATAAATATGAATCCACTAAGTGGTTTTAAACGTTTAATACATTGGGGACCATTAATTGCGATCGGTAAGTGGTTGTGTTATGTGTAACTTACAATTATGCTAAAATTTGTGTAGAAAGTGTCAAAAAAGTCTGTATTTGTTGTTTGTCCCATTTTATTAGCGTGAAATGTTGAGGTTATGTTGGATATACAGCCGACTTTATTATCAATATTTTGTAGAAATGTAATTATATTTCTCGATAGTTTTCCACTCAAAATAAAAACAATAGAATTTTGATTGGTAAATTGTTGGGAATTTGGGATTTAACATTGGCTGTAAAAAAAAATTGTTGATTATTTTTAATTGCAATGTACAGTGAGTGGGAATATAATTTTTGAATTGTTATGCATGTGTCACGAGTAATTGATGTCAAGTTATGACGTCAGACGGGATAGAATGTTTATATATTTGAATATACATACATACATAGATAATTAGATATATTATTTATGATGGATATTTTAAATGACTTCTGTACTAAACATTGGATTCATGTTTCATTATTCTCATTGTATAATAATACAATCCCACGGACGTCTCTAAACAAAATGTGGTGTCATTCGGCTATGCATATTTCCTTATACATATATGTATGTACATACTCAGAAAGCTCAGTAAATAATACTAATTAAAGTTAGCGCAATTAAAAACTAATTTAAACCAGGAATCGCAATAATTTTGTTTTCAAAAACCTCTGCAATTTGGTTGATGCGTCATAAACGTAATCTAGTGCCGCTCCCCATTAATTATTCTTGTTTATTTCAGTATGTTTAGTTGAAATTTGGGGATAAACTTCTTTGCAAAATTATAAAATTCTAGTTAAGTATGTATGTAAAATACATACTTAATTCTGTGTATAAAAAACTCTGCATTTTTAAAATTTTAGTAGATTCTGTAATATACCAATATGACAAAAAGTGTTCGGTTTATTCATTTCATTTGCTTAGGAAGTATTTATTTTATTATATGCGTTTTACTTCGACCAGCAACATTCTAAAATATGACCGGAATTTGGATTTCTTAGGCCCAATAAAAGAAGAAGATAGAATAAAATAATAAGAAATGACAAAAAGTATGTATGTATGTATTCACTGTACTAAAAATAATTTTTTTTAGAATTTTAGACAAAAGTGCAACCGTGTAATTTAAAGCAATGCTATGAGATCTAATTTACGCTTGAAAATTTAATATACTTCATATAGGTGCATCCAGACCCACAAGGATGATGCACACAAGACACACAAGGATAATACAAGTCTACTTATAGCTTCGCTAAACATTATGTGCTTCACTGAATGAACAAATATAGTGTCAAAACATATTTAACGTTTATTCATTATTGTGCTTTAAAGCTTGTACTAAAAATTTCGCTTTTGGTATTTTAAGTAGTAATTAAAATATCAACGTAGGTTTTCGATACATCCTTTTGCGTCTGTCCATGTTAAACTAAATTTCCAAGCGGGCATAAGGTCTCATAACATTGGCTTAAATTAAGCGGTTCGCATTTTTATCCGTTTTCATTAGTATATATTATAGAAAACAAGCGGATAACAAACATCATAATGAGATCTTATTCATTATTATAGAAAAACAATAGGTCTATAAAGACCAATGTATTTACAGATTATGTAATGTAACTATCTTTTAATTTTTACAATAAACAAGTTTACTAACACCAATCGAAAGAATTATCCCAAAATTATTAAAAAATCAGAGGATTTAAGAATTTTTAAGTCAACTGTGGCCGAAATGTCTAAATGGAATACAATTTAGTTACCTTCAATTATTTATTTCACTTATATTTTTTCATTCCCGCTCTAAAGTTTCTTTGCATATATAGTAAAGGACTCCTGCAACATTTAAATTGAATAAAAACTAAATAAATTCAACACAAGAAAGCGCTATAGAGCTTGTAACCTTGCGCCTCTTATTCAAGTGATTCGTAATTTACTCAGAAAACATATATTTCAGACCAGAAAACATATCTGAACTCTGTACAATATCGAGATCTGATGAGGATCGCCGATGTTTTACATTAAATAACATCTCAGCGAGTATGCTGTCAGATTCTGCGTGCGGAACAGATTGTGCATTAATTTCTGAAGTGATAGACACCATAATGCAGGCGCAGAAGTTGTTGCAAGGTATAGAGAATGACTTGGCTTCTTTATTTGTCTAAGACAATAAAAAGACCAAGCTCAGTATCGAAACCGGTGGAGCCGTATTATTAACACAATATGGAACCAGTAATGCCCTTTAATGATGAACATATTTCAATAGTGCGATCCGGACCTCTACTTACAATAATTACACTGGATTTAACCAATACATTTTCATTTTATATACATACATACCATAATAGAAGCAGAATGATCGAAAAGAAAGGATTTTTTTTTTAAATTTTGTTCATAACAAACACTAATGTAAAAACAAAAACCAACACTACATAAACATTAGTGATTCTAATTTTCCAAATGATGCCATCAACATTTTGGAGTTGCAAATAAAACCTAGGAACCCAAGACAATTAATACTAATGTCGTTTTCGATTCACTCCAAAAAATCAAAAAGATTGATTTTTCTGCTGTCAAACTGTTCGATTCACCTAAAAAAAAATCGAGCAAAATTTTTGGTCGGTCACAAATCTAGATTTTTTTACAGATTTACCCCTATTTTACTAATACCAACAACTAGTACTGTCAAGTTGTTGTCATTTCGTGTTGTCATTTTCCTGTATACCAACAATTAGTATTTTGCTGTCATTTTAAATAAAATAAATTTAAATTAAAAACTATTAATAAATTGTGTAAATTATGTAAATTATTATTATTATTATTATTATGTGTTTTCAAAACGTAAACAAATATTGTAATATTTTTCAAACGTCAAAACACACACATACATATATATTACAGATTTTCTTGTTCGATTCTCCTTCGAATCCAGATTGATTTTTGAAAAAGTGAATCGAAAACGACATAAATATAAAAATTGAATCGCAAGTCGTTTATTTTTTCATATAAAACTTGTTTGATAGCGATCCGATCGAGAATATGCACTTAATTTATCACGCATGAAAAAGTTTAATTAAAAAATAAACACAACTTATAACACAAACAATAGCCATTAAAACAAATAAAACAAAACAGTATGGATAGTAAGTTCTCTACATGCTTATGAAATTTTATAATGTGTGCCGAAGTTAGCCCAAATACTGTTTAAAATAGTAAGCCATTTAAAATAATGGCCATATCCAGCGCACTGAGACTCAAATTTTCATCAAATTTTACATGTAGCATTCCTTTGGTTTTAGTGAGGTGAGACCTCAAGGCGCTGGATACTCCCAATATGGATCACATTTGCTTTATTTGGCAACGTAAATACTAGCGAGTGACTGAGATAACAATAAACAGAAACGATTTTGAATAATCGAACAAGAATCAGTGTACAAAGTTAAACTTAGAAAAAGGGAAATAAACTCGCTTCTGGCCTTCTGTGCAAAAGCCCAGTACAGTGCTGGAATTCTTGAATGTTCTAAGGTCACATCGATTCGCATACTCGGGTAAAAGATTTTACTACAGTAAAAGTAGATTTTTAGTATTTTCGTTTCATTGAACTAAGTGTTTTTCTCTAATTTAAACTCATTCAATCCCTAGAACAATACAAAATGAACACGTTAAATATCAAACATTTACTTTTGTGTACTCGCTTTACCCTACTTTTTGATAGGACAAATGAATTTACCGCAAATTAGAGTAAAAGTTTATTTTTACCAAAGTATTGGTCCGCAGCGATTTTATATAAATAATAATGAGCTTCTTAAAATCGCGGGAAAATATAAAAGTAATAGAAAGAATCGAAAAAGTCACCGTCGAAAATATTGCGACATAAATTTTCACACGTATCATACTCTACTACCACAGTTGTCCACACGCCTTGAAGTATTCAAATATAACAAGGAGCCACTAGTCTGTAACATCGATTGTGAAACATTTAATAAGAATTTAAAGAGATTTAAAACCATTTTAGCATTTAACCTATGCTTGTTAGCTAATTTCCAGTTAAATATTTTCGTATAACCGGGCGTAAGTATTTTAAATATTCTGCTTCAAGATAGAAGATGATGGAAGAGGCATTCATTTAAAAAATCAATTAAAATCGTTTTAAACAATAATATTAGTTTTAATGCTCGTATAGCTCCAATGTTATTTTGATATTTTCAATTTTCGTACCAAACAATGATCGGTCGACTCCCAACGGCTTCATTCTTGCACTCTATATAAACTATGTACAAGTAAATTCTTCGCCACACAAAGAAATTGGATCCATTATGGTTTAAAAATAATAATAATTTTAAATTATTACAATAAATTATGCTTGATTATATGTATTTCATTTATGTCAAAATATTAAAATCTATCCTGATTTTCACAACTAATCGATAATAAAATTACGTCAACTTTCCATCGCAAAATGAAAAAAACACATTAAAAATTATTTTGTAATAGCTACACTACAAAAATTTGATTTAGCTCAAATTTCATATCGGAAAAAATTAGGCCAAATTTCAAGGATATTGAATTTTCGTTTCAGTAAATAACAAAACCGTTTTACTATAATTGTTTGAATTTTATTTTAGGTTTTACCTCCTTTTGGAAAAAAACATAGTGAAAACTATTAAAATTGTTTATTACGATTTAAATTCCGTAAACTATAATTTCCCACTGAGAGAGGAAATGATTTATTTATTGTGATAATGGTGTAGATTTTTTATATTGCGAAATCATTAAACGATTATTGACACAGTAAGTAAAATTAGTTTTTTAGAAAAAAAACATTTTATTGATGGCATCCATATTAAAATTCGATTAGAATGCTATAGTATATTCAAAATTACAATACATATTAAATTATTTACATTAAAATCAAAATAATATATGTATGTATAAATATGTAGTAAACTAATGTTAATGAAAATGAATTCGTCTTTAATAATCAATGAAACTATAGGTTTTCTAATTAGAAAGACGCATATGACAAAATTTCAACAGCAACAACCATTTTGATTAACGATAACGATCAATCTTGATTTCAGTTTTAATTTCTAAATTTTACTTTACTATACTTATACTCTTTGAATGAAGTAGTACACTTGTGGGAATAAAAATGTAAATTCTCTTCCAATTCTAAATTTCCACCACATGGTATTTAAAATTCAAAAATATTAGCATTTAAAAATAAAAAGTTATTTCCACAGTATTTTATGTAATTTACATACTACACATTCATGCATTCGTTAACAATTTGTCTCCGTCCGAAACGAAAAAGAGAAATGGATAAATAACAACTTTTGTTCGTGTTTCGTGTTCCTTTACTGGTAGCTGACATCAAAATGTGTCTTGATTACTTATATTTTAAACGTCATGTCCTTAATATAATATGATTGCATCTCTATGTTATAAAATTCAGTTTTGAAAGAGGGCCGTTAGGCATCGTAAATATTTTCACTTGTAGTAAGTTTTTGATAGTGGTGGTGTTTTCTTCAGTCAACCAGCAAAAGAAAACAAAACAGAAAATTATTCATTCAAATATAAATTGCGTGTGAAAAGCTCATTTCAACATTAACAATGAAAACAAAATTATTAAAGATTTTCTTGAGGTTATAAATATCTCAATTTAGAATCTTAATAATAATTATAACAACCAGAGCTGCTGCTGGTTTTTGGGTCGTGAGGGGAATTTCGTATTACACTATAGTAGTCCTGATTTCGATTCTCGCCGCTTATAGGTTCATACAAATATGGTTTGAAAGGTCTCATCAGAGTAGTGGTAAAGAGCGATTATAGCTTTTATATGCCATCGTTTCGTTTTTCTTATAACAACCAGAGTGTGATGAATTTTTAAAACGCGTTTAAATTTGTACTTTAGTGTTGCTGTTACAAATGTCCAAGCAATTTTCTAAACCAACCTGATTATTTTTCACCATGGATTTTTTTTACCATAGAAAAATAATTTGTAAAAAAAGTAAAAAGTAGTTTTACTATTTGTATTTCCGATAAAATTCAAATGTAATTCTAATTATTTTCAATTTGATTTATTTTCATTTGAAATAAAAGTGTTGGACAAATGGATAGTAGATAGGTAGATAGAAGTAAAAATTGTAGTTTATTATTTACTATGCGTTTAGAATTTAGGACGAATAGCTTTGTATATTTTATGACTGTGAATTAAATTAATTAGAGGTGATAGACATTTGAAAATAGGTCAGGTGAACTGGTAAATATAACACATAGTTGTATAAATGAACAAAATTCTAGAAAATTTCAAATCTCGCAGGCTTACTCAGTTTATGGGTTTAGAAATTTAATTATTTACACAAAAAATAATTTTGCAATCAATCTGCCAAAGTTGAAGTATCACTGGTATGCCAGGATTCATAAAGTAAGTAGATTTGTATTATAAAAATTTACTGAATGTTGTCTTCCAAAATCGTTTCCCGAATAGTCTGTGGTGTGATTGATATTTCTACAAGCTGAAAATATTTTTGGTTTAATTTTTATGAATTAACATTCACCCTGTCGACCTTTTTATAGGATTTTACTTTTAAAAAATCTTTCAAATGTTGCTCATAGTTCAAAATAAATTCTAAATTTAACCAAACTTGATTCAACTAAATTTAAAGTTACAGATAAATCTGTAGAGTAAAATTCATGTTGTCAATTTTGCCTATTAAAGTCACTCTGCGGCCATGTTCTCCATCTCAGTGGACACCGTACCTTAATTAGGTGGCCACCGGTATAATCAATGTCTTTCTCTATAATATTAACACTTTTTACGTTTCTGTAGCATTAAGCATGTGATATAAAAAGAATTTTGGCTTAGAATTATTTAGAAATATTTTATAAACTATGAAGAAATGTTTGTAATTTGTGGCCTGGTCTTTCACCTCGTGGATTTTATGAATTTTCTAAAATAGCTATTGAAGAATATAAAGTATAGTACCTAGTTTCTGTAACAACGCAAGTTGATCTATTTTTAAAACAAGTGTTCCTTATAGTATTTTCCCAATGCACGATACTTGTGTAAACTATTGGTGTACAATTATGTATTTGAAACAAATAAACAAATTAAAAAGCGCCAAGTATTGCTGTTAAAATTGTAAATTATATTCATCATAATATGCTAAGAACCATCAACGATTCTTGCAGCTTTTAAAAGAAACGGTTCTTATTTTGTCAATGTCCACTGGTTGAGTCGCGAGAAAAGATTTTAAAACGATTTAGTGTTCTGTTTTATCAACATCAATAATCGATTTTCTTGATGGAAAGGAAATGTCTACAAAATTTTATGTGAGATCCGAAATGGCAATGTAACTTAAGTTTTCTCAGAGACATGAATAACATAAATTTAAAGCAGCACTGAAAAGAAAAATATAGTTGTGATCTGGCAATCAATGTGCGAGAATTTATATATTAAATCTGCTAATATTAAAAATCTAAGCCAAAAATTCAACACATTTTCCATTACTGAAAATGAAGAATACCCCATCTTTGATCGTCGACTTAAAAAATTAATAAAAATTAAATTTATTAAATTAATTGAAAGTAAATATTTTGTTTAAATTGAAATAGGCAAATAGAAGTTTTGAAATTTATTGATGAAGCAACACTGAAAATAATGTTGAACACCAGTGCTTTATAGTGTTCCCCAGAATAGTCTCGTTTGAAATTTTATTAATATTATTATCAAAAAAATCTGTGACCAGTCTTATCAATATCGCATATAAAGTTATAACGCGGCAATATTGAAAAGTTATTATTCGGATAAATAATATATAATTATGTATGTAGGTATGTATATATGTATGTAATACATCAAAGATATATGCAAAAAATATTCAAATAATACCATGTATATTGTTCATTTATTAAAGTTGACATTTAAAACAAACCAGTAAAATCTTTATTAAACAAAATAAAAGTAATAATTCTAAAAATCTTCAAAATTTGCGTGAATTTGCTTAGAAACATATTATCATTTTTTATCATATACAAAATCACTATTAGTGCATTACGATCGAGAATGGTTGATTATACATATGTATTTTATAGATATTTTATCCAAACCTCCTGAGAATAATATAGATGTTACACTTAAACCTAGTATTACGCAACGCGATTCACGATCAGGCGAAAATTTCTAGGAGATAGAAGAGTTTCTGACGCATATAGTAATGATAATTGAACCCATCCAATAATGATAATTGAATTTGTATCTTCGTCGACTACACATATTTTTACACATTGGTCTACACATATTACATTCATATCTGTTTGTAATAAATCGTAAAATGAAGTGTCATGTTCTAATAGTATTTCTGCAGCCGCCCGGGTGCAGTGTTAGCGATCAAAACAGGTCAACTCATCAAAATTAATAGATTTAGTAAAACGTCTGGCGAAAATCGAATCAATGACGTTGCGTGCCTACAAGAGAAAATAATCGTTCGCTTAGTATTACACATCTCAATACAATAGCGCAACCGTTCCAGGAAATAACGCTTCAAATAGAATTTGTTGGCTTCATAGGATATTTGGCGACCGAGGTCAAAAGTACTTTTGTAAAAACGAAAATTTAGCATTAAACCAAGCGCAGAATGAACCATAATAATTCAATCGACATAGAGCCGATTGAAGTCCATCTGACTCGTTCGCATTTAACACTGTACCCGATCGGAATTTATCCATCTGAATAACAAATAAAAGCTTTTACATATCTTTCACCACCAAAGTCCATTAGACAGATAATGAGTTATTAGCGTCATTTATTTTTACCATCGATTTATACGAAATTTGGCAATTCTCATGTCAATAAACTATAGAAGATAGCAAAAACAGCAAGAATATTATAATAGACAAGTTGAGCTTTCAAAAAACCCATATGTAATGTAATATTATTAGCACACCTACTACAAGCCAAGTTAAAAATTTCCCTATTATGAAAAAAAAATTACGACGCGTTTTTATTTTAGATAAAAACGAACAGTATACGATAGCTCTTAAGGTGACGAATGTGATTTTTTAATAATAAAATATAGTATATTTTTCAAATACAATTTCATTTTTGAATTAATAATAATAAATTTAGATAATAGATGAATTTTTCGAAAAATTTATAATTGCTATTTTCGACGGTGTGCCGACATCGTCAAAAAAAACGGTCGTTGAAAATTTCATAATAGACTCCCCGTTCTCCAACCAAGTAAATAACAACAACTGGGATTCCTTGGGATTTTATTTAAAAATATTTCTGGTCATCATACCGACTGCAATTCCAACTGTAAGTTTCTTTAGTACTCAAAACGCACTGCTGAAATATGGATTTAAAAGGTTCAGAAAGTTGACGTTCCAATCTCAAAAATTATTGGTTAGCATCATTCTACAGAGTTAACAATACATTGAATAACTATATAAGATAAAACTATCGATAAAATTTAAGCAATGCCATGTTAGCAGACTGAGATTAGTAGATCTAGTTTAATTCTGCTGTTTCAAACTATATTATTTGAACACTACTCCTCAAAAAATAAATTAAATTCTCAGAATAAAATTATTTCCTTCTTCTGTGATCTATATATAAGTTAACCGTACAAAAATTGCATGACCATAATTTATGTACAACTTACGTTTTATATTATATGTATACAGTAAAAAGTTTTATCAAATATTTTTGGATTTTGAATTTTATATTCCGTTTGTGCATGACTTAAAATAAAAACCTGACGAATAAAATGAAAATACGTCAACTTTTCGCTATATCACACTGCCTGAAAAATACCCTTGTTTTATTATCGCACTACCGACTTTATAAATAACTATATACACACTACATAGTACCTAACTCGAGCCTATATATTTATTCATAACCTTATAACGTCGTGTCTGTACGATAAATTGGAACCTAAATAAACCATATCGCCATAAAAAAAAATGTACCGCCGCATTATGGTGATTTAGTTTGTTTACGCATAGACAATCATACTAGATTTGTCATTTGTACAATAATAATAGAGGAGTACAACAAACTTCTGATTTTTCCTAAGTCATCGTTGTGTTGGTGCATTCTATTGTGTGCACTGTATACGCAATGAAATTTCAACAACCCAACGATGACAATGTCAATATTTTTTCAGAATATGTAAAGCCGTAACCACACGAATTACAGATATTACACAATGTACACTCAATTTTTGTTATGACAATTCTAATAGTTCTTACATAGCATATCTATTTTTTTTATAATTTGACACCGTTAATATTTATGCGATTTTATATTTTACGATAAATTTTTATATTTTTATACAAAATTATAAATATGTTATGTGTATAGGTATTAAGTATATGTATGTTAGTGGTTATTTTATAACTCTATTCCACTGGAAAAAAATACCGTTGGAAAATTCGCTATATCATAACTCGTTTCTTTGGAAAAAATTCAACACATTGGAATTTTAACTGCGGATTTAATTTTGTTGGAATTTTGCTATTTCGTAACTCGATTTCGTTGGAATTTGTTTTTTTTTTTTGTAAAAAAAATCTCCGTTAAAAAATAGTGGTTGTAATTTTTTGTAAAACATGTATTTTCCAATCTTTAAATAATAAAATATAGATGTTTTAGGTGCAGAGATTTTTTTAGCGAAATAGAAGACGCACTTTTTTCTACTTTTAAGCTTTCCAAAAAACGAAGAGCGCCTTTTTTTTACATTTTACATCTTTTAACACATTTTTTTTTCTATTTTATGTTTGTTGCCTAAATGCCTACACATAACAAAAATAGTAGCTGCTGCTTTCATACAAATTTAAATTAGCTAAGCCGCTAAATCTTTTTTTTTTTTCAAAGCATCTTATAATTCGCGATGATTTAGCGAATTATATAAGATGCTTTGAAAAAAAAAAATTTAGCGGTTTAGCTAATTTAAATTTATACCAAAGCAGCAGCGACTATTTTTGTTATGTGTAGGCAACAAACATAAAATAGAAAAAAAATGTGTTTTTGGATAATGAAAATGGTAAAACAAATTTAGAAACAATTATGTATTAATATTCGGAAAGTTTCATTTCACAAAAATGACAATAGCAAATAACAGCAAATTCAAAATTGTACGAGTGCTTGGTTAAAATATAAACATTTAAATAAAGGCCACAAACGTAAGGTTGCATAACTAAAATTCTAATTTGTTTTAGCTCAATCTAAGAAATGTTTTTGTTTAGTTAAATTATATTTTATTTTCTACAATGCGATTGTTGTTGTAAATTTTCCTTCCAAAGCAAGACACCTATTAATGCATAGCAAACTTTCATTTTTTTGGAATAAAGTCAATCACATTTCTGAGTGCGTCTTATGAACGATAGCGTCTTATAAGAAAAGAAATACGGTAAATTAATAACAATGATTTTTAATTTTAACCAGCTTTATATCTAAACCGAGCCAAAATCATAAATTAATAATTGTAAAAACCACAGTCAAAAGTTTAATTTAATTTTGAATAGCACAACTGAATTTAGAATTATGAAGTTTTTTTCAACTTTTAAGAGCAATCGATACTTCGAAAGCTGCAGTCATTATAGACTGTTTTATTTTATTTTACTTCAAAACGTTGTAAAATAAAATCGTGCAAAACTGGTAAACAATTTGAGAGTGTACAACTGATCGTACTGTGGGCAGGTACGAATGGTCGCTTTACTTTGAATCAAAATCGAACCAGCCCCAAATATTCAGCCGTTTGTTTTTGTTGCATTGTTGAATTCATTTTTTAATCAATTTTAATCTGAAAATACTACAAAAAAAATCCAATATAAATTTCATTTCCAACGAGCTACAGAATTATATTCCAGTGGAAAATTACATATATTTTTCCAACCGAGTTACAAAATAGACATGAATAACTTATGTTAAACTTATATTCCCCGTACCCTGAACTTTAATCGATTTATTTAGATTAGCCGTTTTGTAAGAAATAGTCTTTAATTTATCTTTCACAATTAAATCATTATAGAGAATTTTTAGACTTTCTGCATTAATTAAGAATTCTAAAAATTTACTATTGATTACATTTAATTAACCAGTTAAATGATAATTTTTTCCTACAAAATCAGTTATTGAAAACTGAAATATGTTTATTTTAATGATTAGTCTCTAATGTACAAGGAATTTATTATTAGATCACTTCATTATGATCACAGGCCGTTTTATAAATTTTCAATTTTAATTCATTCCTTACTATATCCGTGCAAATCAATAGGTAATTTAAACAAAGTTTGTTAGACCATTTGTGAGTTGGTTAAAAAAAATAGTAAAAAATTTAACATTTTGCCAGGAAAATTAAATTTTTCGATTAATTTGTTTACTTTCTGGTGAACAAACAATACTAAATTTGAAATTTATGTCAAAATTTTAATGTTTAATTATTGGTTTAACAAATTCACACATGACCTTAAAAATAATTAACTGAACGAAAATATTTAATTTAAATTACAGTATAGTTTAGTAGTTAGTTGTATACCCTTTATTTTTAATCACCAAATTATATTCCCACCCTATGGAATCAAGAAGTATATGATATTTTTCAACCAGGATCTTCCATCGACCGTTTTGTACATATAAAGCGTTTTTTAATACTCACGTTTATTTTTTGGCCTAGGAATCATATTTAAAGCACGGTTTAATCCACCCTATTTCCTATGGGGTCCTATGGGTTTAGATCAGGAGGTTGTGCCGGCCATTTAATAAAATTAATACTGTTCTCGCCATCAGGTTTTTTTTATCCCCCACACCACGTGCCTCGAATCAATGTTCTGCTGAACACCCAGCGGAGGGGCATATTTCCTTTGGCAAATGGATGCATGGTATCCCTTAGAATATCCTCCAAACCAATTTCTTTATGTAGCGTTTTATCTATCCATAATCTAATTTTACAACGCTCATTGTTTTTATGATTATATTTAAATCAAAAATACATATTAAATTAAAGAGAATTTTGATATAATAACTTATGTTATGCAGAATAATTTGTAACATTAACAAAAAAGGACATTGTTATGAATGATATAAAAACAAACTAAATTACAGTGTCCCGATTCCAAGAAAATTCAAATAACTTCGTCTTTTTTGATGTAGCGAAAATAATTTAATCATGGTTTGCTTCTGTCATTTTATCCACCAATATATTGCGCATAACCATTTGATACAATCAATAGAATCGAAAAATCAGCTCGTGCTATGTCAGCCTGGTCTGGTTGAGCAAAATGAAATTTTTTTAAACTACAGTCGGCACGGATTTCATTATATTATTAATAGGGGGAAATAAATATCCATTCACCATTACTGGTATTTTGCTACAATGCTAGTAAAATTCAAAATCCCTCGAACATACATATTTTGTAACGCAAACCTTGTTGAAGAAATCCATATAAAAACATTTACAAGGTAAACCACAACGTTCGCCGTTTTGTCTCTGTTAGAAATAGCAAGAATTCATTAAGTAAAATGCACAGTCACACCTCAACTACTTAATTAACTGTAACACGATAGTGATCAAAACATTTCCTCAACGACAATTCTTTAAAAATATATAAAATATATATTATAATGTTACCCAGACCTATCCCATCACGCAAATTCATTTAATAATTACCAGCCATATCCATTTAATTCCAAGTCTAAACTAAAAGCAAAACCCAAATTTTTTATAAAAATTTTTTTTATTTATATCACAATACCCAATGTTTTCACGTTGGAAGAAATTTAAATCGTGACTTATAATTTCTTATTTTGATTTCCGAAATATTTGCCCATGCCATTTTTTTTAAGTAGAAACTCATAGTTAAGTAGATCTACGATGTACATAATACATATCTACATATGCATGTTTATCGTAACAAACTATGTTAGCAAGGATAAGGTTGAATCCATTGTTCACCTGTAGTTTATTAATTTCTTAATAACCATAGGATTAGTAGATTTATTGATGTTTTCTATTTATTTTCTATTTGCAGGAATAATAAAATGTGTGACATTCGTTTCGTTGTACATGAATGCAATGTGGTGGCCACCAAATCGTAGTATAGGTGGATTTTTACATCAAACGATATTTTTAATGTTGTCCGCGCTAACCGCATTTAATTTTGTGATGGGTAGTTTAAATGGACCACGCTACTTGCCACTTGGATGGAAACCAAAAAATAAATCAGATGAACAATATTTACAGTATTGTGTTTTATGTCAAGGATATAAAGCACCTCGAACACATCATTGTAAGAAATGTAATCGATGCGTGATGAAAATGGATCATCATTGTCCGTGGATCAATAATTGTGTGGGCTGGGGTAATCATGCATATTTTACATTTTTTCTTGGATTTGCCGTTCTTGGATGTCTACAAGCGACAATTATTTTATCAATTACGCTTTATAGAGGAATTCATCGCCAATGGTATCTTTACTATGGTTTTCGACATTTAGCCACCGTTCATCTAGGCATTTGGAGTTTAATACTGTGTGTATTCAGTTTGGGTCTAGCGGTTGGTGTTGTAATTGCAGTTGGTATGCTACTATATTTTCAACTTCGAGCGATTCTACGAAATCGTACCGGAATCGAAGAATGGATTTTAGAGAAAGCCAAATATCGTCGAAATGATAACGATGAATTTATATATCCATATGATTTGGGGACAAAGCGAAATATTCAACAAGTCATAAATTGGAGTTGTGAACCGATTGGGGACGGGATCTCATGGGAATTAGTTCCAGGTACCGATCAATACACATTTACAAGAGAGCAACTTGCGCAAAAAAGTGAAAAACGAGCGCGTTCAAAACTTTATTCCATTATTAAACCCGCCAGTGGTAGTTGGATACCTCTCTGGTCTCAAGGTTTCAAAATCACATGTAATCCGCCATGCACCGATGAATCGCGTCTTAAATTACAAGAAGGTGATTTAGTTAGTGTCACTCGATGGCGTAAACACTGGTTATTCGGGGAAAAGGTTATCGGTGAAGAAGTACCAAGCGAAACAAAACGACTGCGCGGTTGGTTTCCCCGACCATGTGCAACTGAACATTATGAGAGTAATGTTGATGATAGTGTAGATAAGTCAGATAGTAGGAATCAGAGTCACAAGAATGAAAAGCATAAAAAAATTAATTAAAAAATATCGCGATGACAGTTTAGGTGTTAAATACCCTTGCCTCTTTTAAAACTGCTCTCAGATGGGCAGTATTATTTTTTACTTAATACAAAAAAAAAATTAATTTATAAAAACTACAATTTTGCGATAAAACTATATAAATATAAACTAAGAGTATTTAATTTTATTACATAATACATAGTGATATATACATGAACTAGTTTTTTGTTGAAATTTTGAGACATCTAAAAATAAAAGGAGGTAATACGGATAAAGCCAAAGGTATGTTATTTAATCATTAAGATCTCTAAATTTACAACACAGAGTCAATTTGAAGTGCTATTATCACAGTGCAGAGGCTTCCTGCAAGCTGTGATCTTTGACAATTTTAAGAGTCATGCGTGTGACGGCCCAAAACGCAAAATAGATGGCACATTCCGAGCTCTGTACAATTTCGAGATCAGATGAAGATCTCCGATATTGTGCATGAAATAAGATCTCAGCGAGTACGCTGGTTCGGTCACGTTCTGCGTGCTGATCCGGAACGAATTGTGCAGCGATCTCTGAAAGGAGAGCCACCATATGGTAGGCGCAAAGGTCGTTGCAGGCACCGATGGCTCCACGGTGTAGAGAATGACTTGGCTTCTTCAGATTGTCTAGGACAGTATGAAGACAAGCCCAGGATCGAAACCGTTGGAGCCAGATTGTTGACGCAATAAGGGGCCAGTAATGGCCTTTAAATACTGAATTATTATTATATTATGAAATTATTAATTTTTAACTGATAATTTAAAAGAAATAATATTTTATTACTGTGAAGTTGGTTATAAAGCATACGAAATAGCCTACTGTAAGTTATCAAAGTACCGGATGTTATAAAATCACCATTTTCGATAGAAGTTTGTGTAAAAAAAAATTTTTTTTTCAAATACAAATTTGTATTTACATTATTCAAGTAAGCAATTTATATTGTGCGTGGGCCTGCTAGATTCTATTTCTATAAATTCATTCGATAAAATATCACCAATTTTTTTACTTTTGATAGCTAACGAACTAAGGAAAAAGAGTAACAAAGAGGCCTAACCAGCAAGTCTGTAAGAAACCTTACGATATTTAATGAAAGTTTTGTCCTACAGAAGCTGGGCAGTATTATTTTTTACAGTTCGGCTAGCGAACACCACAACGCGACTTGTCAAATAGAAATAAGTTTAGTTGTAAATTATGTGTCCGTTTTTTCAGTTCGTTTTTTCAAAATTTGTTATTTTGACGTTTCAATTCAAGTGAATTGACAATTCAATTTAACGATCGAAAAGTTCTTAAATATTCGCTGTCATTTAACATACATATTACACATATCGCATTGTTTCTTAAATTTCTTACTGATTCGCTGTTTAGCCGTATAATATGCAAATTTATTCTAACATGCTGAGGATCGGAATAACATAAACCAAAAACATAATTGAATAAACGAAATAGTGTATAAATTTGTTCTTGAAAAGAAGACACAAACGTCTATCGAATATCGAAAATGGTGAAGTTATAACATCCCACCCTGAGAATTAATTTCTTCTTTTAATGATAATAAGTGCTAAGCGATCCGTTTCAGAAAAAATATAAAATCTTGAATCCTTAAACCAGTCCAGAACAACACTTTCCATTTACATAATCTATCTAATCATTTTCTTTCTTAGAAAATTCATAAGTTAAATTAACTTGCATCCTGAATATTTTCCACATTTACACAGCGTTATTTAGTTTATTTCAAGCGATTCGCACTCGAGTTTCAAACCTGATAAATTAGAGGATTTTTCTTTGTACTTTACAATTCATTTACGAATAAATCAGTATTATAATTCATAAAAATATATTTTATTTCGGAGCGGCACTGAAGCTCATTACTTTCGCTGTAACCGGAATCAGAGTTAAATCTTCACGTGTAATAGCTTGACGCCATTAAAAAATTAATTCATATTACTCAAAAACAATTCATAAAATATTTTTATGAGTGTAAACTAGCATATAATTCACACTTCACAGGAAAACTAGCGAAAATAGAGTGTTGCATATTTAAACTATAGGGTATTGCAAAAATTATGTTATGTAAATGGCCGTGGTTATCAATTTAGTAAAAATATATGGCATTTTATTATATCTGTAGCCGTGATTGATATGATCGACGTTTTACTCTGTAAAAAGTATGTATGTATTTTGAATCATTTGTAACACAAAACCTAAAATATTAAAATTATTTCTACTTTAATCAAAAAAACTTTTACTCAAATAAAATTTTAAAAACTGATTATTCAAATAAAATTGGTTAGTACATACATCCATATTGAGAAATACTTATGCTCACTATACGGAGTTATTGCTTGTGAGCGATTTTTGTATCGTTAAATTAATAGTAACGTTCAATCTTTCACATATAAATGTATTTGCTTATATTTGTTGGTCCAGTTGATTTAACCAGTCCCCAACCTAGTACTAATAAGAAGAATAAATCATAAGAATCTTGAATTAGAAATACATAAATTATTCAAAAAAATAAGTTATTCATATCAAAAGTTCGTTGATATGATGTTAGTGTATGGATTCTGTAATGAAATCGCTCGATTATATTATAACCGATGTGCCGAATCGACCTCATGGGGATATATTTTCCGATATGCATCATGACTTGGCATCATATTTAGTATAACTTTTCACCAGAACCTGCTTATGCCGATTAGTTCATATTGCAGGCTGTTGGGATAGTATATGCATCAACCATAGGCATTGCAATTTTTGGCAAAATTATAAAATCAATTTTTTGGTTTTATAATTTCATTAAAACTAATCATTGCATTGGTATCACATGTCACCCAAACCTTATAATTTATAGGAATTGGTGCCGTGGATTTCGGATGAATTTCAAGTTTTTATTTACTACTAACTAACTAAATCGCTGGTATTTTCGTCATGCTAAAAATTGTCATCGGCAGAATCGATTATTCCGATAGTTCGGCATCATCACATAAAACGGGACTATTGTTGTTACCGTTGGTATATACAGAGTCACCTTCTGCATCAGAAATCGTTACTGGCAAATTCGGGTCTAACACATCTAAACCACAGCTCACTGGTACCAGCAGGCTAAACAAAGTTGTTGGTTAATATTTAGGCGTGCACTTTTCGCATAACAGACGTACAATCTGTGCAAATAAACACAACATCATTTAGACCAATTGGAATTTTGGCTTCCCGCCTAATTTTAAGGAGTATGCAAGAAAATTTAAAAAATGGCTTTTTCCATATATAAAATATAAACAGTTCTCAATATTTTAAATATTTTATATAAATGTTAAAACACAAAAAACAGAATCCAACAGGAAATTAATTTAACTATCGTTAAATTGAACCAATTTCCTTTCGCTGAACATCCAAAGGAGATCTCACAAATCAATGATATAACATTGGTTCTAAGCTCGGCTTACCTTTTAAATATTTTTCATATTTTCAAGTTCAACCTCTTTTCTTCCATTGATTCGAAACAAGCACAAAATTTCAATCAACATCAAACAAAATTCCCTAATAGCCAGTATAAAACAAAAAAGCGGTTTGGTAGTTATTTCCTTCCAATTATCCTTTTCATTCAAACAAGTTCAAACGAGTAAACTAGAAATAAATAAATTGGTTCGTTTTAGTACGCAAGAATTTGTTGGAATTTTCCAAAATGTTTGGGATTTTACTTTGTCGTATTCAGTTTGTGTTGTTTGATGAAGTGAAGGAGAAAAATATTTTTGCTTGATTACATTTTATATCATAGATTTTATATTTTGTAACCTGATAAGAAATAACCTAGTTCCTCAATTAAGCCGTATTTTACATAGGGCTAGAAAATATCATGTCACCAACAATGCTGAACTCAATAAAGGTGTTAAAAAATATTTGTATTTATGAGGTTTGCAAACAATTTTTTTGCATTATATACTACAATCTTATACGTGTGCAAATTACAATTTTGATATGAATTCTAATGAAAAACAGCCTCAACCTAGTCACTGAGCGCCAATCCTATTATTAAATACATTTTTATCAAAGTAAGTTTATTTAGTAAACTATTTATCTAAATGAAATAAAATTTTGTTACATCAACATCTTTCAGAATGTCCGTCAATGCATTTAAATCTCTTTTCAAAAAGAGCGGAAGTTAAAACTAATCGTGCTCAAATAACTAGAATCTACTTCAGCGTGATGTTTTTCCATTACAAAATTATTAAATTGACCCAAAACAACGATATATAGATGCGATGGTTTTTTCTCAAAGTCCAATTTTTGATGACGTGTTCGAGAATATCGAATGGTATTTGGCGAATGTCACGAGTAATGTTGGTTTCCAATGCCTCAAATATAGCTGGTTTATTCACATAAATTAGAGGTAGAACTTCAGAACGCTGATGTACGTAATAAAGGTGAACAATTTGTAGACGCTATGCCGAGCTCAGTCTTTCCATGATGAAATGGCAAACAATACTGAATAAATAAAAACACGATGACAGTTTGAAACTATTCATGCGTCATTTGTCAAAAAGAAACAAATGAAAAAATCACATCTAGATAAACACTTTTACAAAATACTCCCGCGAACTGGCGCATTCGATTTCAAATCGCTAAAATATCGTAGGTTTGTGACATTATTTTAATTGTCAACGTTGACAAAAAGTAATCCAAGTAATCTACATTATATTTTACGTGTCGACAAGCGCGTAATGATCCAGATAGAGAAAGGTCAAATACAACTAATTTTTGTGTTTGTCCGCAGGCATCCCTCCAAACACAATTAAGTTTCGCTGTGAACTTTTATATATTTATATATTTTGACAGTTTTTTATAGAAGTTCACTCGCGAAAAGTAAGACTACCCGGTTTTAAAAAAAATGTTTTATCCGCTAAGTCTGACGAAATTGTGTCGCAAGTTTTCACGAAATCATTTTGTGAGCAGTACACTGATGTCTTTAAATCCTTTTACCAACGTTTTACCAAGGTTTTAGTTACCAAGTTGAAAATTTACTCAACGCGAAAAACAATAATCGCTGGATTGGATTCACTGACCTCTCAGATGCCTATCTTGATTGTGTTGAATTTTTTAAAACGGGAAGAATTAACTTAACATTCGATATAATGCAATGAAGAAAATTGGCAAAAAATGTCCAGCTTAAAAAACAGAATAAAGAAGGACGAGGAAAATTTCGTTTGCATTTGTTCTTTATATGCGCTCTCACGAAAATCGTGATTCAAGAGGTGTTGATGTTGACATGTCTATTGTCTATATGAATTTTAAATGAATAAGTTTACCAGAATTACATATCAAACAAAGAATATATTGAATTTCAAAATTGCTGCTTTTTTATTTCAACATACTTTATTAATATTCTTAAGTATATATTTAAAATAATTGGAAATCGCTACATTTAATCACCACAGTTAATTTTTCAGAGTGATACTGAGGCTTGATGAATCAATAAATTTTATTTACACTAAAAATATCTACAATGTTTTAAGACATATTTCTTGACTGTGTTTAGAAATATTTATCAATCTAACAGAATCACACAGATTTAAAATAATTGAATAAATTCGGAATATAAGTACATATGTACATATAATTATGAATTTTAGATGAAATTTCGAATATTCCGCAGGATATCATACAACATGATTAGATTTGCATTACACGCATTAAATCGAACAAATTAGGCTCATAATTTATAAGTGTATTAAAATCGTTAAAACATAAATTAGAAATGAAAGCTCACCAACATTATAAACTAAAAGAGTACCAACCTGTTACGATAAGAAAGATACATTAAGAATAATAGAAACACATTTGTACAATATGTATAACACTATTTGAAAAACTTAACTATGTATTTCACTCACAACAATATAACCTAAATACACACCACTCTATTGATTATTCGGATCAGCAGTTTTACATTATTATTACTTCATTAACACTTTATTTAGATTAGGACTGCAACCATATGCTCAAAGAGATTCAAAATACTGAAGTTAAAAAACAAAACTACGAGATTATTTAGTGTGCCACTGTTGCCCTCACAGCTGAATAATTCAACCGCAAAATGAAAACAAACAGCAACAGTAATTTGATGTTCGCATACATTTATATTACAATATACGTCGTATGTACTTCGTACTTAATAATACATATATAGGCGATTCAGCGGCAGAGAATGATTCACAAAACGAATAATTAGACTCATCTAAAAATGCAGTAAAATATATTTGGAGCAGTATTAAGCATATAAAAATTAAATTCTTCGATTATTGATTCAAATTTATATTTTTGATTATAGAAATACAAATACATCTCTGTCGCCTAATCGCGGTTTCTTCTTATTATGAATTACAATTTTTAATTTGGTTATGTAATATGTATACACAATTTAAATATTTTATTTTAATTTAGCCCATATAAGTGTATATAGTATTAATGCATATCCATACATGACTTATAATTTTGGATGGAGTGAATGCTCCCATAATTGATCGACTAATCATGTTAATTTGAAACTTAATTAAATTGATTATTAATCAGAGATAAGAAACTCGTTGTCCTGTGTGGCTTTTTTTATATATATTTTTACTAAACATTTAATGAAATGTGAAACCGCATTTTGTGTGATTAGAAAATTTTGTGCAAAAGTGTGCCCAATTTTAGAAAGATAAAATTTATCGCCTTAACAATCACGTTAGGTAATAATCTCAAAATCATTGTTCATGCTATTCATCAATTAAAAATTTATTATTTAAGGTTCATGCTGTTTTCTTTTCTTAAAATGTAATGTTTTGGTATCCTGATACTTGTAATATGTATAAAATTCAACCAATTCATCCATAATTAAAATATAATCATATCTTGAAGCAAATATAAATTTTAAAATATAACAACAAACTAGAAAAATCATTTTAGTTGGTCAGTCTAAATACTCCATCAAATTTCAGGTTTGACAGTTAAAAACATGAGTTTTGGTAATTGTTTTCAATTTTTGGGCGTCCTATAAATTTATATGCAAATTATAAAATATAGGATCATGGAATATAGGATGAAGAATATACTCAACGCTTAGACGTTTTTCTCACGGATCAACGATATTCATTGACATTCAATTTGTATATGGCCATTTCAAATTTTGACCCACAAAAAAATAAGGGTATATTATAGTTAATATAGCAATAATCAATTTTGTTTACGAATTTTTGTTATTAATGAACAAAAATAGCTTAAAAATTAATTGAAGCTGTGAACAACCGCCCAAAACATATTCTACTTCGTTTAACCAATGGTTTCCTATAAAATTCGGAAACGTGTGCGGCGTGTATTAATTTAGTTCACTGTTGCAATGAAATTTAGATAAAAAATTGATATCAATTTGAAGTTTGATCCGCTGTAGAAAAGTCTTCGATGACGTAAATCATATAATATTGTCACTACATAATCATTAGCTAAGAGACGGAGCACATAAAATGCTGAAAAATTATAACCCAGGCCGATTCCTATTTCAGTTACAAAATATTAAAAGCAAGTTAAGCAAAATTAGACACGGAGTACCGATATAACCAATGCTTTGTCCCCTTTTTTCTCACACATATCAATACGTAGTATGTTTACGCTAGCATTCAAGGTTAACTACAGTTGAATGCGTATGATGCCACGATTGTGTGTACTAAGTACTTATGAAAAAGGATCTTGGTATTATTAGAAAATTGGTACTCAGGAAATCTTCTTCAAATCAATCCAACTGCGAAATTCACTTTGTCAGTTTGAATAAAAATACTAAATTGGTCACCCCGCTGATATATAATCTCAGTATTATAACAGAAGTCGATGAAATAAAATACTTAAGGCTCATTATAAATCAATCGATTATTGGTCCTAATCAGACAGACTATATATGTATGTAAATAAATTCTGCAGTATGTAGGAGTTCTATAGCAAATAAATAAAATATTCAATCAATTTACTCTTTACAGTGTTTATTTTGGATTCATTCTCACAGCTTACCTAGTTGTTGCCTGTTTGGATAACCGCACACCTATAAAAAATACTACCAATAAATCCATAAAAGACTCCCTTATTATTATTATTTCCAATTCACCAAATACTATTTTGGTATTGTATTGTTCATAGATACATAAAAGCTTATCGCAGTTCGGATCTTTAACGTTAAACTATGCAAAACACAGGAATCATTTTTACATTGGTAATATAAGAACAAATTTTGGGAGACCTAATCTATTCTATCACGGTTTTAAGAAATGTAATTTTCTGTTTTAACTGTCTTTTCGACCTTAAGCGATTAGTATGTAGAAGTGAAAGTTTGCCCGATGAATGGAAAGTAACCGCGATATGCCTCATCTTCAAGAAAGGATACCGCTTGAATTATCGCGGTAAAGTTCTCTTTTGCACAGCACACAAGTTAATGTCCTACATTATATTGGCTAGAATCACCCCTCTAGCGGATGGCTTGGTTGGTGAATATCAAGGAGGGTTTCGCCCGCATCGATCAGTCACTGATCAAGTCTTTTCGCTGAGGATGATTATGTCTAAATATTAAGAGATTTCCGTCCTCGTACATCATCTATTCCCGGATTTCAGGCAGAATTCTGACTCGAATGCTAACAAAATTAGTAGGATTGTGTAGTATGACAGTGATGCAATCTCAATGCTTTGTAAAACTTGAGAACAGGCTATCGAGAATTTTTGCATTTAACTCGAGATTCAGCAAGGAGAGGCTCTGTCCCCGATACTCTTTAATATCATGTTGGAATCTCTATAATACAATGCATTATCTCTGGTTATAGGGACAATAGCACACCAGATTTTAGTAGTGGTCACTACACGTGTGAGGGAAAGAAGAGGTTCAAATATTTGGGCTGCCTTGTTATTCACGATAACAGTGTAGGTGACGATATTAAAGAGCAGGAGATGAAGCTGAAGGTTTACAAAGCATCGACCAAGCCCGTTGTTATTTATGGATGTGAAATTGGAGGGTGACGGACAAGTTCTAGTGATGGCTGCGTGTGATTTATGGATTAAAACCCGAAAAAGATGGTATATATACCGAGCTCTGTACAATGAAGATACACTTGCAGGTACACTGGCACGGTCACGTTCTTCGTGCGGATCCGGAACGAATTGTACAGGGATTTCTAAAGGAGGCAGATATCGTTGTAGGCGACCATGGCTCCACGAAGAAGAGAACGACTGAGCTTTTTCAGATTGGCTAAGACAGTATGAAGACTAGGCTCAGCATCGAAACTGGTGAAGCCAGATTGTTGACGCAGTAAAGGGTGGGTAATGATCTTTTAAAAACTGTAATTTAAACCAATTTGAACCTTGTATAAATCAAACAAATTCTTGCATAATTATCAAATTTTTAGCTCTATAGACATATGTATATAGTTTGCTAGCGATTGCTAAGTGTAAATTACTATTTAGAGTTTCACCGAATTCACACACGAAACTTCGGTTACCATAACTCGCAAAGCTGAATAAAACACAACAAATTATTCACAAAAAACAATTACAATATTTCAGAGTACGGTTTAGAAAGGAAAATTTTTCAAATTTGGAACAGGCATTTCCTACAAGAAAACTATTCGACAAAAGTTTCAATTCAATTGCAATGATTTTAATTTAAAGCGAGCTAATCATGATTAATTTCCTATTCATCAATAATACGTTAAAAGTAAGTACATACTTAATTTGAGGAATGATTTTTCTGAAGGTCCTTTTTACATACAAAACTTATTATTCCTATTCCAGAAACCATTTTACAATCCCATTTCCATCCAACAAGTTGAGTTTCCTCAAAATCGGCTAAGGACTGGCTTACTACCGTTCCAGTTGGCCATACTCCAAAATTTTATCGAAAATTGATTTTATAATCCGACTCCCATTCAACATTTCAAGCTTCATCATAATCGGCAAAGCAATGATCTAGTTCCGTTCCAGATCCAGAACTTTATCGAAATATTATTAAATCCTATTTATATTCAATATCGAATTTCATTATAATCGGTCAAAGCGCTAGTTCCGTTCTTGTTGGCCATATTTCAAAAGCTCCTCTAGTTCCATTTAACATATCGAATTTAATCATAATTGGTTATGAAATAGCCTAGTTCCGTTTCTGTTGGCCATATTCCAGAAATTCTGCCAAAAATTACTTACTTACTGATATACTCCCTTTTGGGTATAGTACAGTCAGCCGAAGGACATTTCGCAAATAGGCATTTATCCAAATGTCACTTCACAAAAAAACTTAAAACGCAAAAAACCATTTAACGAAAAAGTTCTTTGCAAAAATATATTTACCAAATATATATTTCACAAAAAATTCTTATCAAATGAAGGTTTAACAAAAAGATATTAGATGAATATTAATTGATGACCTTAGATTAGTTAAGGTACAAAAAATTATGAATTAATATTTACCAAATATCTTTTTGTTAAAGCTCGGCGCCCGTTCATGTAAATCCACTTTAAGTATCAAAAATATGTAAAAAGAGATTTTTGGATACATACTCGTACTACATATTCGATAATCAATTCACGAATCGCAGTCGATAAATATGATATGGCTACTTGATCTATTTATTTCCATTCGTTATCCATTGTTCGTCGACTAAAATATGAAAGTTTTCACTGTTTTATCGGTACAAACGAGTACTTCATATTCCAACTGTGGGTTATATAACGACAAGATATCGCAATTTCCCAACTTGTTCTTTAATAACTCAAACGACTTCGACTGTGGAATATGGAGAAATATCCTAAAATAACCTGTTAATCCGATTAATTAACGTATTTCGTGCTTATCTGTAGTCCCAGTAGATTTTAATATTGCGTCGGTTTCGTTTTATCCTGGTCGTATACCAAGAGAATCAATTTTATGGCCAAATCCATACATTCCTGGATGATTTCATCCAAATAAACCATTACTTCATCGTCAACCTCCCGAGCAACAGCGTTCATAATTTTTTGGAAAAAGCCAAACCACTCGTTAACCTAAAAGGCATCCTCGAAATGACCACCTGGCGTTTCGAAAACTGTACGAGATACTGAATCAGCCGGCATTGACTCCTGATAATAGACGGATGTTAAATCTAGTATAGTAAAATATTTTCAACCACCCAGTCGTGATCCCTGATGTTAAATAATTGGTAAAAGATGCTGGTCTTGTATGAAGTCCCATCAGTGCAGACTGAGTAATAACTCGAAAGTGGATAATTATTAGACTTATATAATCCTTAAGTAATAGTAAGTTTTTTCCAAATTTGATTAATAGCAAATGTTTAACAATTTATACATTGAATGTTTGGCACTTTTATCAATTTTAAATTATGTATTTGTTCGAGAAAAAAACACTTGCAACTTACCATTAAATGCTTTGATATGATTAGATTTATAAATCGATGGTTATATTGTACCTTCTTTAAAATGTATAACTATGTATAACCAACATAATTTGTTTCATAATAAATTGTTATCTATTTTTTCAAATATATATAATAATTTGTTTTATTTGTTTAATATTTAATAAATTTTACAAAGTTTGTCAATTATTTAATGTTTTTATATTAATCTCATAGTTTAAAACTAAAATATTTGTGACATAATTATTTCTTCAATTTATTTATTCTAGAATATTTTTTAATCAACGAAATATTAATTAGGTAATTGCTTTGATGTATTAAGTTTTTCTGTATATAATTTAGTGATACATAATATTTTTTAATCAAAATATAGACGGTATATAACAAAAAATAACAGTTGTATTATGAATTTGACACAAAATAATTTTTTTCCCGAAAATTAGTAATACAAAATAATAATAATATGTAATATAAAATAAAAATTTAACTTAACAATAAAAAAAATCACACAATTTTCATTTAATATTATAATACATAACAAAAATTTAAATTGATATTTATTTAAAATTTATATTAATTCTAAATAAAATAAATATTGTATATTATTGTAATTGTTTTCAATGGCTTGAAAATTTGTTCTACTATATAGGTTTATTTTGCTTATTTATTCCATTAGTCCTTTAGTTGTTAAATGTTTAATGCAAAGCATTTTATTTAATAAATATTTCTTTCATTATCTCCCTTTGCTTTGATCTATTTTTTTGTTTTACATAATTATTTTATAATTTATAATGTATCTATACACTTATTTACAATAATTTAATAATATAATAATTGATTAGTTTAATAATGTTCAACAATGTTCTGCAAAAACAAAATCTATTTAATTATTATGTTTAATTTTTTTTTTATAAAAAATATACATATTTATAAACATTTAAAAAGTTTATTTTAAATCGAATAATTTAAAAAAAATGTTTCTATCCTGTGAATTGTCTATGATCAAATCGAGTTTTCTGTTTCTTTTTTTTTTTTTAACTAAAAACGAAAACATTAATCAATTCCCAATCAAAAATGTACTTGTAATTTAATTACAAATACATATTTGTATCGATTTAACACGCTATTAATTTAAAAAAAATTTATATAAATATTTATTTTTTATGTGTTCAAATCTGTGAAAGAAACAAAGAAAAAATAATAAAAAATAAAAACTTTTCTTGTTGTAAGTCAATAAACCAATATTATTAGAATTAATAAAGTAATACTATTCCAATTTTTATAATAGGTGGTACACTTATTGCAATAAATAAGAAGTAATTATTTTTGTAAGATTTGGTTAATTTATGTATATTTGGATTAAAAGTGGTTAAACACAAAAAAAAAAAATAAAATAAAAATATTTCACATTATTGATGAAATTTGAAATAGAGTAGTGAAAAGAGTAGTATACTAAAAAAGAGTGATATATTTATACCTAAATAACCCTATAAGCACATACCCACATATAAGTGTATACATATATACATTATGAAGAATCCAAAATTTAATAGAGCATATGAATGTGTAAGTAAAATTGATATTACAATCTTGTTCGATACGGATTGACTTTTTTCTTGGCGAATCAAAAATAACATTATTGCTTGGGTGTGTTCCTGTTAAAAACATAAATTCTGGATAACAAATTTTTAGCGAATTTACAAAGCACTCAAAGTAAAGCAAATAAATCATTCATTGTCCAGCATAAATTAATTGATCGTTCAAAGAAACTTCTATTTTCCCAACTAATAATAAACCATGAAGCTTGCCGAGTATCGCACAAATAGTGGTTAAAGGTAAAGCCTTTCGAATAAAGATCGAAAAATGCTTATTTCGAGCTCCACTAAGTCAGCTTTTGAATAAAAGGCTAATTAACGAAAACTTTCAATGCTAGTGTCTAGTGAAACTTTAGGAATAATTCGATTAGTATTATTCTATCTAGTTGTCTTGTCACACAAAGAGCAAAAATTATCGTGCAAAATGAAGGAAATGTCAAAAGCATATCCAATCCATTTCGTAAACAAATTTTCCCTCCAAATTAAGAAAATTTCAATTCGTTGAAGTTTTCAGCAGGCGGCCATAGTAAAAGTCCAAACGGAAAGTCTCCGTTCCGTCCACGCTGTTTTTAACTCGTACCCTTCGTCTGTTTTCTAAAACACAAAACATCCGCTCCGCTTTTATATACGGTTTTTGCTTTCGATTGTCAAAATAGTATGTATTTCAGGTTACGTCGTCCGCAAAATTTTGGATTTGTGAGATTAACGTCCCCCTTCGTTGATTATGCCCACATTTTTGGTTTATCATTGACAGATGGGATAAAATGGAACAGATGAAATGGATACCTTCTGGTTAAACCTTAACAAAATAAAACGTGCTAAAATTTTCGCTTTGTTGTTTTATAATTTTGTTTTTAATTTTTGCTATTTATCTAAAATGTCATTCTCTTTAATATTTTAAAATGTCCTTCACTTCATTTTGCCACAAAACAAATTTAGCATACAATTGAGGATATAACGGTAGTGTAATTAGGAGGACAAATTAATTTAGTGAAAAAATTATATTGTCTGATTATCCAATCTCTATTGCCGAAAATACTAAATTATTTAGAAGGGAGATTCATTAAGTTAAACAAATATAGTTATTATAAACTAAATAGCATTAAATTATTCCATATTTTGGAATTTTCTTAAGTTTTAGGTATTTTGTAACCTCGGGATTTTTAAATCTGCAGGATTTTGTACCTTCGGGATTATGGGTCTCATTGTTCGAGGTACGAACGTAGGTACTTATATAATGTATGTAACTAGTAATAAGTATAATGTATGTAACTTTATTAAATGTCAGAAGACTGATTTATGCGCGGATAATCTTAATTGTCAATTTTCTTTTTTTAACTAAAAGTACTACCAATTCACAAACAACAACTAATTAATAATACTTAAGGATCAACAAAAAATTAACCAAAACTTACAAAATAATCAAAAATATATTTTAACTCTGATATTTATTTGTTAAAAAAAAAAAATCTTATAAAACCACCATGCGTGATATTCTCCGTGAAAAAACTGAATACATTTTTATGTATGTTGTAAATTGTGTGCAATTATGTATTTATTGTCTATATAAAAAAACAAATCGAATAAAAAACACGTGCTACCTCCAAATCATAATAATACTGAGTATTATAAAGTATAATATCTAAATAATAGTTTTTTTAATAAAAATGTTCCTACTACTCGTATAAATATCATGCTTTATGTAAGCCAAAAATAAAAAATTAATTTTTTCTAAACTTGCTGATGATTTTTCGCATAAATCATAATGCATGCAAATAAAAAAAAAACTTCAAAAAAAATCATAACCAAACCATAATGTCTACAAAATCTATGCCTTAAAATATCTATCATAGATTTGAGACTTACTTCTGTATGATCATCACTTTGAATCGATGATGTTCCGCCACTTACTATATCAGATGGTCGTAATGCGGCCCGTTTCGCTACAATATCTAACATTTCATTTAAAATAGCGCCTTCGGCTGCAATATCAGATGAACTTTTATCTAATTCTGAAATTGAATGAAAACAGTTAACGGTTAGTACAAAAAAATATTGGTGAAAGCGTATATTATTTCTAGACTTACTATTGCATGATAAACGAACATTTAATTCCTCTTTGAGCTGTGCGTGTCGATGTTCTAATTGTAATTCCTTTTGACGAATTCCTAGTTCCTCGTCACGTTTCCTGGAATAAAAGTAAAAATTGTTATATAAGTTATTGTTGAATAAATAATTGTAATTAAACTATGTTGAGAATCGTTCTAGAATCGATCAGAAATGATAAAACATGTAAAGTTTGAATAAAATGAGTCTAATTAAAACAACTAAAATTTCAAATTGTTTTCTAAAAATTTCGCTCATAGATAAGTACGGAATAAAGTTAAGAATTGGAATTTTTGTTGGTAAAATTATGTGTTTGATTAAAGTTTTAGTAGTACACATTTTACGAATTTTCAGCAGGTTTGACTACAGTACTTATGTAGTTTAAAAACTACTTTGATAGCAAATTTAGTAGAAATGAAAGTAAATTGGAGTTTGGCAGAACTTTAACAAAATTTGAGTCGAATATTATGTTATTCAAAAATGTTTCCCAATTAATTTCATTGGAAACGTAAAATACAACAAATAAATTGAAAATTGTTGTAAAAAGTTGAAAAACACTCGAAAGTTATTAATTTTGGTTAAATTATTTTCAATCGCCAGAT
This sequence comes from Tipula unca, assembly GCA_951394425.1. Lineage (NCBI taxonomy): Eukaryota > Metazoa > Arthropoda > Insecta > Diptera > Tipulidae > Tipula > Tipula unca. The sequence goes on from OX596381.1 coordinate 103,737,934, forward strand.
ATTAGTTAAAACGATTTTGTGTGCCTTAAACTTGCTTTCAAAAATGAATAAGATTATAATCACAATGAATGATGCAAAATAGTTTTACGTTGAATTTGTTAGTTCAACAAATTTGTAGTTTTTTGATTTTTAGAAAAACCTGTAAATTATGTACTTACTTCAAGTCTGTAATATTTCGCCATATTTCAAGTAACTCCTGTACTAAACGCTCATCATTTGCCCCAATAGATTTTGTTGGGTCACTGCGATTGAAGTCCTGACTTTCACCTCGCAACGCTTTTTCTAGTGCAACACCTTGTGCTTCAAGATCTTTGATTTTAACCTCGATTTCCTCTTGTTCCCGTTGAATCTCTTGAGCAATTCGTAATCTGTAGTAATAAGTAAAAAAATATAATATTTAACACCAAAATCGTATAAATTAAATATATACATAAATTCTAAATCGCACAACAATTTACCTTTTTAATTCTCCTTGTCGTGATGCCTTTGAAATCGATCGAAATTTTTTATTTATTTCTTTATCGTTCATCGAATAATTTTCATCATCCGATCGTTGATAATTTAATGGTAATGGTGGAATTGGTGGTGCAACATCATCATTCTTCTCCGGACTAGACGATTTCGTCGTACCGTTTCCGTATTTCAAACAATTTTCCGATTTACTGTGGTCATTTGCGATTGGCGTGTACTTTTCCTAGATTTCAATAATAGAACAGTATTAGTAAATGTAAATAAGGAAATGCTTGAAGTCGGATAAAGGTAATTAATGTTATTTTCATTTTTTATTTTGTATGTATAACAAACTATAAACTTGAATAAATTTTAAGTAAGATTATGAAAGAAAAAGCGTATAATATGTATGTAGTAATAAATAAATAAAGTTTAAAAGTTTCAAGCGTAACATAAGCGTTCATATAAAATAAATTATTATGAATCTGGATGAAATTTGTATTAGTGTACAATTATGATTTAACATGCTATCTAAAAACTAAACAAAATCATCTATAGCGTGTGATTGATGAAATCAGTGTACGTTAAAGCGAAATCAAAAATATTTTATATAATTCTTACACCATCACCAAGATTCCTTAAGTCATAACATGACTAGAAATAAATTTATAAGCCAAATATAAATGAATAAATCAAATAATTGTATATTTTCAATGTTAGATGGAAGTATTATCGATGAGCTTACCTTTGGTTTACTTTTCGGCACCAGCTTGAATAGTCCGCCAAACCGTACCTCACTCTTTAATCCGTCCTTCATCGTCATTGAATCTTTTTTTTTGTGGAAAAAATCGGATACAGTTTGGATTATACCTTTGCGTGATTCTTTGCCAGTCACGACTACTTTATTGTTCGATCCACCTATTTGATTAGTATTATTCGATGAAGACGAAGATGACGACATTGAAACTATATTGTTGTCAATAAAATTAAAATTTTTACTATATTTTGGCGTTTGAGGTTGAGATTTTGGTGTTGTATCAATATAGCTGTTACGCAAATCTATTGCCAGCTTATGTGCTGTTGTTATATCATTAACACTTTTCGAGGTCATTAAACGCTTCTCGTGAAATTTCATATCATCTGATTTATTTGTGGTTAACTTCATTACATCTAGATTATATCGTTTACGCAATAAATTAATTTTATCTTCGGGACTTAAACCTAAATCTTCGTTTGATTTTAAACGAGCACGTGCCCGTGCTTCTTGACGGAATTTTTCGGTCGACGCAAGATGTTCTTCGTATTTTACAGTATTTTTGACCGGGATTCGAGATGGTGGTGGTGGATGATGTTTATTAACGTGTTGCTGTTGCAATGGGATAATCGGTGTACGAAATTCGGATTTTTGCATTGTAGATGTTATACAAAATGATTGCGTTTTAGATAATTTCGATGGTGCACTAATATTAACAGCGTTTTGAAGGCATTCACTTATAGGACGGATTCCTACTGAGGAAGGAAATATGATTTGGTATAAAATAGTTAATAAACACAAAGCGAAATCACTTACCCTTTTCAACACTGTCACTATTCTTCACTAATGACGTAGACAAGTGTAAACTATGACGTCTTTCAGTTTCTTGCTTCATTTTAGGCGATGTAACATGATCAAGCGATGCAATTATTTCATTCGGTGCTCCGTTTGGATTGTGTGACACAACACTAGATGGGCTACAAAACATATTACGATTACGGCTTCTATTGAGTCGTTTTTCGGCATTCAATTGCTTTTTACTCTGCAGTTTATCCATAACTAAATCATGGATCAAATCTTTCTGCTTGGTGCGCTCTTTTGTGATTTCTTCGAGTTTTTTCGTAACAGTTGGTGGAGATGAATCCTGATTTTTATGATTGAATATCGTTAGTATTTTCGTAGGTGTGTTAATAGGGTTTGCAACATTAGTTAACGACTGGTCATCCCCTTTTGACGACTTTCTGCGTGTTTTTCGCATGTCTAATGAATCGCGGGCAGAACTAATTTCACGAATTTTTGTTTGCAGTTGTCTCACATATTCCTCGTAACTCATTTCCTCTGGTGTTTTGGTTGTTTCTTTTGAAGCCGGAACACTAACATTATTTATTGTTTTTTCCAAAAAATTTTCTATTTCGGATGTACTTTTATCAACCGTCTTACTATCATCGAGAGAATTCAATTGTCGATCTAAATCTGATAAATTATCGAGCTTCAATGGATACGAATCAAGAGGACTTGTGACCACGGTTAATGCGTCACTATCCTCAGTGGTGGTTGTCGTTTGTGATCCGAACATAACGAGGCTATCTTCTTCAATATCGTTCGGTATCGAATCTTGATTACTCTCAGTTTGCAACCTAATTTCATTCAAAATCATTTTGGTAGGCTCGTTTATCGGTGTCTTTAACAACTCATAATCATTATTCAATATGCAAGCTCCTTGCTCAATAAAATCAATCTTTGGTATGTCCTTATTTATCGCCTCAATAATTGGTATTTTATTTGGAACACTATTCACCATAGGCGATTTAATATTGTTAGCAGTCGGTTTCGGATCCAACTTGTAATCTATTTCAACAAATTCAACGTAGCCACGATTTTTCAACATTGTTTTGTTTGTTGTAGAATACGTTTCGATGCAACTTTCCTCTGATCCCGTATCCATAAATTCAATATTATCAAAATCTAAATGTTTTCCAAGCGATTCCCCCATTTGCGTATTTATTGCATTATTTATTTTGGCTGGTGATTGTGATAACGACGTATTCTTTGCGATAACAGCTAATCGTTTCTTTTTCTTATTTCGTTTAATCGTTCCTTTGTTCGAATTCAACGCAAATTCGATGTCTACAAAATTTTCTGAAACTGCATCGTCCGCCGTCCAGTCCGATAGTTCAGTCTCCGTTAATGCTTGCCCCGTGAGTTCCGTATCAGAATCCGAATTCGGTTCATTCATCACCGGTTGAATCAATCGCATAATCCCAGGATTTGGATTCGCAATGGTCGGTGTTTTATCGTAATCGTGATTTTTGTAAACAATTTCATTGGGTTCTTGAAATTTTAAATTTTTCGGTTTCTCAACTTTGACTGATTCAAGTGTTTCTGTTATTGGAATACTGCGAAGCGTATCTATTTTATTTTCGTTTCTAGTATCAAATTTTAAATCATGCCTTTTATATTCAAATTTTAATAAATTATCTAATCTAGACTTATCATTAGTATCACATTTTTCAATTTGACGATCATCACTTGATGATTCTTGCGGGACAATAGTTCCTTCAGGTAATTTTTCCAGTAGTTTCAAATCTTCCGGGTCGCCAACATATTTACCATTAATTATCATAAGACTATCAATTTGCATTAATTCACCAGCTGTGTCACGTACTTCGACACGTGGTGGTATAAACTTATCATTTGTACCACACTGCGTGTCTGGACTGGTGGCCGAATCGAGAATATAATGGGGAATTTCATCAATACTAGATGTACTCGATGATTTTGAAGATGAAGAACTCGACGAAGATAAACTATCGGATTCAATGTCATTAATTTTTGGCGATAAGCTTTTCTCCCATGACAATATCGTAGGGACATGAATAGTTGTTTCGTGTGCCGGGCTACGAGACCGCGACTCATCATTATCAGGGTCTTTCTCCACAATATTATCGTTCTGTTTATCAAACATTAAATCAATTGTATTTTTAGTTCGCTCGGATAAATTAGAAGATTTTATTAAATCCGGAATTGTTGCATTAAAACTTTCGTTTTGCTCCTCAAGTGAGCGATCATGCACCGGAGTATCCACTGTTAAATCAATTACATCCGATTTTAGATCCAAATTCTCAATAAACTCTTGATTTTTTTTAATCATAGTAGAAGGTATCTCAATATTGTAAACATCAATAATTTTATCATTCTTCTCCGATTTGGGCGATGTTTGAGTTAAATCTATTGTTTCAATCGGCTGTCGCTTTTGCAAATCTTTCAGTTTATTTTCGAGCAGCGTAGTATTTATAGTTTCATTAACTTTATTATTATCATTATTCCTATTGTTATCGATTTTAATATTTTCCTTTTCATCATTATTGTTGTTGTTATTATTTATATTGATTACATTTTTATTCTCGCCAACTTTTGTGTTCTGCAAAAACATTTGCATTGTTGGTGAAATTTCGGCTGCAGGATTTAATAATTTTTGGCACTCGGAAATATTTGAATGAAAATTTTTCAGTTTTGAGTCTAATATTGATGTGGATCCCGATTTCTGGATTCCACCTGATAAATTTGCCTCCCCAAGTAGATAACGCTTTTTAAGTTCGAGCGACTTTTTTGATGCAATTCCTTCAGTTGATGGCGTTTTATTGAGTATGTAGTCTCCAGGCCGAGGATTTTTAAATGGTTGAGCATTTGTATTTAACACGTCGGGATCAACTTGAACAAGAGGTTTAAATTTTAATTGTATATCTTTCTCAATTTTATCTTTTACAGCAATATTATGCGTTGTGTATTGGCGATTACTAAAACCATTTTCGATTATACCTTGCTTTATCTAAAACCAAACAAAGAAATTAAATGTTAGACTTAAACGGCTCATTGCTGGGTATATATAATAATTTATTTATCAATAAACGCTATGAAATTCGAACACTCTTATTTCTATTATTCATTTTTATTTATTTATCCATCATTTATATATTTTATTACATAGTATGATTACTGATTTATTTTATTTTATGGTAATACCAAATAGGATTCTACGAGTATATATTCTATATATACATACGTATATATAGAATCTTCTTTGGTAATACAATACAGCGTCGCCTAAAAATACAATATAAATATAAACAATTTAAATATTTTTTAAATTCTTCTTGAACAACTCTCTTGAGATTTGAAAATTAAACTGGTGATAGTGATTATTAAAAAAACACAACTCTTTAAATTTACGATTACAACCGTCAAAATTTGTTCTACAGAAGACAATCATTTGGTTTGGTCACAGGACTTTGGAAGAAACACAAAAATTAAATAATGACACAAGGTCTGGACAAATAACACAGAAGCAAACTACTAAACGATTATCTGTTAAGTTGCATAAATAAATTAACTTTAGTCTACGTCCATACGGCTCTCTATTGAACATGTCGATCAGAACAAGATGTAGTCTATCTTAGCGCAAACATTAGAAATTGCTGTGGTATACTCTCAATAACCCCATCATTCTCCAATTCTACTAATTATTGAACCTATACAGAGTGTTCCATTTGGACGATTCCAAACGAGTCGGGCGTGTAGCTGGGTCAATGTAATAAAAAAATCCACTACGCATATGCCCAGAAATGAACCCTTACCCACTTAAATTGCTTTTCTAAATTTTTAATTTTTTAAAATTTTTAATTTTGAACCATGTAAATGGCAATAATAATAATAAAACAGGTTTTAAAGGCCCTCAGGATTGAAACCGTTGGATTCAAATTATTGACACAGTAAAGGACCACCTACCTATGTCAATAATTTGGCTCCAACGGTTTCGATCCTGAGCATGGATGAATACTATGATGTATGAATACTGTCTTAGACAATCTGAAGAGTCGTTCTGCCAAGTCGTTCTCGACACGACCTCTGCCTACCATAAGTTGGCTCTACTTTCAGAGACCGCTGCAAAATTCGTTCCGGATCAGCACGCAGAATATGACCGTCTGAGATCTTACTTCATGTACAATATCGCGGTTCTTCATCAGATCTCTGATATTGTACAGAACTCGGCATGTACCATCTCCTAGCAAGACCAGCCTTGTTTTTCGTAAGCCTTTACGAATGAAAAACGCAAATTTGTTATAGTATTAGTATATATTTGTAATTACTCGATCCAATGGCTAGATCAGGGTGTCGTTTTTCTTCATTTGGCATTATTTATATAAACAAAATATCAGGTAAATAATATTTCTGTATCAAAAGAGAGTTCGTAATGTGTGGAAAACAAAAAATTTAAAACGTACATATTAGTTATGAATTATACTTAATTAATAATTAGTACTTTATTAAAATTTTTAAAACCTTATTTAAATCGACAAAATTTGATTAGAGGTAGAGGCTTTCAGTAATATTATTGATTGCCTGAATTCCCGCCATTTTCCATCAAAATCTCCATATGAGCAACCTCTAAGGAAAGACAACAATATTTATATATGAACATATATGATCAATAAAGATCGAGAAAAAGAATTGTTGTTAATAATAGAATGATTCAATTATAAAAAGTAATGTCGAATTTTTAGGGGTTTAAACAAAAATCAAATTTTCGTTGACACCAAAGAACGCGTAAGATTGGGCGGATTACTCCAGCACTCAATGCCACTAAAGGGCCCACGATGCAATACCCGGACCAACACATATACTTACACATTAAAAACACCCAACCGTGATTTATGGTCACCACCGGAAATCGAACGCGAGATCCTCGAATAAGAAAGCAAGCACACTATGACGTCTTCCGTCGATTTTTTATGTTTATATCAAACCCGTCATAAGATCTTATGATGGTTTTGTTTATATTTATGAAACGATATATAAACACGTGTTGGTTATAGGTAAAATTCCAGAAAAAATTGATATTTTCAAAAAAACTTTAATAATTTTGATATATTTCAATTTTTTTGATACGATTTAATTCAACATTAATTTTATAAACATGTATCTAAAGAACAACAAGAGAAACCAATGACTACAAATGCCGTTCCGCTTTGTTTATGTTTATATTTTCGAATTTGCGCATACTTTTGTGTTTCATCTGGTTTTTTTTCTCGCAAATATTAGAAAAATGTCATTCTGATTTATAGCGTCTTTCGAATATTTGAAATGTATTACGAGCTATTTCTTTGTATTCGGAAGTTGGTGCCTTTAAAGCCCCTTAATGAGAAACATCTTTTTAAAAAATTTCTCATACAAAAATGCTTCCGTTTTTGAAATGGTGCTTCTTTCCTCAGCACTTTAATAATCTTTCAGTGCATGTTGGGCAGTTTATTGCTTTATAACCAAAAAATCATTTTAACTCAGGGATATGTATATCGCTAAGCAAATCATCAATTCCGTCATCGGCATTGTCTTCTGATATTCGAGAACTCCACAGGCTTGCTTTATAATCATCTAGAAGTATGTTCCAATTCACGTCCAAATTGTTACATTTATCGGGAACACAATTGGAACAAAATTGGTGAAATAAACAAAATATTCATGCTAGTGATATCATCGAAATGAATTCCAATATCGTGACTGCTAGGGGTGAAGCAATAGCATCCTTTCCCGCGAAGTGTCGAAAAAAAAAATTTCCAATACATTTTGCCGGTAAGGAGGTATTCTAAACTAAAATTACCATTTAAAAAATTGAACAACATTAAATGAACCTTAATTGTTAGTTGTAACCCTTTTATAAATTTGAAATAATTTTCGTTGGGTGAAATTATCTTCAAACTTTGTAAGAAATTTAATGATCTTTCTAATTATTAATAAATTTTGTTGTTTTTCCTTACAGCTGGTTGCAAGTATGGAGATTTTGACGAAAAATGGCGTGAATTCAGGCAATCAAAAATATTGTTGAAAGCCTGTTTCTTATTCGATCTGCGACAGCGAATTAAACATTTTAAACATAAAAATATGTATGCTCTAACCATTATGCAACAATTTGGCGAAAATCTTTTTAAATTCCTATTAGTATGTATTCTATTACTATCTAAACAAATATAAAGTTAAAATTTGTTTTAGGCTTTATTTTTTTAAATAGAAACCTTTCTTTTTTTTACGGCATCTGATACCTCTAACAACTAATAGGACTGCTCCTCAACGAAGTTTTGTTTTTAAAACTTTGTCGCTTTCGATAAATATTTCAATACAGAAAATGTTTGTGCAATTCGAAGCTATTAATATTCGGATCAGAAATTTTATAGACCTGTCTCCTGGATCTTATTCGATAGGTACAGCAAAGTATTACGCGCGATAATAATATTAGTGGTTTTGCCCTATCTATAAAATAGAATATCGCTCAAGAACTATCGGATATAACTCTCTTTTACACTACATACAAATTACACTCTTACATACTTTTGGAAGAAACACAATCTGTTCTCGCTACGAATGATTCAAACTAAACACTGTGAAATATTTTGTGCTGAAAAAAACATGAAAAAACTTGGGTGAAGGTGAAAATAAGCATACGGAAATATTAGATCGTACATAAACGAATTAATAAAGCAATTAACTCTGCTATTAAGTAAGGAGGTACCATATTCTGGATACTCTTTAATCTCATGCTGAAATGGATGGCATACATATTTTGTAAAAGAAGAATATCTTAAGGCAACATACTATATGAGCAGTCGTATCAGGTTCTCGCATATGCAAATGTTATCGTGTCGATGAAATTAATTCAAAAGAATGTTCGTGTTTCTTTCGCCGTACGAAATATGTATGTGAATTAAATTTGTTAAAATTTTCAAATTTTTTATTTTAATTATTAATTTAAATTTTTTTCTATCATTTTCTATTAATTTTAATCATTAATATGTTTAAAATTCATGATAAATCGGAAAAACATTACTAGAAACGAAAGCCTGAATAATACAATCCAACAAATGATAATAAAAATATTTGAGATACAAATTTAACTTTTTAATATTTTAACAAATTTAACTTTTTAGTATTTATTTTATTTTAAGTGTACTAAAGTATAACTACTTAATTCCTAATTTCTGATTTACATCTTCAAACTAAACTATCATACATAGCTAATTATAATTTTAACATAAAAATCTCACCTGAACTTTTGTAGGTTTTTTAACATAACTATCATCAATATAAATTTGTGGTGGATTTTTTGTCACAGGATCCAAATCAAATTCCGAATCGGTTGATATTTCCGTTGCCGAATTTAGCTCAGCATCAGGGGATGATGTATCAGAATCTGTCTGTGCCTGTAAACATGAACAATACTTTAGCAAAATCTAAACCAAACACAATATTAAAGCTGTTTAATAAATTAAATCAAAACCGTGCAAAATATATAAAAATAAATTGCGCACCATCTTAGATTTTAGTTTTGGTACTTAAAATCATCCATAATAAAACAACAACATATTATACAACACAAATTTTAAACAACAATATTGATCGGGTACGATCTGTTAATATTATGTTGGAGTTCCTTTGTTATTTACAAAACAAATATAGCAAAAATAAATAAATTTATTTAAATTTAAAAAAGCAGCCATCCAAATTGATGCGACAGCGAATGATATACTAATGTTGTTTGAATTGTTTTTGCGTTTTCTCATATGAGTTTGAGTACAACACGAACGTGAAGTCCTTAAGGGGATCACCCATAAAAAAAATAAAATATGTAATGAACTAATGAAAACGAATAATCATAAAAACTAATATAATACCAATTTAGTTTATGTTTTCATGGAATTATACAAAATTAATGAAGGGAGTATATTCTCAACAGGTATCAAATTGGATCGCATGAAGAAATTGCAATCTCTACCTGCTCTCTCTGTCGCTGTGTATAGTTCTGATGTTAATGTTACTAGCTTAGTGTTTAACGCTTAAAGTTAATTCACAAAACATTGTCAAGTGCAGCACCAAATTCATCATTGGATTTAAAGCAACATAAAACTCAAAACAAATATCACGTTAACCCCAATTACCTTGTTCATTTCTTATCTAACTTAAAGTAAGATCGTACCCTTAGTTGGTTTTATAAAATATTGAAGGACAATAATATATAGGAAGAAGCGGCTCGTACATTACATTTATTTATTTTAATTTATTTTTTATAATTTATATTACGAGAAATTTGATTGTTTTTGTGAATAAAAAAATTGATTTGAATTTAACATTTATGAAATGACACAAGAGTCTTTAGGTTTTGGTGATGTATTATGCTTTTTCCCCACTGATTTGCGATCAGGTATTGGTGATTTACGAAAGTAGTCTAGTACAGATTTAGAATTATTTTTATCACTCCTAAATGAATTTGAACTGGATGAGTATACATCGTTTATGGGTGAAATGCTCTGGCGTTCCTCTTCACGTTTAATCATACGTTTAAGATATGGATTATTTCCCACGATTCGTTCTTTCATAAAATCTTGTTTTTTCTGATGTAGCTCTCGACTGCGTTCAAGTAAAGCGTTTGTTTCTTCAATTGATTGTTCAGGCGTTTGAAGTTTTCGTCGTATTGGTCGATCGGGTGACAATGATGGCGATGAAATTGAGTTAAGCGTGTTGTCGTCATTAGTTGTTCGCTCGGTTGAGATTTCTTTATCATGCATGTGTTTATGGCGCACCGCTGGTACAGGTGAGTTTGGGGCGGAAATATTTCTTATCTTTTTACGTTCCGGCTTTACCGGTGAAATAATCTCTATTGGTTCAGATTCAACGATCTCCGCTACTGGAATCATAACCTCAGTTTTATATTCAACTGTATTATTATATTCTTTGGTCAATTCTATATTTTTATTGACGGCAGGTTTATTAATTTCGATATTTTCGTTCAATACAGTGACTTGATTTTTTTGTTTATTATATATCACAGCATTAGTGTTCGGTTGTAACTTATTTATCACATTAAGCCCGTTCTCTGTATTACTTGAATCACTCAATATCTTTTCGGGGCTTTCTTGAAAATCTCTAAACAATAAACTATTATCAATACCACGACTCTTATTTACGAGCATTTTTTTGGCTCGTGATTCGATAGTTTCAACCGCTTGCAAAGTTTCATCATCAAAGCTTTGTGACCGTATTTTAGGTTTTCTACTTTCAACCACAGTTGCAACCAGATCTTCTTGCAATCTATTTATAGGTTTAAATTTAATTTCTTCACATTCCTTTTGAATATCAACCGTCTTTTCGATTGAATCCATTGACGTTTGTTTTATTAAATTTTCGATAATAGCACCAACATGGACTTGTCGGGTAATTTGCTTGAATTCAGTTTCGACTGCTGGATCATCTATTAAAGTATCTATATTAATATCTTCGGGAACATCGATTAAATCGTCGAAACACTTTGAAAAAGAATCATCGTTCTTTGTTGATTTTATGTTTTTAGCTGAGTTCGCTTCGAGAAGTGAATCAAAATCTACATTTTTTAGACTTTCTAAATTATCTGGGAAATATTTATCAAACTCTTCGTCCGTTTTTTTTCGTTCGAAATTACGCATATTCTGTTCACCATTTCCAATTTCTTTTAGTGGACATTTCTGCATTTTATTTATTTCTTTGGGTTCTGACGTTAATCCTCTTTCATTCCCTTTTTTATGATTCATATTTTTGGGATTATCGTTTGGTGGACTATTCTGTACAGAATTCTCATTCGGAGATTTTGGTGGAATGCTAGATTCTTTCGAATTTTGAATGACTTCTAAAATAATTTTGGAACTATCAACATTTTCTGTTAGTTTAGAATTTTTCACATCCAAGCATTTCATTTTTTGAGTTGAGCTTTCACGTATGTCTGTTTTATTCTTTTCAAGCGAGATCATAACTTCAATGTTTTCGTAAACGCGCGCGTTATTCTTCTGTAATGTTTTTAATTGAACTTGATCCGATGGAGTGATAGCTTGATCCTCAACTTCAGTTATTAAATTTGCGTACATAACTGATGGGCTCTCGATTAATGGAGTTACCTCATCTGAAGTACGATTTATACTAATAACATTTTCATACATGACAACAGGAATCTTTTCTGGTTGAGATTGTTCAATGTCTCGTTTCGGTTCACGTTCAACAATTTGACAATTTTCATTTTGCTCAGAAAAGTCGAGTATTTCTCCGAAAAATTTATCAAAATCAATACGCTTGTGTATCGCATCATCAAGAGCAGCATTGTCCAAGTGATCATAGCCACTATCATCATTGATGGTTATCATCGCATCGTGAACAATTTCATCAACAATGCCGTTAACCATTGCATGATTATGTTGGCACGAAATCATCGCGTCCTCAATTAAATTATTGATCAATAAATGAACCACATTATCGTCATTTTGAGTTAAATCCTCTTTAGAATTTTGTAAAATTTTTAAAAGTCTAGAAGAATCCTGCGAGTCTACTGCCTGGTCCTTTTTATTATCAGAAATTATATGCTTAATTTTTTTACGATTTTCTTCATCGACACGCCGTTCCAACATTTCATAAATATTTTCGAAAAATAAACCAAATTCACGATACTCAGGTTCAATTTTAACAGGTTTTGGTTGAATCGGTTTAAAAATCGGTTCAACCTTATCTTTTGATGGCGAAATCCTTGCTGGTACAGTAACTTTTTTCTTTCGCACAATCTTTTTAACCTTTTTCACTATTTTCTTGTCCTGATTTGCTAAATTTTTACTTGACTTAATTAATTTATCGGATTTACTTTGTTTTTCCACGGTTACTGGCTGATCCTGATTGTCAATTACAATGTCAAAGGCAAGTTTGTCGAACAGTTTTGTATAGTCACAACTAGGCGAATGAAGAATTTGTTTTGTCATGTTGTCAAACAAATCGACGCTATCATCTTTGTACTTATTAATTGGAGGTTTTTGATCTGGAATATCAACGGCGCCATCGAGTAGCTGATCAAACATATCAATATCATCATCGACCATTTTTGGCGATGGTGGAACCGGAGTCGACTGCTGTTTACGTAAAACTGGACGGTCTAGTAAATTACGTTTCGGCAAAGGAGGTTTGCTAACTTCTTTATTTATATTCTCTTTTGAGCCCGCCAACACATTTGGTGTGCGCTCTAGGTTTGACGCAAAATATTTTGCCAAATCAACATCCTTCAATTCTTTCTGATTTTTATTCACTTCATTCGTATTACTTTTGGCCTGTTTTTGAGACGGGAAAAATTTAGATAAATCGCGTATTTTATCTGTGGTCATTATTTTTGAACCGCCAACTTTAGTTTTTATAAAGTCTATGGTTTCAGAAAACGATCTTTGTTCAATGTCTTTGAGTTTTTTCACTAATTTACGATTTGTATACTTTTCCTTTAGATCATCAATCTCAAGCAAATCAAGTGACATGCTTTCGATCCCTGGAGTATTTGATAAATCAAGTTGTTCGTCGGTTATCGCATCTAAAAATAATAAATCATCGTCATTAACCGACGATTGATTCGTCTCAATCGAATTACTTTTGCTTAAATTTACTAAATTACTATTCGACCCCAATTTGATGTTTGCCATACTTTCACATTTTTTATTATTTTTTAGATCGACCGATACATTGCGGTCCGCGTCAAGCATTCCTTGACTACCACCACTGTTCAACTGTATTAAAGAGTTTTGCCTCAAACTCTCGTTCGATTTGGACACATTTTGCGATAGACTACTTGGAGATAAAGAGTTCGCTGAATTAGATTTCAACCATTTTTCTTTCATCGACAATTTCCTCATAATATCCGTTTTCACCAAATTCTCTTTTTTTAAAGCTTGAATATCTTTACTGACATTAAAATAATGATTCATTGCGTAAATTTTCTCATTCAGAGCATTCAAATTCTCATTCAAGTGACTGCTAACATTTTCACGAGATAAGTTTATCTTATTCATGACGTTATTATCTATATTATCATTTTTAGTATTACGATTAATATTGTCAATATTCGTGGTGTTTTCCACGCTATTTATATTACTGTCAATATTTTCACTTTTATTATGATTAATATTATTGGATATTTCTATATTATTACCATTAGTCTCAGCTTCATAGTTTGCCTTTTCAATGGACACAACCTTTTATTTTATTATTAAAATTATTCATGATGGTATTTAGATATTTTGATTGATGAGAAGTGTAAATTAAAATAAAATAAAAGAAATAGAAAAATAAAATTAAGACTATAAAATATACCAACACCAGAAATAATAAATAGCAAACCGTGTCTGACTACAAAGCATGACCAATGTTAGACTGACTTTGAATTCGATACTTACTTCTGTTTCAGTGTCCGTGGTTGTGGCACATAATGGGGGTCGAAGTTTTACCTCTTGCATACGAAGTTCGCGAGCTTTGGCTAATTCTTCGCCTTCAGTTTGTGTATCGACCTCTTCATCTGTGAAATAGAAGGTTTTTCGAGTGAGTAATGCATTGGTATACATTTCATGTTACACAATCCCTTTCAGTTGCTATGGTTGTGTAACCATAAGAATTAGAAGCATCTTGTTATATCTATCGTTTTAACAAACCAAACGGATCGTAAATTGAACGATCATCATTTTCAAATTTTTGATTCCATTATCAATAATTTATAAATTCCTAATTTCGTTAATAAACAAAATCTTTAATGCACAAGTTCTTAAATTCCTTAACACCTAACTTTATTCTCAAATGGCCAACTTTGGATCTGATTTACATTTTATGAAGATAACTCCCATTCTGAATAGAAAGTAAGCGCATAAAATGGACGTAAGAGAAACAAGTACATTCATTTATCTTTTGTAATGTTCGCAGCCAAATTGTGAATTTTTTTTATAACATAGTTGTCTTTTCCACACCTATTAATTTTTTCATTTATAAGCGTATCTAGCTATCTTCTTTTATTTACATATTTGATTTAGGAATAGAATTGGAAAAAATATTAAAGATTGAATGTAAACTAGCCATTATAAATTTTACAAAACTTATGTCTTTATAAGAAAATTATAAGTTTTGTAAAAAATTAGAAAAAAATAAATTTTCTTATAATTAAAATTTGTTCAAAGTTAATAATGCATTAACAGAAATTTGTGACTCTGATTTTGAATTGGATCTTTCTCTTTGTAGAAATGCTTTGTAGCTTGTGAAACAACAGATTTAAAGAAACTAATAACATAAATATTATTTTTAGGTCAAATTGTTTTTAAATTAAAGTTAATAGAATCAACTTACCATCACTGGAATCATATGAATCATCATCATCACTGTCTTCGATGTACCGCTGTTTTCCTATCCAATCCGACGCAATTTGCAAAGTTTGACCCAGTGGCGATCCAATTGCCTCTTCAAACATATCCGAATCATTGTCATCACTATCTGACTCCGAACTTGTAATATCCGACTCAGATGCATCGGTACCAGTTCCAAAATTACGATCCGTCCATTCATTCTCATCAATAACATTATCTAGTGACGGTTCGCCATCTGACATATCGGCATTCTCAAATTCGATACGCTCAGGCGTTTGACCACGATTCATGAAGTTCAATTTTGTTAAATCAGATTTTACTGAATCACTAATGGTGTTCGGCATGTTCTGCAACATAGCTGTACCGTCCAATTCGGTAGTACGACTTACAGATGGGCGTGGCTGTGGACGTTTAGGAGTTGATTTTGCTTTCGCTGGAAGCCGATAATGCTGCGTACAGTAGAATAAACCTTGTGGATTATCACGATCGAAGGCGTATCCACCTAGTCGCAAATTCGTATGACAGTGGTGGCACTTGAGACACGAGCGATGTAGCACTAATCCTTCTGCTGTTATTTTTTCCATTAAATACACACGTTGCTTACAGAAATGACATATTTCGGATATATTTTGATTCGAGAAGACTAAGCCAACTTTGTTGGACTGTTTCATTTGGTTTAGTTTCTCGTCTGCATTTTGTTGTTGCGGTTGCGATTTTTCTTGATCGTCTTTCTTTACAAATTGTCCAGCAATTGATGCCACTTTATTACGGCCCCGTTCGTAAAGCACTGGATCTTTTAATTGTTTATCCAGCGCTTTAATTGTCGTATCGATTTCTTTGTATTTTTCATCCGTTGGATCAAGTGGTTTGGACATTTTATTTTGGCGCGCCAAAAATTGTTCTCTACTCCATTTTGGCACTTTTTCTCGATTTTTGCCAACCTCCGTTTTTTTCGATTGTTCAATTTTCTTTTCTATCTCCTTAACATTCCAATCGTTACTTTCAATTTTACCAATTGCGCGCAATAAATCTTTTGGTTTCTTCTCCATAATACCACTTTGTTTGCCGGTGATGCGTTGTTCCATAGATTTTATACGATCGCTAAATTGATCTTCTAAGCCACTGCGAGGCATTGCCGATGGTATGCCCCGTTCGCGATCCTAAAAATTGTTTGTAAATTAATTATTATGTTGAATAAGAATTGTAAATGATTAGAAATTGACAGATTAGAAATAAAATAAAAAACAAGCAGTGAAGTTTGTCGTTAGGTACATTTATATTAGTATTTATCAAATATCATCATGTATATGATAGAAAACATTCGCCTACTTCAACATCATATCAGTTGGATTATTATCAGCAACAATGTTGTATTACTAATATTAAAAGCAAATAAAGCCAATTTATTGATTAACAAAATTTAGTTTAAAACTAGAAGGTGGGAAGTGATTTGGCTAAACTAAGCATTTTAATTTTTCGGTTTTTATTAAAACATATAGTGTTACATAAAAATTAAATTCATTTTGTTTATGGCGCTTTTCGGCTTCACTCTTGGATTAAACAACTAAACACTCGTCACAAGATTATGATTTTATACTTGTATTCTTACAGGATATAATAGTTTTCGTTCAAGTTCTTTCACCCGATCATTAAATAAAGGAGCTGATTGTCGATATACATACAGCGAATAATCATCAAATGCGTTGGAACTGTCGCTATCGCGTAAAAATTGATTTGCTTGTAACATGTGAAGACTTGTTAGAAAGTTTTCAGTTTGGCGACGACGTTGTTCACGCCGTTTAGTATGCCGTTCATTTCGGTTTGATTCGATATCAGCAAGACGTTTAGCACGTTCCTCCTTTGAAAAAGTTTTGGTATTTTTATAATCAATTTTATAAATATTTTAAAATTAAAAAAAGTATAAATTTATTGAGTCAAATTAATAAGTTCCGATGTAAAACCAAAATATGTAGATCTTAATTTTGAATGCATTGCATATTAAGTACTACTGTAATATTTTATGATATAAATGTAAACTTAAACTATATAAGAGCTCCAGCACACAATATAGTCCTACAATATAAATCAAAAATGTAAATAATCTTGATATCCAGCTCATCACAGCACCTGTACCAATTCCCTATTTATTGTGTTGCAAAAAACTTATTCTAGTCAAATTTGCATGCGAATATATGGATATTTCTATACTTACGATATTTTGGCTCTTATCATATGTACGTCTCTTCTTGGCACGTCGTGGTATATCTTGTGGAATCGATGCTATATTTTGAAATATAAATAAAAAACCAAAACATTAAGAATGTAAAAGCTAAATAAAAAATATGTTTATAAAATATTAAAAGCAATTTTTTTAATAGATATTAAGCTGGGCGAAAATGTTGGGTGTACCGATAATTTTGAAGAATGGAATCCTCAAAAATCTAACGAGTCATAACTTAACAAATCATTCACTTAATATTACATTAATTATAGATGTACAAAACTAAGGAGATCTACAAACCTTCGTAGTTAATTTGTCTATGAATTTCTAAAAATCGAGTGTATGGTCGAGAAAAAACAAAATATAATTGAACAGATTATAATAATTATTATGTTATTATTGCTGGTATGTAATGTACAAATATATATAGACTGACAAGTGAGTCCTATGAATAAATTTGGTAAGTAAAAGTTTATGTAGTTCCATTTTAAAAAAATATTAACGTACATCTTGTGTACCCCATTTTTATACGTCAACTTAGTCTTAATTTTTTTCGTAGGAGAATTTTTCGAGATATTTTGATATGTCAAGTTAAAATAAACACTAGTTATACATAACACCAAAGCTCAACATTGAACATATGTATATAAAATAATTTGTTGTAGGTTATGTTGTTACGCTGCTAAAATTTTAACTAAAACACTTTCTATAAAAAAATAAAACGAATTCTTTGTCTTCGTCGCTCTAATGGAATTTTGTTTCTGAAAATATTTTAACGATCACTTCCACAAGGCAAGTTGATTGAGGATTGAATTAACTAAATTATCTGAATTAACAGATTCAACTGTTAATGTAAAGAAATAGAATTGAGCAGACCGATGGCCACAACAGAAAATAGAAAATTGAAAACGAAATAGAGTAGTTCATTTTGTTCTTGAAAAAAGAGACACAAGTATCTATAAAATATCGAAAATAGTGATGTTACAACATCCCACCACTGAATTATCTGAAAATGGATTTCGGTCGTGTAGTTAATTCAAATATGTAAGTAGGTTTTGTTTTTTTGTGGTAACTTTTTGTTTACTTCACTTTTTTCGGAATATGTACATATTACATTTTTGTAATAAATATAATTTTCTAAATAAATGCTGTTAGAATAAATAATTTTAACTAAAATTTAAATTATATAATTTATATAGATATCTCAATTATTTATTAGCTATCCTATGTTTTTATTTTATACAGGGTGTTTTTTAATTTTTTATTAAAACTGTTGGAACCTACTGAGGTTCCGCACTCGATGCCACAATGGACCCACGGTGCAAACCAAGAGGATCTATCCTAAATAGATACGCAGGAGCGTATTGCAAAATTAGCAAATTGTAAAAGTTTAAACCAAGGGAAGGATAATAAATGATCTACGTTCAAAGATTCGGAAGAGAACACTTGGGATCTAGGTCCGACAAAGGTTGGACATATTATAATTAATTGTTTGATTACCAAGAAATTTTTTAAAACAGTTTTAAAGGCCATTACTGGCCCCTTACTGAGTCAACAATTTGGCTGCAGCGGTTTCGATCCCGAGCATGGTCTTCATACTGTCTAAGACAATCTGAAGAGGCCAAGTCGTTCTCTACACCGTGGAGCCATCGTCGCCTGCAACGACCTCTGCGCCTACCATATGGTGGCTCTCCTTTCAGAGATCGCTGCACAATTCGTTCCGGATCAGCACGCAAAACGTGCCCGAGCCAGCGTACTCGCTGAGATCTTACTTCATGTACAATATCGGGGATCTTCATCAGATCTCTGATCTCGATATTGTACAGAGCTCGGTAGGTACCATCTATTTCGCGTTTTGGGCCGTAAATCACACCCATGAGTCTTCTCTCAAATGTTAGGAGCCATCTCTCGTACTCATCCGTCAGCGCCCAACTTTCACATCCAAACATAACAACGGGTCTGATCAACGCTTTGTAAAGCTTCAGCTTCACGGCACTTGATAAGTGCTTAGATTTTAGCAGTGGCATTAGAGGATACAAAGAACGACTGGCAGCTGCCAGCTGCCAGCCGCACTTTAATATCCTCACCCACACTGTTATCGTGAGTGATAAGAGAACCCAAATATTTGAACCTCCTCACTCCCTCAAACGTGTGGTGGCCACTACTAAAATCTGGTGTGCCATTGTCCCTAAAACCAGAGACCAGGTATTTGGTTTTGGACTCATTGATCTGAAGTCTAACTGAAGCTGAAAACTGTACAATAGGATTTCTTTCACTCAGTTGCTATTCAATCCAATCACGCATATGTCATCTGCATATGCAAGCACCTGATTGGACTGGCGATATAAGATGTTACGCTGCGGTGTTTCAGTTTTACGAAAGATGTACTCCAACATGAGATTAAAGAGTATCGGGGACAGAGCATCTCCCTGCCGAACACCCGAGTTAACTACATAAATTGTCGATAGCCTGTTCTCAACTTTAACACAGCATTGATCAAGTCATAGGCCTGCCGATTACCAAGAAATACTTTTATTTAAAACAATTAGTTCTAATGTTAATACAAACATTTGTAGATTTTAATTTTTATACTTTCATTTATTGGCAAAAAGGCAAATAGTATCGGAAAATGCAATATTAGTTTTAAAATAAATAGTACACCCAGAAAAGCTATCACGAAATGAAGAAACAACTGAGAATAATTGAAAACCACCATTAAATTCTGCCATTCTATTAAATAAAACAATAAAAATTAAACAACCAAGAAATCCTCGCAATCAACACTTTCTCAATTTGTTTATTTGCTAATCTTAAATGGTTTATTACCTTGAACGTTATGTTCCACCGACGATCGTCTCGTCCGCTGTTGATGTCGTTCCTCCGCACCATGATTCTGTTGTGGAATTGGTTGTTGTTGATTATAATGAAAATGACGCCGCTGAATTTGTTGCGGCTGTTGTGTCTCCCCGCTATCTGTTTTTTTTGACTGCAATTTCAACAGGTTTGAAAAATCAACCACATTCCCTTTCTTATTTTTCTCCCGCAATTCTTCGAAATCTAATTTGGGATGTTTAACATGCGGTATCTCACCACGGAACACTTCGCAAATGTGTTCCAAATAATTTAACCAGATTTTGGTATCAACTCTCTCGAGTGTAAGCGATTCGGCTGGTGTTAGAGCACGTGGAATACCCAACTCATGTTCAAATATATTGAACGCCTTATCGTTACACTCTTCAGCCGACAAATTTTTTATTTCGTTGATATCGATCAAATCGGGACGATACCGATTGATAAGTGCGCATAGCACATTACCGTTTGTAAAGCATTGCGCTACTTCGTTTAAATTTTGTGAAAATTCGTGATCTATTAGTTGGGATTTTATCCATCGTAAAAGTACTGTACCAAGTGGAGTGGTATCGCCAGTACGTCGTTTTCGTCTAATTGGAGTTTCAATAGGGGCCGATAGTGTATTGGTATCTACAAAGATTTGATCCAAGAGACTAGGATCATCGGAGTCCAATAAATTTTTAACCTGATATACGCTAACAGCGCTGCGATTTAAATTTGGATAACGTGAAGCTGGGTCCAACGTATACGCCCCAATATCACGTTGTAAATTTTCTGGCGTTGTTTGTGCTAGTAACCGATAAATACTTTCACGTTGTGCTAATACAGCCAGTAAACTATTACTATGGTTTGCAAATAATTTTATTGCATATACAGCGTCCATACTTGACAAAAATCCACGAGCACAACCTGAACCGGTCGGCCAAAATGGTTCCAAAAGGCTGTCACCGACTAAACATTGTAGTAAACGGTAATTTTTACGTACCGTTACCCGACTAGAATTTTCTGCGGCAAACATTGATGTAAAATCGAACATAGCCACGTCTGGTTTGCCATAATGATTTACGGCAAATTCTAAATTTGGCATTTGATATTTTGTGGAAAATCCAGCCGCTTCTTGGGCATAACTCGAAAGTCGTTCTGTATTTACGTTCGACGGTTTTAATAATTCGGCCGGATCCGCATAATCTTGAATTATAACACCTTTATCCAGCAAACTATGTTTTTTTGCCGTCATTACAAAATAGTGTGTCTCGTCTTTGTAGTAAACAATATTTTCAAGGTCAATTCCTGTTGTATGATAGAGTTCCTTGAAAAATGATTGATTGAATATAAACGCAACCCCACTAATTTCTTCCACACGAGCTTCAGCTTCGGTTTTCTTATTGATAAAATTTGCTGTAATCGCAATCGCTAGTTTGCCGCGAAATTCTTTTCGTCTAAACCCGTTCAGAGTATTACGTTTACCATCAGCGCCAAGAAGTACATCGAATTCATAATGTGATACCGCATGATCTTCGGGTGTTATTTCAGCACGCCAACCACATCCATCGTTTGGCTCAATTGTTTTTATAAATGAAATCCCCTCGTGAATTTCGATACCTAATAAAAGTGCAACTTTCAATAGAATACACTGTAATTGCCTAATCGATATGTGATCGATTGCGCCCGCACAAAATTTGCCATAAAATTTTTTTGCTCCTAAATTCCTTAAGTCCGTAATTAAAAAAGGCCACAAATGTAAAACATTATTACGTGATATCCGATCACGCTTTTCAACAACAACCTAGAAACATAAAAATAATTAAACTATTTGAATACCAAATCTAGCAAGACACCCGATTGCCAGTATGTACTTACTACTTTTGCTCCTAATAATTGCGCTTCGATTGCGGCACGTAAACCACATGGTCCAGCACCAATAACTAATACTCGTATACCTTGTGCCGCTGTACCTTTATTATATACCCGATGTGATGCACGTGCATCAAATTTTTTCCATAAAGCTTGTGCTTTCCAATTTTTTACTTTCGACTTAAGCTTTGGATAGAATTCATTTAACGGCCCCGGTCGTAAATTTATCGTATCGCACATGTTTCGATGAAGTCCTAAAATTTGCCGCATGGTAGCTGCCGAACAAAAATGATCAAACATTTCAGCAGCCAAAGCTGCTGCATCATTATCCATTATTTGTTGTTGGGTTTGCTGTGTTGTGCGATTCATTTCTGAAAATAGATAAAAACGAGAAGAACATAAATTAATTATGCTGAACTGATTGTGGTGGTTGATTTTTAGGGCTAAGTAAATATTGTGATAACCGCTTATCTACATAGCTATGTGGTCAATCCATCGAATAAAAATATATCGCTAAAACCTATTTGGATAAATCATTTTTCATAGAATTATTTCTCAACTTTCTGAATACACTAAATTAAGCAGCATTAAAGTTTACAAATTATTGGATTAAATTCTATTTTACCCCAACTCACAACAGCAGTTCGCAATGTAGACTCACTAACTAATTTCTCACATACGAGAAACGATACGATTAGATCAATTCGATATTCTTTTTTATTTTCTTCTCCTTTTCCTCTATTACAATAGTATGTAATGTACTATGTACTACATATACGAAGTGTCCCAATATTCGGTGACACGGATGATACCGTTGGATTCCTTGATTAAAACGGAGATGACTTTAGTTCTAGTACTTCGTACTGACAAGCCAGCCTTTCAAGTTATAAGCGTTTTAACAGAAGTCTTCCAACATAGCACTCTATCTTGAAGAAATCACTGTAAAACTGGTAACTAGAATTTTAAAATATTATATTCATTTGAAAGCTTAGAAAATTTCCTTTCAAACGAACTATTATTATTACCGTTATTTGAAAAACAATTATTTCAAAATTTTAAAAAAATTGCTTTTGGCAGCTTACATTTATTAAAATCTCCCTATGGCTTAACAATGTCTATAGTTAAATATTAAGTTACCCTTATCTTGGAGCTTTCGGAAAAGCTATAATATACCAAAATTGTAAAAATTAATTTATCTAAAAAAAGTAAAAGTTTTACAGTTAAATTTCAATTTGCCTTATTCAGTAAACTCAAGTAAAAATAACAAAAAAGTATGTAAAAGATTGGAATTAAAGGAAAAATAACAATTTACATTTAAACTATTACACGTTTGTTAGATAAATTGATCATCATAACTAAAACAAATTGTAGCTTTTCGGAGAGCTCCAAGATAAGGCTATCTTAATTTTTAAAAACGATTATAGCCACAGAGAGATTTTAACAAATGAATGATTCATAAAGCTAATTTATTTTTTGAAAAAAAATTTTTGTTCAAAATCATCGATCATTTTTTCAGATAACGGTAATAATTATAGCTTGTTTGAAATGATAACCTTTGAAATGAATGTAATATTTTAAAATTCTAGTTACCTGTTTTTCTGTTATAGCAGTTTCTTCAAGGTAGGGTATTACGCTAGAAGGCTTCAGTTTAAACGTTTATAACTTGAAAGGCTGGCTTTTCAGTGCGAAGTGGTAAATATAAAATCACCTTCGTTTTCAAGGAATCTAACGGTACGACCCGAGTCAGCGAATATTGGGACACCCTGTACTACACATATCAGCATGATTTAGTTGTTTGTTTTTAAAATGACACTTCAAATTCAGCTGTTATTACATATACTAGTGACCGGTTGCACAAACACATTTTACTAGAAATTAGCTAACAAGAGGCGGCTAAATGCTAAAACTGTTTTTCATTTCACAACCGAAGTTTAATTCAATTTTATTATTTGTTTGCACTATATAAATATTTTCTATTGATACAATTAGAAATCATAACCAAAATATTAACGATCGGTTAAATATTTAACTTTAACAAATCGACCAGATAACTTTAACTGAATCGCTAGTTAAATATTTCGTGCAACGGGCCATAAGATATTTAAATATTATAGATGTATGTATATATAAAAAAAAAAATTTTTTGGACCTAATTTAAATATCAATTTTTGTTTTTTTGATTATACAACAGATATTCCTTTAATGTTTAATTTTTTTCTATGATATTTCTTCAACAAACTATCAGAAGTTGTTATAATTTCAATATTCTAAACAATAAATTCGGATATATTATGATTAGTTTCCAAAACGAAAGCTGGGAATGATTGAGTGTTTAAAACGATATAAAAATTTATATTTTTTAAAGGGATAATTGTTTCGTGCTTCCGAATTTTTATGGATCCGTTTCGGTTTTCAAACTGCTTTCTGGGGACTTCCGAAAAATTTGTCTTTCGGTGTCCAGGCTTAGTGATTAATGCAACATTTTCAAAAATAATTAGTAATTATCTTATAAATAAGCGGGCTTCACACGCACCATAATCCACTACCGAAGTAGATTTGATAATTCGTTGTCATTATATCTGTTCCCACGTCTCAAAGAAATAAATGACTGCAGCACCACTATACTAGTTTGTAACATCAAAACTCAAATATTTAATAGGGAATTAACAAAAAATTCATTAAAAATGTTTGTAAGGCAACATGAATAATAAATGATAAAAAAATTAAATAAATAAAATTCGTAACAAAAGTTACTAAGTATATGTATTATATTTGATGACTTTTACATAATATGTTAAATTTTGAGACTACTATATCACTCTTTTAATATTAAAAATATTCTTTGATGGCGATTATAGTGAATATTAGTAATACATTGTACATGTGTTTAGTTTCTTGTTCAAAATGAAACTGGAACTGGAACAGGAGAAATTATTCTGTTATAGAGTTACGAAATACAAAGACGTTTACAGCGAATTGCTCCATTATTTCATGAACAAGAACTAATATTGATTTTAAACCGTAGATGTAGATAGAATCACAAAATAGTATGATACTATTATTCTATTCAGTGTAAAACCGAGTGTTTTTTATTAAAATATTTCAGAATAATTTATTAAACTCAATAGTAATGATGAATATGCTAACATAATTATATCATACAGAATTTTGCGATATATGGAGATGATAAATTTCTAAAAATATTACAGTTACAGACCTTAAAACGTATTAGTTTAGATGATGTAGAGTAGTATATTCGTTGATTTATAATAAAAATAGATACAAAATTGTTTGACAGTGTTGTTGGTTGAAATAGATATTTGCAGGTTATACGCAGCATTGGGGCATTTCTAGAATTCCTAAAAATAGTCCAATATTGTTTTGCAATTTCATTAGTAGTCAGTGGACAACAGATTTTAACGAGTGCAGGCAGATTGAAAGAATAAATGCTTTATTACGACTTATAACATGAACATGATAATAAATGTATTACCATTTTTAATTATTAGATATAATATACGATAATTTTAATTTAAAGATAATTCGGCGATGTTAACATAGAAGTTATTAAGTAATGGATAGCATTTACCTACCTATATCTAAACATATGAAAATATTTCGAAATTTGAACATATCGTATACGAGTATATGCAAGAATAGGAATCGGAATAAGTAATAATATAGATGATAGAAAGATTTTTGCCAATCTTATCTAGAATACATTTTATAAGCCTGGAGTTAGCTGCTTCAATTTGATGACCATCTTTCGTGTACATATGTTCGGCTATACTTGATTTATGAATTTATTTATTTTTAGTTATGAGGGTGTGTTCTTGAAGCCTATTTCGAAAGATCTGGCCGTCTGTCCTATATATATATATATATATATATATATATATATATATATATATATATATATATATATATATCATCGCACTTTGTACATAATATTTTGTATATGCCAGATTTCGGAAAACGCTTAGTTACTTTTTTGTAATTAGAAACGGTCGCTCCTAAATTACTGCTTTTCGAAACTAAACCTAAGTTGAAATTCCCCAGTTTGTTTGTTGGTAATGGTCGGGTAGAATGGTACACATATACTGTTTACTACTCGGTTCCGGCGTTAACATTAAAGTGGTGTGTGATTATATTTGTAGTTTTCGGGCAACGGTTGTATGAAATATTACTGTATTCAATTAAATTTAAATCCTAAATATATGTAGACAAATTTATTTAATATCGTATTGTAACACCGAAATTATACCACAAAATTTCTGTAATTTAGTAAGTTTTAGCGTTTATTTTGGTCCCTATACATTATTATTATTATTATTAAAATTGGCCGGAACCCACGAGGATTCCGCACTCAATGCCACAAAGGCCCATGGTGCAAACCCAGGATTCTATCCCAATTCGCAAACGCGCACTGCTGCCTTCGCAAACTGAACAAGTTTAGACCAAGGCAGAGAGGACAACTGATCTAAATTCAAAGACTTAAAGTTGAATACCCGAACTCGTATAGAGCTGAACGCAGGACAACTGCTCACGAAGTGGAGGGAGTCGTCATCCTCCTCAAGGCAGTCCTCACAAATAACATGATATA
The DNA here is from genome assembly GCA_951394425.1 of Tipula unca. Taxonomy (NCBI): domain Eukaryota; kingdom Metazoa; phylum Arthropoda; class Insecta; order Diptera; family Tipulidae; genus Tipula; species Tipula unca. The sequence continues at coordinate 103,764,885 of OX596381.1, forward strand.
AAAATTTATATTTTTTAAAGGGATAATTGTTTCGTGCTTCCGAATTTTTATGGATCCGTTTCGGTTTTCAAACTGCTTTCTGGGGACTTCCGAAAAATTTGTCTTTCGGTGTCCAGGCTTAGTGATTAATGCAACATTTTCAAAAATAATTAGTAATTATCTTATAAATAAGCGGGCTTCACACGCACCATAATCCACTACCGAAGTAGATTTGATAATTCGTTGTCATTATATCTGTTCCCACGTCTCAAAGAAATAAATGACTGCAGCACCACTAGACTAGTTTGTAACATCAAAACTCAAATATTTAATAGGGAATTAACAAAAAATTCATTAAAAATGTTTGTAAGGCAACATGAATAATAAATGATAAAAAAATTAAATAAATAAAATTCGTAACAAAAGTTACTAAGTATATGTATTATATTTGATGACTTTTACATAATATGTTAAATTTTGAGACTACTATATCACTCTTTTAATATTAAAAATATTCTTTGATGGCGATTATAGTGAATATTAGTAATACATTGTACATGTGTTTAGTTTCTTGTTCAAAATGAAACTGGAACTGGAGCAGGAGAAATTATTCTGTTATAGAGTTACGAAATACAAAGACGTTTACAGCGAATTGCTCCATTATTTCATGAACAAGAACTAATATTGTTTTTAAACCGTAGATGTAGATAGAATCACAAAATAGTATGATACTATTATTCTATTCAGTGTAAAACCGAGTGTTTTTTATTAAAATATTTCAGAATAATTTATTAAACTCAATAGTAATGATGAATATGCTAACATAATTATATCATACAGAATTTTGCGATATATGGAGATGATAAATTTCTAAAAATATTACAGTTACAGACCTTAAAACGTATTAGTTTAGATGATGTAGAGTAGTATATTCGTTGATTTATAATAAAAATAGATACAAAATTGTTTGACAGTGTTGTTGGTTGAAATAGATATTTGCAGGTTATACGCAGCATTGGGGCATTTCTAGAATTCCTAAAAATAGTCCAATATTGTTTTGCAATTTCATTAGTAGTCAGTGGACAACAGATTTTAACGAGTGCAGGCAGATTGAAAGAATCAATGCTTTATTACGACTTATAACATGAACATGATAATAAATGTATTACCATTTTTAATTATTAGATATAATATACGATAATTTTAATTTAAAGATAATTCGGCGATGTTAACATAGAAGTTATTAAGTAATGGATAGCATTTACCTACCTATATCTAAACATATGAAAATATTTCGAAATTTGAACATATCGTATACGAGTATATGCAAGAATAGGAATCGGAATAAGTAATAATATAGATGATAGAAAGATTTTTGCCAATCTTATCTAGAATACATTTTATAAGCCTGGAGTTAGCTGCTTCAATTTGATGACCATCTTTCGTGTACATATGTTCGGCTATACTTGATTTATGAATTTATTTATTTTTAGTTATGAGGGTGTGTTCTTGAAGCCTATTTCGAAAGATCTGGCCGTCTGTCCTATATATATATATATATATATATATATATATATATATATATATATATATATATATATATATATATATATCATCGCACTTTGTACATAATATTTTGTATATGCCAGATTTCGGAAAACGCTTAGTTACTTTTTTGTAATTAGAAACGGTCGCTCCTAAATTACTGCTTTTCGAAACTAAACCTAAGTTGAAATTCCCCAGTTTGTTTGTTGGTAATGGTCGGGTAGAATGGTACACATATACTGTTTACTACTCGGTTCCGGCGTTAACATTAAAGTGGTGTGTGATTATATTTGTAGTTTTCGGGCAACGGTTGTATGAAATATTACTGTATTCAATTAAATTTAAATCCTAAATATATGTAGACAAATTTATTTAATATCGTATTGTAACACCGAAATTATACCACAAAATTTCTGTAATTTAGTAAGTTTTAGCGTATGTTTTGGTCCCTATACATTATTATTATTATTATTAAAATTGGCCGGAACCCACGAGGATTCCGCACTCAATGCCACAAAGGCCCATGGTGCAAACCCAGGATTCTATCCCAATTCGCAAACGCGCACTGCTGCCTTCGCAAACTGAACAAGTTTAGACCAAGGCAGAGAGGACAACTGATCTAAATTCAAAGACTTAAAGTTGAATACCCGAACTCGTATAGAGCTGAACGCAGGACAACTGCTCACGAAGTGGAGGGAGTCGTCATCCTCCTCAAGGCAGTCCTCACAAATAACATCATGCGCTAAACGCATACGATGTAGATGATCTTTAAAACGGCCATGTCCCGTAAGAATCGCTACCAAGACTCTTAACTGGCTCTTTTTTAAAGATAAAGCATACTTCGTGGACCTCAAATTGGGCTCCCCAATGAAGTACCTCGCCTTACGACAACCAAAAGTCGCAAGCCACTGAGACCTTAAGTCTTTCAAAGCGTAATCCTTAATAACTTTCTTCCCGTAGTTGAAAGATATAGGAGTAGCTGGTTCAGGACCAATTAAAGTTGATTGGGAGCCAGCTTTGGCTAAACAATCCGCGATCTCATTGCCTATGATGTCACAATGAGCCGGAATCCACATGACCGTAACTTTATTGTTAGAACAAAGAAGGTTCATGAATTGTTTGCATTCCTTGACGAGTTTAGAAACAGTCAAGGGATTTCTTAAAGATTTAAGTACAGCTTTACTATCTGTACACAGTAGAATACTTTTGTTTTTAACAGCAAAATTCAAAGCCTCAATAACACTACACCCTATACATACTGAACTAGTAAAAAAATCGTACCAATAGTTTTGTAATAAAAAAGGTGATAATTACATATTCAAGAATAATATTATACATGTTAAATTTAATTATCCAGTTTTACGCTTTAATTTGTTTTTCACTTTGACTATGCACTACACAAACTATTAATATTATTTATACGTACATTGTACCTATAAACAATTTATTTTGACAAATATGAGTTCTATTCTGAAAATGGAACATCTTATCCGAAAAAAAACGAGAATCGAGATTCGAGATAGACATCATTTTTCGAATTAGGGGTCTAATTTTCGGAGTGCTGATTTAGAATGTTGATAATTGCGCGTTCCATTTTTCTGTCAAATAAATAGTATATTATCACACCACAGGAGTGTTTGTAAGTGCGTTCTTTTCTTACAAGGTCGAACTATTTATTTCACAATAGAAACCTTGGTTTAGCCAGTGAAATTTCAGTTTAGACACAGGTTTATAGATAGCTCTACAGTTTACTAATCTATCCACTCAACAAATGTGTATCGCTTCTTTTTATCATTATAATATTCACATTTGAAACTCAAAACGGCGGCTTCAAATGGAAAAATCGACAGAGGCTATACCAGAGGGACAGTCGCAAATCTTTAGAGCGTAGAATACGTCACTTCTGCTGTAGGGTTCTGTTACTGTTGAACATGTTTAACACCGCAATACATTTTGTCTAAACACAGTTTTCACAATTTCAATTACTATTATTCCATCTTTTTAACAATATCACATTACTGTACACGACATAGATAGTACTCGACAAGATGAGTTGATCGAAATCTCACCTAACGTTGTATCAAATCAGAGTCCAGAGACTAAATTTATTAAATTTAAAAATAAAAATTAATTAATTAATTAATTAATTTGTAATTCTAAATTTTAATATTTATTGATATTAAATGATTTTAAGTTAACAATATAAATTCTACCCTTACGAATAATTTAATAAAACAAATAAAGCTGTATTAAAATAACACGTATCGCAAAAGAAAATGTACCCCCTCCATTCCTATGCAAATACAGCCAATTGGAAAACGATAACCTCAAAATCTCATTCAAGGTCTCCAAATAACTTATATCGCTAAAAATCGTATCATCATAACGATACCTAGTATCATCATAACGATACCTAGTGTAGGAACGTGTTGTAAATCTTTCTCGTAGTAGAAATCACACTACCTGACAATGAATATTTTCTTAGCTACGAGTAGACTTTCAAATCGGTTAAAATTATTATCCGATCAATTACAAACAAACTAAAATTTTCTAATATTTTTTTAATATTTAATATGTTATTAATTATGCGACTATCTCACCCGCAAATTATGAGTTATTCCCTACTATAATCAAACTATCCGGCAACAATACATGTTAACATATTATAACATTTTATTTATTGTGATCATCATCACGTTATTCGTAATATAATTCAAATCAGCGCGAATTAACAACAAATGAATTTTATATACATACATATTATGTACATATACTCTATATAATATGTACATATATATACATGTAGGTTTTACTATTTCCTTGTAGTTTGTTACATTCAACTCTTACACAATTTGGCTATTCCATTAATTAAAAACCATCAAATTAATGGTACTGTATGTTTTAATTACGGGTATAATCAGTATTGTATGTGATTAATTCCATGTGTGGCTTGTTATATGTATTTCACAACATGAGAGAAAATAATTGTCTGTTTATATTACATACTTCATCTAATATTAGAAATTATTTAAATTTTAAATACACTTGAATATGTTTTTATGAATTTGTTAGATATTAAACAGAAACAGCTGTCTACATGAATGTTTTATCTATTTAAAACTGATAAGATTTGCGATTGCAAACTTATCTTATCCGATGTTTGTACTTATATCAATAAATTTTTTGAATTCATCAAATACAATTTTTTCAAAACAATGTAGTTTCATATGTATAAAATTTCTGTAGATATGCGGATTAATATCACAGTACACGAAAACATTAATGTATGTAAGTTTATGTTAGTTTGTGTAGGTACGTTCTGCGATTAGAAAAAAATGAAAGTATCTTTTTGTAATGGTTTATATTTATAGTTATAAAGTAAATACATAATTAATTATATTTATGTGTCATTTCTTGCCTTGTGGCATCGACAAACGTTAATATGTATGTAGAGTTTTATGAAGAACCGACTGACTGAATTTAATTTTTGTTTATAAACCCTTTACTTAAGTTGTCACTAATAGATTTATGATTATGGAAATTTTGTTGTCGTGTGGTTAGCGGTTTATTATGTTACATATAGTAAAAGTTTCAATATGGTTGTGATGAAAGAATCATATTCGAAATATTTTTATAAGATTGATTCCTAATCCTACAAAGTTATTAAATATGTCCTTTTTTATTGTTGTAATTTATTAGTACAGTAAATCTTCGATATAGCGGACTTCGGATAAACCGAACGAAAATATCTGGCATATGTATGTTTCAAAATTTTGTATCTTTTTTAGAATTTTTGAGTCCATAAAATGAAAATTCCTCTGTGAAATTAAGCTTCTCGTGTTTAATTTTAATTACAAGTTCATAAATAAAAGCAGAAAAAATAACATAGTTTGCTTTTTAAGATTAGTATTCGGAAAACCTATACAGACTGTGTTATATAACGAATAATCGGCTTTAACGAATCAATTACTGATTAATATATTGACAACATTAGATAATAATTCTTTAAATTTTCATTATCATTTGCTATACGTAATAATATATAATATCTGAAATAATTTCCATTGTTGAGATCAGTATATCGACATAGCCATAAAAATAGTACTGTTCCGTCCGACCTACTCTGATTTCATAATCAATCATATTATAAAAAACATTCCATTAATCTTTAATAATTCTTCAATAAAAACTGAACTATGAATTATGAAAAAAAAAATTCTGTGAAAATGAGATATAATGGGTGGCACAAATGCTACAAGCAATTGCTTCACTCACTATGCAGTACATACTATTGGATTCATAAGTATTTGTGATACAAATATTTGCAGTCCCATTTCTGTTTATTTTAAATAATTTTTTTTCTATTTAATTCAGTTTTAAGTTTGATTTTATATAAATATACAAAGATATACAAATTTACAGTCGTAATAAAGATATATTGAACTAAATCTGATATTTGTGATACACGATTTTGGTTCTTTAGTATTTGTGATGTTCTCGAAATTGCACATATCTGTTCTGTCCTAAACGATAGGTTTTCGATTGTTTTGCTCTTTTGCTTTAATATTTGTGCTCTATACTGTTGTAATATTAATTAAAATTTCATCAAAGAAGTATCAGAATACTAACAACAGCCTAGAATAAAAATCGGCTGTTAGAACTGATGACAATCATGGTACGCCACCTAAAATAATCGGAGGGGAGTATTAATATAATTTGAATACTTAACTTTATCAAATCAGCAAAAAAAATTACATGATACAGTTAAAATTGTTAGCACAGGACAATGACCACTTGTGTTACACCACAACGGTAAGATACTTGCCCATTCCAACTATGTACAACGATAAATCTGTAAGTCAAAATGGTCAGTAAGTCATTACAAAATGATACAAATATAAACATTTCTTAACTGTCCGCTGCCACCTCAAAGAAGCCGTAGTACATGCTTAAGTATCTACTAAAAAACAGTACTTCACAACATGAAATAAAATAAAACGCATTAAATTTGATAAGCTCTTAACATTCTGATAGTGTTTACGGTTAAGTCTTCCTATTATATTTTAAATGGCAGTTGGAGTAAAAAAAATGCTTTATTCTGAAGTAAAAGACGTAAAGACTCGTATTATTGCCTCGAAGCGACAAGGTGGCGGAAATAGTAGATAATTGTTGTATCTTATACAATGAAATACGACCTCTAGCAATGAGTTCTTATTGTTTTGGCTGGTGTTTCAATGATTGGACCCAATTTCATTCTGCAATATGACAATACCCCATCATTTAAGGTAAAAGTTGCAACTGCATTTTAAGATGGTGTAGATCTAAATCGCCTTGATTGGGATCGCCAGAAACCTCCGAAATTGTCAAAAAATATTTGAACATACGATGAAGTTTGTATTATAAATCATGAATTGTGGAATGAAATTGTTGAAATTTAGAGCAAACTCTCGGAACAGTTCATCCGCAACTTACGATAGAATTACAAGACGCTTATCAGAGGTACGGAAGTCAGACTTTTTATTAAATGTTAATTACGACTTAATGAGGTACCTAATAGTAAGAATTTAAAGTAGTTTTTTTAAGCATTTGTTTAAATTAGTTTGGTTAAATAGCGTGATCACAAATACTAATGAATCGGATTTAATTCCATATATTTTTATTACGGCTGTAAATTTTTATATCAAATTTATATAAAATAAAACTTTATTTAAAATTGAATTAAATAGAGAAAAAATATTTAAAAAAATAATTTTAAATTAAGTTTTTATGGTAATAAACAGAAATAGGGCCGCAAATTTTTCTTATCACAAAAACTTGTGAATCGGATAGTATGTATTTGCTTCAATAATGAAGAATTTGCTCCTTATATTATAGCAAATTCTACAACACGTATCATTTGCTTCGGTACATTGGAGCATAAGGTACAACTCGGAGTATAGCTACTATACTTGATACCGAGTTTATACGTTTCTATCTTGCTGCAAAATTGTCTGCAAACCAGGGTGAAGTTAGCCGCTTTTTATTCTAGTATGTTGGTACATGGCTTTTTGCTCAATTTGCGGTTGTCAAAAATTATGTCACTTTGACATAATTATGACATTATTTTGACATTATTTTGACATTATTTTGACGTAATTTTGACATAATGTAAATAAATTGATGTTATTTACAAAGCAAGTATGATTGATTAAATATCACATAAAATACTACTGTTGGTAATTTTTTTGCATAAAACTTTGATTCTTGAAATCTTTCGAGAGGGAATTTTACACACTGTAATTTCACAACCAAACCCACTCTAAATACTGAATCATTGTATGTATGTGCGTACCTTGTAAGGATGACCCAGAAGAAGGTTATAATAATCAAGAATTAAGACTATATTAGAAAACTAAACGACCTTAGAACCGAAATAAAAGTATAAAAGTATATATAAATAAAATTTTAATTAATTTAATAAATTTTATTTTAATGATCATGTATGGTTTATTGCTCATCTTACGGATTTCGGCTATATTTCTTAGCTGCTGTTCAACCAACGTGCACTCGAATACAATTAACATGCACAATGTGAATAAAGAATTGTACCAATATTCATCTAAGCACCATAGACCGACAGAAAATATTTGGAAAACAAAAAATGGAGCTGGCACGTTCAATAAATAGTTGATAAAATTCTGGCACAACCATTGTCTTCTGATTCTTGCCATATGTTTTCTCGGCTAGGCTAATTTCATTCTCATCTTCATGTCCTTTCGATTCAATATATTCGCGATACGTTTTATGAACTGGACATTCGAGCCCTCTGAATTGCTTTTTATCTTCATCCCAGATGTATTTGGTTTTCTGGAACACAAACCAATAGATTACATCGTTCTTATCGTTTTTCAACCGCGTAGAATTCAGTTTGACAATTTCGGATGATCCATTATTAGACGTTGGTACTACCTTTGCCACCACCGCTGTTTGTGGAGTTTTCGCTTATATAATCGATACGAGCTTGAATAATTAATCAATTAATTACGTTAAGAGATATTTACTTACTGAGCGACAATTTAAAAACGTATGAACGTGAACACTACAGTAACAGCATAGCGATATAGTTATTTGTAAAAATGCTACCACCACAATTGTGACAACTCCGGCTTCATAATATTCTTCGATACCGAAAACAAAAATCCACAGGCTAAACCAAAGGCCATACAATACAAAAATATGTTCCCGTTCATCAATATTATTGGATTTGGTATATGCAATGTGATGTATTGGATTAATTCATCGATTCGATTATCATTTTTTATCGCTGTCATTTTAATGCATTACATTTATGTGTACTGGCCTATTAATTTATTTAATTTAATATATTCGGAGATTTATAAAACACGGTGATTGTCCAAATTTTGTTTAACTTCGCTTTTAGTCTTGACAACGTCAAGACGACAATGACATTTCGGTTTCTCCAAGATATAGCAACAAAAAAAAAAATGTATTGAAAAAGAGCTAAAATTGACATAATGAGTGAAAATTTGAGCATATTTTTAATTTGTAGCAGTTGCCAGCCTGCTGCACATTTTGCATCGATTTGAAATTATTTTAATTTGGAAGGGGAAATTTGTTTACGAAATGGCTTGTTTTGATTGGCTTATATATGGTCGGTGAACATTTTGCAGCAAGATAGAAACTTATAAACTCGGCATGAAGCAAATTATTATAAAGGTGAGTTCGCGAGGCCGGAAATTTATACCCTAGCTATTTATCCTACTGGTATGAAGTTAGAAACTGATAAAAAATTGGTCTAATTTTTGTTGTTGTTTTATTTGTCAAATTTTATTTTTAATTTCGATTTGTGCTTGGCTGTGATTACACCAAATAATTTTCCGAATTTTGTGCGATAAAAGTTGAAGAAGAGGAATCGCCCGAACATGCCGATGAAAGTGTGGCTGCCCCCGATTTAATAGATATGAACGAGAAGGAATTCTATAAACAGCTTCAATACGAAATCAACAAGCGAGAGGCTTACGAAGTCATCCCAGTTGTAACACCTTTTGACCCTAATTTTGATTTAACTACGATCATGAGGCCCGAAGATATTGAGGCAGAACATTTAGAGCATTTAAGGGAGATCAAGGCCAAAGTTATTAAAGGACTGTTGGAACAGAATAAAACACACCATTAGTGATTTGTCTATCATTATGTTTCATTTTTATTGTGAGTTTTTACATGCTGCCGATAGTACTTTTTGAGTCGAAAATCTTTGTAGCAAATGTTACACCTGAATGGCCTGATCGATGGGTCTTGATGGTATACCTCATGCTTCGCCCGATAATTAGCTGATATGAATGTTTTATCACAGAATCGGCACTTAATCAGTTTTTCTCCGGTATGCCTTCTCATTGTAATTTTCATGTTCTTCATCTCGCTCCTCTTTTATGCGCAGATAGACATCCGATTCTTGGCATCGAATCCTAAATGTGTAACACTGCACCAATAGAACAACACTCATTACAGATGTATCGGGTTATGCTGTCTGTTTCTTTAATCTAAATATCGATTGAATAAATGTATCGAATATAATTATGAATATTCAGTAACACACAGAATATTCACCTCGACATTGGTACAGCTGTAAATCATTTCGGAAATTAAAAGTTGCTCCTCACCGATTAGTCGTATGTCAAATATGAAACAAAAATCATCTGGCTCCAAATCCTTTTCCATATTCATTATCTAAAATCACAAAATAAATATAATTTCAATAAAAAACATTTCTACAACAAAAATTTTTCATTTTATTTCGGCACACACAAGACATTTTATTATGTACAATTATGTACGTACAATACGTGTTACCAAAATTTTATGTAATTTTTATACTTACTAGCTATATATTGATATATATTATATATTTATATATATGTATAATAAAATAATATTAACACAGAATAATATTAATCAGAAAACACAGCATAAACACATCACATAAAATTTTCTTTTAGAAAATGACAGAAAGCAAAACAACTTAATTGGGCAAAATTATTGCTTATTATTTTTGTTTTTTCTTTATTTAGTTGGTACGCCAGTCGGATATTTTGCTCAAAGATAAAAATATTTCATCTTCTATAAGGGGAAATAGACGATTTTTTTTGTCATGTGATTTTTTTTTGAATGATTTCATTGGTTTAGAGGTCGGATGTAAATAGCTAGGGTATATATCCGGCATCGCGAACTCACCTTAAAAGTGAAAAAAATTTTGTCAGTGTCAACTTACTTATATAAAAAACTACAATCTACAACAATGCAGTGTGCTTTTTTTTCCACCAAGCAAACACAACTTGAAATCCAATATTATTACTTAAAAATGCATCGAAACATAAAAGTTTAAAGACTATATTGTTTACAATACATGTGACACAATTAACATTCATGCCGAGTTTATACGTTTCTATCTTGCTGCAAAATTGTCTGCAAAGCAGGGTGAAGTTAGCCGCTTTTTATTCTAGTATGTTGGTACATGGCTTTTTGCTCAATTGGCGGTTGTCAAAAATTATGTCACTTTGACATAATTTTGACATTATTTTGATGTAATTTTGACATAATGTAAATAAATTGATGTTATTTACAAAGCAAGTATGATTGATTATATATTACATAAAATACTACTGTTGGTAATTTTTTTGCATAAAACTTTGATTCTTGAAATCTTTCGAGAGGGAATTGTACACACTGTAATTTCACAACCAAACCCACTCTAAATACTGAATCATTGTATGTATGTGCGTACCTTGTAAGGATGACCCAGAAGAAGGTTATAATAATCAAGAATTAAGACTATATTAGAAAACTAAACGACCTTAGAACCGAAATAAAAGTATAAAAGTACATATACATAAATAAAATTTTAATTAATTTAATAAATTTTATTTTAATGATCATGTATGGTTTATTGCCCATCTTACGGATTTCGGCTGCTGTTTCTTAGCTGCTGTTGAACCAACGTGCACTCGAATACAATTAACATGCACAATGTGAATAAAGAATAGTACCAATATTCATCTAAGCACCATAGACCGACAGAAAATATTTGGAAAAAAAAAAAATGGAGCTGGCACGTTCAATAAATAGTTGATAAAATTCTGGCACAACCATTGTCATCTGATTCTTGCCATATGTTTTCTCGGCTAGGCTAATTTCATTCTTATCTTCATGTCCTTTCGATTTAATATATTCGCAATACGTTTTATGAACTGGACATTCGAGCCCTCGAATTGCTTTTTATCTTCATCCCAGATGTATTTGGTTTTCTGGAACACAAACCAATAGATTACATCGTTCTTATCGTTTTTCAACCGCGTAGAATTCAGTTTGACCATTTCGGATGATCCATTATTAGACGTTGGTACTACCTTTGCCACCACCGCTGTTTGTGGAGTTTTCGCTTATATAATCGATACGAGCTTGAATAATTAATCAATTAATTACGTTAAGAGATATTTACTTACTGAGCGACTATTTAAAAACGTATGAACGTGAACACTACAGTAACAGCATAGCGATATAATTATTTGTAAAAATGCTACCACCACAATTGTGACAATTCATAATATTCTTCGACACCGAAAACAAAAATCCACAGGCTAAACCAAAGGCCATACATACAAAAATATGTTCCCGTTCATCAATATGATTGGATTTGGTATATGCAATGTGATGTATTGGATTAATTCATCGATTTGATTATCATTTTTTATCGCTGTCATTTTAATGCATTACATTTATGTGTACTGGCCTATTAATTTATTTAATTTAATATATTCGGAGATTTATAAAACACGGTGATTGTCCAAATTTTGTTTAACTTCCTCGCTTTCAAGACGACAATGACATTTCGGTTTCTCCAAGATATAGCAACAAAAAAAAAATTTATTGAAAAAGAGCTAAAATTGACATAATGAGCGAAAATGTGAGCAGGTTTTTAATTTGTAGAAGTTGCCAGCCTGCTGCACATTTTGCATCGATTTGAAAATATTTTAATTTGGAAGGGGAAATTTGTTTACGAAATGGCTTGTTTTGATTGGCTTATATATGGTCGGTGAACATTTTGCAGCAAGATAGAAACGTATAAACTCGGCATCACTGTTGAATAAATTTTATTTTAATTGAATAAATAATCACCGAAAAATAAAAGTTTTCCGAAAATATTTGTTCCACTATAAACAGACTCAATTTAAACATCAATATTACCAATTAAAACCCCCCCGAAACACAAAAGTATTAATACGATGTGATTTTGACTATTATACGAGTATAGTCAAATATTATCTAAAAGCAGCAATTTAATTTTTTTTTTAAATTTAATTAAAAAATAATTTAGTACCAAACGTAAATATTAAAATTGAAAAGTAAATAGAAACATATCGCGCCTAGTGCCATGTTGAACAATTGTTGGTGCTTTTTGGGTATTTAAATTTTTGACGTTTGGTAATATATTACCATGTAGTCTATATATTTTGGACTTTTAAGTAGTTTCTATTATTTTCGTTTGAACCGTCATTCGAATACGATGCTGCCATAAAGGTATTCTATTGTACTATTTTATAAAATTTCGTTCGGAAAATTCTAGGTCACATCCTAATGTCATTCTATTTTTTATGTGGAAGTGGAATAAATAAAAGAAAACCACCATAAATAACGAATTGAAAGGTGCTGTCAAGGGCTGATTTATATAATAAGGCGTATGTACATATAAATTATTTAATCATGTAAAAGTTTTAATTCTTTATTATCCATTAGATTCCGTTGATTTTACAATAAAAAACAAAGCAACTGTGATTGAACTATGAAACGCTTTCCTACAAAAATTACATATATGTACATGAATTTATCTTTTTTTTATTTTTAGTATTAATCCAAATTAATTTATATATAGTATCCATACACTATACATGAACTTGATCCTAATATATAATTCCGTAATAAATTAAAATTGTATGATGGCGTATAAGTACATTGCTTTAATGTAGGTGAGAAATATTTATTACTCGTATATGCATATATTTTTATTTATTAAAATTTCGTGATCAACACATTTAATTTATAAATAAAAAAAATATTTTTCTAATTGTACTTTTTTTATATCTGTCTACATTTTCAATGACCTCAATAACAGTTATGTTGTTAAAAGAAATAACCATTAAAAATACACAGAAATGAATTATACATTTTACCAGTTGTCTCAAAAACTAATTTATATTGTCATATAGTCGGTGCAGGCAAAATTGCTTTTGTTATGTAAATTGAACTTATATGGGTTTATAGACTTGTGACATATCGACGATTGACGATATATGATAAAACAAAACGTTAGACTTTAGTCGATCATAGACAAATCATGAGTCAAATCGATTACTTTTATGCACTTGTATTACCTTATAGTGATATGCATGTTACAATGTAGTTTTAATTGTAAAATCAAAAATACAGTTGAACATAATAACCACAAGGGACCAACATATTTGAATTTTATATGGAAGACATCAAGAGTTGGCTATACCGAGATCTTAAAATCACAAGTTCGTGATATCCAAAAATGAGAAATAAGGACATAGGAGCAAAACGACGTATGTATGGATTTTATTATGGTTTCCCGTTTTATGTTATATTCCCGGCATTATTTCTTTTATAATCTCAGCAAATTCGAATTTTGCTTGTGAATATTGTTTTTCTCTCTTAACCTGTTTTTGGTTTTGACGTTGGTCATGAAGAAGTACAATTAAGAATAAAGTTGGCGGATTTTAAAGTTGCTCGTTATACAAAATGACGAGGTTCGCTAAAAAAGAGATCATTTGCCTAGATTTTTAGTTCTCGGCTTCATATAAGTATCTCAAACAAGACTTTCGTTATATCCCGATTTTTTATAACCAAGGTCCAAGTTCAACTGTATAACGTCATTTTGTTATCGGTATAGATTGGCACATAGAGATAAATATTACACAGAGAAGTTATTTATCTTATATTTACATACGAGTATATACATAGATTAAAGAGTACCATAAAATGTGAAATGAAAGTATTTAAATAAATAATGACTAAATAAACTTTTATTATAACGACTCAATAATTACTTTTCTGTTGCAAAAATGGCAAATCAAAATGAAAAATATATTCGTAATGGCAAAGAATGGTACATATTGAGTTCGGGAATGTCGTTTAGAAATACATATACTCGTAGGTACATATTATTTTTCTTAATTTACTTAATATTTTCTAAGACTCCGATTGTATTGTATTTCAAGGTGATTTTTAATTGAATTTCAATTACACATAAGAAAACGTATATATCTAGATAATACTCATACTCGTATAGTTTTGTATTACATACTTTATACACTATACATACATATTAATATTAAGAAATTTGATAGTCATTCGTCCCGTCACCGTTTCGTCTTACTGGTATATAATAATAAAGTAATCAAAATAAACATACCTAATCAATGAAATTATAGTTAAATATGCAATTAAATTTGCATATTTTATAGGTCAATATTTAGGATGGTCGTTCTAAACGATTTGCTATTTATTTGACCAATTATTATTAATTTTAATATGAACATACATATGTACGTATATCAATATTATTATTTCTATCTAATTTACAATGTCAATCGAAAAATTTTTAATGCGAAATAAAACTTATAGGATTTGAAATTAACAACTAATTGCTTAACAGATATTGTTCTCTAATTAGTTTAAATTCAATTACTTGAATTCTCATATAATTGATAATAGTTTTAGCATAGACAATCATACTAGATTTCTCATTTGTACAATAACAGTGGAGTACAACAAACTTCTGATTTTTGCTATGTCATCGTTATTTTGGTGCATACCTATTGTAAACACTATATTCACGATGGAATATCAACAACACAACAATAACATTGAAAATATTTTTTCTCGCTCATACGCAGTGCAAGTAAAAAATGAGAAATTATATATACTGTTTTGTCTATGGTTTTAGTTTAGCATAATTTCAATTTGGAATGATAACGAATTCGCATTAGCCGCAGTGAGCGTTAATTTATTTTATTATTGTTCATTTTTTTCATCCAATTCTTTTGCAGTTTGCTTATTGACATCTTATGCCTTACGCTCTTACCAACCAAATCTATAAAATACTGTTGCAGGTCTGTTTTAATTGATCATCTACACATTGTATAGCTATTTGGCAGCTGGTAATGAATAAATTCTCGGCCCATGGACTTTTCACTCTCAACAGAGAGTCATAGATGTGTTCATCATCATCCTGATCAAAATCAAAGATGAATCTATTTTGCTATATAAATATATCGTTAACAATTAATAATGATGTATGGATATCAATTAAAACCGTCATAAGATACAAGCCAAATTCTTTTACTACTATGATTTGAATACTCTTTTACTACTATGATTTGTTTACCCTCCTATAGCTGTGTCACAATCATCTATACTAACAAGTCTGAGTGATTTTTTGACGGACATATACTACTTTGATTTTCCCTTCTTTAAGGTTGTATTGGTGAAAATACAATACAATACAATTTCGAGATCAGAGATCTGATGAAGATCCCCGATATTGTACATGAAGTTAGATCCCAGTGAGTGCGCTGGCTCGGTCACGTTCTGCGTGCTGATCCGGAACGAATTGTGCAGCGATCTCTGAAAGGAGAGCCACCATATGGTAGGTGCAGAGGTCGTTGCAGGCGACGATGGCTCCACGATGTAGAGAACGACTTGGCCTCTTCTGATTGTCTTAGACAGTATGAAGACCAAGCTCAGGATCGAAACCGTTGGAGCCAAATTGTTGATTCAGTAAGGGGCCAGTAATGGTCTTTAACACTGTTAATTATTATTGGTGAAAATATACATATGTTTATAATCAAAATCTGCTATACTAAAGTCTGACTGATTTTTTTACTGACATATACTACTTTGATTTTGCCTCTTTAAAGTTGTGTTGGTGAAAAAATATATTTATACCGGGTGTTTTTTTTAAACTGAGACGATCAAATATCTCGAAAAATAGCCACTCTACGGAAAAAATGTCCATAATCAAAATTTAATCATACCGCGGGGGAAATACATTAGTGCAAAAAAAAAAGTCCCCCCACCCCCGCTTTGTAGGTGGGGCGGGGGTAACTTTTAAACTAAGATAGGAAGCCATATTTTTTATTGCAGATACGGATTCTACGACTAAAAGTACGTATGATTTGAATAAAATATTTTGTTCGGTTCATGATAGATGGCGTTGCAATCGACGAAATTCAATTTTTCAATTTCTCCTTCTTAGAACACACGCATTCGATTCTGCAATACGTTTGAAATAAAAAACATCAAGTTTTCATTGGCAATACTCGAAATTCGTCATCAAAACAATTTATTCAGTTTTGTAAATCTAAAATAAGTGTTCAAAATGATGGCCTGAATTTTGTATTTTTGAAATTTAATAATAAAACTTGAAATTAATTTTGAACACTTATTTAGATTTACAAAACTGAATAAATTTTTTTGATGACGAATTTCGAGTATTGCCAATGAAAACTTGATGTTTTTTATTTCAAACGTATTGCAGAATCGAATGCGTGTGTTCTAAGAAGGAGAAATTGAAAAATTGAATTTCGTCGATTGCAACGCCATCTATCATGAACCGAACAAAATATTTTATTCAAATCATACGTACTTTTAGTCGTAGAATCCGTATCTGCAATAAAAAATATGGCTTCCTATCTTAGTTTAAAAGTTACCCCCGCCCCACCTACAAAGCGGGGGTGGGGGGACTTTTTTTTTTGCACTAATGTATTTCCCCCGCGGTATGATTAAATTTTGATTATAGACATTTTTTCCGTAGAGTGGCTATTTTTCGAGATATTTGATCGTCTCAGTTTAAAAAAAACACCCGGTATACAGATTGTTGTTGTTTCTAATGTATTTTTTTATTTTTTTTTATATTCCTTTGTGCAAAAAACAAAATATAATACATTGGTATTAGTCGTTTCATTTTAAATTTTTATTGTGCGATGTATATGTACACAAGCAATACAATGAAAAAGAGTCAGTTTGTCTCTTTAAATTTTGGATTAATCAGACTTGTATAATATAGAAGATTTTGTTATAATATATACAGATTGTAGCTGTATCTAATGTATTGTTTTTTTCTTCATATTCATTTGTGAAAAATAAAATAAAATTCATTGGTATTAGTTGTTTCATTTTAAATTTTTATTGTGCTACGTATATGTACACAAGGCAACCAATGTCATGAAAGAGAGGCAATTTCCCTCTTTAAATTTTGGAATGGTCTAAAATCTTCTAGAGTGATCCAATAGAAGGTACTTTTTCTAAATGGGATTCTCATTATGATTCATTCGTGACAACTGTAATGTTCATATGACATTTGTGTTCAGTATTCATTGATATTTCACCATAAATAGAGTCACGCGATACCAACGTTTACAAATTGTGGATTGTATATTTCAAAAATCAGTGTTCAGTGAAAAATTGTTTTCGTGCTCTTCGACCATTTTATGGTGTTCATAATCGTCCAACTGAATTCACTATTCGCGAAACAATTAATACATTTCGAACCACTTTTTCATTATTGGATATTCATCACCAGACTAGAGTGCGTACAAGTCGATCTAATCAAAAATGCACTGTTTGGTGCGGTTTATGGGCAGATGGCATCATCGGACTGTATTTCTTCAAAAATGCGGAAGGACAGCGTGCAAACGTCAATGGCGCACACTACAGAGCAATGATCAATGAATTGTTATTACTAAAAATTGAAGATATTGGTGTGGCCGACTTGTGGTTTCAACAGGATGATGTAACGTGCTACGCAGCAGACATTCATCGATTTATTGAAAGAAAATTTTAATGAGAACATCATATCAAGAAAAAGACCGGTGAATTGGCCTCCAAGATCTTGTGATCTGACGCCGTTAGATTACTTTTTATGGGGGTATCAGAAATCACTTGTTTATATCGATAAACCACAATAGATTCCTGCATTAGAAGCAAACATAACACGCGTATTTAACGGAATATCGGCCGAAATGCTCGAAGGAGTGCTCGAAACTTACACCCATAGAATGGATCATCTAAGAGCCAGTCGCGGACATTTAAAAGAAATTATTTTCAAACATTAAAATTTTTTAAACCGAACTTACGTCACAAATACAATTTTTGATTATTAAATTGATTTTAATGCGTTTTATTTCAAAAAAACTTCCGGAAGCTCTTATTGGATCACCCGTTATATTAACAAGCCTGATTGTTTCGTCATTATATTGTATAAATGTATAACAATGTTGTTGTTGTAAAACAATGTAATTTTTAGATTTAGGAAGGAGGTTTTCATTTTGTCTATTCCAAAATGTACGCAATCAAAACCACCACACATGCAATAGAGAGAAAATTTTATGAAATTGTTTAGCGCATCCAGAATTAATGATCACGAACCGCCACAGCATATTATAGTACTGACTTGAACGATAGCTGATTTTAAAATAGTATATTCATTATTAGGTAACTAAATTTACTTTAAAAAATACAATACTAATTCAGTAATAATAATTCAAAATTTTAGACATAATGGGACTCGCAGAGATAATAACATCCATTTAAAACAAAAATCTTGTAAGTTTCAAACGAAAATTGCTAATCCTACTCTACATATATTTTTCTAAATATATTGTAGTTGGTATGTTTTACTACAATTTATACAGGGTGGCCTAAAAGTGGATGATCAAATGAAAAAATATGATAGGGAGATGTGGACGATCAAATGAAAAAAGATGATAGAGAGATCATACCAAATCCCCAATATTATCTATTTTTTAATGATACAAGGGTTAATTCAATTTTTGTGTTATTGCCTAGTATTTCACTAAAAGTTAAATTAAAAAAAATGGTAATTTTTTCTATCACGTCCTTTCAATTGATCGTCCACTTTTGGAACAACCGGTATAATCTATGATATAATCAAATCGAATGATTTCTAAGATTCTGAAAGTGCGTTCCACAATTTTTAATTCGAAATTGATATGATCATTTTGATGTTGTATATTATTTGCCTTGTTTCAATAAAAATTGAAATTATTTTATGTATTTAATTTATTTGTTTTGGAAAACTTGATAATACCAGTAAAATAATTAAAAATTACATAATTATATATGTATGAGTGACAACAGTTGCGCAGAAATTGTTCTGTATGTCACAAATTATTATTTTGGGATTTCGGGTTTTGTGAATCTATATATACGAACTTAAAATCACAAAAATATTGAGATATCACAGCGGTTGAATCGGAGACAAAATGAGAGGAAATCTGGCGATTATCTACTTAGGACGATAGGCATTTTGCAAGCCAACAGTATAATTCGTTTCGTACATTCAATTATTAAAAAGTTTGGTTAGATTGAAAAAACAGAAGATTTGTATTTGCCGAAAAATGAAACTCTCATTGAGATTTATTTAATTAGAGATTCACAGTGAATTATCCAAGAAACATAAAAGAATACACACAACATTGGAATTAAACGTTATGTTTATATGTATGTCATAGCATAGGAGGTTTAAAACTAGAAGAATAGAATGAATTTCGTCGGATTCTATAATTTTGAGAGAGCAATTGTGATTCTAAATGGTTTGTGGGAGAGAGTGATTAGTTAGAACTAACTTTAATAATTCATATCGCTTTATTTTATTTTTATATGTCATCGAGAGATATTGTATTAACGAATTTCAACTGGAATAAACCAGTAATTCGTCGGCCGATTATGATGAATCTCGATATGTTGGGTGGCAATCGGATTCTTTCGTTCATTGGTTTTTAAATACGAATAATCATTAATTATTTAAAGTTGTGTATACCCATTTTATCTGCAACTTGCCCATCCTCTTGTTTGATGATCCAAGCTAATGTCGGCTCTAATCCCACTCTTATTTTTAAAATGTTCGTTGTTTTACATTATTCAATAAGTTTTTTAATAATAATAAGGAAACAATCAAATTACAAAATACAATTGAAGATAAAACACACGAACAATAATACAGGACACGAAGTGTTAACATATGAACCGAATTTCTTAACAGAAAATCAGTTCACAAATAATTTTGAATCAAGATCAATTTTTCTGTAGTTTGATAAATTATCTTTTTAATTTATTGTCTACGTATTACTTCATGATTAAAGTATTTTAAAATATGTATATGTAGTATTTTGTATGTATATTTAAAGTATGCATATTGATATTGGTCTAATTAATACAATTTATTTTATCAATAAATACAGTCTATATTTTATTTGCCAAGCAGTTTTATTTTGCGATATAAACAAATTTTGTATTACATTAACAGTTTGAATATAATGTAGCAGATAATAAAGATGACTTTAGTAATTGCTCCGAATAATCTAGTAGCGAAATTTATCTCATATTAATATCCAATTGGGATAGTTGTGGGAAATGTCAATGAAAACATCAAAATCATTTAATGCAAAGAAAACGTATGCATTAGTCTATCTCTATACTTTATTACTCAGAATACATTTTTAATTAATTTTAACTATCTTACATATTCTATCCATCGAAAGTTAAATAATAATAATAATAAATTTGTTAACACAATAAATAAAATTATTAAAGTACAAAGAAAGTATATTTGTTATTTGCCATTCCTAATTCAATTTAACGAAATTAAAATAAATACTTTATTTAAAATTATATAATAATTAATTTTTTATTTTTCAACTATTTTTAAATTTTAATAAATTTTTAATTGACTCTATTCATATTGATGAAAAGTTAACGAACTCGAAACGTATTGGTGCATGCAGAAGAATATTAATATTATGGAGTAAAAAATTTACACTGTGATATACGTATATACATGTATGTATGAAATCAAAGACTGGATATAAATGTATATATGTACATACATACATATATATATATATATATATATATATATATATATATATATATATATATATATATATATATATATATATATATATATATATATATATATATATATACATTATATATATTTATATATATATATATATTTATATATATATATACATATATATATATATATATATATATATATATATATATATATATATATATATATATATATATATATATATATATATATATATATATACATATATATACAGTAGAGCGTCAATTTTCCAAAACGTCAATTAACCGAACAATATTGTTACAGTTAAAAAAATAACATTCTTAAACACACGTGCAAGTGTTGCATGTTTTGTTTTACATTTCTTGGAAAAACAAGAAGCCAGCGAAGTATCTGATGATTTAAATGAACGTATGGGCATGCTTCACGAACTTCCAGGATTTATCGATTGTGATACCGAGGATACACAAGTTTGGGTCGAAGACGATAATAACGATCCTGGTTCTCAAATTTTGCATGACGATGAAATTGTTTCATGTGTCCTAGACGAAAATATGATAACCGATGATGAAGATGGGGACGATAAGGAAGAATGTTTAAAAAAAACAATCATAATGAAGCCTTTATAGCATTGGAAACTGCAACGTTGTGGTATGAACAACAAGACAGCTGCCCTACACAACCTCTTCTCTTGAAGCGATTACGAGATTCAGCCGCACAAAAAACACAAACTAATCTCATACAGAAAAAAATCCCTGACTACATATCTTCTGAAACTGAATCTGTAGTACATACAGATATATAATATGTATATAAAAATAAACGGATAATTGACGCTCTACTGTATATATATATATATATATATACATATACCGGGTGTTTTTTTTAAACTGAGACGATCAAATATCTCGAAAAATAGCCACTCTACGTAAAAAATGTCCATAATCAAAATTTAATCATACCGCGGGGGAAATACATTAGTGCAAAAAAAAAGTCCCCCCACCCCCGCTTTGTAGGTGGGGCGGGGGTAACTTTTAAACTAAGATAGGAAGCCATATTTTTTATTGCAGATACGGATTCTACGACTAAAAGTACGTATGATTTGAATAAAATATTTTGTTCGGTTCATGATAGATGGCGTTGCAATCGACGAAATTCAATTTTTTCAATTTCTCCTTCTTAGAACACACGCATTCGATTCTGCAATACGTTTGAAATAAAAAACATCACGTTTTCATTGGAAATACTCGAAATTCGTCATCAAAACAATTTATTCAGTTTTGTAAATCTAAATAAGTGTTCAAAATTAATTTCAAGTTTTATTATTAAATTTCAAAAATACAAAATTCAGGCCATCATTTTGAACACTTATTTAGATTTACAAAACTGAATAAATTGTTTTGATGACGAATTTCGAGTATTTCCAATGAAAACGTGATGTTTTTTATTTCAAACGTATTGCAGAATCGAATGCGTGTGTTCTAAGAAGGAGAAATTGAAAAAATTGAATTTCGTCGATTGCAACGCCATCTATCATGAACCGAACAAAATATTTTATTCAAATCATACGTACTTTTAGAGGTAGAATCCGTATCTGCAATAAAAAATATGGCTTCCTATCTTAGTTTAAAAGTTACCCCCGCCCCACCTACAAAGCGGGGGTGGGGCGTCTTTTTTTTTTGCACTAATGTATTTCCCCCGCGGTATGATTAAATTTTGATTATGGACATTTTTTCCGTAGAGTGGCTATTTTTCGAGATATTTGATCGTCTCAGTTTAAAAAAAACACCCGGTATATATATATATATATATATATATATATATATATATATATATATATATATATATATATATATATAGATATATATATAAGTATATATATATATAAATATATATATATATATATATATATATATATATATATATATATATATAAATATATATATATATATATATATATATATATATATATATATATATATATATATATATATATATATATATATATATATATATATATATATATATATATATATATATATATATATTCATAAAACAAATAGACAAGAATTAATTGTACTTTTGTATAATTATACATATTACATAGAAACTTATAATTACAATATATAAGAACTGTGTTTAGCTGTTTTGATTAAACCGACAACTTTCATTTTTAATTCATTTTTCCACAGATATCAAAATTCGTCAATTCAAACAGTGCGAATTGTTTTACAATCAATCAATATTGGCACAAATTAGTAGCATAATATGTAATATTGATTTTTAAACTGATTTAAAAAATTTGGAAAAATTAATGCAAAACCATAGATTACGAAGTACTAAGTGATGTACAAAAATGTTCACTTCAATAAGTACTTTAAAATAAATTCAGAATATTAAAACTTTATTATGGCTCAATACTATATATAAATAATAACAATAATACAGTGTTTAAAGGCCATTTGGCCCCTTACTGCGTCAACAATCTGGCTCCAAAGGTTTCGAACCTGGGCTTGGTCTTCATACTATCCTAGACAACCTGGAAAAGCCAAGCCATTCTCTACACCGTGGAGCCATCGTCGCCTGCAACGACCTCTGCGCCTACCATATGGTGGCTCCCCTTTCAGAGATCCGACAGTGCCCAACTTTCACATCCAAACATAACAACGGGCCTGATCAACGGTTTGTAAAGCTTCAGAGTCACGGCACTTGATAGGTGTTTAGATTTTTCAGTGACCTTAGATATCCTCCAGAGCACGGCTGCCAGCTGCCAGCATATGTCATCTGCATAGGCAAGCATCTGATTGGACTGGCGATATAAGATGTTGCGCTGATGTGTTTCAATTTTACGAAAGATGTACTCCAACATGAGATTGAAGAGTATCGGGGATAGAGCATCTCTCTGCCGAATACCCGAGCTAACTGCAAAAATTCCTAATAGCCTGTTCTCAACTTTAACACAGCATTGAGACTGTGTCAATACTATATATCATCAAAGTAGATGTTTGGTTTGTTTAAGTTTAATAAATTAACACAAATCTCAGCATTCTAATTTAAATTAGACTGTCAATAGTATATATCTTAATATAAACCCTAAAAAATAACAAAGAAAGAGGCAAAATCAAAGCTTTTGCTGTCTAACAAAAGCTTTGATTTTGCCTCTTTCTTTGTTATTTTTTAGGGTTTATATTAAGATATATACTATTGACAGGGATCGGTAGGCTATTAATCATGCAAAAATGGCCAATTTTATCAGAAATACGGCTACATATGGTACAAATAAAACCGGAGGGCCGAAAATTGGTATCACAAGACGTACGTACTACGTAGACTAGTTAAGGACGCCAGTAATTCAATGAAAGCCTTACTTAAACAACCGAAAAATGATTTAAAATTAAATTTCCGCGAAGCAAGATTTTTTCGAACTTTCAAAAATTGCGGACACCTCAAATACAAAACCTTTAAGCCAGTCCCAAGAATAACAGCTCATTAAAGCGACGTTAAATTGCAAGAACAAACACGAGCAGCAACTGTTCAGTGGTAATTGCAAAATAATTAATTAATTAAGTACATATTAATTTGTAATCGTATTAATTTGTTATCTTTTTACTATATTAATTATTCATTGACATGTGATTTTTCAGAAAAATTCAAACTTGATGTTTCACATGGTATTCAACATTATTATTCGAGGAGATCCTCAACCGCTTTCTATTAAATTGTCGAGTACATTAAGCCACTATTGAAATAGTTCTACTTTTTGCCCCGGTATACCCGCTTTGGTTATCATACCAATGTGAATTGGGATTCGGATATTGTCCTTCTGGGAAAAGTCCACGGCTCTATATAAAAAAGTTCTGAAAATTGCGGAAAAATATGTTCCAAAATGGTTTAGTAAAATTATATTTGAGTAAAAGTTTATTTGGTTAATAAGGAGAAATATTTAAAAATTATGATTCAAACTCAAAATACTTGATTTTACAGCGTAACGTCGATTATCTCACTCATTACAAATAGCATATATAGGGTGCTTTTTATAGAGAATTGTTTTTCGAATTAATACCTTTTTTTACCAGCGACAGCCAATTTGATAGCTGACTGCTAATTTGTGCTTAGTTTGATTTGTTATTTTACCATGAATAGACTTACGTCTGAATATCGCTTGCAAATTGTGCAAATTTATTTTGAAATCGTAGTTTAGTATAAATATTTTTTACCACAAAATTTTATTTAGCAAATAAATATTTTTTACCACAAAATTTTATTTAGCAAATTGCCGCATTTGTATAGTTCACAACCCATTTATTGAGACGCCGTTATTTCCACAAAAATAACTATTTGGTGTGCTTTATAGGCTGGTGGACTCATAGGCCCATATTTC
The DNA here is from genome assembly GCA_951394425.1 of Tipula unca. Lineage (NCBI taxonomy): Eukaryota > Metazoa > Arthropoda > Insecta > Diptera > Tipulidae > Tipula > Tipula unca. The sequence continues at coordinate 103,790,759 of OX596381.1, forward strand.
TTAAAAATGATGCCGGCCAGAACGTTACAGTCAATAAAGACCGCTATAGAGCCATGATTACTGACTTTCCCGTTTCTTAATTTAATGAAATTCAATATGGAAAAGCTGTGATTTCAACAAGACCGTGCAACATGTCACACAACAGTCAATCGATTTTTTGAAGGAACCATTCCATGAGCGCATAATTTTGCGTAATGAACCTGTGGATTGGTCTCTAAGATCGTGTGATTTAAGCTTTGGATTATTTTCTGTGATATATACGAAATGGCTAGTCTACACCGATAAACCAGCGACGAGGAACGACCTGGAAACCAATATTCGCAACGTTAGTGCTGGTATTCGATCCCACTGTTCCAAAAAGTGGTCGAAAATTGGACTTACAGATTCCGCTTTATTCGAGCTAACCATAAGGTACCCATATGCCCAAAATTTTATTTAAACACTAAATGCATAAAATTATCTTTCTAATAAAGCAAATACCAAGGCCATTACCACGACTTTAAAGCGATTTATTTCATCTTAAAATACATCTATAAAAAATACCCTAAATAATGCCACTAATTTTTGTACAACTTGCTGACATTTTGTCAACTTGAAGATAAATTTTATTAAAAACATTTTCGTTTAATAAAATATGGAACATTGCATTTTCTCTATAGATTTCGTTTAATCTTTACCAGTCTATTGACTGGTAAAAAATAAACTATATGCTAAATTTTAAACTATGTACATATATGCTTTCAGAGAGCACATACAATTTTTGCTACATATTTATAAAATTCACTATCAAAAACTTATCAAAAGAAATTTTAAACGAGCAAATAGCGCAGTGGTTAAAACTGCGACGTATGGGTCGGGAGGTACCGCGATCGAATCCCAACAATGGTGGGGAATGCAAATAGCATATTTTTCATCGCTCGATTAAGACCGGTGATTAAATTGAAAACACCTATGACCCTCTGTTGGAATGTAGAACTCATGGGGCAACCCATCGTTAGTACAAGCCAGCATGGAGCTATGCAGTGTGTAGATAGAAATGGCCAATTAAATGACGAACTTGTAGCCGTGTACAAAATAGAGCTACTTTTCAGTTTTCATAGGACAATAAATCCACTGCCCGAACAGCCTCTAATAAATGTATGTGTATGTGTTGGTATTTATTTAATTACATATTTACAATATTGAAAAATCATATGCCATATAAATAAAATGTAAATGACACCATAAGGGTTCTACATTTTATGTATGGAACCCTAAAAAACTAAGAGGAAAACAAAACAATAAAAATATATTCTATGGATTACACACTTTTAATTTCATCAATATGAGTCTGGTGGACAAATTTCGTGTATGCGCTTTGAATATTGCTTTGAAGTTACCATGGTATATTTACGAATATACCTCAAACAAATATCCGGGATAGTAATAAAATAAATAACCACTCAAGGAATGTTTAAAAAAAGGAACTAATAATAAGAAGGTAAATTGGTAATCAACTAATAACATAATAAAATAAACTCCCATATTAATTAAATTTTACTCGTTCTCTCGATAAAATGTATCACCCTGAAATAAAAATATATCTTTGGGGGACATATGTCATTGCAGCACAAACAAGTACATATATTTTGTATCTGAGATCTTAAAACCTAAATTACTACAATGAACGTACCTTCACTTTGAATGTGCTAGATTGGAACACCTAGAAAAGAAGAAACAAATTTTTGTTAAAGAAATTCTTATACTAATTTATTCGCCGCGACTTTAAAATTATGTATTGAAAATTTAAAATAAACCAAAACGTAATAAAATAATTACTTTTTGAATCACGAGTTTTATGCGAACATATATAATTATTGAATTTAAAATCGGTTATATGAATTTATGGTTGAGGTTGATAGAATTGATATAACAGTTATCACTTCTTGCATTTAAATTTATTATTTTATATTTTATTGTACACTTGACAATTCAATGATGAAAACGTTATATTAATAATAGTATACCTACAATATATATATATATATATATATATATATATATATATATATATATATATATATATATATATATATATATATATATATATATATATATATATATATATATATATATATATATATATATTATATATATATATATATATATATATATATATATATATATATATATATATATATATATATATATATATATATATATACACACATATATGAAATATTATACCCGTTTGATCCCCAAAATATTATATTGACAGCTTTTAAGATCGGGTTGAAGCTTTCAATTTGATTGAAAAATAAAAATACTGATACTTTTATAATATCTTATAAATAAACATAACATTTTATTTTATTAACAAGATTTATTTCACCAAAGCCATCTTAATATATAAAGTGAATAACAAAGCAAGGAAGCTATTTACTGTGCCAACGAGGGTGACTTCTTGTTTATAACTTTCTGTTGCTATGAAATAAAAATTGTGTTCATATATTTTTTCTCGATTTATGTGATATTATATGATCATTATATTTGTTCCATTTTTAAAAAATTCATTGATGTATTCTTAATTCGTATTGAAATTATTTTGTGTGCTATGTACATAATGGCTCTTTCTTACAATTTTGTACAATTTTAATTAATACAAAAAAGTGAAAAACTCCACGGAAAAATCACTCAAGTCAGGTGAAAATCAATGTTTATAATTTCAATTGTTTTCAAAACATAATTTCTAGTTAATTGTCATTCAAATATTTCTATAAACTAAAATCATATCTTCCCATACAAAATGTATGAAGAGAGCGATTAATTTTGTTTTTTTGGGTACTATAATAAAAGAGGTTTTTGGACATGGAGAATTGATTTATTAAGATGACTTTGATTTCACGCCAGTAATTTGAGAACATTTTGTAGTTGTTTCCACATATAAAATAGCAGTTTAAGAGACATCTATGGCACGATACTATAACAAAAATAAAATCTATTTTTTTACCTTTTAATTGTTTTAGGAATGACATTCTTCTTAGACTCAAGTGCCATATGTGACATGAAATATTTTAGTTTTTTACATAAGTTTTTATAATTGCTGTCATATTTTATTAAAATTTTTGATAAACTAAATGATTTGCGTTTAGTTATATCCATTAGTTGAAACACAAGTATAAACCACTGTATACAATTTGTATACAATGAAAATGCACAAAATTTGAACAAAACATTATTTTGGCACTATAGTTTTATGGGAATTAGTAAAGTTGGATTTAAAGTTCGATTTCAAAAATGGCCGGCATTATGGCTCTGGCTGGTATTATTATTACACTTCATTACGATAGCATAATAAAACATTTTGCTAATCTGATTCATTAAAGCCGTTGATCAAAGTTAATAATAATAAATGATGTATATACTTAAATGCAACAATTCTAAATTGCCTGATTAGAATGACTAAAATGTAGTTAGTCAAGTGAAATACAGAAATATGTACATATACAGGCTGTCCAATTACTGCTATTATATTTAAAATGCGTGTGGGGTATTAAATTCTACGAAAAAAAAATTGTTTATAAGAAATTTTGAAATTCGTTACCGTTAGCGGTTATAACGGATTAAATATAAAATAGGACTTTACGCTGTTTTGTTTTCTTCTCAAAAACTATTTGAAATACTTGATTTTTTTTACTATTTTACTCAGAACTAATTAAAATGGTTAAAATTGATATAAAGTCGGAATATAAAAAATCATAAAATGTTCACGTTTCTTATTATCTAAAAAACGAGGTCGTTGGCATAAACTTTTTGTTTTTATAATTAATAGATCTCAGTTTTCTGAACATATCAGAGGAACTGTACAGGAGAAGTATTTCTCATCTTATTGGTTCTTTACCAAAACTATAAATAAAACCTATAAAACTACATATGCCTGCCTTAAAAGTATTTTATTAAAACTGTTGGTAAAAAACCATTCATAACTTAAGAAATATTTATCCTACACTTGTCAATTTTCTACTGTTATGTTCAGAAAGCTGGAGTATATCAACTACAAAAATAAAAAGTTTATTTTTTTTCATATTTCGCCTTTATATCAATTTTACCCCATTTTATCAGACAAACATTAAGAAACACTTATTTTTATAAAACAGTAAATTTTATTATGAGTAAAATTGTGAAAAGAAAAATCAATTAAGTATGTCAAATAGTTTTTGAGAATAAAACAAAATAGCATAAAGTCCTATTTTCTATTTAATCCGTTATAAATAACGGTAACGAATTTGAAAATTTCTTATCAACAATGTTTTGTTAGAATTTAATTCTGAAAAAATACCATTAATTGGAAACACCATGTATAGTCTATATAAATAAACTGGCTCACACTCCATAAAATTAATCATCTACATTTTAGTTTTTACACATCACGCCATTACAAAAAATATTAAAGAATTTACATTAATTTATTAAATTAAAATTAATTGATAATTTAATACATCCTTAATTAGAAAACGTATATAATAATAATAACACAGACGATTTTACTTAATAATGTTTGTCTTTTAGATTATTTATTTTTTTTGGCCTATGTCGATTTATAGAACTCTAAAGTACATTAACCTACGATAATTTTTTTAAAGTTAACCTACACAAAAGCAAAGGCTATATAGAGTTAGAAAATTGAAAGTTTTAATGTATCACCATTTTTGGTCTTATTTCTGGTAACCAAATTTGGCCGATGCTTAAGTCTATTTAGGAATGAGAATTATTTTAGTCTCTTTACCGATTTATGTATGTATAATGTACGAGTATATGTATATAATATCGCAATTATCCAGATATGGTCAGTATAAGAATAATAGAGTAACACCTAATTGTAGATATTGAAAATGTTCATGGCGTGATTTTATTTTATATAATACGAGTATATATATATATATATATATATATATATATATATATATATATATATATATATATATATATATATATATATATATATATATATATATACAATAATATATGTATGTATAGTTTGTGCAAAATGATACTGAAAAAATTTAGCACTGGTTGGTCTCCCTACTAGTAAATACAACAAATAAAAATGTTAGCATCATTTTGCACGATCTATATATTGTGCATGATGCACTGATCTTCGGGCAGTGATATGAAAAATGAGATGGACATTACATAAAATATTATTCGTTTGTTGCCGATTTCTAGAATATTCAAGAACATGGAAAGGAAGGAAAATATTTTAAACAAATAAAGCTACGACATATTGGAAGTGTATTTTAATTATCAAGGAAGTGTATATTTTATCTGCTCTTATTGCTGGCACAAAATGAGAATACTGAAAGAATATTTTGCCTCATCAAAAGCCAGTGGACCGATGATAGAGGAACAGAGTTTTACCAGAATCGAATTGTTAAAATTACAACATACAAATACATAAATGTTTGCATTTGAAGTATATAATACTCGTATAATATAATTTTTAATGAAAATGTGACACAAATATATTTAATACACATTTATTATTTGAATGTTTATATACATATACAATCAATGTGTATACTATTTAAAACGAAATATGGTAACTTTGAATGAAAAAAATTGACACGAATTTAAAGAATTGATAAAAAAATTCACTATGAGATTATCATAATCTTATTTTTTTACCCACATATTTTAAGTGGTTGAACGTGAAACTGAATTAATAATAATAACTACATCTTAAAACGAGTACATATTCCGTAGTTTTTGCTTGTCTTACTTTTAATTTTTGATAAAATATTTATATAAAAATTATTTCAAGGTAATATGATTGGTAAGTATTTTAGCCGAGAATTGCATGTTTTGTTTTTTAGAAATGTTGGCAAAGATATATCTAAACTATAGTTTAACGCAATGATGGATTTTAGAAAAAATCAATATTGGATTTAACTCCCTTGCTTGGGATTTCTTTTAACATAAGGTTTACCTTTAAAGAAATTAATAACAGAAATGGGCGATTGTTAGAACACTTGGAAGTACTGCTGTGAGTAGGGGGGGTTCTCCGGTCACATACTATAGAGAAATGCCCAGCGCTACAATAAAGAAGAAAGCATCCAGGGGAGTTCATCATTAATGTCAACGGGTGCAGCATTATATCAACCAAAGGTATCCTAATACTTCTGATAGAAGTGGAAGTCCTTTGAATTGAAAGAACTCATTAAAGATCTTTTAGGTCGCAGTGCTGTAGGGCTGTGGTATACCTTATCTCAGATTTCATGACTATTATTATTACCGATTCGAATTATCTACAGCCTTAAACAATTTAAATAAGATATTTCAAAAGTAAACAATATCAGAACTATTGTGAATATTTGACGGCCAAGGAGAAAAAATTGATGCAATCGTAGAGATGTTTAAGTAAATATGTATATGACACGTATAATTTGTATATATTTACTAGATAATTATTATATAGTGGTGATCATGTAAGCGTGATCCTGAGCAAACGAGTAATCGATTTTCAAAAAAATCCTAAACAAAAAAATGTACATATATGTATATAAGTATGTGGATATAAATATCATATTTATTTCAAATTATACAATTTCCCTAACAAAGTAATTCACTGTAATTTGAAATAGCACTATTATTTAATATTTAGCCAACATTTCTAGATTTCAAAATCTTGTTTGTTCAATATACTCCATACAGAGACCTAACAAAAATCATGACGTAATCAATAAGACGTACATTTTGTCCAACTTCAATACAAGCAAATCTATCATTTATCTCATTTAATTTAAGTTGTTGAGTTTAACATCACCCGCACACATAACACCACCCGCAATTATATATTTTTTCTTATTTGTTTTTATGTTTCTCGCTGAAATAATTATAGAATGTAACAACAAAAGTCTTTGCGATTCTGTAAGAAAAATGTATCATAAGAATGATTTGTTTCTTGTTTTATGTGTTGGTCTTGTTGAATTTTTCTTCTATCGAAAATTGTCTTAATGATGAAAGAAAATATAAATAGATTGAACATAAATTTTAGTTTGGTAATGCATGATGATGTTAGTCTAATCATAGTTTTGCCAAATATTATGCAAGCGGAGATAATTTATCTTAATATCTCGAATGTGAATGATAAGATTATGAATAAATTGGACATCTACATTATCATCGTGCTTCTGTTGCTCTAATTATAGTGTCTGCCAAATATTATGCAAGCTTTTAGCTTTAGTATAATATCTGCAATTATATAAAATGAAATTCTTCATTTAGTAATTCAATACAAGAAATCCGAATTTGTAATAGAAAAATAAGACATAAAAAATTATTTTTAAATTCTAACACAAAATTATTTTTTACAGTGCGGCGGTATTTAATAGTAGTAGTAGTAGTAAATATATATATATATATATATATATATATATATATATATATATATATATATATATATATATATATATATATATATATATATATATATATATATATATATATATATATATTTATACACATATTTATATATATATATATATATATATGTATATATATATATATATATATATATATATATATATATATATATATATATATATATATATATATATATATAATATATAAATAAAATTGAAAATAGTCTTTATAGTTTCGAGTGTCTAACAATTGTTTTTTATTGTTTAATTTAAATGGTGCCAATGACCACTAATTGATATACATATTTTGGCTCTGCAATTATACATGTAGTTAGTATAATTATCAAGCAAAAAGAAAAATAATTCGCTACTTGCACTTTTTAATTTGTAATAGATAAGTGAAAGTTATATTATGCATACTTGGGTAGAGTAGAGATCACCATGAACTATGTACATATATGCTTGCATATGCAGATGATATATGTGTGATTGGACTGAATAGCAACGGAGTGAAAAAAATACTTGATCCGCTTGTAGAGTTTTCAGCTTCAGTTGGACTTCAGATCAATGAGTCCAAAACGAAATACCTTATCTCTGGTTTTAGGGACAACCACACGTTTGAGGGAGTGAGGAGGTTCAAATATTTGGGTTCTCTTATCACTCACGATAACAGTGTGGGTGAGGATATTAAAGTGCGGCTGGCAGCTGGCAGTCGTTCTTTGTATCCTCTAAGGCCACTGCTAAAGTCTAAACACTTATCAAGTGCCGTGAAGCTGAATTTTTACAAAGCGTTGATCAGGCCCGTTGTTATGTTTGGATGTGAAAGTTGGGCGCTGACGGATGAGTACGAGAGATGGCTCCTAACATTTGAGAGAAGAGTCATGCATGTGATTTACGGCCCAAAACGCAAAATAGATGGTATCTACCGAGCTCTGCACAATGTCGAGACCAGAGATCTGATGAAGATCCCCGATATTGTACATGAAGTAAGATCTCAGCGAGTACGCTGGCTCGGGCGCGTTTTGCGTGCTGATCCGGAACGAATTGTGCAGCAATCTCTGAAAGGAGAGCCACCATATGGTAGGCGCAGAGGTCGTTGCAGGCGACGATGGCTCCACGGTGTAGAGAACGACTTGGCCTCTTCAGATTGTCTTAGACAGTATGAAGACCATGCTCGGGATCGAAACCGTTGGAGCCAAATTGTTGATTCAGTCAGGGGCCAGTAATGGCCTTTAAAACTGTTTTAAAAAAAATGTACATATAAATATAATGCTTTATGGTGAATTTCTGCTTAAACATTTGTATTTCTATTTAACATTTTTTGACATCTGAATTGGATGTTTTAGGTTTGCTCAATATGTGGTTTTAAGGGGAGAGTAGCATATCACATAGAGCCTACGTAACAAAGTAATTTCTCCAGCAACTGTTTCCAGACCAAATTACCTCCAAAATTTTTGCGGTGTAGTGGCCCCTATATTGTCGCCAGATCTACTTCGGACTTTAATGGAGATACCATAATAAGTGAATTATCGGCCGACATGTGTGAAAATATTATGAAAAATGTCATTAAAAGAGCCCGCATTTCTAGAGGCGGATTCCGGGTGCTCATTAAAACGTGGGTATGTAAACTAAATTAATGTATTTTATTTTCGTTGTACAAAAATAGTAATTACAGCTTTCCGTAGAACCATCATTTTCTCATTTTTAAATTATAAATAAAATTTGTAGGTAAATCAGGGTTGATTTGTTGAAATGCGATGGAACGTTGCCAATCTGTCGACTTAATATGTGGTAATAATAATTAAAAACAAAGTCATTCTAGTTTGTTAAGAGACACAATAGCATATAAATAGACGTCACTTACACTAAACCAAATTTATTTAGCGGTTTTAATTTAATCCTTCAACACATCCTTTAACATGTTAATATGTAAACATATAACATCCTATTTTGTTGTACGAACCTCATATGTCTAAATTATTTTTAAGATTTTTGCATACATTTAAACTTCCACAAAGTAATACCTTAATAGATAATTAAACCAATTAAAATAAACTGTAAAAAGTTCATCTTTCGTATAACAAAACGTCACAGTAATTCCATGACAAACGTTACTAAATAATTAATTAAATTTCTCATTTTTTTACAATTTAATGACACGCTTAATAAATCATCCATAGAAATTTTTCGTGTCATCAAAACTTATTCGATCTATTCTGATATAAAAAATAATTTTATGTTGTGTGCGTATTCTAAATACTTACATAATTTGTATCTAATGGTTAACAATTGTTTGTAGTATTGTTATACAGACAGTATAATTATTTTGTTTTAAAAAACAAAACTGTGCGATATCTTTATACATAATCTGTAAATGAAGTTATTTTAATGTCATTGCTGTGGGAGGAGTTCGGACATACTGATTATTGACGAAATAAGTTCATCAAAGTTAACACCGGTAATAAATCATAAATATAGTCAATAGCTTCCGAACTCCAGCAGATTAAATCCACTAAAGGCAAAATGGGAATTCTCGATTTTCATCTCTTTTGGATTCTATCGCCATTTTGTTTTCTATACTGAAACGTATATAATTTCATCATTAAACAAATAAATCTCATTCTTTGGTTTCTATTAAGATAAGGTAAAAAAGTTCAATTTCAGTGAATAAATCTAGTTCATTTTCCTTTCTTTTGGTATAGCGTTTTAAAATAAAGATATAAAAATATTAAATAATAAATTAAATGACTTAGTGTTATTAATTGTTTTTATAAGAAAAATAAAAGCTTAAACGATGTTGAAAAGAGAAAATTTGATGCTTACCGCAATCAAAAAAATACGAGCCGGTTCATAGCCGAAAAACTAGACACACTGTTGTACTGAATTATTTAAGAAATCCGGAAAAAATATGAAAGGCTGTTCTGTTTCGAAATTAAAACCGAAATTGACTTAAATTGCTATCTGCTAGCAGAATCAAGGAGAAAGCCAGTGTTAATGTGTGTGTACAAACCATTCGTCGCACCATACAGAAAGCCAAGCGCATCTCAAACGGATGAAAATTAAGAAAAAGCGACCATAAGCCAAGCTCGAAATAGCGTTTACCCATCCGTCAACATAGATCTATGCGCAGATGGTTAAATACCGCAAATGTATATTGTGAAAATGGTTAATATGAATTCCAACTATCAAAGTAAAACTTATAAACATGTATTACACAAATAACACAAACAGGTCTTTTTGTAAAGTTACTATAGCAGACTAGTACTCTACTAATTATAACGCAAATTTGTATAAAATGAAAAAATTAATTTAAACAAAAACAAAAATAATAAAGAAGCAATATTGACCCAAAAATTACAACCATAAATTCCTACATTATCACGGCCTAGTTTTACGCTAAGCCAAACACAAAAACGAAAAACTATTTTGTTATTTTTTATTTAGTTTGTGTGAAAAACAAAATTCGAAAAACAACAATTTCATATTTAAATGAACACAAGTCTTTTTTTATTTATCACGACTCACCGATTGATATAATCATAACATTTTTTTAGACTTTATAATCAGAAAATAATGACAACTAATACAGATAAATTGATTTTAAAATCTATTCAACCAAAAAAATCATACTATAACTATTATCGGTAACACAACTCAAATGAAACTTTTATATAAATAGTTTAATTAAAAATAATCACCTTCATTACTTGTACAAACAGTGTCGTCCCCGATTTTCATTTAAACTTTAATATCGAAGACTTTCTTTGTGCACAGTTGTAAATTTCAACTACGCGAGAATCGCAGAAATTCAAAAATATAACTTGTTTAATTAATACGATTTTCTATATGCTTGTCTTATCACAGCATTGACGTAAAAATACTGTAAGTGATAATGATAGATATATATTTTTTGTATATTAAAAAACTGTTGTACTTACTACTTTATAAGGTAATATAGTAATCAACTCAATAATGTACGTGATCTCTCTATAATACTATATTAGGAACCATTTTGTTATCTTTCAAAATACAAAATCATAAAATCGATTTTTATTTTTTATTTTATTTAACAAATTTAAATGGCGCCTTTGAAGCAATTTTATTTATGATAAATCCTTATTTCTTTATGCCTAAAAACCTAAATAAGTATGAATCACAATTTACCAAATACATCATAAAATAGAATATAGCATATATTTAATATCTTAGAAAATAACAAGAACACTATTGTGGTATCGCATTAAGTGTTTTGTTTTTTCTATTATTATAAAAAGTTTACATTTTGCAAATATAAAATTATGTCTTTTTAACTTTATGTTTTGTTAAACTTGCATATAGTTTTAACTCAATGGTAGATGCATTTAACTACTAGCTCGACATAGCGTACAACCCATAGAGTAAAGATTGATATTATGTTATCTTTCGAGGAATATTCGACCTTGAAACTTGAATATTATTGTGTTTTGTACATATAGGTTATGATAGATATATATAGATATATCAGCACAGAAAAATTATATTCTTATTTATTGTAGTATATTCGAACACGATGTTAGAATGGTAATTTAGGACTATAATACCAGTACTAGGTAGAAATCATATCGACTTGTGTGCAAACATAGGTCCGTACTCCCGACACGGAACTGTGGCCGAGAATGTTGGGAGAATGATGTACTTTACAATCGCTCTCGATCTTAGAGTAGCAAGCACATTCTTCCCTCGAAACATGGACAAAATTTCTCGCAGCCAAATTGAACACGTGTTAATTTCAAAAGAGGGAACTCGTGCAGGATGTGAGAACTTATCGATCAGCAACCAAATACGTATAGGCAGCCATCATCAATTGGTCGCTGCAAAGCTACGATGGAAGTTTGCGTACATGTCTATGGGAAAACACCGAAACGCATAGGACGTTTCGACTGTGAAGGTCTGATAAATGGAGATCAAAAGAAATGATATAAGTTGTTGTCAGTGCTGCTAAACAGACTTTAGGTATAGTGAAAGTCAGACCCAAGAATGATTGGTTTGATGATGAGTGTCGACTTGCAGCCGAGCAAACAAAATATGTATAGCCAATAGCGATGTGCAACAACGTCTCACAAGCGCAAGGAAAACAAGCCTGATAGAAGGGCAGCTAAGCGGATTTGTAGACGGAAGAAGCGAGAATGGTTGAGGTTTTGAAAGTACAACAACTCAGCAATGAGCGCAGTTCATGTAATTTCTTTAAAGGAATTACCGGATTGCACCATACTTTGATGCCTGCGTCAGACTGAAATTTGGGACCGGGATCGATGGATTGAGTTGACACTTTACCGACCTGCTTGGTATTCATTATGCGTCACAGACTGTAGTTGAGCCACCTCAAATTCAGACTGCGGAAATTCGCATTGATGATCCTTCTCATGAGGAATTCACTAGGCCCATGCAGATATTAAAACGAAACCGCTCACTTGGGGTGGACTGCATCAATTCGGAGCTCTTGATATTCGGAGGGAATACTTTGATGAACTGTCTTTTCAACCTTACTCCGAAAGGGACCGCGATACGCCCCATCTTCAAGAAGGGAGACCATCTAAAGTGTGAGAATTACCACGGTATAGCTCTCCTTTGCACAGCATATATGTAAGTTACTGTTCTACATTATATTCGAAAGAGTCACTTCTTTAGCCTTATTAGACTATCAAGGAGGATTTCGTCCGAATCGATCAGTCGCTGATCAGGTCTTTCCGCTGCGGATGATTCTATCTAAATATTAAGAGACGTACATACTCATACATCAGGTGTTCCTGGTTTTCCGGAACGTCTATGACTATGGAATACCTAGGAATGCCAACAAATTTGATACGATTGTGTAGAATGACGCAGTCTGCTGTGTTAAAATTGAGAAAAGGCGATCTAGAATTTAACTCGGATGTTCGGCAGGCAAATGTTCTGTCCTCGATACTCATTAATCTCATGTTAGAGTACATCTTTCGTAATACTGAAACACCTCAGCGTAACATCTTACATCGCCAGTCCAATCAGATTTTAATAGTGGCTACTATGTGTTTGAGTGAATGAGGTCCAAAAATGTTGGCTCTCTAATCACCCACGATAAGTGTGGATAAAAATATTAAAATGCAACTGGCTGTAGGCAGTCGTGTTTTGCATCCTCTAAGGCCAGTGCTATACTAAACACCTGTCAAGTGTTGTGAAGCTGAAGCTTAGAAAGCGTTGATCAGGCCCGTTGTTATATATGGATGTGAAAGTTGGGCACTGACGGATGAATACGAGAGATGGCTTCTTACATTGAGAGAAGAATCATGTGAGTGATTTACGGCCCAAAATGCGATGTAGATGATACATATCAAGCTCATTGTAAAGAGCTCGATATGTAGCATCTATCGAGATCAGAGATCTGATGAAGATCCCCGATATTGCACATGAAGTAAGATCTCAGCGAGTTCGCTGGCCCGATCACGTTCTGCGTGCTCATTTGTAACGAATTGTGCAGCGATCTCTGGAAGAAGAGCCACCATATGGTAGGCGCAGAGATCGCTACAGACGACGATGGCTCTTCGGTGTATAGAACGACTTGGCCCCTTCACATTGTCTAAGACAGTATGAAGACCATGCTCAGGATCAAAACCTTTGGAGCCAAATTGTTGACACAGTTAGGGGCCAGTAAAGGCTTTTAAAAAATGTTTATTATTACTTCTATTTGAGCTTTATTAGAAAATATAGTATTTTATTTTATTTTAATTAATACAATACAACAAAGTGGAAATCTCACAGAAAAGCTCCTCAAGTCAGGTGTGAAATCAATGGATTTTATTTTAAAACAAATCCACGCTGCTAAGTTTTACTTTTGATCATGATTATCATCGGAACAATAATACAATGTATATACGTACTTATTGTATTATAACCCTCTATTTTCAAACAAGGAAACAATTGAGAGAATAAAATTAATGAAATAAATATTGAAAGTAAGGATAGTACATACAAAAATAGTTATTTGTAAAAACTGTTCTTAATAACAGGTTGTTCTTATTATTTTGTAAGAACAATGAAAAAATCACTGTTCTGTTAACATCGTACACGTACCATCTCTAAGACATAACATGAATATGATTGAATGAATGCAACTACGAAAGCGGCTTTTCATACTAAGTAGTAATTTAAAAACATAACATAAGAAAATACACAATTTTTACTCTTGACGCAACGTAGTATAAAATTATGAAGTAAGTGACAATCTAAAATTTAACACATTTTTATGAACATAAATAAACAGCTTAATCATGTTTATTATTTTAATTGGGTATGTACGGAATCTGTAATAAAATAAAATTGCGATCTGACCGTATCGCGATTAATATTTAATATAAATTTGTTTTTTGGTTTTGTATTTATTTTGATTCAATTAATAAAACGGTTTCAAAATATGTATGAATAAAAAAAGAAATTAGTTAAAATTATTTATATTAAAAAGTTCAAATTTCTAAACGATAAAAATTGATTTTTAATATGAACCAGTACGGAAATGCTTTTCTTCGGGTTATTAACCTGAAGTGAATACCTGCTAAATTATCTTTATAACGATTTCACCTAATATATTAAGACACGATTGCAAAATACGAATCCCATCAATTATGAATACCGTATCAATATTGATTGGTTACAATGCAAACATGATTGATTTCTAATACTTTTCTCAGATATTGTATTATATTTGAGATACAGATACAGCGCTAATTAAGTGTTTCATTCGCATCTCTAATTGAATAAGTGAGTTGAAATATTTGCTGTAAATATTTATAAACTTTCTTAAGTTAATATTTAGTTTATTTCTTTGCGCCTTGATAAATTATATTATATTTTTATGATGTGCGCAAAGAAGAACAAGTTAAATTATTACAAATCGTGTTAAACCAAATACTTATTATAAAATATGTATATCATTAACATTTTTTGCAGTGGTTGCGATAAAATTGTCAATTATAATAATTCGTTGTCTTGAAGCTTGAACTGCAGCTTAAAATTGGCAACTTCAAGACAAACACATCGTATATATTTTAAACATATTGTATAGGGAAAATCTAGTGGGAAATGTATTGCACATATTTAAATGTATGCTTGTTATATCATACTACCCCGTTTACCCAAAACTGTATTAAACACGTCCTTCAAATACTATATTTATTGAGAACAAACTATGGTGGCCGTTATGGTGTGGGGTAGTGTAGTGCAGCTGACTTGGAACAAATAGAGTTTAAAGAAATAACTTTGAACTGGTTTACATATTTAGATGTTTTGAAACCTAATTTAAGGGCAACAGCCATTAAATTGGGGCTCCAGGAGCAGTTTTATTTCCAACAGGATAATGATCCGAAGCATACTGCAGCTTATTATTATTATATGTATTAATGGTTACTGTTTATATATTATCCTTTATGAACTTTTTAGATATTATTGTTAAACTTCTTTATAGTGTTCATCATCAGCTGCAGTCATCTGATCTTAATATTATCCAACATCTATGGGCTGAACTGATAAAACAAATCCGTCAACATAAGGTGACTAGTAAACAGATGCTTAATGCAACGTTATTTGAAGAATGGCAGAATATCGATACTCATTATCCTAATAATTTAGCAGAATTTTTGTTATTAATAATGGAATTTTTCCATTTTTCTGAATCGTGCATGGAAGTATGGAATGATAAGAAAATAGTTATAAGAAAAACATTATTTAAAAACATTAAAATTATGAATTTAGATACTGGAAAATCACTTGTTTCACTAATGTGAACTTTGTACGAATACTTTTGTGTACCACTGTATGTGTACGAGTATATGACTACCACATATATTTTAAAAATGATAATGTTGATCTGGTGCCAACAAATTTTTAGTAAAATTTTATTTTAATTAAATTAATTCGTTAAAATATATTGTTTGAGTACGGTTGTACACAGAATTCTGTTCAATATGTTTTGAATTTTAATTAAAAATAGTTTTCGAAATATATACCAATTTCATTGAATATAAAAAGGAAAGAGAAGCATTGTACGAGATATCGGGCTTTAAATTTGGGACTTTACAACTTTGAACTTTCACTGTGAACGCACCCTTAAACAAATAACCAAAACAATCAGTAAAGACAACATTTTCATCATGGTGAAGTACACGAACGAACAACGTTTACAAATAATTAAAATTTACTACAAAAATTCCGAGTCGGTGACTGCAATTTCAAGAGCGTTAATTTCAATTTTTGGTCAAGCGCATTTTTAGTTAAACGGCTTCGTCAACAAACAGAATATACGTTATTGGTCATGTGAAAACCATGTCATGTCCTTTAAGAAACACTACTTCATTCACAAAAAATAACTGTATGGTGTGGTTTTCATGCTGGTGGTGTCATTGGACCGTTTTTTTTCATTGATGAAAATGACCGTCACGTTACAGAGACACTTTGCAACGTTATTTCTTTGGTCAATATTCATGAGCTAGACCTTAATGATATGTGGTTTCAACAAGACGTTGCGATATGCCACACGGCGAGTCTAACAATCGACTTCATCTGCTAACGTGCCCGTGGTGGATATATGAAAGATGACGAATTCGATACATAAATGTTTTGATTGTACTCCAAGCCAATAATAAAATTTTCGAGATATCTCAAATGGTTTGAGTTTTATTTAAAAAAAAGTTGTCAAGTCCTTATTGGAAAACCCTTTAGAAACGTCAATAAAAAATTTTGGTTAATTTTGATATTGTAAATTTTTTTTTTGATCCATCTGCGCCGCTGCATACTTCTTTCATAAAATAAATAGGTAATTGGGTTGCATTTCAATTGAAAGACTATTTTTAATTTTATTTACAAAGAAATATAAATATAACATTTGTAAACTCTAAATTAATGGGCTATATTATACATATTTGTTTTGCTATAAACATAGTAACTGAGTTATAGCTGATCTCATCTTAAGCTTATTAAAAAATATCATACTATAATAATTTTGTTAAACAAAGCATTAATTTTTTTTCATAAATTAAAATTTTAATTATTTCCAATTTAAATTTAGTAACTTTTTCAAGTGTCTATCCGGAAAATATGAACGAAAAATTTACTAGGTATACTTTTCCTGATGTTGCTATTTTCTATTACTAAAAGTTTGAAAGAAAATAGTATACTGTCAATAAGTACGGAATGATACTCAGTTATCATGAGTATTGACTATGAAAGTTAAAGCTCGAGCTTTAGCGAATGCAATTCATCATATACGAGTAGCAAATGAGCATTTTGTGAGAGGTTTACATTAGTTTTTCTACACCTACACTACACTCATATACACATAAAAACCAAATTTAAATTTGTCAATATTATATTATAATTCATAAAGTTTATAATATGTATATAAATATAACTATCTTTTTCTTTTAATATACAGCATTATAGTCAAAAACATTAAAGCGAATATATATTTTGTTTACATATTTTTCGAAAATTGAACAAAAATCACGATAAATTAATTGGTTTAGTTACTGAGCCTGTATTGATGCACAATCATTTTCTCCTAATACGAGTATAAGGGAGGAAAAATCTGTTATACGAATATACAATTAATAATGCTTTGTATATACATATGAATATGATTACTATCATAATGTAAAATAAATAGAAGAGAAGTTATGTAGAATACGTATTGACTGCTAAACCGTTGCTAGCGAAATATTTCAACTCAAGAGAGAAAAAGGGGCGTTTCTTTGTCATTTTGTTGATTTGATTGGGAGAGAGATCGGATTTGGTTTCCTAGGATTTGAAATCGGTCTCGGGTACAAGCCTCCTCTCAACAGTAAATACAACAAATAAAATTTTAGGTTTTAAAATGTTTCCGTAGGATCGTAAATTCGTAATACAAATTTGTTTTGATCTTATATACAACACAAGACATTGAAAAGCCTAAAGTCCTTTTTAAACACACTGGTGGGAAGATATAAAACAGAATTGTGGTAGTCGGCAAAAAGATGGTGCCCGACTCTTTAAATATTTGAAAAACTATTTAAACCTTGAAGCCTGGTTAAAAAATTGTGACATTTACCAATGAGTAAAAAAAAATATTCATACATACATAAGTGCAACACATTTTGAACCGAATTTGTTTTTTAAACGTAAACTAAAAATTTCGGCCATTCCTACAATTTTTTTAACACGTAAAATTGTTAGCAATTTGTGTATAAGCTGTGATGTTTGCGATGATCGAATTCTTGCTACAGATATACGGAATGGCAATATAGAGTTCGTAGAACCTGAAAATGTTGATATCTCAAACAATAATATACAATTACAGTCATCAAATAACAACATTAATAAGACCACGATAACTAAAAGTGAAACAGCAAAGACATACTCTTTGCCAAAGACATACTCTTTGCCAAAGACAAGTTCTGATGACAGTGTTTTAACGTTAGAAGACTAAGCAAAAATGCACGATCCGTATTTTAATCAATGTCAAATTAATGCATGGGCTGGGCTGAGTGTGAAACTCGGAAAAAACGTGGAAGTTAGAAAATGGAAATTATATATTATGATCGAAAAGCTGAAAATCGATAAGTCCCGATTATTACAAAAAAACAAAAATTTACCACACAGTAATCGGACCCTGAATAAACAAATTAAATATTTAAAATCTCAAACTAAAAGCAACATTTTAGGAAAGCTTATTGACATTCAAAACAAAAGTGAACACTCGCATGATTTTTGGAAAATGCTTATGGTGATTTCTTATGAGAGAAAGATTACTTTACCACCAAAATCGTCGCTAATTTGATGGCAGCCCATAAAAAAAAATTTTCCAGGGACAGAAAATTGATTTAAGTTAGAAAAGTTGAAATAATACATTCATTATCAACTACAGGAAAACAGTGCTCTCTAATTTTGAATGAAATTAGAATTCGGAAAGATTTTAAATACGATAATATTAGAGATTGTGTTGATGGCTATGTGGACTTAGGGAGTGATTGCAGAGAACGCAGACTTGGCAGGTATATTTGTGTTTTTATGGTTTGAGGGGTAATTGATAATTAGAAAAATATTATCAATTACTACGTTCAATCGTAGAGCTCTTAGAAATATGGGTGCCAATTCAAAATTAAATTACAATAACCAAAAAGTAATTGTTGGTATATTTGACCCACCACATCTTATAAAATCGTTTCGAAATTGCCTGCTATCTTCATATATTGAATCAACTGATGGCACTGCATACAAACTTAATGGGTCTGTTTTTTTTTGATATCGGAGAAATCGGAGAGATAAATTTACTGTCAAAATTCAGATATGCGTTTTTTTTTAATATCCGAGAAAAAAATTATCTCTCTGAGTCGTTTTTTTTTACGCTCGGATAATTATCAGATACGATATTTTTTCTCTGAAAAAAAGTACGGATTTTTGTTTGACGTTTTTATGTTTTAGCAGTTTTTTTTATGTTTTCTATTAAATTTAAAATTTATTTTTATTTATTTTTATTATGTTTTTTATTAAATTAATTTAAAAAATTCGCTTGTTGACCACTTCGCTTTAAATCCACTTGTAACCTCGAAAAAAATATATCTGAAATAATTTCTCCGATACTAAAAAAAAACACAAAATAAAATATTTTTGATCTGACAGATAAAACTCAGAGAAAAAAATTATCGAATATATCCGATAAATAATCTCTCTGATGTCTCTGATTTCTCCGATATAAAAAAAAAACAGACCCAATAAGTTTTCAGTAGCTGTAAAACAAAGAGTGCCAGCAACATGGGAACTTTTTGAAAAATTCGACAAACTGTTTGATTGTTTAAATTCTAAAAGTTTGTATAGTTTAAATCAGTTTAGATTGGCGTTAAACAATGAGGTTAGTAATAAAGTACTACCGTTCCTTAAAAGTGTAATAGTTTACTTAAAATCTATTAAATTAGTAAACAACCAAAAGGTTTATTCATTTGATGGAATGATTCAAACCATTAATGGAATTTTGATCATTTTAGAATCGTTATTATTAAGGAAGAATGAAACTTATTTATTAATGTGTCGACTTAACAAGGATGCATTCGAAAATACCTTCGCACTAATTAGATCGGCAAATGGTAATAATATAAATCTATCAGTGCAAGAATTTGGATTCACTTTTTCCAAACTATTATCAATTAAATGTCTAACAACATTTACAGAATTTGTACACTGTGAAAGTGATAGTGATATAAATTTACTAGATGTAATCCGTGAGGAAACGGATGTAGAATAAAATAGAAAGCAAACTGATCATCCATTAACTTATGAGTGAAGATCACCTTGTTAGTAAGGAAATTGTTGATTATGAAAGTAAAGAAGCAAATGAAAGGGACTTAATAGTTCCAATATTAGATTCTAATATGACCACTACTTCTTATAGCAATTCAGATCAATCGGTCAGATATTTTGCGGGATATTTAATTATTAAAATGTTAAAAAAATTTAACTGGAACGTTTACATACAATTTTTATTAAAAGAAAATGTTTATTACGTCGAAGGCAATTCAGAACTATTGTTAAAAAATAAAAATTATACCGCGGAAAACTTTGGAAAGCTTAAACCGCCATCATTTGGTTTTTACAGGGTTATAGTTTAACTAAACTTTTTTATTATCAATTAAACGTATTAAATTTGAAATTTAGACTTTAATCGAATTTTAATAGCTTACATTTTTTATTTTTACAATTCAACGATTATTTAATATACATAGTTATGTATTTCTAAAGTTGGTACAACATTGAAAAATACTTTTAATTAGTGCACACAAGTGATGTACTTAAATGTTTGTAAAAACATTATTAATTCAATATTATCCTGCAGAGTTACGAATTATGTTTAAATTAACGAATGAAATTCTGAAAAATGTATCTTTCAAAATGGGCGATTTAGAAAAAGAAAACCCGCTTCACTCGATTTTAAGAATTTATATTTGATTTTTTTTTTGTTTCTCTTCTCTATGTAATAAAATTATGGGTGATCATTCGCCAGTCCAATTTATGTCATGTATGTGTCAAATTTTCTATTTTATATAATCGAAATAGTTATTAATTGCGAAAATGATAACTACTTATTAAAATAACAAATATTTAATACTATGTAATCAAATTCATTTATAATTTTGTATAACACAGAAATTTAACAAATTTAGTAAATAAATCTACTATATTATTTGTGCGCTTGAAATGTCAAAATTACAGCAACAAATTAGAATTCCGAATTTTTTAAAGGCACATCAAACCGAAAATATGTATAAATATGTCTGATTTTTTTTGTGTTTTTCGTTTTTCTGTGGGTAAAGTGTTTAGATTAAAAACGTGAAGTATTGAACGAAAAATTAAGTTTCGTTCATTTGCTATTTTTATAATTTCAATATAGCTTATAAATTATAGATTAATAAATTGAACGGTAAATTGGCGAGAAATCTAGAAAATATATATAATTTGTTTGTAATATAATAATAAACGTGGGCAAACAAGGAATTTAAGTAAATAAGGTATGCGGTTTGACAAATAGAAGTAATAAAATGATGAGACAAATGAGATTGTTGGCTTAACGTATACATTACATACATATTTACAATTTAATTATAAATACTGATGTACTTGTTTATAAAGAATTTTAAAAATACTTGAAAATATGGGATCGCAAATTTTTGAGAATATCATTTTAAGCTACTAACATTATTTTTAATCAAAGCCGATTTCGGTGAAAATGTTCCAATAATTTAACTTCTGTCTCATTTTAAAGGTAACAAAACTATTTTTATTTAGGGTAAACGTTACATATGATATTATTATTATATCTAGGTGTTAATAATAGATAATGTTATATTTATTTGGTAATTGCCATAATGCCCTAATTTCTAAATATTTCAATTCTTAAATTAGTTTGTTCCTCCTAAATAAACAATATTAAACCAAAATTCTAAATTCTTAAATTTCAAAAGAATTATTAATTATATAACGCTAAATTTTACTTTAGAGAATTGTATTATAATCGAAAAATTCGATCTCAATTCTAATTTCTACTTAAACTAATGTACGAGTATAGTTGAAAATTTGACAATTGAAATAATCAAAGATTGGTATTCACTTAACTACGTTTGGATTGGAAGATACCGGGCTCAAAAGTGTTTTCCATTGTCTAGCTGAGTTATCTATAGTCACTAATTATACGCTGAAATATTGCAGCGCAATTTGTAGATAAAACAGACCATAAACCACGCTAAAAGCAAGCTTCATAAGAGTTGGGGAGAATGAATAGATGATATGCTTTTGCAGTGAGCTACAGAACAGATGATATGCTTTTGAACTGGTTACCGATTCACCTCGAATATTCAAGAAAATTTTCAAAAGCGCAAGAACTACGTTAGTCGTTTGAACCGACAGTCGTCTATTGGAGTGACAAACTTCGTAGTCTTGTCGTCGTTATAAAAGCTCCGTGTCACCTGAAATAACATTTCTCGACGCGCACAAATTTTAAGCGAGACGAGCAAAAATGTAGGGAAACGGAAGATAGCAAAACGTTTAGTTTAAATTTTTTTGGTGAATTTTATTTTTAGTGAATCAATATATAAAAGTTCAAAATATTTTGATATTTTTATTTTTTATCTATTAATTTGTGCGTTGATGGAAAAATATTGAAATATTTAGCAAACTACAGGATTTTTTATACGTATTTAATTCTAAAATTTTCGGGAAATTACCATATATAAATAATATAATTATGAATAAATAATTTAATAGTTTTCAATAAGCAATTTACCACATAAATAATAATAAACAGTATTTAAAGGCGATTACTGGCCCCTTACTGAGTCAACAATCTGGCTCCAACGGTTTCGATCCTGGGCTTGGTTTTCATACCTGAAGAAGCCAAGTCATTCTCTACACCGTGGAGCCGTCGACTGCAACATCCTCTGCAACATCCTCTGCGCCTACCATATGGAGATCTTATTTCATGCACAATATCGGGGATCTTCATCAGATCTCTGATCTCGATATTGTACAGAGCTCGGTATGTGCCATCTATTTCGTGTTTTGGGCCGTAAATCACTAGCAGTGGCCTTAGAGAATACAAAGTACGATTGCCAGCTGCCAGCTGCACTTTAATATCCAAATATTTGAACCTCTTCACTCCTTCAAACGTGTAGTGGTGGTCACTACTAAAATCTGGTGTGCCATTGTCCCTATACCCTGAGATCATGTATTTCGTATTGGACTCATTGATCTGGAGTCCAACAGAAGCTGAAAACTCCACTGAAGTGGATCAAGTATTTCCTTCACTCCGTTGCTTATTTCCGTTGAACTGAATATCAACCACGCATATGTCATCTGCATATGCTAGCACCTGATTGGACTGGCGATATAAGATGTTGCGCTGACGTGTTTCTGTTTTACGAAAGATGTACTCCAACATGAGATTGAAGAGCATCGGGGACAGAGCATCTCCCTGCCGAACACCCGAGCTAACTGCAAAAATTCTTGATAGCCTGTTCTCAAATTTTCCATTCGTCATGCATAACTTCGATTCGCCATACTAATCGAATAATGTCGAAAAGACAGTTCCACAAAGTATCCCCTCTAAATAATAAGAGCTCCGAATTAATGCAGTCCACTCCAGGTGAGCGGTTTCGTTTTAGTCTCTACATGGCCCTAGTGAATTCCTCGTGGGATGGATCCTTAATGCAAATCTCCGCAGTCTGTATTTGAGGTGAATCAACTACAGTCTGTGACGCATGATGAACACCAAGCAGGGCGGTAAAGTATCCATTCCATGCGTGGAGTACTGCGTCGATGTTGACACAGAAGTTTCAATCCCGGTCCCGAATGGCAGTTGACGCAGGCTTGAAAGTATGGTGCAATCCAGTAATTCCTTTAAAAGAAATTACGTGAACTAAGCTCATTGCTGAGTTGTTGTACTTCAAAACCTCGGCCTTCCACCATCCTCGCTTTTTCCGTCTACATATCCGCTAAGCTGCCCTCATAGTAAGAGTAGCCTTGGTTTTCCTCGCGATTGTGAGACGTTGTTGCATTTCACTATGGGCTATACATATATTGTTGCTCAACTGCAAGACGACACTCGTCATCAAACCATTCATTATTGGGTCTGACTTTCACAATACCTTAAGTCTGTTGAGCAGCACTGACAACCGAAATTTTCAGTGCCTCCCAGACAGAGTTCACGCAGTGAGACTGGTAATTAGCCCCCTCAATGTTGTCGCTGACAAGATCCTGATATTGTTTCTTTTGATCTTCATTTATCAGATCTTCATAGCCGAAACGTTCCATGCGTTTACGAAAACTTCCACCGTAGCTTTGCAACGACCAAATAATGATTGGTATTTGGTTGCTGACCGATAAGTTCTCACATCCTGCACAACCCCAGCTCGCCCTTTTGAACTTAACACGTGGTCAATCTGCCTGTGGGATATTTTGCGAGGATGAATCCATGTTTCCAAATGTATCTGTTTGTGAGGGGGAAATGTGCTTGCTACTCTAAGATCGTGAGCAATTGCAAAGTGCATCATTCTCGCACCATTATCGGCCGCAGTTTCACACAAGTCGGCCTGATTTTTGCCAGCTCTAGCATTAAAGTCCCCAATTACCATTCTAACATCGTGTTCGGGTATAGATCCCATCAGATCATCCAAGTCATTGTAAAATGAAATAAAGATCCTTTATCCTGGGGCTTTCTGACTTCTGTGGGTGCATGCACACAAATTATCGACAGGTTAGCTAACTTTATGCGCAAGTGAAGCTTACACAATCGGTTATTGACTGCTTGGAAATCCAAAACAGCCTTCTTTACCTGCGGCCCAAGAATAAATCCAGCTCCAAGATTTCCGAGGTCATCTCCATTGTATAACAACATATAGCCCTGGGACACATGATCTCCACTTTTAGGCCAGCGAGTTTTTTGAAGAGCAACGAGTTCGAGCCGATACTCCTTCATGCATGTGATTAGGCCCTCTAACGCTCCTAGTTTCTTAAGTGACTGCACGTTCCACGTGCTGATCCTAAATCTCGTGTCCGGGTACTTGAGCGGGGGTCCGGTGTTGTTTCGGCGGTATCCATTTTTCTTTTTGTTGGCTTTGTAAACAGATTGCTTTTTTACGGATGCGGGTCGTCAGTCCCGACCACAGGGACCACATAAATAATATCACAAATATAAAACTGACAATTCATGTGTATTTCAAACGTCAGTATTTATATTTGAAGTGAAGTGTAGAGAATGACTTGACTTCTTCTGGTTGTCTAGGACAGTATGAAGACCAAGCCCAGGATCGAAACCGTTGGAGCCAGATTGTTGACGCAGTAAGGGACCAGTAATGGCCTTTAACCACTGTTTTATTATTAATTGAAGTGACGTGACAGTAGTCATGTCGAATGAAGTGTCACGACTAAGGGAATAGAGGTGTTGATTTTAATTTATAAATACAGAATAACTAGACGTCAATTGTCAAGGAAACTGCCCAAAATACAATAATAAATAATAGTGGCCAACTTGATGACGCAAAAATATAATATACGACGCAAAGCGCAGCGTTAAACACCAACATAACGTGAAAATCATAATACCAAAATGTGATTCACACGACTTTAGCAGAAAGTCAGTGAGGCGAGAATCATAATAGCGGTATAAACTATAGTTATAGTTTGTCAAGAAAATTAGTTTCACAATTAAATCGGCAAAAAGGGTAATAGGGCTAAGATTCGTTTTGGAAACTGTTACGTTTCCAATAAGATTAATAAAATATATTAATATGGTATAATCATGTTATAATATGGCTTCTTGTGGTTTGAGTTAACTTTAGAAGTATCTCTTATTGCATGATTTTATAATCTTTTACAATATCGATAATACTAAAAGTATAAGAATATTGAGATTTAGAAACTGGCTATAGCCTGACCAAAGCCTTACAAGATATTTCTCACTAACCGTACATGATAAAAAAAAACATAAAGATCCTAAGTATTATACAATTTTAAAATAATTGATACTGAAAGTATTATTCAATAAACCGGGATATAACGTATTTCATAAAGGCTTTAAAATGTAAGAATATATTATGTAGTTAGGCCTGTATTACATTAACTCATTTCTACACCGTACAAATAATATATCAATATAATTGTACGATATGGTAATAAGGATTTACTGCAATATTTCTATATTGTAATATTTTTATGATGATAATTAGCCTCATGAACCTAACTATTGCAATACCTGTTTGGCAGCTAGTCGAAACAGCCAAATTATCAAAAAAAATCGATTGGAGATACAACGTTTTGAAACTTTTGGCAACTAAAGCTATGTTTTTTTATTAACAGAAGTTTAAGGCAACTTTACTCGAAAATTTACGATTCGCCCTGAATTCGTCATTATGCATTTCTTAATAAAAATATGGTTAAACCGAACGCTGTTAAATTTCCGATTGCGAACCATATTCAAAACATAGTTGTGTACGTCGATAATGTAGCATTCCCCAAAAGCATGCTTTAACCGATGATCATGAATATTAGGCTCGATCGCCACGTGGCGTTCTCTCCTAGTTGTCGAAAGGCAAAACGGTTCATCATTGAACCGAACGTGAGGGTCACTAAATATGTGTTATTCTTAAAAAGCCAACTCAGAATTCTGGTTGCACTTATTACGGGCCATGGACGTTTCAAGGTTCTCCAGTGCATGGGACTTGCTCAGGATGATCTTTGTGACGACTGTCTGGAGGAAGTGGACGACTGTCTACACTACTTGTGCAGCTGTCCAGCCTTTGTCGAAGCCTTTTTTTGTTATTAATTATAAAAATAAACAAAATGTTTTTACTTAATATTCCAGATATAGCATATCTTTGTGTTTTAGTATTTGTGTTCGTGTGTTAATCTTCTTGTCGATCAACTGATCAAGAGAGCGTGCTATACATCACTTTGTGTAATGAATTTGCGACCAGGGAAATAATTCATTTATATGAATTAATAATTTTTCGGAAGATTTTTACAGTTTCTAACAATAAATTTAACTCGTCTAGACTCTCTCGTCCATTCATATATTTCAGCACGATATCAAACTGCTTCTGAGTCAAATTGAGCCTGGAAATTCGTTCTACAAAACAAATTCTTCGATATTTAAATTAAGATCTTATCCTGTATAAAACTATAAAGTCTCCAATTGAAGAGTTTAGTTTAAGAGAGTAATTAAAGGTCAATGATTTCTTTTGTGGAAAGTTTCTTTCTCCAATAGAAAATATTTCAATCTACATTATCCAATTCAAAAATCGAACATTACTTGAACTTGCTATGACTAAATTCAACGTACTGGGTAGTGGTGTACTATCTTTTAGAACTATAGTAGTAGAGTGTACTAAAAAAACACAACTTATATGTCACAAAAAATATAAACATTTTCAGATCAGCTTTACTTTGTTTGTGACTAGTTTGTAAATTCAAACGTTTTATAACGCAATTTATATGTACTCTCTTCTCCTGACTAGAAATACTCCTCTGAAAATTTAAAATATACTCCGATTGAACTTTTCAAAACAACAGCATTGATATCGATTTACATTTTGGGTTTTCCCTATTTTGTTTCTATTTTCATCATGTGATAACACTGTAAGTATTTGTTTTTAACTAATGGTTAACCTTAGACAATTTCCACACCTAATAATTTTTTTTTTTGCTACTGTTTTTCATTCGTGAAAATAATATTTTGTGCTAAAAATGAGAAGCATAAATTGTAATCAATAAATATTTGCGGTAGACCATTGTCTACCATTGGCAAAGTAAAAGGAGTCACGCGAAATCATAAAATAATAAAAATAGAACAAAAAAAATTTTATCAATATTTACAAAATAAATAATTTTGTTTATCAAGAAATCAAAACCGACAGATATAAAAATTATCTGCAGATACCAAAAACTACAAATTTGAATTAATAGTTACGGTTTATTTCTCCAGTAAATATCGACATTGCTATATTGTTATGCGTCACATATCATGTATTAGGATTTGTGTTTTATATATGTACGGGGACCAATTAAATGCAAATGGGATGGTGATGGTTGAGATCGACAAGATTTATTTGACATTATTGACATTTATCGATCCAACCCATATACAGAGTATTGCTAAACTTAATCCATACAAATACATTTATCGGTCGATGCCAAACCAAAAATAACTCGATAATATAAGTAAACCATTTTTGTGGTATCTCGAATGAGATTAACCAGGTTCTGCTGTAAAATTAGGCATTAAGATGTATTTTGTGTTTCACACGTTATTAAAATCAACTATTCCAAAATTAAATAAATAAATTAAATTCACTAATTAAAAATTGATTACTATTCTGAATGAATTCTTAACCATAAAATCAAACGGAGTGTTTTAAATAATTCGCCGTACATGAGGCTATTAAAAAAACAAAGCGAACAACTTAAGACTCTTATTAATAAATAATTTTATAAGGATTTATTTAATTTATGATACTTTTAAAATTATTTATTTCTTTTGCTGTTTTTATAATGTTTTTATGACGCATTCACATTGAATTTAATATAATAATAACAGTGTTAAAGGCCATTACTGGCCCCTTACTGAATCAACAATCTGGCTCCAACGGTTTCGATCCTGAGCTTGGTCTTCATACTGTCTTAGACAATCTGAAGAGGCCAAGTCGTTCTCTACATCGTGGAGCCATCGTCGCCTGCAACGACCTCTGCGCCTACCATATGGTGGCTCTCCTTTCAGAGATCGCTGCACAATTCGTTCCGGATCAGCACGCAGAACGTGACCGAGCCAGCGTACTCGCTGAGATCTAACTTCATGTACAAGTACAATATCGGGGATCTTCATCAGATCTCTGATCTCGAAATTGTACAGAGCTCGGTATGTACCATCTATTTCGCGTTTAGGGCCGTAAATCACACGCATGATTCTTCTTTCAAATGTAAGGAGCCATCTCTCGTACTCATCCGTCAGCGCCCAACTTTCACATCCAAACATAACAACGGGCCTGATCAACGCTTTGAAAAGCTTCAGCTTCACGGCACTTGATAAGTGTTTAGATTTTAGCAGTGGCCTTAGAGGATACAAAGAACGACTGCCAGCTGCCAGCCGCACTTTAATATCCTCACCCACACTGTTATCGTGAGTGATAAGAGAGCCCAAATATTTGAACCTCCTCACTCCCTCAAACGTGTGGTGGCCACTACTAAAATCTGGTGTGCCATTGTCTCTAAAACCAGAGATCAGGTATTTCGTTTTGGACTCATTGATCTGGAGTCCAACAGAAGCTGAAAACTCTACAAGCGGATCAAGTATTTCTTTCACTCCGTTGTTATTCAGTCCAATCACGCATATGTCATCTGCATATGCAAGCACTTGATTGGACTGGCGATATAAGATGTTACGCTGAGGTGTTTCAGTTTTACGAAAGATGTACTCCAACATGAGATTAAAGAGTATCGGGGACAGAGCATCTCCCTGCCGAACACCCGAGTTAACTGCAAAAATTGTCGATAGCCTGTTCTCAACTTTAACACAGCATTGAGACTGCGTCACTGTCATCCTACACAGTCGTACCAATTTTGTTGGCATTCCTAGGTATTCCAGGGCAGACCACAAACTCTCTCGATTGATCGAGTCGTAGGCCTGCCGGAAATCCAGGAAAACCTGATGTACGGAGATGGATGTCTCATAATATTTAGATAGAATCATCCGCAGCGAAAAGACCTGATCAGTGACTGATCGATTCGGACGAAATCCTCCCTGATAGTCACCAACCAAGCCCTCCGCCAGAGGAGTGATTCTATCCAATAAAATGTATGACAGTAACTTGTATGCTGTGCAAAGGAGAGCTATACCGCGATAATTCTCACACTTCAAGCGGTCTCCCTTCTTGAAGATGGGGCATATCGCGGCCACTTTCCATTCATCAGGCATAACTTCGGTTCGCCATACTAATCGAATAAGGTCGAAAAGACAGTTCCACAAAGTATCCCCTCCGAATATCAAGAGCTCCGAATTAATGCAGTCCACTCCAGGTGACCGGTTTCGTTTCATTCTCTGCATGGCCTTAGTGAATTCCTCATGGGATGGCTCCTCAGTGCAAATCTCCGCAGACTGTTCTAGAGGTGGCTCAACAACAGTCTGTGATGCATGATGAACATCAAGCAGCTCAGTAAAGTGTCCACTCCATGCGTCAAGTACTGCGTCGATGTTGACACAGAGGTTTCCATCCCGGTCCCGAATGGCGGTTGACGAAGGCCTGAAAGTATGGTGCAATCCAGTAATTCCTTTAAAGAAATTACGTGAACTACGCTCATTGCTGAGTTGTTGTACTTTCAGAACCTCGGCCTTCCACCATTCTCGCTTCTTCCGTCTACAAATCCGTTTAGCTGCCCTTCTTGCAAGAGCTGCCTTGTTTTTCCTTGCGATTGTGAGACGTTGTTGCACTTCATTATGGGCTATATTTTGTTGCTCAACTGCAAGACGACACTCGTCATCAAACCAATCATTCTTGGGTCTGACTTTCACTATACCTAAAGTCTGTTGAGCAGCACTGACAACCGAAGTTTTCAGTACCTCCCAGACAGAGTTCACGCAGTCAGACTGGTAATTAGCTCCTTCAATGTTGTCGCTGACAAGATCCTGGTATCGTTTCTTTTGATCTTCATTTATCAGACCTTCACAGTCGAAACGTTCCATCCGTTTCGCTGTGTTCCCCGACCTGTACGAAAACTTCCACCGTAGCTTTGCAGCGACCAAATAATGATCGCTGCCTACGTATTTGGTTGCTGACCGATAAGTTCTCACATCCTGCACAACCCGAGCTCGCCCTTTTGAAATTAACACGTGGTCAATTTGGCTCCGGGATGTTTTGCGAGGATGTGTCCATGTAGAGACATGTGTATCTGTTTGTGAGGGAAGAATGTGCTTGCTACTCTAAGATCATGAGCAATTGCAAAGTACATCATTCTCTCACCATTATCGGTCGCAGTTTCGTGTCGGGAGTACGGACCTATGTTTTCACACAAGTCGGCCTGATTTCTGCCAGCTCTAGCATTAAAGTCCCCAATTACCATTCTAACATCGTGTTCGGGTATAGATCCCATCAGATCGTCCAAGTCATTGTAAAATGAGTCTTTATCTTGGGGCTGGCTTACTTCTGTGGGCGCATGTACACAAATTATCGACAGGTTGGCTAACTTCATGCGCAGGCGAAGCATACACAATCGGTTATTGACTGCTTGAAAATCCAAAACAGCCTTCTTTACCTGCGGCCCAAGAAGAAATCCAGCTCCAAGATTTCCGAGGTCATCTCCACTATAGAACAACGTATAGCCCTGGGACACATGGTCTCCACTTTGAGGCCAGCGAGTTTCTTGAAGAGCAACGAGTTCCAGCCGATACTCTTTCATGCACGTGATTAGACCCTCCAACGCTCCTGGTTTTCTAAGTGATTGCACGTTCCACGTGCCGATCCTAAATCTCGTATCCGGGTACTTGAGCGGGGGTCCGGTGTTGTTTTGGCGGTATCCATTTTTCTTTTTGTTGATTTTATAAACAGTTGAATTTAATATAGAACTGTTAAATAAAAATTAAATTTTCACTTCATAAATTCATAGAAAAAACGTTTGAAACACAGAACCCCAACTTTAGTAAAAAAACTGATGCTTTTAGAACTATTTCCTACAACGCTTTTTCTCCAAGATCACAAACCGAGCGTTAAACGAGGTCCTTTACCCCTTGTTTAACACATCCTCTTTTTTTATGAGTTTAACAAAAATGAATCATCTTTCGACAAGATAAAGCTGTTTACACAGTAGTTCTTGTAAACCGGTTTAGTGCACTAAACTTTTTTAATTTTATAGTGTGTGCGATCGTTCTTCGCTAAACCATTTAAAAAAAATTCTTAAACTGTGATTTTAGTGAAAGACAGCTTGAGCTCGCTTGGTGTACTATGGTAAACCATAAAATATGATTCTTAATTGTGTGTGGAAAATAGATTCAAGAATCAATTTTCGGTGAACTGGTTTTGACTAAACTGGTTTATAAGCCCTAGTGTGTCAACACCTTAAGATATATGTATATGGTATAGTATGTATCAAAATATATACATACATATATATAATATATAGTATATAATATATGTATATAATATATACTTATTAATTATTACTTACATAAATACATATTTTTATTTTTAATAAGATGCTCTTAGTAGATTGAAAGTAGATTAAAGATGCATTGCTGAAAATACATATTTGTACATTTACCTAATGTATATTGAGCTCCACATATGTACATATATAAATATATGCACTAAATTACGGTTTAATTAATTAGCAACGACATATAACCCTTATAATCTTAATCTAAACGTAGCAAACTTTAAGATAAACTATATAACTATATTCAATTTCAATTTGCGATTATTGTGATTTTAGATTAACCTTGAATAAGTGAAATGATTAATAGATATATATATATATATATATATATATATATATATATATATATATATATATATATATATATATATATATATATATATATATATATATATATATATATATATACATACATATGTATGTATATATATATATTTATATATATATATATATATATATATATATATATATATATATATATATATATATATATATATATATGGTGAAAAATACGTGAAATCGCATCGCAAATTCAACATATGGAACCGGAAGTCATGTTTTAATTTTGTGATTTTTATGTTTTCAATGTGTAGTACTAGGTAAAAAAAAATTTTTGTAGAACTGGATTTTTTGTTGTTGTTGCTTAAGATACAGAGGATGAAATATTTGTTAATTTGTTGAAAATGGTGAAGCATTTATGCAAATATAAAATAAAGTATTTATCCGAAAAAACGAAATATGGCTCGTTTTAAAGATAAAGAAATAAGGATTAAGAAATTATTACAAAAATAGTACCGTTTTTAAGTTCCTCACTTTCAAAATGGCCGCCAAAATAGTTTTTCTCACTTTTCCGGAAAACTAATTTTTTTTTATGTATTTTATGCGCCATTCAATTTTATAAAACATATCAAAATTTTATTGTATGTATTATTTTTTTGCAAAACACGTTTTAATACCACGACCTACTAAATTTCTGCATATAAAAATCAAATTTTAAACTTTATTTAATTTTCAATTTGGTTTTTATGAAAACAAATTTTGTATTCTATATTTGTTGTTTCTAAATCTTATTTTCACTCCAAAATACCATTATCTTGCAAAATATGACTAAATGGGTCGATCCACTGTTTATATTTAGGCAAAATTAAATTTAAAACAAAAATTATTGGTAAAAAATATTTTATTAAAAATTAAGTTACTAATTAAATATGTAATTACATTTTAAATCTAACATAGTCGTCACTTTGTATTAAAATATTTCTTAAAATTTAAGTAACCTTCTTCTGCATGGAAATCGCGAGTTCCGTTTATGGTTTTCAGCTTATCTACTGGCAAGTCGGGTATTTTTGGTGTTAAATTCAATGTCAGAACAAAACACAAAAACCATAACAGTTTTTAAAGTTTTAGCCCATTTAAACAATCCTGCTGAATTTGTTATGGTGCCATCATATTCAACAGTGAGATTGTGGACGCCATTCTCTTGATAGTACTTCCTTCCCTTTCCATGAGTGGCATGAAAATGCCATTCACATTTGTCTCCGAAATCTTCTTTGTGTTTAATTATATTCATAAAATTATTTTTATTTTTATAATGTGTTACAGCACCATCAGTTATATAATTAATTTTGGTGATACTTGGCATTTTAGTTTGTAAGAACTGAATCATTTTCTCGATGAATAGATGAACTGCAATGAAAACCTGCGCTGCGTTTTGCCTTATAAATGAATAATTTTCTACAAAGTCACATGATACAAGTGCTTCTGTAGGCTTCAGAATATTTTTTACGTATGGCTACTTTGTTGAAGTGGAATGTAGTAATGAGGAATCAGATTTTTCAGCTTCTTTATGAAGTAATCCAAAAATTCTTCCGGCGGTTTTGAATACTTTTGCATCTGTAAATTTCATCTTCAAATACAAATTGCATCTGTCAGTTGAAATCCATTGACTGAATGATAAATCAGCATCCTCGTAGTTCTTTTCCAGAAACGCGTTTCTCAAATATTCTCGAAATAAACTTAATCCTGGACAATTCTTGCATTTTAGAAGATAACTGGACATAATCTAGATCAAATGTAATCTTGGTATTTCGATATCTTTCCACTTGTAACAGATTCTATTTTGGTTCCATAAATGATTAATTTCACATTTTGATGTATTGTACAAAGACACACTGCATGCGTTCCACTGCTTCCTTTCTTTCAGTTTTAGGACGAAGCAAGCAAAATTTGGAAAATCGATTTTTTTCGACTCGTCGTTTTGATAGAGATTTTTGTAGCCCTCGTAGGATTCCTCTAATGTACTAATCATTAGATTCCTCTAATGTACTAATCATTAGTAATGGTATTTTGAAGTGAAAATAAAATTTAGAAACACCAAGAATAGCTTTCCTCACTTTCAGCTTTCCTCCCTGTCCTTTCCTAATCCGGTAAACCACGTCGTTTACCTTTTTGATGACGATGTACGGTCCGTCCCATGAAGGTTGTAACCTTGATAATACACCGCTCTTTCGCTGCAGATTGTAACGCCGTACTATATCTCCTTCATTGAAACTACTGTTATTTATGTGTACATCACTCCGAGCCTTTATTCGGTTAGCTGGCACTAGTATTTTCTCCCGTGCAACTGTTTCTGAGTTTGATGGGCGCTTTTCCCGCTGATCCACTACTACTCCCCTGACTGTTACTCCAGCATCATCTATATGATGTGGCAGCTCGATTCTATTGTAAACCAATACTCCCTGCCCCACATCCATCACGAAGTCATTCGCCCTCATGAAGTACATTCCCAAGATGACTATAGTCATCCACTATATTTGCGACCAGCACGTCAAGTTGGAACTGAGTTTTGCCAATTTTTATTATTGCAATCTTCTTGCCCGTTATGACAACATCCTCGCCTGTGGCCGTTCGTAATTTCAACCCGTTCACAGGTTGTACTCTTCCCGTAACTAGATCTTCTCGTACAAACGTTTCAGCTGCTCCTATATCTAGGGTTATAACATAATTCATCCCGTCCATATCACCTTTAACTGTTAAACCGTCTCCGCCTCGTCCCTTGTTACAGGATGGAGTAACAGCTAACTTTCCACAGTCCAACTGTTTCTTCTAGCCCTATTCTTCCTTTTGGTACACAATTTTCTCATTATCAGATCCTCGATGCACCACAAATCGCGATGCTGCCCGTCTCCATCTTACTTCCCGACAGTCTCGTGATATGTGACCAGTTTCGTCTCGTGATATGTGACACGTTTCGTCTTGTGATATGGAACCTGTTTCGTCTCATGTCCAATATCGTATTTTCCTAATACCTTGGTTTCCTGTCCTTCCTCCTTGGCCAAACCTTGATGTTCGCTGCATAGGAGATCGCGTTCTTGGTCGTCTTCATCTTACTTCACGGTAATCTCGTGAAATGTGACCCATCCTGCCCTATGCCCAACACCTTATTTTACTGCCACCTTCCCTTAATCTTGGTGCCGACCACTCGATGTTCGTTCTCTTATCCATCTTC
Source organism: Tipula unca (assembly GCA_951394425.1). NCBI lineage: Eukaryota > Metazoa > Arthropoda > Insecta > Diptera > Tipulidae > Tipula > Tipula unca. The sequence goes on from OX596381.1 coordinate 103,826,888, forward strand.
GCAAGTCGCACCCCAAGTGGCGGTTTAATGATGGCCGGTGCAGTCTCGTTTATTAACGCACAAGCGATGGTTTCGGCGAATGTCGCTTTGGATGCCAACATTACTGCTTTAGGTGTTTCCGGATCCCAGTCCATCAATAAATGCGTCCATCTTAATTCGACCGCTCATGAATATTCTTGAAAAGTCTCTCCGATCTTTTGATATGGACTCTTTAACTCTATACGATACATTTCTCGTTTGTGATCACTTCCGTACTTTCGATCCATTATCTCGTTGTAATTACTTCGATCATGTTCCGGAATAGTCTACAATGTCTCAGCCGCTTCACCCTTAAGAGCCACATTAGCGCTGTTCCACGATTTGTGTCATTTCAACCATTTTGATTGACCGTTATCTCAAATTGAAATTTGAAAACCGCGAAAGATGTTGTGCCTTCGAATATTGGCGGTTTAAATTTCATTGCGCGTATTGGCTGAGATACTTGCGGCGATGTCCCGTTTATTTTCATGTAAAGAAGTTCTTTTGCGAAGCCCAGAACTATCTCCTGCAGCTCTTGAAATTCTGTTTGCAATTTCTGCTCAAACTGCTTCGCTCCCCGACGGTTTAATTTCCATCATTTCTTGATTTGATCGATCAAATGACAATTCAATTTTCTAATTTAATTGATTACTGGATTTTTCAACTGACTTTTCTATTGACTGTTCCGTTTTCAAGTTGGACTGTTCCATTTTCAAGTTATAGAAGTTCTTTTGCGAAGCCCAGAACTTTCTCTTACAGCTCATGAAATTCGGTTTGTAATTTCTGCTCAACCTGCTTCGCCCAGCGACGGTTTAATTTCTATCATTTCTTGATTTGACCGATCAAATTACAATTCAATTTTCTGATTTAATTGATTACTGGACTTTTCAATTGACTTTCTGACTTTCTTACCATATCGAAATTTCCAGTTTGCACTGGTATTGTATCAACCACTGCGCGTTCACTCTCTTCTGCATGGTTGGGAAGTGTTAATTCGTCAAAATTGTAACTAGCCGGATAAATACCATGCATCTCCAATGCTTGAAGTAATCGTTGCTTCAATACATTTTTCTGACCAGCCGTTGCAAACCACCCGCTCCAACTCCTCTTTTAAATCGAAAATCTTTAACTCAGATTGTGAATAAAACAAACTATGTAAATTCTAGATATCACTAATTTTATTTATTTCCGAATTATTTACACTAAATACTGATTTCTTTAATTCAGCTATTTTTATTACTACTGGTAGCACTATCACGGTTAAAACACAACTTAACTTACTCCTAAATTTGTATCTCGTATTTATACCAAATATTCTATCCTTCTCGAATATTCTAGAATGTTCGAGAGTGTCTAGACTATTCTTGAATAGTCTAGAGACATCTACTTTATAATTGTTTTACATTTACGATAGTGTTTCTACTCAAATAGAGATATCGCCACGATCGTAACAATATGTATATACATACTATACATATACATACATAATATATATCAACAAAACCATTTAAAGCGACAATAATGACAACTGACAAATTGAAAGTATAAATTTGTATTTAGTATTTGATGATATTGCAACAGCAATTTAACTTTTGTTATTTTGATTTGTTTTAATTGGAATATGTAATAGCCATTTTAGGAGAAAAAAATATGTGTCGACTAATTTATTTTATAGTGAATTATTTAGCATCGCATATGCAAGGGAGCAAATGAAAGTTTAAATTTAACTTTCATTAATTTGTGCAAAATTTAAATCATCTATTCCACTAGATTTTCATATTTTTTTGTTTTGATAAGTATTTATTTTGGTGAGTTAATGTTTATTTAAGCTTGATTATATAAAATATTAATTTAGCAACAATGCGAAAAGTGCAAGTGGGGTATCATACTGTTCGAACTCAGGAAACAAGGAAAACATACCTGGAAATGAAACATTTTATGAAGCAGGTTGTAAATCTAATGTCTAAATTTCTGGACACCGACTCTTCACGGAATAAATAGCAAACCAAGTAGTTCGACTAAAGAACTAAATGCCTGCTTGTATTGTAATTGGACGCTTTGGGCTTAAATAATTTTGAAGCCAAAAAATGACCTATGACCTTCAAACGAAAATGGAACAAACCATTAGCATTCGCGAAAAAATATGATAATATTCCGCAATCGTATTGGGATTTCATTATATTTGGTCCAACAAATCAAAATCCGAATTAAAAAATTCGAAAAACCAAACGGGTTTGGTACTTGATCATACAGTATAAAATTTAGATTCAAAAAATTTAAATTTATACTTTCAATTGCTCCCAAATGTATGTTTATCATTATGAATACATATAGTAAATTTCAACCACACTTCAACATATTTTTGTCAAATTTATTTAAAATTATGTTTTATTTTCAAACGTCATTCTCAACGTCGTTTTATTTAAATGATCGATATTTATATTTTCGCCAGTAAAAATTTACTCTATTTAAATTGCGTTAACAATTCCTCTCAATACCTAAACATTTTTATGAAAGCCAAAATGACCACAACATATCAATACATATGTATATGAGCAAACCTATATCATCTGAATTATTAAACGGAATTTGATTACTTACCCATACAGTGATTTTGAATGATTAATAATATTCACTTTCTGGCAAATTATCAAAAAAATTGAACACAAAAAATTGGTTTATTAATAATTTCGTGGTGTTTGGTGAATTTCCCTCCTACATCATTCTCACTTGAATCATAGATTTTATAGTTTTCGTATCGAATAAATTCTAACACATATTAAAAAAATTAAATCTAGAATATGCACAGGTTTACATCTGTAGGTTTATATCTATGTACATACTACATTTTACATTTTGATATATTATTATTGCGCGATGAGAACACAAATCTATGTGCTTAAAACGAATCAAAATAAAACTACTACAAAATCTCTACTCGTTAAAATAATAATTCATATATGTAATAATGGTAATAGGTTTTCGCATGAATAAATCTCGAAATACAAAAAATTATAATTTTTATAAATAATAAAGTAGTGAAACTGAAATGAGGCGTGTTTGCGTTCTTTCATTTCCGTAAAAATTACTTTCAATAAAGAAGTAGTGTAAATGGAAATAGGAAGTATGTATGTACTATATAATATCTATATATATGTACTCGTAAAAGATTTGTTGTATGTTCGATCTAAAATTGGACGACTTTTAAGACAGTATGTATAGAACAAATTCTCTTAAATTAAATCTAATAGTACGTTCAGATATATAACGTAGATTAACGAGGTAATCCAAATTTTAATATAGTCTAAATACCTTTAGGATTAGTCAAATCCTCCAAAAATTAATTATTTGGTTTTATGCGGTTTTTGAAAATTATGAAACTTATCCCTATTTATTCAATGTAGGTCGTGTTTTTTATTATGCGATTTTCTTTTAATGCTTTTTTCTGAGGAACGTATCTATCGCATAAAAACAGAATTGACTTAGTTTTACATGTCATGTATACAATCTCCTACACCTATGTACACAAAACAGAATGATTGAATAGTGAACGATAGTAACCTTCCGGTATGATCGCTAGGAGCGCTGCAACTTTTCATCGTGATTTTTAATTATAGAAGTAGTTTACATCATAAAAACTCCTAATGATCTGACTTACTCGTATGTATATTAATATATTTCCCCTCGATTATTAATATTTATTAAAATTAACTAAAACTCTCCAATATTTCTGTGTTAACAGAATAATTCCTGAGTTTGTTGGAAAAATACATGAAAATGAATTCAGAATTAAAATTATTAATCATATTTATTGAATTTATTGCAAAATATTGTTTTATTGAATTTAAGTATAAGTATATCTATTCAAATTAGACCGACCGACCGTCCATCAAGTTAGACCGACTGTAACGCTTTTAAAATGAAGGAGAGTTAGATTAGGTCGAAAAGATTAAAACTAATGAGTATTTTTTGTTAGTATACAATTTGTAAAAATTTTGGTTAACACCATCTCTCAAATTACATAATAATTAACAGTGTTAAAGGCCATTACTGGCCCCTTACTGAATCAACAATTTGGCTCCAACGGTTTCGATCCTGAGCTTGGTCTTCATACTGTCTCAGACAATCAGAAGAGGCCAAGTCGTTCTCTACATCGTGGAGCCATCGTCGCCTGCAACGACCTCTGCGCCTACCATATGGTGGCTCTCCTTTAAGAGATCGCTCTCAAATTACATAATCTTCTTTTTTTAATTGGCTAAGAAAATGATTTCAAGAGGCTGCAGAGTTAAATGTCATGTAAGTAAATTTGTTTTCGTAATTTATTCTCAAAGAATAATTTCTAGTAATTATATTTTTTATTACATAATTTCATTAGTTATATGTTATAAGGTGCGACATGATTGTTCAATTTGTCTGTTAAATAAAACAGATATGACTTATCAAAAAAACATCCCTGATATCTATTGAATAATATGGGAAAACCGTAGGCTAGTGGCGTTTACATCATTAATTAGGTCAGTCCACAACAAAAATGTAACCTAACCTTAGCTGGGTTAGATCAAGCTGCCAATGAAATTTAGATCGGGTATATGGTATAAATTGCGAACTAAATATAATGGTGTAAAAAATATTTTATTAGTCGAATAAACAAAATCTTTTGTGGCTGTTAATAAAATTTCCCTAAAATCCATTTATGGTTGCAATCTTAATGTGCGATCATTCATTCCTGAAATATTGAGCTGACACGATGAGAGATACATTCTATACACCATACTGTTGAATGCTGCAAGTGTTACGTTGGTCGACGTGTGTGAATAATGTCTATGCCAGCAATTCAAGTACTAAAGGACGAGATAATAAGGCATATTGGTGGAATACAGAGCACTTAAGTATGCCTGGCTGAAATTTGAAGAAACGGATTGATATGTGCCGTGCAATCTTTCTCACATATTTAATTGTTATCGATCAATAAGAATGATTAAATACAGAAATCATTCAAGCGCAATAATTTTTTATTAACAAATCACAAGGTGAAAGCTTATTAGCCCACCCTTTAAATACATACATACAGAGGATAATATCTTCCTTTGTGATATTATTGTAAAATTATTTACAGGTTATTTATAACTATACCGCGTAAATAAATAAAATAAGAAAAACGCGTTTAAATGTAAATCCCACTCATCAACTTCATTGAGTATCAAGGAGACTAAATATGGCAAAAACAAGTGAATTGATGCTTGTTTTTACGATTTCTTAATTTTGTGGTTTTATAAAAATTGATTTCTTACACAGACACAAACCATTTTTTCGTTTGATTTTAATGATCATGAATTTTATATTGTATTTAGCATTTTGAAACAAAGAAGTATAGCACTATATTGAATATTTTCAAATTTTTCAGAGAACAAATCACCACTGCTATAGTACTGTTATTCATTTATAGTTCAGTCAATACCAATATACTCGTATAATAGGCCGTCCACAACATTTGTGCATTAGTATGAGCAATGGAATAGAAAACAGCAAAATTGAACAAAATCATATGGCAAAAGTAGATTTTACGTGTTTTTTTGCGCTTAACATTCTTATATCTAAATATATAGGCGTAAAAATGATTTTTCAATAATGAGGATTTTAATTATGATTATTTACCAAGGGTCCTGTAGCTGTAGCATAATTTTCCCAATTATTGGATTTCTACGTTCGGTGTTGTTTCGTTAGTCAATAATTCGATAAATGCATAAATAGTGATAGTATAGCTTAACTATTCTTACTCATTAATAAACAAATATTCGGTTTGTTTTGCTTAGTTAAATATAATATATTTGTAGAAGTATAATTACATACTAGTAGTACAATATCGATTAATTTAATATTATGTATATTAATCAAAATTGAATTGTGTGATTTTAAATTCAAAATTTTAATAAAAAAAAAACGTTGTCAAATGTTTTACGAAAGTTTATAATTTTATACTTCAAAAATAAATGTACAAGTCTGACAAATGCATAATTTCCGGAAACCTAAATATAATAATAAAATTTACGTAATCCTAAAAAAAATACGAAAACATTTAATTCTGCGGCTGACGAACAACCTTTTCCTCCTACTATTTTTAATAAACTAACTACAAAAGAAAAAAATCTAAAATAAAGCCAAAGTCAACAGGAATGTACTAACGAGTAGCGAAGTAAACAACAACAAAAAAGTCAGAGAATGAGATACAGAATAAAATCATTTTTAAATTCTATAAAGCCTGTATTCCATTGTGAAAAATTTACTGACAACATTTTTTTGTTGCCATAATGAAAGGAGAAAGAAAAGAAAAAATTCCATTAGTGTGACAGAGATAGTAGTTTTTTTATTTTTTATTTTATAGCGAAACTTTTATGGTTACGTTTTGACAGCTTCTGTAACATAACCAACAAATTTCATAATTTTTTTTATGTCTAGAGTGCGAACATAATTTTATTCATTTATTCATATGCTATTACATAATAAATAATTTATTGTAATATAATTTATAATAATAATAATAATAATTTATTATTATAACGTCTGAAATATTAAAAAAAAATGTACAACAAAATAACATTTGACCATAAAAATATCCAAACATGTGTGTGTGTGAAAAAAATTTCGTATCCGCACACAATTTTTATGTCGATGTGTGTAAATGTTGCCATAAAAAATACTCAACTTGATACTTTTCTATAATAAATTATGGCAACACACTAACACAAACACATTTTTCTCTCCAGTAAAATTTTGCTGATGAAGTTTTTTGTTTCTTTCGCACCACCAGCAAATCTATATTTTTATCCCATTTTGGTTTTGCTGACAGTAAATTTTTCACAATGGAATAGAGGCTTAAGAGACAAAGGAACTTATACAAGTTATACATATAATTTCATTCATAATTTCTATTCCCCGATTCAAAAAATAATGTTATAGTCGGCTAAATTTTTAAATAAATGAATTAAAATCAGGTCATCATTTATTCGGTTTCCTACTTTAGTTACTTGACGACTTAGTACTCCGTTCTTGTCCCGTAGATCTTTAGCTGTTCCCACCATATGTTGCGTACCGTTGAACTCGCCCTGAATTTCTTGAATGGCCAATGATTTTGGCAATATTGTAAGTAGCTGAATCTTATAGTAGCATCATATAGTTCCATCTTCCTTTGGTCATCGGTTGACGATTAAAAAGCGACACGATTCACAGTGTCATTGAAGTTAAATCGATTAATTTTTGCTGATGATATTTTGGACTGGATTCTAATGTACTCGGATACACAGGGGACTTCCCAACAACGAGAAACAGATAAATACTAATAAATAAATGATAAAAACAGATAAATTTTTTAAATAACACGCTTCACTATCACTCATCGTTATCGGCTATTTGCGGTGTTATAGGTGATGTTGCTGATGGTCCCGCAATATAATACGTAACTGGAACACTTTGAGTCACGATATGGTTTACAACGCTTTCGAAATTAATCCATTATCAAATTTAATGCTTAACGCTTTTATTACTTATTTATCACTCACTTTAACACACTGTTTTTTTTTTTTAAATTTTAAAAAATATTGCTCTTTATTTAAAAATTGTTAATAAATCACAATGTCAACTAATCAAAAAGTTAAATTTTAACTGTTAATTTAAATCAACAATATTCTTTTTTTTTTGTTTTCAAAAGAATTACTCATCGTTTAACTGATGGCCTATTATGGTATTTTCGATAGCGTTTTTTCTCGATGTTATCGAAAATGGTCTTTTATGAAATTATTTTATAAAAATTTCACAATAGACCATTTTCGATAATATCGAGAAAAAAACGCTATCGAAAATATCAGAATAGGCCCCCTTAAGTAAAAATAATCAACCCCCAATGAAAAAGGGAAAAACAACATATTATTTAGTCTTTTATAAAATAACCTAAGAAAGAAAAGGGATTTATGGTACTATGACTAACCAATTTTTAAACGATATAAACCTGGAGGTAGTGACTCATATTTAAATGTGACGCAAAATTATCAAATAAATAATAAACAAAACAAAAAAATTAACTAAACTATCTTTTTTGAAAACAATTTTAAAACACTGAGCATTATCTATTCAAATATAGTTTTTCCATATAAAAATGAAATATTGCTCTTACTAAAACGTATTTTGCAAGAATACAAAAATATTAATTGTCGAATTCTTTAAAAAAAAAAAATTTTAGAAAATATAAAAAAATCGTTTTGTTGGGAAATTTAAAGAAGAAATTAAACAACATACTATTTTTATATTTTTTTATTAACTTACCTTTAAAATGAACCGAAAATCATAATTATCGGACAATTAATTTTCTTTTTATTGCCATAAATGTAACATCATTTGTCTCAAAATTTGACACCCTGTACCTTTAACAACAACAACAATAAAAAATTAAGTATTTCATAAATTTGTTGAAATGCATTCAAAATATAAAAATCATAAAATTAAAACTTCATTCACATCATAAAATAAAAACATGACTTATGGCTCCATATAGTGAATTTGTGATTTTACGTATTTTTCCCCATATATATGTATATAATTTATGTATATTACCATTTGTAAATAGCAACTTATATTACCACAAATGTATTTAAGGAGTGTGTAAGAACAATGCAGTGGTGCCATTAGAACCTCATTACAATTCATTTATAAAATAATATCCATTGTATTGGCACTGAAACTTCTTTCTGAGTGTTACGGTTGAAGATATGCAAAGTTGTCAGTTGCCTAATGTTAAGAGCCTGCCCAGCTACGAAATTTATTGTTAAAATTTCCGGATAATATTTATAAACTAAAATCGTTGCCCAATGTCTATAAATTTAATTATGTACATACATAATGTTATAGTAAAGAACCAAAACGGCTTTCCAAGTTGTCCTCACTAATGACTGTTGTGCCATCTCTCGAAAATGAAAAAAAAAGTAATATTCCTACATACTTACATATTTCGGAATTCATTAACTTATTCCATACACAAACAGCAAGATGATATCATTGAACTTTATTTTAAATTTTTTTGGTTGATCGTACAATTGCATTTGCATCGTAAATCATATGGTTTGGTAGATTAGCATGAATTTCTTAATTGTTGTTTTTGTATAGTGGTAAGGTTTTTGGTATAATTTATTTTTGTCATCACTAAGACTATACTATAAGAAAAAAACCAGCGAATAATAACTCACATTTTATTGTATTTAGTTATTATGATAGTCCAGATTTACAATTTTTATATTTAGATTTTTTTTTGTTTTTTACATAAAATTATAACGAGTATTTAAAATTTTTGTATTATGGTTTTTCTGATAAGGTCGTAAAGATGAGAAAAATGTGTTAAAATTTCAATTAGTGGTGTCGACGATAAATGATGTATCCTAAGTGTGTTGAAAGGTTAGTTATAGGTATCAATATGTGAATGGCTGAACTTATAGAAATCTTGGAAACAATTAACCCTTCATTTTACGACCGAAGCCTGCCCAAATTCGGTAACGGTCTCCAAGAGAGTTCAGTAACAATAGGGTCTATTCGAATTCAATTTAGAAAGATATTTTGATGGAATATAAATAAAATCATGATTTTAAACTTAAATTTACAGAAGTTTTTTCAAAAATACTAATGTTGTTAGTTTTAATTCTTATGCTGTGTGCCTCAATCGTGTTAGGTAATACAACATTTATATAGATTGCACTAGTATAAAAGTCACTACCTGTGCCTCAACGGCCCTGAACTTACGCCAAACTAAACTAAATAAAATGTCAAATTCGATTGCTTTGATGTCTATTCATTATATTACACAGTATAAATAAAGTCATTGAACGGTAACCTCGAAGTTCAACTTTTCAGTTGGCGCATATTAGCAGAAGCTAATTATTGTTATTTTGTGTGCCACACATCATTAGCATCGTAATAAATAATTCTTCATCAAAAGCACTGAAAATGTGTAACGTTAAACTTAATTCGGAGTTTATCAATAAATTAACTAATATCTATTTGTGTATATATATACTATAAATTAAAGTAATAAATACTATAATACTAAAACTATAAATTAAAAATAAGATATCACAGTAATTTGAAGATATCACAGTAATTTAAAAGATATCACAGTTACTCTTGTTGTTTTTGTTGAAACGATCTAAAGTGGCAAAAAGGACGTACATATATTATCGGATCCGCAACGCTTCGCAAGATAAAAAAAAAATATACAATCCAAAAATCGCAAGTTATTATTTAAGTTTTTTTATATATTTTATTATTATTATATTTTTTTGAATCCTAAATTATATTTAAATTTACAACTATTATTTACAACTATTATTACAATTATGTTAGATTCAATTTTTGCTATATACTCGTATTTATATTATTTAGAATCCTAAAAGTTACCTTATATTCATTTCAAGCTTTTATGATTTATTAATTAATTTTTCTTATGGCCATAATTTTTTTATTAGAATTAAGTTTATTGGGTTTTATGTAAAGCTAAATTAAGCAAATTATTTCTGAACCTATATGTTCATATTATCATTTTTGGTTGTGTTGTTCTTTATTGTTAATGATCTTTTTTTGAATAAACGATAGAATCATTAAAAATTTATTATATAATGATAATTACATTTTTTTTATTTTTATTAATGGAAATATGATGTTCGCGTAATTTGTCTAATTTTCCTCTGGTGATGTGATCGAATTTCCCTAAGCCTACAGTATGAAACCTCTGAAACTTAATTATATTTAATATAATGCAGCAATATCTAGCTCGACCTTAGTCCACAAAAAACCCCTCCAGCCACTGAAAGCTAGCCGGCTGAAATATGCTGCGTAGATCAACCAAGGAAGAGTCTGCAACAGTTATTAACATGTGGATTTGAACAATGTTAAAACAAACTGTTACAAATGGGTAATGTTACAATAGGCATTTAAATTGTGTACACATAAATAATAAATTGAAATCTTTATTATATCAAAACGTCAAAACATATAACCAAAACTTAAAATCCGTTGAGATAAAATATATATGCAATCAAAATAAATTTTACAATGCATAAACTTGTAAATATATTTGATTCGATCGAATTCAGAAATCCAAATTAATTCCCGATATACAAAGATACGTATCGTAATCAAAAATAGAAATCCCGAATAAAAATTGGTAAATAAATTCAATCACACCGTAAATAATGTTTAGATAAATTTCTAATTGATCAAATCAGTTTCTCAGTAATTTCCAATTTCTTGCTGTACCAACAATCATATTTTTGTGAATAGTTTAATTTTAATTGGTTTTTCTAAATTTTAAGTTTGACTTTCAAAATTTCTAAATTTTATATTTGTACATATGTACATACGTATTACATGTGCAAGTACAACAATATGTACGTTATATGCACAATGTACATATCTGGAAAAAATTAGTAATTGAAAAAATAAACCATAAAACTATAGTTAAGCAATTTAATAACAAATTGCAGTTCATGAAGTTGTCTGACAAACTAAAATGAATTGTTTAATTTAGAATTAAAGTGAATCTAAAGATCTCAAGTGAAACTTAAAAAAATAATTTCTTACATATTGTACTTCCGTTATTAATATACATACTTAATGTAAGTAATTACTAATTAGTAATTATGCGGTAGGTTACTCGTATAATCTAATAATTAGGAAATACACTTCATTAAATTACAAATAAGTAAACCTATTGCTAATTTTGAGTCAATCAGTCTACCGACCTAATTCAATAAAATGGAAAACCCACGGAAAAATCACTTAAGTCAGGTGAAAATTAAATGTTTATATTTAATAATTCATAAAAAATTACAATACCATGGGTTTGCATAGACTTCTTTGTACATTACACATTTGACAGGCGTCATCGCTCGTCGTTGTCGCTCTTGTTCTGTTTTAAGCTTAATGCCAATCCAAAACAGTAAAAACTACCGTAGGTCGGTATTTCCTTTCTTTAGTGGTCAATTTCACAGGCGTAAATTTACTCACCTCGCGGGAACACCCAGAATTGTCATGTTAATAAAATTGACGATAGCATAAGTTTGATTTCTGGCCAAGTTTAAATAAAAAACTGTGATTTGCCATTCATTCCAGTCATTCGATATTTGACAAGCTTGTACTTTTTCCCCAAGATATTTCGAAGAAACAGTATTTTTTCCAAATATGGGTTAGTATTTAAACTGCTCTCAACTTTTTGTTATATTTTCTAGAGGAATAAATAAAATACGCGTTTTCAAGAAAGCAATCCCGGTTTGGATGATCATATCTCTATAGTTTCCATCTACAAAATATATCGGCATTCCCATAACGTTTAATATAATAAAAGTTTTAGCAGATATAAGATGGAGGGCTAAATCAAGAATGCAGCCGCTGTGCAGCTTCCCATGAAAATAAAAACAGGCCGCACTTAACACAGCACAAACTGCAAGCTGACATTTTTTAACCTAACTTTAAAATATAAGTAAAGTTAGTCAAAATAGATAATTAATTTGATTGAATATTTACTAGGATTTAATAAGATTTTCAAAGTTACTCAAAATGGATTATGAATTTGATTAAATAAGATTTTCTTCAATTTTACCCTATTTTTAGAATGCACCTGCTACAAAAGTAAGGAATTTAAATTATTACTGCTAAAAATATATATTATCTATTGAAGTAAGTATATCGATAATTTTTTTAATTTAATTATTTATATTATTTTTAATCCTTCAAGAAATCAAGTTACTGGTATAAAGAGGTTATCAATGGAAAAGGAGTTTATAGAGGAAAAAACAAAAATACATTGTGGAAAATTTTTAAAATTAGATGAAATTAGGAAGAATTTTTCAGACATAAAGGGTGTCCCAAAATTAACGCAAGATTTGAATTAAATAGAAAACACAGTTTTTAGTTTTCGGATTGTGATTTGTTTATTGAATCATAAAATACATAGCATAGGGTTATTTATGGAATATCACATCGGGCAAATGGGCGGCTCTTTAGGTATATTGAAAGGTACTGGAAATACAATAATTACCGGACTGCACCATTCTTGCATGCCTGGATCAACCACTATTTGAGACCAGGATCAAAACTTCTGTGGCAATATCGACGCAGTACTCGATGCATTGAATGGACACTTTAATGGCCAGCTTGGTGTTCATCATGCGTCACAGACTGCAGTTGAGCCACTTCAAATACAAACTGCGAAGATTTGCATTAAGGATTCATTCCACGAGGAATTCATTAAAGCCACACAGAGATTAAAAGGAAACCGCTTATCTGCGGTGGACTGCATGAATTCGGACCTCTTGACATTCATTATAAAATTATTTTAAATTCATAGAAATATGTATATGTATGCATGTATGTTATATGAAATTACCTTTAATTTTCAAGGTTAAGCTTTACAAGCTTTTCATATTTCGAAAACATATTTTTTACACATATTTACATAATAATATTAATTCTACGATGATTTACAATTTTCTTTAAAATGTATAATGTAGTCAAATTAGCGACCTTGACCTTTCGCAACTTTGTATAAGGTAATAGTACTAGAACAATAAATGTGGATAATAGCAATATCATAAAATTAGCACATTGCATGATTCTATTTATCAATAAATAAATATTCAAGCAGTTCTACAGCTAAACTAGCCCAAAACCACAACCAAAACTCATCAAACAACATATTCGTAGTTAGTACCAATGATCTGCGTTGCATTCAATAATTTCTTTAACAATAGAAATCAGATGTTAAATATATAAATACATACATAAATCAAAAATATAAAAAATACTTTCAAAAGTATACATATAAAATTAATAATACATATTCGATAATTATACATATGTATTATATTAGTATTTACCATTACCGCCAAATGATCGAAAGAAAAAGTCAGAAAACCAGAATCATGCGCAATTTCACAGCAAGGAGCGAACAATAAAAAATCTCTTCAAATACTATACATATATAATAATAATAAATTAGAGAAAACTTTTTTTTCTTAGAAATCATAATATTACCTAACTTAATCCTAATTAATGTGGATAATAGCAATATCATAAAATTACTATTTTTAAAGGTTTCACATAAACATAACTGTTTTCCAATTCAATTCAGAATATACTTAATGCTTTATTTATTGTTTAGATATCATGCATGATTCATGAGTTTAAAAAACACTTACTTGAAATAAAAAATAGTTTTGTTGGATTTGTGGCTACGGATAGTCAAAAATATTTAAGAAAAATTTATAATATCTATAAATTTATTTTATAATAATCGGGTTTCGAACTCGTTATGTCTATTAATCCAAAATAAAGCCCTGGTGATGCTGCTGCTGGTTTTGATGTTGAAGATGATGATTAATCCACATATTTACATTTTTATTTATAAATATTCTGTGTATGGGTAAGATAGACACACACACACTACTATTTTTTTTTTAATTATAATTAAACTGTATGGATGTATTTTGTATGTGTATTAGAAAAAAATATAATATAATAAATTTCAAGCACTACCACAAAATCACAAGCAAAACTTTTGCTTTTCTTCCAAATATTTTATTACATATACTTAAAACTTATATTTAACCAAATACAATATTTTATTTCTTATATAAAGCACTATGTGTAAATATGACTGAAACTAACCATTTTATTTATATTTAAAAAAAAAAATTTGTTAATGTTGAACTGCACTTCTTTAAAATGAAAACAAAATGTTTACCAGCGCGACTGCATTTCACGACGAATTTACTTGAAATGAAGTAGAATGTAGTAGATGTAAATATGACAGCATAGAAAAGAATTTGATAAAAATTATAAAATCAGACATGACAACTAAACGGAAATAAATATTTCGATTTAATTATACACTGTTATAATTTCAAGTTTCGTTTTAACAATTATACGAGTAGAGAAAGCGCCTCTCGTGAAAAAAATAAAAACAAAATATACATGCATAATCATTTTTATGATTTGTGTGATATTGACTATGGTGGAAATATTAAAAAAATATAAATAATTTTATACATAATCCGACTTAAATTTCAATATTAAACGAACTTTGCTAAAATGTTTTACAGAGCTCTCACAATGCAAAAACTTTTTACTTTTTACTTTTGACTTTTGCCTTTTGATTTTTTTTAGCTCGCACAATGAAAAAGAAAATTAAATTGAAGCCAACTTCTTCATTATTAAGAATTGTTTACAAAAGTTGTTTACAAAAATTGTGACATTTAATTTTCCAACCTCTATGTAGTTAATAATAATTTTTTTGTTCTCGTATTTCTTAAAAAAAATTAATTTTGTAATAAAAATTGAAAGTACAATTAATTATAATAGTATTTAGACAGTGTACTAAATAGAAAATTATAAATTATTTTTTTGTTGGGTTATGTTATGCTGACATTCAACGAAAAATATTTGTTGGCGCCTATTTTAAAATGTTGTTAACTTCATTCGTTTCAATTCATAAAAGGTAAAAGGCAAAAGTTAGGAGTTCGATAACTTTTTCTAAAAGATTTTCACCAACATAACGAACAAAAAATTTTTTTTTCTCAAAATAAAATTCATACAAACTTGTATTTGAAAAGTAAAAAGTTTTGCATTGTGAGAGCTCTGTTAGTGATCTGTTTATTTTATATACTAAAAATAAATCATAAATGTCAACCTGCATGTTTCGCTTCAAAATATTTGCGCTATGTAGAATCTATGATGGACCGATCGTCAATAAATATACAAAATAATTTCTAGTTTTGTAAAAACTACGATCGCTCGATTTGAATTAAAATATAGTATAAACAGAACCAGAGCGACGACGCCAAGCGACAGCATTAAAATACTTCTTTTACCTGCCGGAGAGAACGTCTTACGTTCATGTTAAGGTTTCAATCTAGAGGGTGACCAGATATACTCTTTTCAAGAGTATTAGTACTCTTTTTGTTTCAGTTTACTCTTTTTTTAAGCAAAAATCATCAAAAAATACTTTTTTGAGTTAATGTCTTCCTTTATACGCGTTTATTCCACAAAGATATCTATGAATTTTGGAATTTAGTAGATTTTATTTTACAAAACAATAAAACATTTGAGTTTTAAAATATTTATAGTTTTCAGAATTTCTGGAATTTTATTTTAGAAGTTTTAAAAATACAGTTTAAATACAGTTTGCTCGAAATAATGAATTCAGAATTTTAATATGAAATATAATATAAAATTTGAAAAAAAAATTACGAAATTTGAATAAATGCTTGAAAATTTTATAAAATTCCTGAAATATTTCAAACTTGTAAAATTTAGAATATTGTCAGCTTTTTAAATTTGAAATTAATCCAAAATTTGTTAACTAAAATTTAAATACAATTTTCCTACGAATAAGTTAAAATTTAATATTTATTTATTTAAACAAATTTAAATTTGAAAAATATGATTAGAATTTTTAAAATTCCGTTCTATATTAAATTCTGAATTAAAATTTCGAATTGAATTTCCTAACTCTGAATTGTGTACAAATTAAATCATTGAATTTTGAAAATGTTGATTTTCCTGAAATATTAATTGAAAGTACAAACTATTTTAGAACTATAGAAAATTCGAAAATAACAATAATTAATTTCAATTGGGATATCGTGTAAAATTTTAATTATCAAACCAAATCCTACCAATCTGAATTCGAAATTTAATTATTAAATTTTGAAATTTTTATTAATCAAAATACCACATTTCGATCTAGGTAAACAAAATTCCAATTTAAGTTTTATAATTCTAAATTAAAATTTTAAATCTTAAAATTTAAAATAATTTTAAATTTTAAATGAAAATATTATAACTCAAAATTTAAACACGAAACTTTTCTCGAAAATTATGAAAATTTTTAGTTTTTAAATCATTCAAATGAACTCGAAATTTTAATCCTATTTATTGAAATTATTTTAAAATTTTAAATTTCGATGTAGTTGTTAGATTTTAATACCAATACATAATTAATATGGAATCATGCATTTTTATAATATTTAGAATTTTGAGTTTCAAAATGTATGAAAAATTAAATTACAAATCATCAAATCGTTTATTTAACTCGTTAAATTACTAAATTTATTGTTTAATTTCATTGGTAGATGTATATTAGTTTTCATATTTAGAATTGTAAAATTGTATTTCAATATTTTTTGGACGAAATTTGACAATCCAGTGGTTTCAAAACTCGAATTAAAATAACAAATTCTGAATTTAATTAAATTTATAAATTTTATAAATTTTAATTAGTCCATGAAACCGACTTTATACCGACCATATTCCCAATCTAATATTCCAGTTAGAATTATTTTTTTTTAATTTTGCGTTTTTCCAAATATTAATGTGTTCAATTTAGGTTTGAATTTTACAATTTTGAGCTCTTATACTTCCTTATACCTTTTTTCCCCTCATTTTAACTACAGCATTTCAAGAATTTTGAATGAATAGCATGTAGAAAATTTCGGAAAAAATTAGTTTTTCTGGATCTGAATTCGAAATTATAATTCTATCGACCGTTAAAATTATTTTTAAAATTTGACGTTGTTTAACAAAATTTTAATTTTAATTCTGATTTTGAAACTTTTTAATTCAAACAAATATTTAATCGAGTCAACATTTGAAAAATGTTGGTATTTCAAAGAATTTTTAGAACCTTTCGAAAAATTCTGAATTCGAATTTATTAGGTTTCGTTAGTATCAGGAAATTAATATTTCATCCAACAATTTCATAGATCGACGATTAGAACGGAAGTTTCGGATTTACATTTAAAAATATTTTTATATCAAAATTCGTCAAATATTCAAAATTCGTCCGAACTATAAATGTATGAGATTCATTAGAAATTATGTTGATATTCAAAAGTAAAAATTAAATTATTGAATTTTAAAAAATTTAAGATACTTACATATTTCGAAATGTCTATAGAGAGTGCACCTATAGACATTTCGAAATAAGTATGTATCTTAAATTTTATTAAATTCAATAATGGAACTGAAACTGAAATGTATTTTTTAGAAAGAAATGTTTTGTTTATATAATAGTACAAACGAATAAAATGCGGGACAAGATTCCAATCACTATTAGGCGTACATTAACACTTCATCATATCCTAAACATGTATTGTTTCAACATCTAAAAATAACATTAACTAGTCTGAGGTTCCAATTTGTACTGTGTGTGGCGCGGGTAGCATTGAAAGTTAAGTTAGAAACTCAGTATTCTGATGCTTAAATTATGTACTAAAATATTGGTAGTTGATTGCTTTCAATTATTAAATTAATAATGAAGAACCCAACAGTAAAATCTATGAAACTATATGGGTTACATACTATAGATGTGCAAAAATGGCGCATTTTTAATTTCTTTAATCATATTTGTTTAAACATACTAAAGTGTCAAATTTAAAGAGATCGAAGTGGATTTGTAGGAAGCTAATCTCTGAATTTGATATTTTTAATCCAATTTCAAAATTCGACAGTTTGATGTAATTGATCAAATATTGAGTAATGGCTGCGGCGCAAAAATTTAAAATTCTAAAATTTTTAAAATAAAATTTCAATGGTAATTCATTAAATTTTGAAATGGAATTTTATTAAAATTAAATTTTGAACATTTGTTTAATTTAAAAAATTTTTAATGATAAAATTTTATGAATATGAAATTTTTGACTATTTTGAAGTATTTTGCGTTTTTCATTTCTTTCTTTTGTCTAGTTAAACTTATATAGCTTATAGGATCCGAGATGATCAGTTGAGAGATTGATTTGGCTCAAAATTAAGGACTGATTTTATAACGAATGAAATAATTGCTGCATGGACTGCAAAAATTGTTTATTGCTTGGTTGGAACGTCTTCAAATATTTAAATTTTATAAAACATATACTCTGTTACGTTCGAAAAAATACGCTCAGTCTAACCTAGGTTATCTTTCACCTAAAACATCTTATTGTAAACTCGATTCGACCTATCAAATCTGTGAAGACAACTATAAAAAAGGGCACTATAAACGAGTTAAAAACAACAACACCAAAAATATGAACTTTATATTCTTTCGAATTTCTGCCAACTGGCGAACCATTAATACCATAATTTTCATATTTTTGTTAGTGAATTTTTAATTCATAGTTTAATAGTTTCTTTCTGAAATAAATTTTTAAATAAAAATGTTTTATATACATATGACGTTTATAACTCGGTTTCAACCCTGTTTCGACTCGACTCTGCAACATAAACCCCAAAACGAATAACTTGGCTTTAATCAAAAATTAGATAACTATTTAATAACTAGTTATATAATTTGAGCTTAATCCAAAGTTAAAGATAACTCGATCCTGAGTATAAACGTACTATTAGTAAACACAACAAGATCGTCAAAAGGTTAAATCGACAAAAACACAAGCAACATTTGGAATTTGGGGGAAATAATAACAATCAGTGAAATAATAATAATCAGTAATTATGTTCAATACAAAAAAGCACTTTGTTCAAATTTCCCACAGGTCTGTTTATTTTCTATTCTAAATCAAATCATAAACGTCAAACTGTTTGGGGATTCGCTTCAAAATATTTCCGCTACGTGGGATCCATGATACTCCAAACGTCAATATAACCTGAAATATTAAATTTGTTCTTTTAATCATACAAAATTGGATTGCGTCATTTGATTAATATATTTGTTATGCTCGTACATACACTGAAATAACGCATTGAAAAGGGCCTCAAAATGGATTTATTAAAAATAATCATAATAATTAAAATGATGTACGTAGTATTTATGACAGTCAACATTTTTGTACAAAAAAAAGTTGGTGTCACCGTCATTTTTATATAATATTTAAAATTAAGGTGTATCCAACATATGTTACCTATTGACATTGCCCGCTAAACAAAAAAAGCGAATAGTAAAAAACGATACGTTAGCGATACGTAAATGATACTTTATTTTTCAATGGGGCATGCTATACGACTTTTTTTTAATTTAGTTCAATTCTTATTCGTAGGTGGCAATAGCGTAGGAAGGGTATACTTGACGTTAAAACACAAACAATTTAAGCAACAAAAATTCGTTAATTTAATTCCACCACTTTTCAAGTGAACACAAATTTTAAAAAAGTGCATTTAAAATTCTCAAGGCTGGATCAATTCCATCCCAAAATATTCCACTACGTAAGTTTGAGATAACGAGAATTAACAATGTAGCAGAAGTGACGAACGAAATTGCAATCGGACTGAAATTGGATTGCTGGTGTTGTGATGGTTTCAGAACCAGAACATATCGAGTCCTGCCGAGCCATCACCGTAGAAATTAAAAATAGTAATAACGATGGAACAGTCATTGTTTCCATAGAAGATCAAACAACACAAATCCATATTAATACAAACAATAGGACGACACAAACGCTTTCTAGTTTCGTTTCTTTACCGGATTGGACAATATTTGACCGGATTGGACTCAGATCGATTTAATTTATTATTAGTTTGATGGTAAAAGATTAATTCATCTTGAAATCGATATTAAAGATCAACTTTTAAAAACGCTTTTTAAGTAGTTTTAAGTACTGCGAGTGCAATGATTTTCTTAAAATCTTTTTTTAAATAATTGAAACGTGATTTGAAAAATATTTAAAGTTATGACATAGAGGATTTACATCACTTTGCAACAAATCAATATCTGGAAAAATTCGAAATCTAGAGGCACGTATCGAGCAATAATTGATTGTAGCGAAATAACTGTACACAAATCAGAGGACCTATTCATCATCAACTAACTTTCTCATCGTACAAAAATAGAACAACTTTCAGATCATTAGTTGCTGTCGATGAAAACGGAATGGTTATTTTTGTTTTCGAGACGTTTGGAGGTGCAATTTCTGATAAAGAAATTTATTTCACAACTTACGAGTATATATAAAATAAAATAAGAAATTTGTTTTTAATAATATCATCAAATAATACTTAAAATCCGGTTAATTGTTCGTCTCTAAATACATCATACATTGTTGAAAACCAAATATGTAATAATAATATGGTTTGACAATACCCAATCGCGACGGTGCTGTCACGAAAACAGCGGCAAGGATTGAACTATAAGCATGCCCCATTGCAGAGAAATATTTCATATACATATGTATTGTAAGCCGTAACAAAATCAATTCTATTAAATGGTTTTTGACTACACACGCGATAGTATGTTTCGTATATGTATATGTCAAAACAAATAGCGTATATAAGAGAAATAAAAAAACAAAATAAATTGTATCAATTTACATGGTAACTACTACATTCGCGTGTGCATTATTCGTGGTGGTATCTGTGTGCGAAGCATTTGTTCCGGCTTGTATCTATAGACGATTTTGGTTGTTGTCAAAATTTGTTTTGTATACAATACACATATTCAAAACCGTCTATAGATACAAGCCGGAACAAATGCTTCGCACACAGATGCCACCACGAATAATGCACACGCGAATGTAGCAGTTACCATTTAAATTGATACAATTTATTATGCTTTATTATTTCTCTTATATACGATATTTGTTTTGGCATATGTGTGACACATACTATCGCGTGTGTAGTCAAAAACCATTTAATAGTATTGAATTTTTTCCGGCTTGTATCTATAGACGGTTTTGACATATTACACAATACAACTACAGCTTCATGCTTTATGAGAGAAAAATATAGAAAAACCGCCATTCGCTTCATTTCGGTTAGTACTCTCATCGGGTCTGTGTTGTAGTTTTCTGTCTTCACCTTATTTATTATCAGGTGAAAGTTGATGATTGACATTTGCGTAGAATTCGTCAATGCTTTTGGTTCCTTGCGTCAATTTGCTGAGTTGGTGTTCCAGCGTTCGTTGGTCTCTCTTGTCCGTGTAATGGAAAGATAGGCAGTTTTTTATGTCGTTCCAACTTCCATTAAATATGTTGTATGAAATTAGCGGCGAGTCAGCGGTTCCCCTGTGCTGGGATGTTCTATCACCACTTCGATTCGCTTCTATAGATATTTGTGTCTTTTTTTACGAACAATATTGTGCTCCATTGCGTTTTTTGAATTACGTTTTGTCTATTGCGATCTCAGCCTGTTAGAATAAATTTGCAACCTATCTCTTTTTCCTCTTTTCACTTGCCATCGAAAATAAAAATATTGGTGATATTTTATCGAATGAATTTATAGAAATAGAATCGAGTAGGCAATGATCACAATATAAATTACGAAATAGAATACAATTTTGTTCGAAAAAGAAAGAGACACAAATGTCTATCGAAGCGAATCGAAGTGATGATAGAACATCCCAGCACTGATCTTCTGCTGTATACTTTGGAGAATGGCGCGCTAATAGGCTTTTCCTTTACTATCTTGTAATTGAATTTTTTCCGGCTTGTATCTATAGACGGTTTTGACATATTACACAATACAACTACAGCTTCATGCTTTATGAGAGAAAAATATAGAAAAACCGCCATTCGCTTCATTTCGGTTAGTACTCTCATCGGGTCTGTGTTGTAGTTTTCTGTCTTCACCTTATTTATTATCAGGTGAAAGTTGATGATTGACATTTGCGTAGAATTCGTCAATGCTTTTGGTTCCTTGCGTCAATTTGCTGAGTTGGTGTTCCAGCGTTCGTTGGTCTCTCTTGTCCGTGTAATGGAAAGATAGGCAGTTTTTTATGTCGTTCCAACTTCCATTAAATATGTTGTATGAAATTAGCGGCGAGTCAGCGGTTCCCCTGTGCTGGGATGTTCTATCACCACTTCGATTCGCTTCTATAGACATTTGTGTCTTTTTTTACGAACAATATTGTGCTCCATTGCGTTTTTTGAATTACGTTTTGTCTATTGCGATCTCAGCCTGTTAGAATAAATTTGCAACCTATCTCTTTTTCCTCTTTTCACTTGCCATCGAAAATAAAAATATTGGTGATATTTTATCGAATGAATTTATAGAAATAGAATCGAGTAGGCAATGATCACTATATAAATTACGAAATAGAATACAATTTTGTTCGTAAAAGAAAGAGACACAAATGTCTATCGAAGCGAATCGAAGTGATGATAGAACATCCCAGCACTGATCTTCTGCTGTATACTTTGGAGAATGGCGCGCTAATAGGCTTTTCCTTTACTATCTTGTAATCATCTAGTATACTTTCTTTCACGATACGTAGTGTAGTGGATTGCCATAGAAAACTTGTAGATCCTGTACGCAGTCGGGAATTTTCTGATCTCCTTTAGAACATTTTCATCTTTTGGCCCGCTTGATCTTTATTAAAGAAAATGGTCTAGAAATTAAAAAATTTGTAAGATCAAATTTTAGAAGCATTTTCACCGAAGAGTTATCCAAAAAATTATCCTTCAGTGGACGGCAAGGAAACTTGGCGGTGAAAAATTTAAATGTTACAAAAATTTTAAGAGGTAAATAAATCTTTGTGTATAATCAAAAATATACATAATTTAATGATCGTTCTATATTTAAAATTTTAGATTGTACTCTGGAAAAGTTTCCAAATATGGCCCAAACACAATTCAATACAATTGCAACAAACTATTTTTATTATTTGAAGGACAAATTTGGGAAATTAAAAAAAAAAATGAAAATAAAACTAATATTTTAGGTTAAATTAATAGGGATTAATTAAATATTTATTATTATTCCCATATGCAATGAAATTTTGTGATATTGAAATCTAAATGTGATTAATTAAATTAACTTTAAATTTAAAAACGAAAACTGAATTAATTAATAATTTTTAAATATACTTTTATACAATAATTAAAATTTTGTTTCATTAATAAAACATTTAAATTACCCGCCCAAATTCAAATTTGACGTTAACACATACAAACATACAATTATTCCCGCCTTTTTAATTATTACACACACACAGGCTTACAATTTTGTATATTAAGTTTCGTCCAGTTTCGTATTATCGCGACAAATTTCATACGACTTCTTAGAATAGCTCGAAACTCAAACTAAGGAAAATTCGAAACTAAGTTTCGATTATAGTACGAATTATGAGAAAATAATCGAAAGTAAAAATACTTGGGTGCACCCAAGTATTTTTACTTTCGATTATTTTCTCATAATTCGTACTATAATCTGAACTTCGTTTCGAATTTTTCTTAGTTTCAGTTTCGAGTTATTCTAATAAGAAGTCTTATGAAATTTGTCGCGATAATTCGAAACTGGACGAAACTTACAAAATTGTAAATACATAATTCCATGTTTGTATGTGTTAACGTCAAATTGGAATTTGGGCGGGTAATTTAAATGTTTTATTAATGAAACAAAATTTTAATTATTGTATAAAAGTATATTTAAAAATTATTAATTAATTCAGTGTTCGTTTTTAAATTTAAAGTTAATTTAATTAATCACATTTAGATTTCAATATCACAAAAATTCATTTCATATGGGAATAATAATAAACATTCAAATAATCCCTATTAATATTAATTTAACCTACAATATTAGTTTTATTTGCATTTTTTTTTTTTTTTACAAATTTGTCCTTCAAATAATAAAAATAGTTTGTTGCAATTGTATTGAATTGTGTTTGGGCCATATTTGGGAACTTTTCCAGAGTACAATCTAAAATTTTAAATATAGAACGATCATTAAATTATGTATATTTTTGATTATACACAAGAATTTATTTACCTCTTAAAATTTTTGTAACATTAAAATTTTTCACCGCCAAGTTTCCTTGCCGTCCACTGAAGAATAACTCTTCGGTGAAAATGCTTCTAAAATTTGATCTTACAAATTTTTTATTTTCTAGACCATTCACTTTAATAAAGATGGATTTCTGCAAAACAATAAAAGAGGAAACGATATAAATGGAAATCGTTTAATAAATTTAGTTTTTTTACCAATTGCTTTCTCGATTCATTATCGTTATTTAAATTTGCATCAAAATTGATGAAACTGTCTAGATCGTAGAAAGGTAGCGTGAATTTGACGTTTCCACAATCAATTAAATACCTAATATTTAGCCGATTATCTCATAAATGAATGAATTCTCGCATAAGACTTTGTTTTCCTTTCTTCAAATTTTCGATTGATTGTAAAAGAAATTGAAATCGTTTTCTTTCTATATATACACAATCGTCATTGGCATCGGTCTGCACTGCAACTAAAGCTGTTGAATTTGTTGGTTCGGAATCGTTCTCTAATAATTCTGTAATGTAAAGGAAAGTTATTATTGTTTTCTACAAATTATAAATTTATATTAGAATATCATTATACCTTCGAAATCAGTGTAATTGTCACTTTCGATGTCGTTCCTATTTTGTATGGCCCCACGTTGTCTCAACACGCTCTGTGTCGAAGTTATTGGGACACGATCTCCTAGAGAAGAAATTAATTTTAATAATAAATTGTTGATTATACTTCCACTATTTGATCCTACCGAATCGCAGTTCACAAAAGTCGGTATATTCAAATTGTGAGACAAATTGTGTTGAAAATAGAAAAGTAGCATTTATGAATAATGTATAGTTACGAGTTATATTTATGTAAATAATATATGAACGTTGTCTATGGGATTTATACATACTTTGTGAATTTACTGTAGACTCCATCTTTGTTTTTTATGCATATAATTTTATTTTATATTATGATTATGATTGAGTATTAAAATTAAACTGAGAAGTATGAATCAAAGGAAAATATGCTAAATTATTTTCAGTTTCAATTTTCATCATTTTGAATGTTATATTATTACCTAAATTAAGTTTTTTAATAAATATTGCGTTTTGTGTTGAACTTATAAGACTCGCGCACCGCCGACACCATTTTGGAATCGCGTTTTTATTATTTAAATATTTTCTTTTTGGTAAATTTGGTGATTGAATTTTATTTTGATTTTTTGTTTATATTTTATTAATTTTATTCTATTTTGTTGTTAAGGTAAATAATTTTGTATACACATATTTTATTTATTTTTTTTGCAAAAATGTCCAAAAGAACTTATCAACGAAAAAGTAAATTGGCCGTCAAAGGAAAGCTTTTTCAATATACTTGATTGGCAGAGAATTTACAACCTGGTCCTTCAACAGCACTATACCGATTTTACCCTGCAGTGTATATAATTGTGCAATTGAAATTATAAAATGAAATAAAATATGTATATATTTTTATATAATATATATAATACTGAAATTAAACGGGTTTTAATTTAAATCACCCGCCAATATTCAAATTTAATATATTTACGCACACATGTGCATTATTGTTCCCGCCAATTTTTATTTTAAAATTTATACACTATGCGCAAAATTTTCGACCAGTTTCGACTTATCGTGACAAGACTAATACGCTTTCTTAGCTTAATTCGAAACTTAAACGTAGTTAAATTCGAAACTAAGTTTAGATTATAGTACGAATTATGAGAAAATAATCGAAAGTAAAAATATGTACTTGGGTGTGGTATTATAATTTAGATTATATTTTATTTATTATATTCAGGAGTTTTCGTATTATTTTATAATTCGTTTTATTATTTATTTAGATGATTTATTATACTTAGAAGTTTTTATAATTAAATAATTATTTTGAAGATTTTGTTTATAATTGATTCGCAAGGTTTCCATTTGGCTACAAGCGTTGCTCCTTGCCCGTTGTCTACTAATCGTGCGATTTCACTCACGTCACTGTATATTACGTGTATTACGGATAGTAATATTTATGTCACTTTTTTTTATTAATTTATTATTGATCGACTCTATAATAATAAATTTTTTATTATCATATTTTTCCATCACAAACAAATACTTCTAAATACATGAACCCATCCTCGCGGAACTTCCCGCATCAAAATTTACCATGTGTTAGTTTCTAAAAGGTGGGCTCGGTTTGTAGGGATGTGAGAACTTATCGGGCAGCAACCAAATACGTAGGTAATGATCATTTTGTCGCTGCAAAGCAGCGATGGAAATTTTCGTACAAGTCTGGGAACACAGCGAAACGCATGAGACGTTTTGAGTGTGAAGGTCTGATAAATGACGTTCAAAAGAATCGATATCAGGATAATATCAGCGAAAACATTGAGAAAGCTAAATTACCAGGAGGTAAAAGTTGAAAACTTCGGTTACCAGTGCTGCGCAGCAGACTTTAGATATAGTGAAAGTCGAACCCAAGAATGATTGGTTTGCTGGCGAGTATTGTCTTGCAGTCGAGCAACAAAATATAACCAATAGTAAAGTGCAACAACGTCTCACAATCGCGAGGAAAAACAAGGCAGCTTGTGCTAGGAGGGCAGCTATGCGGAAGAAGCGAGAATGATGGCAGGCCAAGGTTCTGAAAGTACAACAACTCAGCAATGAGCGCTGTTCGCGTAATTTCCTTAAAAGTAATTACCGGATTGCACCATACTTGCATCATATTTGAGAGAAGAATCATGAGTGTGATTTACGGCCCAAAACGCGAAGTAGAGATATGGTACCTAATATCGAGATCTGTACAATATCGAGATTTGAGATCTGATGAAGTTCCCAAATGGTGTGCAGGAGATAAGATCTCAGCGAGTATGCTGCCTCGGTCACGTTCTGCGTGCTGATCCAGAACAAATTATGCAGATATCTACGAAAGGAGAGCCACTATATGGTAGGTGCATAAGCCGTTACAGGCGACGATGTCTCCAGTATGATGACCAATTATTGACTCAGTATGGGGCCGTAATGGCTTTTATAAACTGATTATTATTAGTAGTTGTATGCTAACCATTCAATTTGATAGATTTAGTATACATATATATTTTATCTACCAGCCACCTAAATGATAGACGCCTCAAGTCGAGAAAATCGGAGTAAAATTGGTTAAATTTGTATTTCGTTAACTAATTTTAATTAATTATATAAATATATCTATTTCTTTTTCTTTCATTCATATATATAATTGTCATTGTCATTGTTGTAGTTGGATGTTTTTCGCTTAAGAATGGCACCCAGGCTGTGCCTATATCCAATTCGAAGCCGTCGTGCTATTTCTGTGTGTCAGTACTGTTTAGTATGCTTGGCCAGGTCCGAGACCTGTTTCCATCCCTGCCGCGTGGAGGCGCATACTTTTCTACTATTGCTTATACTTGGTTAGAAATTTACTTGGATATAGAAGTATATCTAGCGTCAGTTGTTAAAATACTCAATATAAGCTTTATTCAGCTTTGTGTTCCGTAGGCCAAAAACTAGATTCAATTATTTAAAAAATCTTTAGGTTTGCAACCTAGTATCATTACATTTAAAACTCCCTATAACATACTTCTTACTTTTACACTCCTTAAAACTAATCTTCGATCTTCAGCCTACCTTCCACAAAGCACAGTGTCAACTAGCTTACTTGCCGGCCATTCTGCGTTAATTGCATCAATCATGTTTTCTCTAGCTTCAGTGGCCAGAGCGCAGTCGTAAAGAATGTGCTCATCTGTCTCAGCAGCTTGTTCACATTCACACATGCTTGAGTCCGTCAGATTAAGTCTGAACATATAATCTGCGAATTTTAAATGACCGCTAGCTAGCATTTGCGCAAAAGAGGAGCTTATGGATAGGCGCATCTCTAATCTACCTTCGATACTCGGTAAGTAACTAAAGGTAGTTCTGCCCTTTTCAAATCGCCTCCATCTGTCTTGCCAAATTTCAATGGATTCTTTACGAATTTCTTTTTTGAGGGATGTCTTGTTCGATAGGTCACTTGGTGTGCCTTGCCACTGCATACTGCCATAAATGAACTCCTGATTTTTCCTCAGTTTGTACTTAATTAACCTTTCGTTAAGTACTATGTCCATGGGAATCACACCGGCCATTACAGCCACGGCATCCGCCGAAACCGTATAACGATATGCCTTCGTTATCCCACGAAGAATTGACCTTTGAGCGCTTAATAGAGTTTTGCGATGATGACAGTTCATCCTGTCGGCCCATCCCGCACAAGCGTATGTCATGGTCGCAACCACTAGGCCTTCGTATATCGTTGCGAGAGTGCCTTGTTTCAGGCCCCACGTCTCTTTAGCAACTCTTCTTAGTGCGTAAAAAACTTTTTTGCTATTTTCTGCCACCCTTTTCACGTGAGTAGTGACGCCAAGTTTTTCGTCGAAGTCGACTCCCAACCATTTTACAGAGTTCACCATTTTTATCCTTTCGGTTCCGACATACACCAAGGGTAGTCTCTTTATGTCGAGTGAACCTTTCAATTGGATCATACTGTTAATGCCGCGCTGAGCAGCCTCCTGAATTGCCTGTCTAGAATTTCCAGTAAAGATCATAACTTTATCATCCGCGAATGCTACTACTTGAATCTCGTCATGCATGCTACTGTTGAACACCAAATTCCAGAGATGTGGACCCAAAATGGAGCCTTGTGGACAACCTTTGTTTGCACTCTTACAGAGTGTGCCATGGTTAGATATGACAGTTGCGGTTCTATCAGAGAAGTAACTGTACAACAAGGAGTAAAGAGTCGCTGGGCAACTCATCTGCTTCAACTCCCTCATTATACTTGGCCACCACAGATTATCAAAAGCACCTGATACGTCCAGGAGTATACCAAGGGCGCACTTGTTGCTCGATCCTTTAACTATGTTGACCATCTGAACCATAGCGTCCTCTGTGGATCGTCCTCTTCTGAAACCGAACTGCTTCTCACTATATCTACCGCTACTCTGAAAAATGTCCATCAGCTTGCCAGTAACCAATTTCTCAAGTAATTTACCTAAGACTGGCAGCAACATGATCGGTCGATAAGCTTTAGGGTCGGTCGGATCTCGATCGCCGCCCTTCCTAATAATTATAATTTTACCATTTTTCCAAGCTTTAGGAAAAACTCCTTTATTCAGACAAGCATTCATGAGATCGGTTCAACACTATCATCGGGTAGCAAAACATTTAGCAGATATTTAGTAGTGTCCTCCCAACTTATGAGTAGGCCGTGATATTACTCTCAACTCTATTTACATCTTCTTGAGATGAAATGCTAAGTTTTGCTTTCTGACCTTGCCATATTGTCTCCAATGTGCTATGGAATTTATCCCAATTTGCGTGTTTAAGAGCGTATCGTGGAATTTTGTCAGCAGCTCTTACCTCATTACGTAAGGCTGATTCGTTCAATTTAAATGAAATGGCTCTGTGATCACTAGAAGTCCAGTTTTCTTTAACTGACCAGTTAGAAACTCTTCTCAACAGTCCCCCCGTGATTAAGGTTAAGTCAATATTCGATTCCCCACTGTGCATATATGTACTTGGCTGTCCTACTACTTTTAGCAAGTAGGGGCCGCTCCTTATCAGAAACTCTTCAACGATAGAACCTCTATCATTGGTTTCCCTGTCATGCCAAAGTTTGGACCTGGCATTAAAGTCACCAGTTATTATTACTGGATGGTTCTTTAGACCATCCAAAATTCCTTCTAGCATTTGTACCTATATGACTGGTTCGTCGGAATATTGGAAGTAGATGCTAACTAGATAAAATTTACCTATCTTCGATCTTACTTCAACACAGACAAAATGTGTGTTACAAAACTGTGAGATTTTGAGAACTTCTAGATCATTATTAAAGATGCCTATAGCTGATTTGATATTATTATCAGCACCGGTAATGATCCTAGCGGTGGCCACCATACCAACTATTTTACCCTTTGTCGCATATGGTTCCTGCATACAGAGTATGTCTATATTTTCATGCTGAATGCATTGCCTGATTTCGTGTTCGACAACTTTTGCATTCTGTATGTTTATTTGGACAATCCTAAGATTGGAAGTATCGGTCTTATTACTTCTCATATGCGGGTTTTCTCATTGTTAGATCCAAGGCCAGTTTATATGCTGTGCGCACTTTACCACGCAGTGAGTGGTCAAAAGCTTTGTTTGCCTTTTTACAGGAGAAACACTTTGCCCTCTCCGTCAAATTTGAGCAGACTGTAGCAGCTCGAATATTCGACTCACCGATATTCGATACTGCCACAACAAAACGAATTAGTAAAATTCAAATATAAATCAACTTATTTGAATTGAGAATTTACTAACCCCATCACACATCCAATAGCCGAACCAATTATCCAATTATTAAGTCGCCTTACCAATTCGACTAATAATCCACTGCACTTAACATAAGTGCAATGTCGACCGTCGCCGGCGCATCTGTTCCCTCTCCAAAATACGACATGTATTTTGGACACGAAGGCGACGTCATCATCACAACACAAAAACAACTCAAACAACAACCAACAAGACAACACGTCTTTAATATACAAACAGTTCGCCATTACAATTTGGTTACACGTCGCGAATTTTTATATACAAATTACGTTTTTTATTTTTGGTGGCAATATACAAAACAGTGGTGGTGATTAAATAATAAAATATAATTTAAATAAATAAATTTAATAATAAATTATCAATTATCAAAATAAATAAATTATTGTGTACGTGTATTTATTTCATTTGAGAATTTGTGTATTTATTTCACGAGAATTTCAAATTAGGAGCAACCTCCTAAAGTGGTGACCCCGATAGCGGTTTTTACCGCGTTTTAAATAAAATACAAACCAATAACACAATAAAACACTAATAATTTACACATAATAATAAACATACATACAAAATAACCACCAGCAGCTACCAAACCACGTAAAATCACGCGGGCAGATAATAAATAAAAAAACGTGTGAAGGGAACAACCCACCCACGCATCGTGGGACACCGTTGGACACCGAGGGACAACTAAATAACGGTGAAGCGACTTACCCTCACCGCAGCAGGACCATCAGCAGCAGCAGCAGAAACAACAACATTTAAACCGGTACCAAGTTTTTTTTTTTATATACAAAAATATTTTTTTCTTGTACTATATTTTTTTTATTAAATCATTTTTTATACATTAACTTAACGTAAATAAAACTTTTTTAACGTAGAATCACTTTTTAATTGTAAAAATTTAACGATCAATTTTTTTCTGTACAATTTTATATATATATTTTTCACCACCATTTTTCGCACCCATCCAAAATTCAATACACACCCTGGTCGAATCTCGCTGCAAGTCCTCCCGCCATCACCGCTGTGGTTAAATAAAAAGAATAATAAAACGATTTTTCTTAAAACCACAACCACAACGGTGACATAAAACCCACCGTTTCAAATTAATCGCATGGCCTAAAATTTTGTTTATCACTATTGAAAATTGTAAAAGAATTGCCGACAAAAATGTATGATGTCATTAACATCCATCAACCGAGCGTCAGTAGCGTCAATGTACCATACCGGCAATCAAGGGAACGCAGTGGAGACAGAACTCCCCGTTCAACAACACAAACACCAAACACACTCGAAGCAAGACTGGCGAGAATCGAGTCTAGACTCGACGAACTTTTTCGAGGTCGAAGCCGTTCGCGTGGGCGACGAGCTCCCTCCACAAAAAGAATCCGCAGTCCCAGCAACAACACATACCGACACGGTAATTGCTGGTTTCACGAGAAGTTTGGTAAAGCCGCCAGAAAATGCACGCCACCATGCAACTTCAACACGTCGCAACCATCGACGTCCACGGCCGCCGCAAAAATGGACATTGACAATTCAAAAAACTAGGAGAGTCACGGGTTGAGAGCAACATGTCTCCCCTGACCACAAACACACCCTATACGTCACGTTTGTTTGTGTACGATAGACACAACAAACTCACCTACTTAGTCGACACTGGCGCTGACCTTTCGGTTATTCCAGCCATGAATTTCAAAATGAATTACACATTATCAAATCGAAATTCAAATCTAGTCTTATCGGCTGCCAATGGTTCAATCATCCACACGTACGGCACAAAATTGCTTAACGTGGATATCGGACTCAAACGAACCTTCCCGCATGCTTTCATACTAGCTGCAGTGAACCGTCCGATCATTGGCGCCGATTTTCTAAGCAAATTCGGACTTCTTGTTGATGTTAAGAACAAACGGCTGATTGACCCAGCTACAAAGCTGTCAATAAACGCCACAATGGTTCGTGTTAACACACCAACATCGATCCATTTTAACATCGACAACGGCTACGGCACTCTGCTCAAAAAGTACCCACTACTTACAGCAGAGCCGAACTACAAAATGCCAGTCCGACACAACGTGGTACATCACATCGTCACAGAAGGCCATCTTCCCGTGTCGAGACCACGCAGACTAGATCAGGTGCGACACAAAGCTGCACAAGCAGAATTTCAACACATGGTGGAATTAGGGATTTGTCGAACATCGACATCTTCCGTTTCTTGCCCACTTCACATGGTCAAGAAGAAAGATCAAGACTGGAGGCCATGTGGGGACTATCGGCGTTTAAACACGGTTACGATACCGGATCGCTACCCGATACCCCACATTCAAAACTTCACCATGCACTTACATGGCTGCAAAGTTTTCTCCAAACTTGATCTCATCAGAGATTATCACCACATTCCCGTGGCACCTGAAGACGTTTTCAAAACGGCAATCACCACACCATTTGGCCTCTTCGAATACACCCGAATGCCATTTGCATTACGCAATGCCGCGCAAACGTTTCAGCGCTTCATGAACGAAGTCGTTCGAGATCTCGACTTCGTTTTCGTCTACATAGACGACATTCTTGTGGCATCTCAAACTGAGGAGCAACACAAACTCCATCTGGAAACACTTTTCCAACGACTTGTCGAGTTTGATGTTCACATCAAGAGCTCAAAATGCGTCTTCGGCGCATCCACTCTTGATTTCCTCAGCCACAAGATTACCGCTAATGGCATCCTTCCGTCACAAGACCGAATCAATGCCATTAAAGAATTTCCAGCTCCAACCTCAATCAAGAGTATTCAGCGATTCATCGGCATGGTCAACTACTACCACCGATTTATACCAAAGCTCGCTGAAATACTCAACCCAATTCACAGCCACCTGGCAGTACTACTACGTAAGCCCAAAACCGCCAAGAACTTCTCTTGGCCTGACGAATGTCAACACGCATTCACGTCACTCAAGGCTGAATTGGCACGCACAACACTCTTGTCACATCCACTGAGCGACTCAAAGCTCAGCATAACTACTGATGCATCAAACACTGCTGTCGGAGCAGTCATGCAACAGTACAACGACAAGTGTTGGGAGCCCCTGGGATTCTTCTCAAAGAAGCTCTCGGATGCCGAAAAGAAATACTCTGCATTCGATCGGGAATTACTCGCAATATATCTAGCAATAAAACACTTCAGATATTTTGTCGAGGGTCGGGACTTCACAATTTACACCGACCACAAGCCTCTCACTCGAGCAATTCAGTCTAAAACTGAACGCAATCCAAGGCAAGCACGCCACTTGGATTATATTAGTCAATTTACCACGGACATCCAGCATGTTCAAGGTACCGACAACGTTGTCGCGGATACACTTTCGCGCACAACAGCAAACGAAACGGCCACAGTCGAGACTCACTTCGACTGCAACAAAATCGCACAAGCGCAAAAAGCAGACTTAGAACTTCAGAAATTACTTTCTGGTTCAACACGTCACGCCAGTTCATCACTGAAACTGGAGCTTTTCACACTACCTGGCCTAGAAATCTACTGCGAAACATCTACGGGTGCAAATCGCCCGTACATCGCAGAGCAACTACGTCGAACCATCTTCGACACACTACACGGTATCTCACATCCTGGTGTCCGCGCAACTCGTAAATTGATTACTGCTCGATACTTTTGGCCCAGCATAAACAAAGACGTGACCCATTGGGCACAATCCTGTTTATCCTGCCAAAAATCAAAAGTCCAGCGACACACAAAATCGCCTCTTGGACAATTCGCTATTCCACCTGGTCGATTTGAGCATATTCATTTGGATGTCGTAGGACCACTTCCTCCATCCAATGGATACACATATCTACTCACCTGTGTCGATCGTTTCACTCGATGGCCAGAAGCGTACTGCATGAGCGACATGTCTGCAGCAACCATTGCCACCACATTCGTGCAAAACTACGTATCACGATTTGGCGTTCCACTTGACATCACCACTGATCAAGGAACCCAATTCGAGTCGAAGCTTTTCTCGGAGTTAACGAAACTCCTCGGCTCGCATCGGATACGTATAACGGCTTACCACCCGCAAGCCAATGGCATGGTTGAACGCTTCCACCGCCAGCTCAAAGCTGCTCTCAAGGCCCGAGGCAACACAATTCACTGGAGCTCCGAAGTACCAATCGTTCTACTTGGTATTCGAGCAACGGTTAAAGAAGATCTGAAGTGCTCACCAGCTGAAATGGTTTACGGTCAAACCATCAAGCTACCCGGTGAGTTCTTCATCGAACATCCTCTACCGTCTCCATCCACAACCGACACAGTCATCGACCAACTCCGCACCACCATGCAAAATCTTATCCCCACGGCAACAAGACCAACGAATGAAAGCAACATATTCGTTCCAAAATCGCTCAACAATTGCGATTACGTCTTTGTCCGGGTTGATAAGGTTCGTACTGGATTACAATCTTACGCAAGCAATTCATTGTCTCAATCAAAGACAAACACCACTCAATCTCAATCGACAGATTGAAACCGGCCTACGGTATTCTCAACACGGCTGATCAGATATCAGCCAGCAAACGATATAAAACCGTCCGGTTCACCGTATAACGTCTCAAAACCTATGGTTTCTCATCTGGAGAGGGGGTACTGTAGCAGCTCGAATATTCGACTCACCGATATTCGATACTGCCACAACAAAACGAATTAGTAAAATTCAAATATAAATCAACTTATTTGAATTGAGAATTTACTAACCCCATCACACATCCAATAGCCGAACCAATTATCCAATTATTAAGTCGCCTTACCAATTCGACTAATAATCCACTGCACTTAACATAAGTGCAATGTCGACCGTCGCCGGCGCATCTGTTCCCTCTCCAAAATACGACATGTATTTTGGACACGAAGGCGACGTCATCATCACAACACAAAAACAACTCAAACAACAACCAACAAGACAACACGTCTTTAATATACAACAAGTTCGCCATTACAATTTGGTTACACGTCGCGAATTTTTATATACAAATTACGTTTTTTATTTTTGGTGGCAATATACAAAACAGTGGTGGTGAAAATTAAATAATAAAATATAATTTAAATAAATAAATTTAATAATAAATTATCAATTATCAAAATAAATAAATTATTGTGTACGTGTATTTATTTCATTTGAGAATTTGTGTATTTATTTCACGAGAATTTCAAATTAGGAGCAACCTCCTAAAAGACCTTCTGGTCATGACCAGACTCACTACAGTGTCCGCATATTTGGTTTTCTTCTTTACAATATCTTACGATATGTCCGAAGAGATGGCATTTAAAACACCTTGTGACCCTAACAAAGTCCGCCACCAGACCACACTATAAATAGTCTGCGCTTCTTTAGCAAAGAGTTCCTATATTCCGGATATTGCTAACTTTTTTAACAGCAATTTTTGAAACTACGTGCTTAATCAGATCTCGTAGTTTGCTCTTAACCTCTTCGCTATTTGCAAAAAGGGATTCCTTCTCTGAACTTGGTTTGACAGTGACAACCCAGAGGGTTGCCACTTCGGCTTAACCGATTTCGGTTTGGTTAACCCGGCATTGATAGCAGATGCCGGATCAGATACAGCAGCTTTAAGAGCCTGAGCATACGACTGCTTATCTGCAGTCACGTTCTTTTGTGTAGATAGCACGTTGACTATCTCACTCCTTCCTAGTAGTCGGCTTTTAAGACCTACTACTTCAAGGCACATATAGTGGCTTGCGTCTTTAATCTCGCTTAAGCAATCTTGCAGCTTATTTCTTTCAGCCACAGCGACCTTAGAGATGGATTTTATCTCCAACTCCAGTGTTTTGACTGCTGCTGACAACCTCTCTATGGTGTCAGCATTGTTCGCTTCCTGACTAGGTGCATCGTCCATACTATCAGTACGCAGTCTCTTTTGTCGCGCCATTCTCGGCGTCGACCCTTCAATCGAATCAATTGACATCCCACCGTCCCAACTACGTGAGTACCTATTTATATATAGGCAGACTTCTATTCTGCGTCTGTGTTTAGCCGTATAGTGGATTTTTATTACACCCTATTTTTTTTTATTTTTTTTTTTATTAAAACGGTTGGAACCTACTAAAAGGTCCCGCACTCAATGCCACAATGGGCCCATGGTGCAAACCAAGAGGATCTATCCTAATTCGCAAGAGCGTACTGCAATCTTAGCAAACTGTAAAAGTTTGAACCAAGGAATGGATACTAGCTGATCTACGTTCAAAGATCCGGAAGAGAACACTTGGGATCTAGCTCCGACAAAGGCGGGACAGCTGCAGAGGTAGTGTAAGCAGTCGTCCACATCCTCTAGGCAGTCGTTACAAAGAGCGTCCTGTGCTAGTCCCATGCGTTGAAGATGAACCTTGAAACGTCCATGGCGGGTTATAAGTGCGACCAGAATTCTGAGTTGGTTCTTTTTTAGGGATAATGCATAATTAGTAAACCTCAGAATGGGTTCAATAATGAAATGTTTTGCCTTTCGACAACTAGGAGTAGAACGCCACTTACGTCCCAGCTCAACTAGAGCGAACTTCTTAATAGTGTCTTTGCCACCGTTGAAGGATAGAGGAATTGCTGTTCGGGGCCAACAAAATTACTACGCGAGCCAGCTTTCGCTAGCAAGTCAGCAACCTCATTTCCCAACGCCACAATGAGCAGGCACCCACATTACCTTTACTCTCGTTTTAGAGCAAAGGAAATTAATGTAGTGCTTGCAATCTTTGACTAGCTTGGACCTAGTCAAAGGATTAATGAGGGTATTAAGCGCGGCTTTACTATCTGAGCAGATAGTAATATCCCTCCCTAAAACGTTAAATTTCAACGCTTCAATCGCACAATGGGTAAGTGCAATTAATTCAGCTTGAAAAACCGTGCAGTGTTTTCCCAGACTACCCGAGCATCTTAGCTCATATTGAGGACAGTAAAATCTAAACCCTGCACTGACTTCCGAACGAGAGCCATCCGCAAAAAAAACTATCGACTCCGACAACTGTCTAGAGAAATCGTGAGATAGCCACCTGTTAAATTTAATTTATTTATTATCTAAATAAAGTGTTACATGTACAACAGACTACAATTTTTATTATAATAAAATATTCATTTCACTTGTCTTTTTTCTTTAGAAAACATAGCCTACATTGATTGATGAATATGAATACAAAATATTTCCAACACTCCTCCTTAATTTGCATTCAGATTCTATTAATATCAATTTACATAATTAACTAATTGACATTTATCTCTAAATAATTGAAATTTTGCTTTAGCAAGACCTTTTGTGAACATGTCTGCTAACATTTCTTCAGTTGGACAATATTCGATTTTTATAAGATTTTTGTCCACGTATTCCTTTACGAAATGCACTTTGGTATCTATGTGCTTTGAACGGTTGCTAAACTTTTCATTGATTATCATCTTGATCACGCTTTGGTTGTCCTCGAATATTTTTGTTGATTGATCTCCTTCCCATTTGAGACAACGTAAAATACGTTGAATCCAAATCGCTTCCTTGCAACACTCGGACAGTGCGATGAACTCAGCTTCAGTTGATGATAAAGCCACACAATCCTGCCTTTTACATGACCAGCTGATTGCACCATTTAATAAAAATATGTAACCAGAATTGGACTTTCTGGTTTGGCGGTCTTCTGCCCAATTAGCATCAGCGTATCCAATGAGTTCCTCACTCATTTCCGAATCTCCTAATTTCAAACGAAGTTTCGAAGTTCCTTTGAGGTAGCGAATTAATTTCTTCACTTCATTCCAATCGGATTGCGTCGGATTAGCTACTTTCTGCGATAATAATGTTACTCCAGCTGCAATATCAGGTCGCGTATTCGTCGATATGTATAATAAGCATCCAATTGCTGCACGATATTTTACATTGCTCGATAATTTCTCTTCATCGGCCTCTTTATGATACGATGGGCTCAATGGAATATCAGTCTCTTTGGAGTTCTCCAAATTAAATCTAGCAACAACGTTCAAAATGTAAGTTTCCTGATCAAGCAAATAACATTTTTCATCTCTTGTGATTCTCATACCCAAATAATTTGAAATCAAACCAAGATTATCAATTTCAAAATTTAAACGCAACACTTTCTCAATTTCATCGCCACATTGCTTATCGTTGTAAATTACCAATATATCATCGACATATATTATGTAATACTAATAGGAAACCATCTTTCCCATGGTATGTGTATAAGCAATTATCAGCTTTGCTCTGCATGACTCCTGCACTGATAAGGACGTTATGTAATTTTTCATTCCAGACCCGTGCTGACTGTTTCAAACCATAAATACTCTTGTTTAACAGACATACCTTGTCCTCATTTCCTTCGGTGATAAAACCAGGTGGTTGTCGCATATATATCTCCTCCTCCAAGTCACCATTCAGGAAAGCGGTCTTCACATCAAAATGATTAATTGTCATTTTCCGGCTCACTGCGATGGACAGTAAAATTCTAAATGTTGCATGTCTTGCAACAGGAGCAAACACTTGATCATAATCTACTCCGAATTTTTGATTAAAGCCCTGTGCGACTAATCTAGCCTTGTATTTCTGTATCTGTCCACTAGCATTAGTTTTTAACTTGTATACCCATTTACATCCGATCAAATTTTTGTTCTCAGGTAAATCTACCAGTTTCCACGTTTCATTTTTAATCTGCGATGCATACTCCTCCTCCATGGCAACAATCCAATTATCCTTTTGAATACATGAAACAGCTTCGTTAAAATTGGATTGATAACGACGCTGATTTCTTCGATCAAACGTTTTGGAGGTATACCCTTATTTGGACGATTAGATTGCCTTGGTAACTCTATCAAAGAATTGCTGACTGGAGCATCATTTTCTATGCTTTCTATAATCGTATCATTATTTAGCATGCCATTTGATTGGTTGGTGTCATTAGCAGTTTCAGAATCGTCGGAATCAAAGTAAATAGAAGATTCTGCTCTGGTACAGCAATCTTCCCATGATGATTGTTAATAGGTTTTGCCGGTAGGTTGCACTTTGACTTAATATCACAATCATCTATAAATTTTACGTCTCGGGAAATTACGATCTTATGTTTTGCCGGTACGAAACATCTGTATGCTTTCGATTCGGAATCAAAGCCTAGAAAAATTGCCTCTTCTGCTTTCAAATCCAATTTCTGACGCTGGGCATCTTGGATTCGTACAAAGCATTTTGCGCCAAATCGTTTCAAATTTCCATAAAATGGTTTTCTACCTTGCCAAATTTCGAATGGAGTTCGTTTTACTGCCTTCCATGGCAATAAATTTTGTAAACAATTCGCCATCACTATCGCTTCACCCCAATAACGATATTCCAATTTAGCATCCAGCAGCATACAACGGACCATTTCCATTAATGTACGATTTTTGCGTTCTGCAACACCATTCTGTTGAGGAGAATATGGCGCCGTACGATGAATTTTGATTCCGTTTATATTCAAGTATTGCACGAATTCCTTGCCGATATATTCTCCGCCACGATCTGTTCGAATACATTTAATTTTCATTCCAAATTTATTTTGGACAAGCTTGTGGAATTCTTTAAATCGTTGGAATGTTTCAGATTTCTCTTTTAACAAATACACGGACGTATATCTTGAAAAATCGTCAATAAACGTTAATATATACCGTTTATCTCCGAATGTGGCCGTTTGTATAGGTCCACATATATCACTGTGAACCAGATCCAAAATTTTTAATGAACAATTTTTAGATTCTTTTGGGAATGACATTCGAGTTAACTTTCCCTTGATACAGACTTCACATTCTGCCGCATGGATACAATTCGATTTGCAGCCTGCCAGCTTCATCCCTTCTACAAGACCATCTTTCGGAATATTTTTCACTGCGTCGATGCTGCGGTGGCCTAGAATACGATGCCATTCATGGATACAGACATTTTGTTTATTTGCAACCAAATTAATATTATTATTTGCTACACGCATCCGGTACAAATTATTTGCAATCTCCGCGATAGCAATCTGATACTTGTTGTCAGCTGACCAAATCTCACAGACATCTCCGCTGAATATCACATTTAGCCCTTTTTTGGTCAATTGTTTCACAGAAATTAAATTTCCGCCAATTTCAGGAATATACAAAACATTTTAAATTTTTACATTACTGGGAATTCCATCTTTGTTCATAAACTGCACAACCACACTGCCCTTGCCAGTCGATTTTATTTGCTGGCCGTTTGCAAGCGATACATTTTCAGTATGTAATCCGTCGAATTCGATGAATACATCACGACGACAGGAAATGTGACATGTCACTCCAGAATCGATTATCCATTCGCTTGAACATGTGCCAACAATGAACAAGATTTCATCCGTATTACGTTGTTGAATTATATTCGCCTTCGATTTGTTATCTTCATTGTTATTTCTTGCCTTCCATTTTGCATATTCATTGCACATATTTCGAAAATGACCTGACTTTTTACAGAAGTAACAGCTGACAATTTTCTTTGTTATATGTGAACCATTATTTGTTACTTTTAATGCATTCTCATCACAAATAGATTTTTGGATACATCCCGATCTTTTCGTCGTCTATGTTCCTCTGTAATTTTTG
This sequence comes from Tipula unca, assembly GCA_951394425.1. Classification (NCBI taxonomy): domain Eukaryota; kingdom Metazoa; phylum Arthropoda; class Insecta; order Diptera; family Tipulidae; genus Tipula; species Tipula unca. The sequence goes on from OX596381.1 coordinate 103,868,625, forward strand.
CACGTACCAATTCTGGCGTCAATTTTTCTTCGTCATATACCTCGAGTGCTGTAATCAATCCATCGTAGCTGCGTGGCAGGGAACCAAGTAACGTGGCACTCATGAAAAATTCTGGACTGATGTCTTCACCAAGCGCAAGCAGCTTCTGGAATAACTCATTCATGTGGTTGACATGCATCTCCATATCAGTTTCCTCTGTTGCACGTTGTCGCATTATTTCACGCAATATTCGCACTTTAGTGCCCGGCGAATCACGCTCATGGAAATCTTTTAATACTTTCCATGCTTGTTTCGCATTTTTCGTGTTTCGGATATGATGTATTTGGCTATCTTCCACGCACAATGAAATAGTTGAATGTGCTTTTTCATCCGCTTTGTCCCATTCATCGGCATTGTTCTCCGGCCGATCTTTTGTGATCGCATTCCACACTCCATCGCGCTTTAATACCATTTCCATCCTGAATCGCCAATTGAAATAATTTTCTGCATTCAACCGAGGAATTTGATATTTTGCGATAATGTCACTCATTTTTTACGTTTCGATTATTTTTACGTGTACACAAAAAAAAAAATTTAGAATAATAAAATCCTATTTAATATGCGTTGTTCTGGGCCTATAACCTTTGTTAAATTTAATTTATTTATTATCTAAATAAAGTGTTACATGTACAACAGACTACAATTTTTATTATAATAAAATATTCATTTCACTTGTCTTTTTTCTTTAGAAAACATAGCCTACATTGATTGATGAATATAAATACAAAATATTTCCAACACCACCATTCTCTCGCAGGAAAAACTACGGAGAATGAGTTGCTGAAGTTAAATTCAGGCAAAAGCCTGTCATTCACCATTTCCAGCTCAGGAATAAGTGATTTATACTTATTGAGAATCTGTCTATGCCCCGTACAAGTCCCGAACACATTCCATGCCCCAATGCACTTTAGTCGATAAGCAGCAGCACACGCTGTACTCAGAATGTGGGACTGCAATTCGGGCATATGTAGAATAGACTCCATGGCAAGAAATGGAGCAGATAACATAGCCCCGGTTATAGCCTTACAGGCTGTCCTCTGCAATCCATCCAGTCTTGCTACCGAAGACGTCAGTTCCACAACCGGCCACCAAACAACTGAAGCATACGACAGTAAGGGTAAAACCAGTGATTTATAGATGAAAGACATCATTTTGGGGGTCAGACCCCAAGAATTGCCAAAGGCCCTTCTGCATTGCCAAAAAATAGCAATGGCCTTTTGCAGCTTATAATCAAGGTGAAACTTCCAGGAGAGTTTACCATCTAGAATGACACCTAGGTGTTTAACTTGCTCTGTCCTTGTAATCGCTCTACCAAAGAGAGTGGGAACAGACAAGTTAGCATTGTCTCTGCGCCTCGTAAAGAGGACCAGATCAATCTTTGAGGCGTTGACGTACAGCCCCTTTTCAAGACACCAAGCTTCTACCATATTAAGGGCGTTCTGCGTCAGATCAGATAAGACGTTCAGGTGTTTACCAGAAACTGTCAAAACAAGATCATCCGCGTAGCTTTGCACGAAAAACCCAGATCGCTGCAATTTAACAAGTAGTTCATCGATAACCATGAGCCACAGCAAGGGTGAGAGAACCCCTCCTTGCGGGCAGCCCTTGGCTACTTTGACGGACGGTACACCCTATAGATGGGACCACCACTTCGTTGCCTCCCCTCAACCTCGTAGATGTACACAGTTCGGTTTTGCAGAATATCAAGATTTGAGATCTGATGAAGTTCCCCAATGGTGTACAGGAAATAAGATCTCAGCGAGTACGCTGCCTCGATCACGTTCTGCGTGCTGATCCAGAACAAATTATCAGATATCTATGAAAGGAGAGCCACTATATGGTAGGTGCATAGGCCGTTACAGGCGACGATGTCTCGACGAGTATGAAGACCAGGTTCATGACCGAAACCATTCGAGCAAAATTATTGACTCAGTAAGGGGCCGTAATGGCTTTTATAAACTGATTATTATTAGTAGTTGTATGTTAACCATTCAATTTGATAGATGTAGTATACATATATATTTTATCTACCAGCCACCTAAATGATAGACGCCTCAAGTCGAGAAAATCGGAGTAAAATTGGATAAATTTTTATTTCGTTAACTAATTTTAATTAATTATATAAATACATTTATTTCTTTTTCTTCTTTGCTGCAGCAGGTTTTTTATCCTCAATTTTAGGGATTTCAAATTTTCCGTTAATTTTAATCACACAATTTTCCGTGGTTACGGCTCTCAAAAGTATTATGTTTCCTATAAAATAGAGACTAAAATAATCATAAATCACTTTACAATCCTCAATCGTAAATATTTCTAATGATTTCGGTGGATCCTGAACAGCATGGAGAAAAACAGTTTCTTTGAAAAATGTAATAATATCGTTTAAACTGTTTCGATTTGAATCAATAAAATGCGTAAATGTTGCGTGAAATATGTTAACGAATGCAAGAGTCTTGAAAGGAGTGAAATTAGATTTTTCACAATACTGTATACAATCCGTAGCTAAACTTGAGGCAATTTCGGTTACTCTAAAATTCCAATCCGGGGAAAATGGCAAAAAATCGAAATTTTGCCAACAAATTTTATGAAGTGCATCCAAATTATAGGAAAGTAATGTAGGTGGTTTGCTTGGATATTCAAGAAGATGCTGAATTTTTTTAATCTCCAATTTGTGACATTCATGGCTCGCCCATATATTTAAAAGCTCATCGATTATATGGTCAATTTCTGATTTTATCGACGTGTAACTAGCTTCTTCTGAAATATATTCAAATTCATTTTCATCAAGCTCTTCTGGTACTTCTTCTTGAAACCACATTTTGATTAACAAATAACAAATTTTTTAAATCGCTCTGCTAACTACGATCATTTATGTAAACTACTAGGGTCAGTTATGTTGTTTACAAGATATTGTAGAATATTTGAAGAGACTATCTCAAACTGATAGAATTCGTACATGGCTAACTCCGCTTATCTACGCTTGTATATTTCTAGTCAAACCACTAATATGAATTACATGGATTACACCACCATCAAATTTAACCACCAAAACAACACAGAAATGGTAAAACTGTTTAATCGGACCCTCCCGCTCATTTTGATATACACTCCTCTTCTTCATAAGCCCGCACTAAAACAGATTTAATTTCAAAAATATTCGAAATTATTCACATAAAATATAATAAACAATACATTAAAGTAGCAAACCATTAAAAATACCTAATACAATTTGTTATAGTTTAACTTTTATTATTTCCAATTTGCATACAATTTTAACATTATTTCTCATTACTAAACCCTTAAAATTGAAAATGCACACACAAAAGAAATTCGGAAAGATTCGGAATAAAAAATCAAACGTCACTACTCACTATCATAAACAAAAATTTATTTGTATGAATCACGGCTGTGATCTAAGTTTATTTAAATTATTAATTTAAAATATTTAATTGAAGTTGTGTGTAATTATGTACATACGTAACATATATAATATGGTTATTCATATTCAATTGCTGTCATATGTGTGTGTCGTGTTTGCATCGTTAATTTAATGTGAGATTTGTGAAAATATAATTTAAAAAAACATTAGCTGTATAAGTATATAAAGAAATGATTGTTAGCAATTCTTGTACCAAATTGGCGAATATGTCATGATGGAAACAATGCGGCAACAGTTATATCTTACAAATTTTAACGCCAGTCCGTCGTCTTGATTTTTCATCTTGAAATTTATGTTGGCACTTTTTAAATACTGATGTATAATTATGCACAGATCAGCTGCACATTAAGCTGGGACTATTAGACCACCTCTGGTTGTTAAAAATAATAATGTAAGTGCTGCCGTGTAGCCCCGCCATATTCATATAAACTATTAAACGGAGTCAACTCGAAAAACAACAACAAAAATTTGAACGTTTTTTTTCTATTTTCTGATCACCATTTTTAATTTTTGGTTTATGAGTTTTTAATTCACAGTTTAATTGTTTCGTTCTAAAAACTTTTAAATGTTTTAAGTCTGTATTAAAACACAGATTTAAAAAAAAAATATTATGCAGACAAAATATTCAAATGTACTGAAATTTTAATTAAAATTAAAATTGTTTTAATAATGATGAAGTTGGCTTTAATTTTACTTTTTCTTTGTGTATGGGGCACGCTTATAGTTCAATCCTTGCCGCTGTTTTCGTGACAGCACCGGCGCGATTGGGTATTGTCAAACCATATTATTACATATTTAGTTTTCAACAATGTATGATGAATTTACAGACGAACAATTAACCGGATTTTAAGTATTATTTGATTAATATCATTAAAAACAAATTTTTATTTTATATATAAGTTGTGAATTAAATTTCTTTATCAGAAATTGCACCTCCAAACGTCTCGAAAACAAAAATAACCATTCCGTTTTCATCGACATCAACTAATGATCTGAAAGTTGTTCTATTTTTGTACGATGAGAAAGTTAGTTGATGATGAGAAGGTCCTCTGATTTGTGTACAGGTATTTCGCTACAATCAATTATTACTCGATACGAGCCTCTAGATTTCGAAATTTTCCAGATATCGATTTGTTGCAAAGTGATGTAAATCCTCTATGTCATAACTTTAATTATTTTTCAAATCACGTTTCTGTTATTTAAAAAAATATTTTGAATGAATAGAAAATCATTGCAGTCGCAGTCTCTATACATAAAAAGCATTTTTAAAAGTTGTTCTTTAATATCGATTTCAGGATGAATTAATCTTTTACCATCAAACTAATAATAAATTAAATCGATCTCAGTCCAATCCGGTAAAATATTGTAATTGCTCGTTGATGATATTTGAAAACCGAAGAAAAGAAACGAAACTAGAAAGCGCTTGTGTCGCCCTGTTGTTTATATTAAAATGGATTTCTGTTGTTTGATCTTCTATGGAAACAATGACTGTTCCATCGTTATTATTATTTTTATTTTCTACGGTGATTGCTCGGCAGGACTCGATATGTTCAGATTCTGAAACCATCACAACACCAGCAATCCAATTTCAGTCCGATTGCAATTTCGTTTGTCTCTTCTGCTACATTGTTAATTCTCGTTATTTCAAACTTACGTAGTGGAATATTTTGGGATGGAATTGATCCAGCCTTGAGAATTTTAAATGCACCTATTGAAATTGGTATCTACAAACTTGAGATCATTTTGATGAAGTCTTACCAGTTCTCAAACTTATGATCAATTTTTTTTTTAAATTTGTGTTCACTTGAAAAGTGGTGGAATTTAATTAACGAATTTTTGTTGCTTAAATTATTTGTGTTTTAACGTCAAGTATACCCTTTCTACGCTATTGCCACCTACGAATAAGAATTGAACTAAATTAAAAAAAAGTCGTATAGCATGCCCCATTGTACGAGCTACTTTAAAACTATTGACGATTGGAACATCACGGATCCCACGTAGCGGAAAACCTTTGAAGCGAATACACAAAAAGTTTGACGTTTATGTGCTGGGATGTTCTATCATCACTTAGATTCGCTTCGATAGAAATTTGTGTCTCTTTTTTTATGAACAAAATTGTATTCTATTTCGCAATTTATATTGTAATCATAGCCTACTCGATCCTATTTCTATAAATTCATTCGATAAAATATCACCAATATTTTTATTTTCGATGGCAAGTGAAAAGAGGAAAAAGAGATAGTTTGCAAATTTATTCTAACAGGCTGAGATCGCAATAGACAAAACGTAATTCAAAAAACGCAATGGAGCACAATTTTGTTCGTAAAAAAAGAGACACAAAAGTCTATCGAAGCGAATCGAAGTGATGATAGAACATCCCAGCAATGATTTATTTTTAGAATAAAAAATAACTATGGAGGAAATAATAAATAATTACCACACAAACCACAAAAGTCATTATGCTCGTTTTTATTTTTCCCACAAGAGACGCTTTCTCTACTTATACAATCGTCAATAAAGGCAAAAGTAAAACGATAATGTTGTTTCCATTGTGAGAGCACGGAACGATTCATATTTTGGTAAATAAACTGAAACTCTCTTATAGGGAAAATTATAATATTTTTTTTTGTTTTTGGTCGTTATACATCTTTGTAACATTGTGTACTGTTCGGCATTGTATTTTTAATAATAAATAATAATAATATTTTGTTATATGTACATATATTTTAATATTAATTATTATGTATTAATATTTTTTATTAAATGTAATAATAATAATAATTTAGTTGGTTTTAAAATTTAGTATAGATATAAAATTAACTTAAAGTTTATAAATTTAAGTGTTTATAAACTATACTATAATCTCATGTTGGAGTATATCTTTCGTAAAACTGGAACACCTCAGCGTAACATGTTATATTGCCAGCCCAATCAGGTGCTTGCATATGCAGATTGGACTGAATGCAACGGAGTGAAGGAAATAATTGGTCCGCTTGTAGAGTTTCAGCTTCTGTTGGACTCCACATCAATGAGTTCAAAACAAAATACATGATCTCTGGTTATAAAGACAATGGCACACCAGAATTTAGTAGTGGCCACTGCACGTTTGAAAAAGTGAGGAGGATCAAATATTTGGGCTCTCTTATTACTCACGATAACAGTGTGGGTGAGGATATTAAAGTGTGGCTGGAAGCTGGCAGTCGTGCTTTGTATTATCTAAGGCCATCGCTATAATCCAAACACCTATAAAGTCTCGTGAATCTGAAGCATTACAAAGTTTCGATCAGGCCCGTTGTTATGTTTGGATGTGAAAATGAGCGCTGACGAATGAGTACGAGAGATGCCTCCTTACATTTGAGAGAAGTATCATACGTGTGATTTATGGCCCGAAACGCGAAGGAAATTTTACATACCGAGTTCTGTACAATATCGAGATCAGAGATCTGATGACGATCCTTGATATTGTACATGAAGTAAGATCTCAGCGAGTACGCTGGCTCGGTAACGTTCTGCATGCTGATCGAGAACGAATTGTGTAGCGATGACTGAAAGGAGAGCCACCATATGGTAGGTGCAGAGGTCGTTGCAGGCGCCGGTGGCTCCACGGTGTAGGTCGTTGCAGGCGACGATGGCTCCACGACTTGGCCTCTTCAGATTGTCTAAGAAAGTATGAACCAAGCTCAGGATCAAAACCGTTGGAGCCAAATAGTTGACTCATTAAGGGGTCAGTAATGGCGTGTGAATTTCAAGTGTGAAACTTGAAGGACTTTTATAACTAAATTAATTGTATACTATTGAATTTTGCAAATGAAATAATTTATTATAAGACTGTGTCCGAACCCTGTAATAAATGTTTTTAGACTGTGTCCGAATCCTGTGATAAAAAATCGTGAATTAATTGACATTTATATGCAAAAACCTCATACACCCAAATTATTATAGTCTATCGCTATCATAATTTTTAACAGATCCGTGCAAATAAATTATATCATTGTGTTGTGGGCCGAGCCAAAATCTTCTATATCAACAAGTCCAACTATTTACATAGACACACACAGATTATTGCAGACTTTTTTCGACCTTAGTATTGGACAATAGACGGCAATGTTGTGTTCCATTGAGATCTATTTGTGCATAACAAAAAAGTCAAAAAATGAAAAAAGTCGTCGTCTTTTTGTATGTATTAGTGTTGGTTGATATATTTTATTCAAATAGATATTCATATTATTATACAAAGTTGCAGTTTGTCATATTCCATAGTAAAATGCAAAAATATTAGAGTTTCTTAATTTTTCAAATTTGAGGCATGTATCTACACAGCTAACACTAATATAAAAAAGTCGGTTTGTCACTTTAAATTTTGTTTAGTTGGACTTGTATAATATAGAAGATTTTAGCCGAGCAATACAAAAAAATGTGTATACATATAAAATGGCGGCTGAATCGGATTTTTATGATGTTTTTGGCGGGATGATACTATATATATACATTTATATGAAAATACTTGAATGACACACACAACACACACTGAATTAATGTAAAATGAAATAATTAAAAGATAAATAAAAATAATTAAAAGTTCGAATTTAAATTTAAATCCAATATTTTTATTTAACTTTTCATAAACTAAGCATTTTGATGAATTTCTGGTTCCGGTTCTTCCAGAGTTAACGAATCTATTGACGATTGTAAAAGTGGGCAAAGCTCCTCTCGCGGAAAAAATGATTATTAAATAGAACGATCCATTTGAAGCATGATATATATTATGTTGTTGTTTTTATATTCGAAATTAGGTCGCTGTGTGTTTTTAAACGTCATTGGATAGATAGTTTTATTTTAAACGTCAAGTTTTTTTTTATTTTAAACGACAATGGATAACTAATTTTATTTTAGAAAAATTCCGCTACGTAGAATCCGTGATGCTCCAATCGTCAATAGTGATATTATCGTTGGCGGTAATACAATAATACATATATTGTGGAACACACAGCATGCAACCACGGTCTTTACGCAATTTTCAATTTGACGTTTCAAAAAAAAACAACGTGGGGAAAAGGGATTTGAGGTGGGGAGATTTATTACACATTTTGGACGGCACAATAAAAAATTGTGAATGTAGGGGAATAATTCTCAAATATGTAATGTCAAAATTCAGTACTAAAAAATATTTATTCAGGTTTCGGGCACAGAGATTAAGATATAAATTATTTACTATATTACAATTTTAAATAGTTATTTAAATTATTTATTATGAATTTAATACCTAAATTAAAATTAAATTATTTATTATAAATTTAATATTTATTTGTAAAATGTTTGTAAATAATAAACAATTATTTTACTCATAAATTATTTTCATTGAATATCGACAAATATGCACGTGCAATGTTTTGACATTTAACTTTGCCCAACAAACCCATGATTACATATTCAGATATTTTGAAGTTCACCAGTTCTTATCATAATAAGGAACTCAGTTGGAACTAAAGCTTGCTTTAAGCTTGATTTACACTTGACGACTTTCGACGTCTACAAAAAACCTGAGATACAATGATTAAAATTTATTAAAGCGAGAACGAGAAAAATATATCGTCTGCAAAAAAAAATCATACTAAAACGATCCCAGTAAACCAAAAAAAAGCAGATGCAAACGAAAAAAAGATGTCGAGCTTCATCTGCTACTATAAACAGACGTCAATTCATATACTTAAAATGTATAATATACTAAATTTTGTACACACATTGAAAATAATTTAAAATATTATAGTTATTTTAGTTATTATAGTTATTATTAGTTATTATTAGTTATTATTAGTTATTTATGACGTTTCTTGCAGATCTGCTTAATCGTTGAATGTAAATCAAGCTTTACATTGAACGATTAAGCAGATCTGCAAGAAACGTCAAAAATAACTAATAATAACTAATAATAACTATAATAACTAAAATAACTATAATATTTTAAATTATTTTCAATGTGTGTACAAAATTTAGTATATTATACATTTTAAGTATGTACATGAATTGACGTCTGTTTATAGTAGCAGATAAAGCTCGACATCTTTTTTTCGTTGGCATCTGCTTTTTTTTGGTTTACTGGGATCGTTTTGGTATGATTTTTTTTTGCAGACGATATATTTTTCTCGTTCTCGCTTTAATAAATTTTAATCATTGTATCTCAGGTTTTTTGTAGACGTCGAAAGTCGTCAAGTGTAAATCAAGCTTAAGCTTAGATTGAGCTCTGGAAATTAGATCAGAAAACTTGAAGTAAAAATACATGGGAGTCGCTTAAAATTAGTTAACCTCCCAGTAAACAAAATTATGTAAAAGTTACTAGAAAGTAACGTATAGTAGTATTCAAATCTCGCTGGAATTCTGACAGTTATCGCGCAGAAAGAATATGGCGGATACACAGTGATGTATTAAGTACAATAATTCATGTTTATTGTTTACATCACTGAAAACTGCGCAGAACAATTAAAAAAATTTTTTTTTTAAGAATTGGATACTACTATACTCGTTTTATGTCTTAGTCAGAGACGCTGTCATAAAATAATCTTTTGGAAACAATGTCAACATTTAATTTTGGCACGGACTAGGAAAATAAATGATTAAATGACATTCATATCGAACAAAACCACAACAACATAAAAAGCAAAATCAGTATTCAATTTATTTCTTAGTTTATCGAATTAAATATTAATTTTAAAAGTGTCAGTGATTATAAGTTAAATTATAAAAACATTTTGTGATTAAAAACGTTCCATTTTAATACAAATACAACATAAAAATGTAAACAACATGAATTATTGTAATTAATAGATCACTGTGTATCCGCCATATTTTTTCTGCGCGATAACTGTCAGAATTCCAGCGAGATTTGAATACTACTATAGCTTCTTGGTTCAAAACAATATATTTAACTGGTAAAAGAAACCAAAATGTTGGTCTGTTGCTGATGAGTGATTGCATCAGAATTTTCCTCCTACTTATAATTCTGTGGAGGCATGGCATTAATGGTTAAAGATTATTGTGGGAAGAAAAAATGTCAGGTTCTGTAACATTATAACACATCTTTCAAAAGAATTAATCATTTCAAAATATAATATCGATAAAAGAAAATAGGAGAAACAAACCCCATTAATAAAAATAATTATTAAAATATAAAAAAATGAATTAAATTATATCTCTTTAAATTAAAACGAATAAAAAAACTTTTTCTACTTAAATTTAATTTTTTTTAAATATGATTTTGTTTTTGGGCTTCGTGAATATACCATTCGAGAAATTACTCGGCAATATTCTAAAATTCAATATTTTAAATCAAAAATGTTGGTCGATATTTTGTTTATTCGATATTTTGATTTGGCGAGATTTTAACACTATCCTCCCAAATAATTATATTAATGCTTTTGGGTTTTTAAGCTTTTTAATTAATCATATTAACGTTAAAATTGAGTTGTTTGTAGTGAAAACATATCTGCTTAAAACTTTTGTATTTCGGTGATTATTTATTAATTGTGAGTCTTCATTTACATGGTTGTTTTCGAGTGTTGTTTTTCAGTTTTAGTTTTTGTTGTTGTTTTTTCCATAGAAAAATTGATCGTTTACACCGTAAAAATATTGAATATGTACATTGACAGTGTACCCAAAACAACACTCGAAAACAACAGAAATATGTCCCCCATACATCTTTTTGGTTGTTTTCGAAAAATAACTTATCGATTGTTTAAATATATTTTTAATTTTTTTTATATTTATTACAATTATGAATTTAAATTTATATATTTAATAATAAAAATTGATTTTAATATATATATTTAATTCTTTTTGGTAGTTTAATTTAATAACTAAATGTAACTTATCGATACATCGATATTTTTTTGTTTATAAATGCAATCTGTCAGTGTCGCAAATATTTTTCAATTGCATATTGACACATTGACATCACAACAAACATAGATGCTACAACCGAAAAGCGATCAGTTAAGTTTTTGTTGTTGCTCACGATAAGTCGAAAACAATACTCGAAAACAACGACGAAAACAACCAGGTAAATGAAGACTTATGCTGTGTGCCTTAACACACTAAATATTGACTAAACTAAAATAAATTGAACTTTCACTATTGAACACCAGGTTATAGCTGAAAAGTCTCTTTCCGAGGTTACTTTTCGTCGACTTTTCATTTCAGTTGGGAAGTTAGTTGCAATTTAAGTTTGTACATGTTTAGAGAGAAACTTCATTTAATGTTGTCATTTATTTTTCGCAAGAATATATCTCATTTTTCCCTGTCGAACAATTTACATGACATTTATAAATAATTATTACGTTTAAAATTGTTATAAAAATACAAAGCATATAGTATGTTTGTGAACAACTCTCCTCGGTGGCTGAATTTTTTTCAATTAAGATACTTGTGTGTTCATTTAAGAGGTTGATTTTCCAGTTTTCCATTGCGTGAATCAAAAATGTATATTATGATGTAAAGAAATTTGAACATTTATCTTCGTGTCTGACTATGATTATCCTACTAATATTCGTTTATTTTAAGGTTTATTACTGGTACTCTTAAATCAGTTAAATGTGTTCCCAAATGAACTGGTTGTCATTTGTCATAAGAATTTTGTTTTTGAATAAATAGAGCTATTCCTATTGTGTAATGTGGATCGCGATATAATTTCAACAAAACTGGTAATACGTACATATAATATTTAACAATATTATATTACGTAAGAAATTATATGTAAATTATATTTACATGGATTACCTTAAAAATCAAAATACAAATTGTATTGTGAATAACTTTGTTCGCCGTTGCCGTTTATTTTTTATAATCCATCTTAATAAAAATATATTTAAATACACAAAAAGTGTATTACACAATTATTATTGTTTATCATTATCCTTTAATAATTGTAAAAAAAAAATTGTTACTCTATGTATTTTGGATGTAGTTTTTCGAATGATTCTGACATTTAATTTAGTTTAGTTAAAGTTGAGGCACATACACTGACTTTTATGCTAATGCCATCTATACATATATTGCATTAATTAACCTTACTTTAGTTTAGTTAGTTAATTTAGTCGATCGAGGCACACAGCATTAGTATTCCTTTACATGGTTGTTTTCGTCGTTGTTTTCGACTTATCGTGGGGCAACAACAAAAACTTAACTGATCGCTTTTCGGTTGTTGATTGAATTGAAAAATTACGACTAATTTACAGAATAGTGCTTCTTAACGACGAACCAATGCCTATGTTACCCTTCAAACATAACGTAAAGTAATCACACAGTTTTCGAGGACTTCATGGTACTAAAGTCTTCGCTAACGTAAAGTTTTTACGAAATGAAAAACTTGTGAAAACGAACAGACCGTCACAAGAGAAGTGAAACTATTTTGCGTAGACTTGTGTATGGATTAGTAAAACAAACATGTTTTCGATTGTACCTCGCTTTTGGGTAATGTTAACGAACGGCTAATATGAGCGGAATTTGTACACGCTTGCTTTGAATTTAAAAGACGTAAAAGTAGATTTTTTTTAAATATTTATTGCATAAATTACGTAAAATTTATTCACAATAGTGTTAAATAATTTAAAAGTTTTAATTCACATTTAGATATTCAATTAAGATTTAATTTTTTCACATTGATACATTGATAGATATATAAAATTGATTGATATATAAAATATAAAAAACATATAAATATAAGTATAAAATATTAATTTGTTTTTATTAAAACACTATAGCAACAAATTATTTGATAAAGAAAATGGCGTTCGCACACGAATACTGCTTCTACTCAACTCAATAATAAAATTATTTTGCTACTGTTCTAAAAGAGTATGTATGTAGCATGACAAAAGTTGTTTGTGTATTGGTGTTCGATTGAAAAAGGCGTTCGTAAAGTTTACGTTTCTGCATGGAATTTAGAGTATACAATTTTTTGTTGGGAGGGATATAGCTAAATCATATTCAGCAAAATAATTCAGCTTGCTTCTTTAATAATTGGTCGCCATAAAAAAATCATAAAATCATAAATTTTGTTGGTTTTTTACAATAACCTTATAACTTTATTAAAATATTCTTAACTACATAATACTAATTTTTTGTCTACATCTACAAAAAAAAATTAAATATGGGAAAAATACTATCAGTTGCTACACGTAAAATAAATCGTATAAATGTAGAAAATCGAGCACAAAAAATAATTTCAAAACCAAAACCTGTGGTGGCCCCAAAATATCCATCGACTGTAAAAGATATGGACCGTGTCATGACGAGTTTGTCATTTTATTACTTATTAGTATGATGGGAATATATTTAAAATTACATTATTTATTTTCAGTGTATCCAAATTTAATTGACGAACTAAGTAGAAAAAACCAAACGTTAGATGATAGATTAAAACACGTTTATGTCAAACGGCTCGATGATCCTGCGGAAAAAGTGGCTAGTGATGCAAACAAACTATTACCGTTTGATCGTAACACACCAGAAGATTTTGAATACGGGTTTAAAGAGCCGGAACCTCTGAAAGTCATCATTGGTAAATGTACACTGCGGCAGGTTATGCAATTTTTGACAGATCATCAAATGAATCCCAACGAGTGGACGGCCAAACACATAGCTAATCATTACAAATTAAAGGAGTCATACGTAGGTTAGAACGATATTAATATTATATTTCCGAGATATTTAAAAAAATATATATGTATAATTCTAGACGATATATTAAAATTCTTCAAGACATTTCACATTCACATCCCTAATAAAGATAGTAAAGGTCAAATGCTTATGGAACCTAATTTATCCAAGCAGTATTTATCGCAGAATGAACATAAATAAAATTGCCAACTTTCATAAAAATGTACACAATGTAGCTTATTAAATTATTTTTAATTATTAAACAACATAAGTAGGACAATCGTATAAATTAATGCTTTTGTCTTCGGAAACAGACACCACTTTATTGCTATCAGGTCCATATTTTAAGCCCCACACTTGATCAGTGTGCTCATTAAAAGTAAATAGAGATTTTCGCTCGGCAACATCCCATATTTTCACTGATTTGTCGCTGGATGATGAAGCAAATCGTTTTCCATCATCCGAGAATGATACTGAAAGAACCCATGAGGCATGTCCAGAAAGAGTACCGACAACATCCGAGTGTGCTCTAAAACGATAAAATATTCATTGGAACTAAATAATATAAAAAACGTTTAATCTAATTACACATCATAGAGCTTCATATGGCCATCATCGGAAGCGGTAAGAAGCATTTGGGAATCTGGAGAAAAACACAAACTTCTCACCGACATTGCATGACCTTCCAGTGTTTGAACAACTTTACCCGCAGCAACATCAAATATACTAATAATACCGTCGATCGCACCGCTAGCAATGTACTTGCCATCCGGACTGTATGCGATACTTAACGTAAATTTTCCATTTTGAGCATCTAAAACTTGTTCAGCTTTGCCAGTTTCAGAATTATATAGAGATATTTTCCCTTCGTGTGACCCTGAGATAACGAATTTATCACAAGGGGAAAACGCTACGGTCCACAAATCAACCGGTCCATTAGCCATTTGGTTAATCAGTTGTCCGGTTTCAGATTTCCAAAAACACAATCCTGAATCTAGCGAGCTACTAGCAATTGCTGAAAATATTTGAAATTAACTGTAAAGTGATACTTAGAAATCAATTAAGGCGGTATACTTTTTCCATCTGAACTAACAGCAACTGAAACAACCCCCAATGAATGACCTGCCATTGAATATCGTAGTACTAAAGATTCATCTTTTACATCCCATATTTTAACGAAATCATCCAACCCACCGGTCACCACAAAATCGTTATATTCTAATGCTTCTTCGGCATCACTAAACTTAGAATCTTTCGAAGCGTCTGGATTGTCCGTCGATTCGTGATTTTTCTCCACTTTTGTTCTGCCCCAACTGCAAGACCAGATACTCTCCTCATGCGCTCCTTCTTCTTTGTGAAGTAATGAATACTAGAAAATAAGAAATCATAAATGTACCAAATAATATTTCAAATTTCATTTGAATTTTTACCATTTTCGAAAATTCGCTTAATGATTATTAAAACTGACAGCTTTGCAGATACGTACATTATATAGCAAAGTCGATTTTTTATCGTGAAGTTTATTCCAAATCATGATTCCCTCCAAACAAAATAATATAAATAAGATGGTCCAGCGCACGAGTGCCCAACCTAAACGAAACGAAAACGAAACAGAAGCGAAACGTTTTTTTGTATACTACCAAACCCTACATTGACGATTGTAAAAGTAGAGAAACCGCCTCGTGTAAAAAACTAAAAACAAAGACTTGTGACTGTGATTTGTTTGGGGTATTGACTATGGAGGATATAATAAATAATTATACATAATTTCAATTTTAACATAATTTTATACATAATCAGGAAATTTGTGCAAAAGCACAAAAGACGCACTATGGTAAAATTTTTCTAATTTGTATTCTAAAACTAAATCATTAACTTAACTTGCTTAAATGCTTACAAGCAATATACATATTCCTATCGTCAATTAAACATGGTTTAAAACTAAATTAAATTAAAAATAATTTAATTGTGCAATACTGCTATACTTTAATGTACAAGCTATACTAGTATACTAAGTTTAAATAACAAAATCTATTTCACAAATAAAACTATTATTTGTAGATACTTTTGGTAAATTAATAAATTAGATCGAAAAATATAAAAACATATTTCTCATATCATGAGTCATGGCCCAAGTATAACAAGAGCTATCGTATTTTCTTTCGATTTCTGGCGAAATAGTCGAAAGATAATTTTGTTTTTGTTAAAGCCCTGTTCACGAGATCGGATTCAAATTCTAGGAATTTAAATCCGATCTCGCTCCCAATCACATCAACTAAAATGACAAAAAACGCCCTTTTTTTCTCTCGTGACTCGTGAGTTGAAATATTTTTAACTTTAGCGAAAAACTCGCAGACGACCAACTTAATAACACAAAAATTCTCTCAGAGAGAGATCGGATTTGACTTCCTAGGATTTGAATTCGATCTCGTGTACAATCCTTTATAAAAGTCAATCATAAATATGTGTATAAAAATATATAAATAGTCCAGAGATTGGAAACAAGCACAAAATTTCGATCAACACCAAACAAAATTCTCTTATATCGAATACAAACAACTACAAAACAGAAAAGGCAAAAAAAAACAAAAAAATTGGTTTGGTAGTTTTTGTCTTCCAATTATCCTTTTCATTCAAACAAGTGCGAACGAGCAAACTAGAAAAAATAAATTTGTTCGTTTTTGTAAATTTTTCGGTTTACTTGCAAGCAATCAGAATTTGTTCGGATTTTCCAAAATGTTTGGAATTTTACTTTTTTTTATCCGGTTTGTGTTGTTCGGTTGTTCCTTGTTCGTCGAAGTGAAGGAGAAAAATATTTTTAAATAATTAGGTACATTTTATATTATACATTTTATGTTTTGTATCCTGTTAAATGAAATAAAATGACTTATTAGTTCCTCAATTGAACCGTATTTTATATAGGCCTAGATTATTTATCTTTTTAAATTTCATTTCAACAATTTGTTTGAAATTCCTAAAATTTCTTTACACTTGTCAAGAATCTTTTGTTTACACAGTTCCGCTCAAATCAACCGCAGTTTTGTATGATATTTTAATTTGACGAAAATTATTAAATATCTGTCATTTTTTTATGTTTTCAAGTCAGCTCGAGCTTACTTGCAATTTTGCAAGCGAATCGGACAAACAAAAACAAAGAACAAAACGAACGGAAAAAAGAGAAACGAAAAATTCGGGTAACAAGCAAAAACAAACAAATTTTTTTTTGTTTTTTTCAAAAAGAAACGAACACAAAAAAATTCAACAAAATTTTCGATTACACTCGAGTTCGCTTGTTCTATTCTCTAATAAATACACAGCAAATTTGACATTCTTGTTTTAGTTATCTTGTCTTGAGTGTGTACGATTTGTTTATTCTGAATTTTCGTCGGCGTATGTATTTAATTAATTGTGATCTTATAAGTGAATTTCATTCCAGTTTTGTTTATTATCTAAATTAATTTGTTTTAATATTGCATTTGACTCGCGCACTGCCGACACCATTTTCGATTCGTGTTTTTATTATGTAAATCATTCTTTTTTGTATGTTTGATGGTTGAATTTTATTTTGATTTTTTGTGTATTGAACTTGTCAACGAAAAAATAAATTGACTGTCGAGAGAAAGCTCCCTCAATACACTCGATTGGCCGAGAATTCACAATCTGGCCCTTCAACAGAACCATAGCAATTTTACTCGGCAGTGGATATAATTTCTAATACGGAAACACAGCGTAACTTTTTTTCTCTGAATAATTAAAACCGACACTGTGATATACAATATGCCATTGAAATTATAAAATTAAATAAAATATATATATATGTACATATTTATATAATATATATATAATACTGAAATTAAACGGGTTTTAATTTAAATCCCCCGCCAAAATTCAAAATTAATATATTTATGCACACATGTGCATTATTGTTCCCGCCAATTTTTATTTTAAAATGTATTCGCAAATACATGCACGATTCATTAGCTTTCTTAGATAATTCGAAACTTAAACTTAGTTAAAGTCGAAACAAAGTTTAGTTTATAGTCTGATAAATGTCGTAAAAGTCGAAAGCAAAAATACTTGGGGATTTGTATTTTGCCTTGATACGTAACTTCGTCTTCTAGTTTTCTGGTGAATTGACCGCTTAACCAAGATTAAGACCCAAGATTAAGTTGTACATTTCAGCTAAGATAAACTAAGCGATGTGAGCTATGTTCCTAATTTTCGGTTGTAAATAAAGAGTTTTAATAGATCGTTGCATACTTGAGCTAAGCTATCCCAGCTATGCATTTTTGTTTTGAACTATGAAAACTACTAATGCGCGATTTACACGTTCCAACAATGTTGGCCAACAAAAAATGAAGAGATTAGTATATCGCGAAATTTATTTGAAAGACAAGAACAAACATATAAACAAACAAAATTTTGTTGGACTTATTTTCTTTTTTTTTTAAATTTGTTTCCATAAAAATAAAATTTGTTGCTATAAAATACACTCGACCCGAGTATATTTTATAGCAACAAACACAATTAATATGGCGATTTTTTTTTATTGTCAAATATTTATAGCGCAAAACCATTAAATAAACCGAAATAGCCATGAGCGGCAAGCATTTCACTGTTTATTCATTGTTTTCGTTTTAGAAAAAGAAATATAGCTACAAGAAAGAGCGTTGTGCACCAAAATTACCCGTCAAAAGTTTTATTGTAATTTGACACCGACAAAAAATTATAGCACGACGCCATTTTTGTATTATGCGTATCTCTTTTTATCGCATACACATTTTTTCTATTGCGTGTAGCTCTGAATGTCTACAAAAAATGTTGGAAAAAAATTGTTGGAACGTGTAAATCACGCATAAACAAAGATATGTTTTCTCACTTAGCTTAGCTGAAATGTACAACGGGCCTAATAGATGGATGGTATATTCGTAAAAGTTGGCTTTTTTAATCACAAACGTTTTAACTTATACCGGATTTGCATCGTGATAGTACAATAGTTTAATAGTATTATGCTATTATACTATGACGATGGAAACGCGAAGTTGGTAGTATAATACTTTATTATAATATTTCAGTATACTATCTATCAAAAATATAGAAGGTATCAAAATATCAAATTATATTTTTAACAATATATTTCATGACAGTGTACTTTTTTTTTACAATCTCGATCCGTTCGAAGTTTTTTTTGTGATATTTTGATATAACTATACGTTTTTGATTTACATACATAGTTATTGTGATTTCAATATTATAATGAAATTTCTATAAAACATTAAAATTCAAATATCAATACTCAAACAAAATTATACAGCTTACTTCACACTATATGATGGAAACCCGACTGAAGCAGCGTACATAACATCGGGAGAATTTACCATAGTATTGAGTTGAAGTTAGACGCTGATGTTTTCGCTCAAAATTTAGACCGTTTTGTTAAACTTGCTCAATTTTTCAATATTAATTTGAGATTGGCTGTGTCAATACCACTTTTACTACCAAAGTGGTTATATACTACTATATAGTTTATTATTGTGCGTTTTAAGATAACATGTCTAATTTTAGATTTTTTAATTTATTGGTTCTAGCGGTGAATTTAAATAACAAATAAATTCAACGAAATGGAGCAAAATATGGATATTGCCTTATTGGGACTGATTTACTAAACTGATTTACTGATTATACGGAGACATTTTGGAACTGTATTACACTTTTTACTAACCACAATCAATATAATAATTAAGATTAGATCGGTATACCGTCGAACAAAACGATTCTTATCTCTATGACGGATTATTATCTTTACTACGCTTTATTTTGCATATTCACAAATTCACAATACCTACTGAAAATCATTTTTTAATTCATAATATGTAATAATTATATTAGATAAAAATCTAATTTTATTATAATATTCATAATTTTATAATAAACTTAAATATCTACACGAAATATAATTAAAACAATATACACAAAAATTATCGGTGACACGGAATAGAAAAATCAAATCAAATAAGACGTCAAATTTCAAAAAGAGCAAACTATAATATGCAGTTCATTTATGTTACACTGCGTATTACAGTTTTTTCTTTTGTCAATATTCAAAAAATTGCTCATAATTTAAAAAATAATTATGTTTTAGTTGGTAACCCTGCGGCCCATTTTGCTCAAAGATAGAATTTTTTTAACTCGAGTATGGCAAAAGTAGGAGGGGCTTATATCATTTTAAGCGATTTGATTGATCGAGAGACCGGGAATTATACTATGGTAAATTTTCCCGATGTTATGTACGCTGCTTGAAGCAGCGTACATAACATCGGGAGAATATACCATAGTATAATTCCCGGTCTCTCGATCAATCAAATCGCTTAAAATGATGTAAGCCCCTCCTACTTTTGCCATACTCGAGTTAAAAAAATTCTATCTTTGAGCAAAATGAGCCGCAGGGTTACCAACTAAAACATAATTATTTTTTAAATTTTTTGAATATTGACAAAAGAGCAAACTGTAATACGCAGTGTAACATAAATGTACTGCATATTATAGTTTGCTCTTTTTGAATTTTGACGTCTTATTTGATTTGATTTTTCGATTCCGTGTCACCGATAATTTTTGTGTATATTGTTTTAATTATATTTCGTGTAGATATTTAAGTTTATTATAAAATTATGTAATATTATAATAAAATTAGATTTTTATATAATATAATTATTACATATTATGAATTAAAAAATGATTTTCAGTAGGTATTGTGAATTTGTGAATATGCAAAATAAAGCGCTAGTAAAGATAATAATCCGTCATAGAGATGAGAATCGTTTTGTTCGACGGTATACCGATCTAATCTTAATTATTATATTGATTGTGGTTAGTAAAAAGTGCAATACAGTTCCAAAATGTCTCCGTATAATCAGTAAATCAGTTTAGTAAATCAGTCCCAATAAGGCAATATCCATATTTTGCTCCATTTCGTTGAATTTATGTGTTATTTAAATTCACCGCTAGAACCAATAAATTAAAAAATCTAAAATAAGACATGTTATCTTAAAACGCACAATAATAAACTATGTAGTAGTATATAACCACTTTGGTAGTAAAAGTGGTATTGACACAGCCAATCTCAAATTGATAATGAAAAATTGAGCAAGTTTAACAAAACGGTCTAAATTTTGAGCAAAAACATCAGCGTCTAACTTCAACTCAATACTATGGTAAATTCTCCCGATGTTATGTACGCTGCTTGAAGCAGCGTACATAACATCGGGAGAATTTACCATAGTATTGAATTGAAGTTAGACGCTGATGTTTTCGCTGAAAATTTAGCCTATTTTGTTAGATTTGCTAAATTTTTCACTGTCAATTTAAGATTGGCTGTGTCAATACACAGTTTCTTATTATTTTAGTTTTATTTTAGATTTTTCAATTTATTAGTTGTAGCGGCCATTTTAAATAACAAATAAATTTATCGAAATGGAGCAAAATATTGATATGGCCGTATTGGGACTGATTCATTAATTTACTACACAACAACAAAACACAATTCCAAATTAAACGGAGACATTTTGGAACTGTATTGCACTTTTTACTGACAACAATCAATATAATTAATATTAATCAAATGACGAAAGGTGGGTGATTTCTGGTAGATCAGCAAACCGTCGGACAAAACGATGCTCATCTCTATGACGGATTATTATCTCTACTACGGTTTATTTTGGATACTCACAAATTATGAATTTTGAATGAATGCGAATACCTGCTGAAAATCATTTATTTTAATTGATAATATGTAATAATTATATTATGTATATAAAAATCTAATTTTATTATAATATTACATAATTTTATAATAAAATTAAATAGCTACACGCAATATAATTAAAACAATATACATATGTACACAAAAATTATCGGTGACACGGAATAGAAAAATAAAATTAAATTAAACGTCAAAATTCAAAAAGAGCAAACTATATAATATGCAGTTCATCTATAGTACGACTGCGTATTACAGTCATAATTTAGAAAAATATATTTATTTGTTGGTAACCCTGCGGATCATTTTGCTCAAGGCTTGTACACGAGTTAGGAAATATTTGCTAGGAAATCATAGCCGATCTCTCTCCCAATCAAATCAACTAAAATGACGAAAAACACGCCCCTTTTTCTCTCTTTGAGTTGAAATATATTTAACTTTTGAGCAAAAAACTCGCAGACGACCAACTTAATCACACAAAAATTCTCTTAATCACACAAAAATTCTCTCAGAGAGAGATCGGCTATGATTTCCTAGCAAATATTTCCTAACTCGTGTACAAGCCTTCAAAGATAAAATTTTTTTAACTCGAGTATGGCACAAGTAGGAGGGGCTTATATCATTTTAAGCGATTTGATTGATCGAAAGATTGGAAAAAAGGGGAAAAATGTACTATGGTAAATTCTCCTGATGTTATGTACGCTGCTTGAAGCAGCGTACATAACATCGGGGTAATTTACCATAGTATAATTCCCGGTCTCCCGATCAATCAGATCGCTAAATGATATAAGCCCATTTTACTTTTGCCATACTCGAGTTAAAAAAAATTCTATCTTTGAGCAAAATGGGCCGCAGGGTTTCCAACTAAAACATAATTATCCAACTAAAACATAAATTATGAGCAATTTTTTGAATATTGACAAAAGAGCAAACTGTAATACGCAGTGTAACATAAATGTACTGCATATTATAGTTTGCTCTTTTTGAATTTTGACGTCTTATTTGATTTGATTTTTCGATTCCGTGTCACCGATAATTCTTGTATATAATGTTTTAATTATATTTCGTGTAGATATTTAAGTTTATTATAAATGTATGTAATATTATAACAAAATTAGATTTTTATATAATATAATTAATACATAATGTCAATTAAAATAAATGATTTTCAGTAGGTGTTGTTCATTTGTGAATATCCGAAATAAACCGTAGCAGAGATAATAATCCGTCATAGAGATGTGAATCGTTTTGTATGACGGTATACCGATCTACCAGAAATCACCTGTCGTCATTTGATTAAAATTAATTATTAATGTTGATTCTTTGTCAGTAAAAAGTACAATATAGCTCCAAAATGTCTCCGTTTAATTTGGAATTGTGTTTTGTTGTTTAGTCGGTAAATATGGCGATTTGTATATTTTGCTCCATTTCATTGAATTTATCTGTTATTTAAAATCTCTGCTAGAAATAATAAATTAAAAAATCTAAAATAAGATATGTTATCTCAAAACGCACGATAATAAACAATTTGGTATTGATACAGCCAATCTCAAATTGATAATGAAAAATTTAGCAAGTCTAAACAAAATGGACTATTTTGAGCGAAAGCATCAGCGTCTAACTTCAACTCAATACTATTATAGTAAATTCGATGTTATATAAGCCTCTATTCCATTGTGAAAAATTTGCTGTCAGCAAAACCAAAATGGGATAAAAATATAGATTTGCTGGTGGTGCAAAAGAAACAAAAAGTTTCATCAGCAAAATTTTACTGGAGAGAAAAATGTGTTTGTGTTGGTGTGTTGCCATAATTTATTATAGAAAAGTATCAAGTTGAGTATTTTTTATGGCAACATTTACACACATCGACATAAAAATTGTGTGCGGATACGAAATTTTTTTCACACACACATGTTTGGATTTTTTTATGGTCAAATGTTATTTTGTTGTACATTTTTTTTTAATATATCAGACGTTATAATAACAAATTATTATTATTATTATTATTAATTATATTACAATAAACTATTTATTATGTAATAACATATGAATAAATGAATAAAATTATGTTCGCACTCTAGACATAAAAAAAATTATGAAATTTGTTGGTTATGTTACAGAAGATGTCAAAACGTAACCATAAAAGTTTCGCTATAAAATAAAAAATAAAAAAACTACTATCTCTGTCACACTAATGGAGTTTTTTCTTTTCTTTCTCCTTTCATTATGGCAACAAAAAAATGTTGGCAGTAAATTTTTCACAATGGAATAGAGGCTATACTTATATGTACGCTGCTTGAGCAAAATGCATCGCAGGCTTCGAGCATAAAGATATATAGAGAGAGTGTAAAACTTAAAATGTATGAAAAGTGAATAAGAAAATCGTACTACAACTTCTGTCAAAAATTTTTTTTTTTTTTTTGTTTATTTCATGTTTTGTTTTTTTGTGTTTAACATCGAAATAAAATTAAAAATTATAAGTGAAAAATATAAAATGGCCAAATTAATTAAGTGTTGTGTGACAAATTGCTTCAATATGAAGCAAATTAATACAAAAAAAAACAATTATAAAAAGTGTTTAATTAACTTTTTTAGGTAAGTGTTAAGTGTATATTTTTTCAAAATTTTTTTAATCCCTTCGATCGCAATTTAATTCACACGAATTAAAATTAAAAATAATTGTGCAGTTTTAAAGTGTATTTAATCCTTATTATGGCCAACCATTTTAGTTTAAATCAATTTTAGTTTTCTATCAAAAAAATTAAAACTAAACTGTTTGTATACCAAAAATAGAACAAAATTACGCGGCCATTTTGCTTTTTTTAATGTTTATATAAAAACGTTCATAGACGGCGAAACTATTTTTTTTGTGGGTTTTTTTTCTGCTGTTAAAATGCGTGAAAATTTTATTTATAAGATTAATCATCCCTTTAAAAAAATATTAAAATGAAATTATATTATCTAAAATAAAATGGGTGGAATTATTTTCTACAAGTATATTGTAACAAATATTTATCAATTTTGTATTGTGGTACATAATTATGTACATTTTACATATTCATAAATTTCTAAAAATCCAAATTTGTTAACCCTATAAAAAATTAAATAATTTTATGTGCGACTATGGCAATAAACAAAAAAAAAATGAGAGAAATAAAAAAAAAAAATATATGTTTTGACAGGAGTTGTAGTACGCTCAAAATATATTATCCTACCCGGTTGATCGCAGGGTTACCAAAAAAAAATTTTTTTTTCTAAATTATGACTGTAATACGCAGTGCACTATATACCGGGTTTCCATCGTGATAGTATAATAGTTTAATAGTATTATGCTATTATACTATGACGATGGAAACGCGAAGTTGGTAGTATAATACTTTATTATAATATTTCAGTATTATTAAAACCGTTTTAAAGGCCATTACTGGCCCCTTACTGAGTCAACAATTCGGCTCCAGCGGTTTCGATATTTCAGTATACTATCTATCAAAAATAAAGTAGGTATCAAATTATATTTTTAACAATATAATTCATGACAGTGTACTTTTTTATTACAATTTCGATTCTTTCGAAGTTTTTTTTGTGGCATTTTGATATAACTATACGTTTTTGATATACATACATAGTTATTGTGATTTGATTATTGTAATAAAATTTGTATAAGACATTAAAAGGCAAATTTCAATAATCAAACATAATTATACAGCTTACTTCACACTATTTAATGGAAACCCGACTATGAATGATAGTATAACACTATTATACTATCAGGTATTAGATGAACTGCATATTATATTAATTTGCTCTTATTGAATTTTGACGTTTAATTTTTTATTTTTCTATTCCGTGTTATGGTGTTATGACGCTAGTTTTGAAGTGCGATAAAGTGCTATAAACCATTTATAATGTTGTTGGATCACATTATTTAAATGTTGCACTGGTTTTTCTTTAACTAGTTTTTCTTGTAATCGTATAATCCATTCCAATGCTTGGCCTAATGATACTGGATTATTTCCGGGATAATTAAAATCTAATTGATGGGAGAACTTGTGAACTCGAGCAGTCTATTAAATTCTCTTTCAACCATTTCATCTTTATGATTTGGTACTGATTTTCCTCCAGCCCCGTACATTGGACAAGCTTGTTTTATTGGAGCCATTTCCATACCAGTTTGTCTGCTCAATATAGTTAGAGGTTTACCCCATATTCCAGTAACCACCATTGCACCTAGATCAGCAATGTAATTATTATTTCGAAATGTGGCAATACGCCCTCCAACACGATCTCTTGCTTCTAACACAGTAACATCCATTCCAAATTGTTGAAACTGTTGCGCTGCTACTAGTCCTGAAATTCCCGCAACAATTACAACCACTTTTGAAAATTTTTTAAGTGGTAATGATTTTTTTTATATGCTTGAAAATACCGTAAGTTTAATTTTAAATTTTAATCAAATTTAAATTTTTACAATGTTTCCAATTGAAGATGTCAAAAAAAGTGTGTATGTCAAAAAAAAAGAATCAAAATGTAATTCTTTTCTGCTAGAATTGCCCACTTTTTTTGCTAGACAATTTGAGCTACGCTGGTTTTTTGACATATAACGATTTTTTTACGTACTATATCGTATTCACTCACACATGTGTATATTTTGTATACATGTTTTTTTTCTCGCTCGGTTTGTCTTTTCTAGCCGCTAGAAAAGTCGGAAAAAAAGCCAGTGTCATAATACCATAAGAAAGAGAAACGAACAGGAGACAACATTATTATAATAGACGCCACGTGCGTTAGCATCACAAAACGTAAACATAAACAAAATAAAATAATAAAAGATTAAAATCACCATTTTATTGTAAAAAAAAATATAAATTACAATAAACTTTTAAATGTTACAACTTTGCGTTTTTCTTAGGATTTTCATTTTATTTATTTTATGTTTTATCACAACAAAAATATTCTAATCATATTTACGAAAATGAATACTCAGTGTAATCTTGTACGTTAATAAATCAGTATTTCTGTAGAAAGTGACTGGTAACTTGTCAGTATTTATGTAGAGTGACTGGTAATTGACCATATTAAATAAAATGAAATTATGGAACAAATAAGAAATTTTCTTCAAATATATTTCGAGTTTATATTATATTACACAAAAATAGTACTTATTATATAATTATTTACTAAACAAAGATTAATCGTCTCGTGTGTTAGAATTCATGTTCTTAATATGTTTATTTGGCAGCAATGGTAATGAGTGGACGATCCATAACCCATTTACAGAGCTCTCACAATGGAAAACTTTTTACTTTTTAAATACAAGTTTGTATGAATTTTATTTTGAGAAAAAAAAATTGTTTGTTCGTTATGTTGGTGAAAATCTTTTAGAAAAAGTTATCGAACTCCTAACTTTTGCCTTAAGAATTGACACGAATGAAGTTAACAACATTTTAAAATAGGCGCCAACAAATATTTTTCGTTAACAGAGCTCTCACAATGGAAAACTTTTTACTTTTTAAATACAAGTTTGTATGAATTTTATTTTGAGAAAAAAAAATTTTTTGTTCGTTATGTTGGTGAAAATCTTTTAGAAAAAGTTATCGAACTCCTAACTTTTGCCTTATGAATTGAAACGAATGAAGTTAACAACATTTTAAAATAGGCGCCAACAAATATTTTTCGTTAAATGTCAGCATATCATAACCCAACAAAAAAATAATTTATAATTTTCTATTTAGTACACTGTCTAAATACTATTATAATTAATTGTACTTTCAATTTTTATTACAAAATTAATTTTTTTTAAGAAATACGAGAACAAAAAAATTATTATTAACTATATAGAGGTTGGAAAATTAAATGTCACAATTTTTGTAAACAACTTTTGTAAACAATTCTTAATAATGATGAAGTTGGCTTCAATTTAATTTTCTTTTTCATTGTGCGAGCTAAAAAAAATCAAAAGGCAAAAGTCAAAAGTAAAAAGTTTTTACATTGTGAGAGCTCTGTTAGTGAATAAACTGAAAAATATCAAGTTAAAAATTAGATTAGAATTTTTAAAAAATTAGATTGCCTTTAGTAAATAACATATAACAACATACTTAGCGATAAATTGTAGCGGAGTCCAGGTTGAGTAATCAGCGGTGGGCATGGATTTACTAGCGTAACTGGTACGATTGTCAATACCAACGAACTTTTAGGAAGACCAGAATTTTGACCACCTTCTTTTAAGTATTGTGCACTAAGCGAAGCAGCAATTATTGATGTCCAAACGCTTTGTTTCCACATCAATTCAGAGGATTTCACCAAATTTTTCTCAGCGTTCCCTCCAGCCCATCCGCCAGCAACGCAGAATACTGTATCTAATTTTTCACCATTCAACACCAGTTGTAGATTATTCAAAATTTAGGTTTCCTGTGTATATCAGTCAGCATCCCGTTCAAGAATAATACTATGGTCGGGTGTTTCATTGTTGATAAGATCAATGCTTAATACACAAAAATAAATCGTAGTCATGAGTTTTGTAATTTTTATATAACTGCACACGTTACAATCAACAAAAATTGGTTCAATCAATCATCAACGACTAAACAAGCGGGTTCCCCTTATTTTTAATTAATACAAAACGTTTCGTTTACACAAAATTTAGAGATTCAAAATGTGATACGACTGTAGCTCCTCGAGTACCACGTCCACCATAAACTAAAATACGTCCAGCACTCATTTTTTATTTTATTTGCTAGAATATTTTTATGATTTATGCACTATCTACTGCACACACCACTACTGAACTGACACAAATGACAGAAACAGAACGCAGTCGTAAAATAAAAACTTTCGAAAAAAATTGAAGATGAAGCTATTGAAGATGTCAAATAAAAAGTGTGTATGCAATACCAATATATAATAGGCCGATTTTCTACATCAATTTTGAAATTGCATATGTATGCATCGAGTAATAACAAACAAAAATCGCTCCATACAAATCATATGAAAACTACTTTTTATTTTGCATTTTTTGGTCTTAGATTTGTAATAACTTATAAATTAGGCCCAAAGACACTTTTTCATGTACCTGAGTACAAGGAACAATATGTTTTCGTTCATTTTAAGATGAAAAATTATTCAATTTCCACACTTTTCATTCATGAATTTCAACAACTCTCAGTCAAGATTATCATTATTTTTTTAGGGGTAAATATGAGAAATTAATAATTTTCGCTATTCGTGTCCCTTATTATTCATATTAAACTGCATCTGTTTCACATTCGAAATAAGCGAGCTAACAAAAATCGGTTGGTGTGAGTGACAGAGATAAATAGAATTTTTACGAAAACAAATGGAATGAAAACTCGCGAATTCTCAGGAAGAGTATAAAATACAATATAAAATATTTATAATTTACACACACATGCAAACCGGAGAAAATATACTCAACTTGAATTTCTGTAATTATAAATTTTAGTTATACATTTTTAGTGGGAGAAATATGACGCACAATTTCACGTGGGCGTTTTATTGTTGGAATGTTGCATTTATTGAATTAAATTAATTTTTTTTATGATCAACTAGTTTATTATAATTTATGTTTTACAAAAAAAATGTTCGCTATCATATATTTGTTGCACATAAATAATAATAAACTAGTAAATTCATTTTAATAAATTAATTTAATTCAATAAATATAATTATACCAGCAATAAAACGCCCACGTGAAATTGTGTTGTGCGTCATATCTCTTCGACTAAAAACGTGTAACTAAAATTTATAATTATAGAAATTCAATTTCTCCGGTTTGCATGTGTGTGTAAATTAAAAATATTTTATTTTGTATTTTATACTCTTCCTGAGAATCCCCACCTATTTTCATTCCATTTGTTTTCGTAAAAATTCTATTTATCCCTGTCACTCACACCAAGTGATTTTTGTTAGCTCGCTTATTTCGAATGTGAAACAGATGCAGTTTAATACGAATAATAAGGGACACGAATAGCGAAAATTATTAATTTCTCATATTTTCCCCTAAAAAAATAAGATAAATCTATACTGAGAGTTGTTGAAATTCATGAATGAAAAGTGTGGAAATTGAATAATTTTTCATCTTAAAATGAACGAAAACATATTGTTCCTTGTACTCAGGTACATGAAAAAGTGTCTTTGGGCCTAATTTATAAGTTATTACAAATCTAAGACCAAAAAATGCAAAAAAAAAAGTAGTTTTCATATGATTTGTATGGAGCGATTTTTGTTTGTTATTACTCGACACATACATATGCTATAACAGACTTGTCAGGCCATGAATACATAGGCATTGGTGTATGTCAAAAAACAGAATCAAAATGTAATTCTTTTCTGCTAGAATTGCCCAGTTTTTTTGCTAGACAATTTGAGCTACGCTGGTTTTTTGACATATAACGATTTTTTTACGTACTATGTCGTATTCACCCACACGTGTGTATATTTTGTATACAAGTTTTTTTTCTCGCTCAGTTTGTGTTTTCTAGCCGCTAGAAAAGTCGGAAAAAAAGCCAGTGTCATAATACCATAATGGTAATCTTTGTGTACATATGTATATTGTTTTAATTATATTTCGTGTAGCTATTTAATTTTATTATAAAATTTTGTAATATTATAATAAAATTAGATTTTTATATAATATAATTATTACATATTATCAATTAAATTAAATGATTTTCAGTAGGTATTGTGAATATGCAAAATAAACCGTAGTAAAGATAATAATCCGTCATAGAATGAGAATCGTTTTGTTCAACGGTATACCGATCTAATCTTAATTATTATATTGATTGTGGTTAGTAAAAAGTGCAATACAGTTCCAAAATGTCTCCGTATTTTTTAAACAGTTTTAAAAAATACGGAAACATTTTGGAACTGTATTGCACTTTTTACTAACCACAATCAATATAATAATTAAGATTATATCTCCAAAATCTCTCCGTATAATTTGGAATTATGTTTTGTAGTAAATCAGTTTATAGTAAATCAGTTCCAATATGGCCATATCCTCATAGTAAATCAGTCCTAATATGGCCATATCCATATTTTGCTTCATTTCGTTGAATTTATTTGTTATAAATTCACCTAGAACCAATAAATTAAAAAATCTAAAATAAGACATGTTAAACGATATAGTAGTATATAACCATTTTGGTAGTAAAAGTGGTATTGACACAGCCAATCTCAAATTTATAATGAAAAATTAAGCAAGTTGAACAAAACGGTCTAAATTTTGAGCGCAAACATCAGCGTCGAACTTCAACCAACTCAATACTATGGTAAATTCTCCAATGTTATGTACGCTACCCAAGTATAACAAAAGTGAAAATTTGAATCTAGTACGAAATTTTTTCCGATTTTCGATAGCAAAAATCGGGAAATGATGAAATTTGGTTTCAAAATTTTAACACTTACAGCGTTGCTGAATTTTTTTTTTATTTTTGTCAGAAACGCCATTTCGGTTGATTATCTTTTCTTGCAGTGAAATTTTATATGTTTTATTTTCGAGTGTTTTCCATGTTATTTAATTTACATTAATTTTATGTTTATAATAAGTTATTAATTAAGTGTCAATAAATATATTTTGTTTGTGTGTACATAAATATAAATTTCGGACGTGTATAATTTTTTTTGTATATAGTTAGTTCATATCATTTTGTTCAATCATTTATTGAAAGGTAAATATTTTGTTATGATTAAATAAGGTTATGTTTAGTAAGTAAATTTGGTTTATCTCAATATTGGGGCAAATTAGATATTTTGGCACCTTTAAAACTAATCGTAATCTCAACATGTCAATAATTTCCTGCACCCATCTCTGAACTTTTTATCTCGACAATAATTTTTCCGCTGTTGAGATGAACCAAATTTATGTGCCATTCATTGCCTTACCTCAACAAATTTTTTTATTTATATTGATTTTAAATTATTTTTAAAAATATAGGTATCTTAAAATTCAGAGATGTCGGAACGGACCAGACAAAGGCGAATGAAGCTAGAGTTACAAAGAAAGCTTCCTCATCATACATCACAATCAACTTAATTCGACGTCAAATGGCTGTGAACTAATAATCCCGTGATTATAATTAAATGTACTAAGAATTAATTGAATTTAAGAAGAGAAATGTTTTTTTATTATTAATTTTTCATATTTAATAATTAAATGTATTTATTTAAAACCGTTAAAAAAAATTTTTTATTTATATTTTCAAATTTAAATCTCTGCCACTAAAATCTGTAATAAAGGCTGCGCCCACTATTTTGCTATTGACGATGGAAACCCGCTATTAAACGAAAAATATTGTTTGCGTATCTAATGCTGTGTGCCTTAACACACTAAATATTGACTAAACTAAAATAAATTGAACTTTCACTATTGAACACCAGGTTATAGCTGAAAAGTCTCTTTCCGAGGTTACTTTTCGTCGACTTTTCATTTCAGTTGGGAAGTTAGTTGCAATTTAAGTTTGTACATGTTTCGAGAGAAACTTCATTTAATGTTGTCATTTATTTTTCGCAAGAATATATCTGATTTTTCCCTGTCGAACAATTTACATGACATTTATAAATAATTATTACGTTTAAAATTGTTATAAAAATACAAAGCATATAGTATGTTTGTGAACAACTCTCCTCGGTGGCTGAATTTTTTTCAATTAAGATACTTGTGTGTTCATTTAAGAGGTTGATTTTCCAGTTTTCCATTGCGTGAATCAAAAATGTATATTATGATGTAAAGAAATTTGAACATTTATCTTCGTGTCTGACTATGATTATCCTACTAATATTCGTTTATTTTAATTGTAAAAAAAAAATTGTTACTCTATGTATTTTGGATGTAGTTTTTCGAATGATTTTGACATTTAATTTAGTTTAGTTAAAGTTGAGGCACATACACTGACTTTTATGCTAATGCCATCTATACATATATTGCATTAATTAACCTTACTTTAGTTTAGTTAGTCAATTTAGTCGATCGAGGCACACAGCATTAGTACTAATTGCAAAGTTTGGTGGGTTAATATTTAATTATGTAATTCACATTTTCGATTTTTAAATATTTAATTATTTTGAACATAGGTATATGTATAATTTTAAATTGACATTTCCACCCAAAACAACAGCCGTAGACCGTGGTGCTGTTCTGATTTTTTTTATAAAAATCGCATATTCAGCGTACCCCAAGTATAACAAAACTGAAAATTTGAATCTAGTACGAAATTTTTTCCGATTTTCGGTAGCAAAAATCGGGAAATGATGAAATTTGGTTTCAAAATTTTAACACTTACAGCGTTGCTGTATTTTTTTTTTAGTTTTGTAAGAAACGCCATTTCGGTTGATTATCTTTTCTTGCAGTGAAATTTTATATGTTTTATTTTCGAGTGTTTTCCATGTTATTTAATTTAAATTAATTTTATGTTTATAATAAGTTATTAATTAAGTGTCTATAAATATATTTTTTTTGTGTGTACATAAATATAAATTTCGGACGTGTATAATTTTTTTTGTATATAGTTAGTTCATATCATTTTGTTCAATCATTTATTGAAAGGTAAATATTTTGTTATGATTAAATAAGGTTATGTTTAGTTAGTAAATTTGGTTTATCTCAATATTGGGGCAAATTAGATATTTTGGCACCTTTAAAACTAATCGTAATCTCAACATGTCAATAATTTCCTGCACACATCTCTGAACTTTTTATCTCGACAATAATTTTTCCGCTGTTGAGATGAACCAAATTTATGTGCCATTGCCTTACCTCAACAAATTTTTTTATTTATATTGATATTAAATTATTTTTAAAAATATAGGTATCTTAAAATTCAGAGATGTCGGAACGGACCAGACAAAGGCGAATGAAGCTAGAGTTACAAAGAAAGCTTCCCCATCATACATCACAATCAACTTAATTCGACGTCAAATGGCTGTGAACTAATAATCCCGTGATTATAATTAAATGTACTAAGAATTAATTAAATTTAAGAAATGTTTTTTTATTATTAATTTTTCATATTTAATAATTAAATGTATTTATTTAAAACCGTTAAAAAAAAATTTTTATTTACATTTTCAAATTTAAATCTCTGCCGCTAAAATCTATAATAAAGGCTCCGCCCACATTTTGTTGAAAACATAACCTAACTCTTTTTCATCATTGTCCGACTATTCGCGACAACGTTCATAGTAAATCTTACAATAAGTCGGACATATTTGATGAAAAAAGTCGGAGAGAAATTCATCAATTTTTCCGAAAAATGAGAAAAAAGTCGGATTTCGTTATACTTGGGACCTAGGTAGTCGTAGCAGTAAAGTAGCTACAACATATTCCAAAATCTCTCCACATACAAATTTGATAAGCTCTCCACTCCTAACTTCATATTGCATACCAAAAAAAAAATATTGTAGCAGTGAACATTAATCAAATTGTAGTGAATTTTTTCTACTTTTTTTTATATTATTTCAAAAAATACAATAATATATAGTTTTATTTGTATTTTAATTACTTTACATTTAATAATAACTTAACAATATAATAAAAAGTTGAAATTTTTGGTTTTCCAAATATAAATAATAGATTTCAGTGTGATTGAGAAAATAAAATAAAAGAATTTCGTCTACATTTCGAATATGGCTGCCATTGGCTTGCCAACTTGCGTTTACTTGTGTCTTTGTTTTTGTAAAAATGTGAATTTTATAAAAAAAAAATTATTTTGTTGAAAAAATGTACGTAGCTATTTGTGTTGAATAAAAAATAGAAAAATACATTGTATATGGAAAATTTTAAATAGAATTTCAAATTTATTATTAAATAAAAGTACTAAGTGCCTTGTGATTATACATGTATGTTAGAAATTATGTATATGAGTAAAGAAAAATAAGAAACATATATTTTTTATACTAAATTGGATTATATCAAATAAGAATTACCTTGGGATTATATTTTAAATTGACCAGTCAATTTTATATATGGCCGTAAGTTCACTAGAAATATTTTTTAATAATAATATAATTTTTGCATTGTGTCTGTATGTGACGTGATAAGCTACAAATTGTAGCCTACAATCACAAAGATTTTACTAATCTTATTAGATACCACTTTACGTACCTTTCCGCTGTATTTTATAATGTTCTATATCAAATATTTAAACCTAAATTGTCGTGTTTGTTATTCCCTTGCTATATGAAAAATTTTATGTTCCTATTAATTTTTGAGTTTTGCTAATTTTGCAGTAAAGACTAATCAAAACGGTAACTTTCTCGATTTTAGAATTAATACCAGGGCATCGAACTGAAATATGACGGCTCGCATAAAGTTATGGCAAGTTTTGTGTTGGTATGAGTAAATTTCTATTTGTGTTAGTGCTACAAAAGCCTTTAATTAATTTAATAAAAATTCGTAGTTAATATTTTAAATATATTACATATTTTTAATAGTGAAGATAAACACCATTTATTTAGTAATTATTGTTAAATGTTGAATTATCTCATTTGGATAAATGACAGTTGATTGGTCGACTTATAGTTCGAAGATTATCTCAAAGTTATATTGAAATTTGAATGAAATATCTAAAAGTTGAAATTGCATTTATTTATCGTCTACATAATATTAGAACCATCTTTTATTCCAGAAACCGATAGGAATATACACACATGTTATTGGTTTGTTCATCATGTACGATACGAAATAATTTTCCTAGTACCTTGCAAGATTATTCTACAATTTTTTGGTGCCGGCAAAGCCGCACATATTTTAAGGCTTGATAAAAACATTTCAAATATTTTTGTATTTTAAATTCAATTCTTTATCTTGCTGTGGCTGAGGGTCTCCTCACAAATTGTAGTCTGGTTTTAGCTTCCTTAGCCTATCCTGTTTACCAGCCAAATCGAAGAAGTATGGCTACTGATTCATTCGTAGTTTAAAGACGGGTTGTAGGTACTGATCAGATAATCCACAAGAGTGATAAACAATGATTACCTGTAATCAATGGGTGTATCCAGCTTACGTAGGTCTCACTAAACAAGTGAGATCGTACATGCCTGTATGCTCTGCATTCAAAAAACATCTCAGTAAAAATAAGTGTTGAGTCTCTTTGTTTAGTGAGACTTGCAATTCTTGTCTATTTTGAGGAGATCTCTAAACTATTTTTTGAGCCTCCATTATCATTTTTGAACTTTTTGTTTTTGAGTGTTAATTAGATATAGGTAACTGATAAATCGAAACCTATAAACTCAATTTTTTGTTTAATTCAAATAATAATGAAACGCAATAATAAATACTTAATATCCTTATATCGGGAATCCAAAATTTGTATGACTGCCATTACAACCTCAACATCCAGATTGTTCTCTAGTAACTCATCAAACGCTATCGTGTCTTTTAATTTTTCCATTATAATTATGTATTTTTATGTAGAATCAAAATTGTTTTAATCGTATTTACCAACGATTTTCGGCAGATGGCTTAAAGTAAAACAGGACAGCATGAATAAAAAGGACTATGAATAAGATCTACTAAATTTTTGAGGCTGCTGTTTTTCACTCCCTCGAAAATATTGGTGACTTGGGAATAACTGACAATATCTTATTAATTTGTCCTAAAACAGCCGTATCATTTAAATGACGCTCTTCATTACCACTACTACTAAAAATAGCATCGGAAGCGACTGTTTCCGGCGTAACAGGTGATGTCGATGGATCCGAAATTGATGATGTCCCTGTTTGAATTTTTCAGCGTTTGAATTTAACATTTAATTCGCACGTTGAACAAATATACATTATTTTTTCTTTAATCGATTGCGGCAACCGACCCTTAACATAATTTTTAAATTACGAAAATGTTTGCAAAATTTTAAATTCTCTTCATGCTAAATTTAATATTGTATTACTTATTAATCATATATCATTTCGAGGGATGGAACTGTGAATTTAAATAAAACGCAGAAAAATTATTTTAGTGGCCACGAATGTGACTTTATTTCAAAGATAATTTTATGGCATAAAAATAATTTTTATTTACGGCTGGCGCGTGAATGGCGTAATCTGGAGGTCTAATTTTCGATCACTTCGCAGCATTTATAGCCATAGTTCGGCTATAAAGCGTCGAATGATGGCTTCCAAGTGGTAAATAGCCTGGCTGATCAGCGTAGAGAAGTTTACATACCCCGAAAGTAAATAGTCCAGCGGTCTTAAATCACGATCGCGGTGGCCAGTTGACAGGTTCATTTCTCAATATTAATCGTTCTTCAAATGTTTGTTTCAGTAAATTAAGGTATCAACAAATAAGAATCATGTCTAGATACCGGCCTCTGTTGACTATAACGTTTTTACCAGCATCATTTGAACACATATGGTCCGATGATTCCTTCGGTCCAAAAAGCATACCAAACGGTATCTTTTTGTGGATGTAATGGTTTTTGAACAATGGCTCATGGAGTATCTTTTCTTCAAATGGGACAAATTCTGCTTTTTGACATAGCCATTTAACCAAAATTGAGCAACATCACTGAATAAAATTTTGTATGGAAAATTTGCATCGATGTCAATATTGGCTTCGGCTCATTGATCGAATTAGCGGCGCGAACGATTGTCAAATGGTTTTAATCCCTACATATGTTGATCTTGTAAGCATGTAAACCAAGATCCTTAAATCCTCCATAAAGATGTTGGATCATGTCCAAATTTTTGTGCACGATAGCGAATCAATCCATTTGGATCCTCTTCAGTACTACGCACTACAGTTGCCATCGCCTGCTCGCAGTGCTTCGTATTGAGTCTTACGGGACGCATATTATCATTTAGAGTAAACATGGTACGAAAGCGAGGCATAGTTAATCGAATTAACTGCTCCGATGTACAATTATGTGGACCATAAAATAGAAGCAGCGCACGATAATTTTCACGAACTGAATCATGATTTTCAAAGTAAATTTGAACAATTTGCAAACGTGGCTCTAGCGTAAGTCTATTCATTTTGAAATTGCAAACCAAACTGATCAAAAATTAATTATCAGCTGTCAAATCGCCTGTCACTGAAAAAAGTGTTGCCAACTTAAAGTTCTATACCTCGAAATCAAACACCCCTTCATTGACGACTGGTAATGTCAAAGTTTAGTGGATTTTTATAGTTTAAACATTTTCCGCTGCGCCCTGTTTTTTTCCGTAAGCGCTGGCGAACGAATTTTATTGATGATTGGAGCATCACGGATTCCACGTAGCGGAATTTTTCTAAAATAAAACTAGTTATCCGTTGACGTTTAAAATTAAAATTAAACTATCTATTCATTGACGTTTAAAATAAAACTATCTATCCATTGACGTTTGAAAACACACAATCATCTAATTTCGATTACAAAAACAACAACACAAACTTCAAATGGATCGTTCTTTTAAATAATCATTTTTTCCGCGAGAGCAGGTTAGCCTAATTTTACTAATCAATAGCATTTAGTAAGTTAATATTTTTCCAATAGATGACATAATTGCAACATTGTCAGTCGTCAATGGTGAACTATAAATGTCCGGGGTACGATATAAAAGCGAATTGTTCTGTAACAAAATGATGCACAGGCGAAACCAAAACGTGACACTCATGAATAGTTTTTTTTTACTTCTTTACCTCGTTTAAATTAAAACAAAGTTTTTTGTAGTGAATTTATATTTATAATAATTAAGCTTAATAATATTGGAACCATCGTTTTATTATATATATTAATAATTTGAAACGACCGAGCCATTGGGAAGCGTTGACTTGTTATTTCTGAAATAAATATAATTATGTTGAAATTCAACGTTCTTCCATTACATTAGTAATATGTACCTTTGATTATATTCATCATGGTAAATGATTTTACCGCAATATTAATGTTATGCCCAACCACGAAAAATTACTTGCAGCATCGTGTGTTATAACAGCCTTTAAACATGATGTTACGAATTTATCGTGTGTTTGTTGGATTATGTTTTTCTAAAATTAAATATACTATATTAATATAATAAAATTGTTAAAATTCATTCATTATAACTCTTATTATTACTCTATAATATTAATAACTAACTTAACTATTAAAAAATTATACGTACCAATTTAATTATCACTTATATGTAAAAAACAATTTTCACAGCAATGAAAACATAGAAATAGCATGAACATTTTATGCGCTTTACATATGAATTGACTTTTGTAACTACTCAAAAAAAAAAGAAAATAGGAAAAACTCTTTCGCTTTCTTTTGGTTTTCATCTCACCTAGGCGAAACTTCTTAAATTTATTTGAAGGGATGTAACATTCAGTACAATCGAACACAAAAAGACTAGTAACTATATTCATTATTTTTATATTTAAAAATATTTGTTTGTACATATAGTTAAAATGAAATGAATTAAGTAATATACGATCTTTCTAAAATACATGATCATCAGTACCTCGATTTTGTTGCCTTTTTGAGACTATGAGACTAGGAGAGTAAAAATTACCGGAAAATAGTAATATTAGTGAGTATGTGTGTATTTGTGCGCATGCGCTGTTCAATTTGTTTGTATTTTATTTTGACAAAAATTCAAAAGCTTTCGGATGCAAAAATATCATTATAGGATAAAAAGTAAACATAATAATTTATGTACTATACTTTTGACATAAATGTCAATTCTCCGTCGCAATAGCAGGAGAAAACGGAGTGTAAGCACCAAAAATGTTTGTATTATTTTTGTTTTTTATACCGATTTATACCGATTCGATAATTTTTGATGCTTATTGTACACTCTCAAAACAAATACACATACAAAAAATGACAACACACAATAACAATATTTAATACTCTACACAGAGTACGTATACAAAATATTTGGCAGTCTCATAGTCTCAAAAATGTAACAAAATCGAGGTACAGATGGTTAGGTAAAACGAGAGTGTGCGAGAAGGTAGAACAATCTCAAAGAGATAGATAGAAGGTAGAGCAAAAACAAACAAATACATACATAATCGGGGCATCAAGGTGTTTCGATTTTTCGTAACTACTATATCTTATATAAGTTTATCCTGATCACCAACAAAATA
Organism: Tipula unca; assembly: GCA_951394425.1. Classification (NCBI taxonomy): domain Eukaryota; kingdom Metazoa; phylum Arthropoda; class Insecta; order Diptera; family Tipulidae; genus Tipula; species Tipula unca. Next base: position 103,908,576 of record OX596381.1, read on the forward strand.
GTTTATGTACAAAATACATCAGGATGGATGGATAATCAAATGATAATGATACTTTGTCGAGTTATTTCGTTTTGTTCATATATTTTCGCTTACGTATCATTTCAGACAAATATTTTTTTATGAAATATTTGCCTGTACGGTACGTATCTGTAAAGAAACATACGGACAATATTGCCTGTGCCGGTACGTGTCCGAACGTATAATATAAACCAACCTTTAATTAGTGCAATTTCGAAAAAACACTGGTATAACCTAACTAAAAATATTAATAAAACTTGTAATAAAATATTATAAGCTCTCACTATTAATAGTTGGAAAATTTTGTATGTTTTACATAGACTTATTTACTAATCATTTTTGATACTGTAGATAAAGCTCATTTCAAAATATCGCACAACATGAAGGATTTATACATTAAGATGGCTTTGATAGAATATACCACGAACCATAATGGTAAATCTTATCAAGATGATAATCACGATCAATTGTATCGAAAGTATTGCGTAAGTCTAAAAAGAGCTTAGTTAATAAATATACATGTTCAAAAATATATAATACTACAATAGCTGCACGTGGGCAAGTCGCTTTCAACCGATAATTGCAATAAATAAGTGATACTATACCTACCCCATACTTTATAATTTTTTTATTTAATTTGTCTTTTATTTATTTACATTTAACCACCAATAAGCACTATTCTGTGCTTGGTTTAATGTAATGCGAAATACACTGACGAATTGAGGCGCTTGGCTCAAAAGGTACATAAAAAAGAATCAATTAGATGCGATGAATTATGCCTTGCTCTAGCGCAATCAGTGAGAACTGTACCTCCGTCCACAGTTTTCTGAATGTTTACGTGGAGTTCGGTTTCATCACACAGGTTTTGTGGGTTAAGGTGGCCTGGTGATTTTAGGTTCAGGTTGAGTCGGTTCAAAAATTTCATGTGACCTTACATTCGATCGACTGTTTTATGTATGGATTTTTAGGTTCTGCGAATGGCGCATCACATATTTCCAGTACCTGCTCGTGAATGTTGACCGTTTCGTTTGTTGAAGCCCAGATTGCTATATATTCTCTCCCTCTCTCTCTCTCTCTCTGAAGCAGGAAAGAGATTTTTGAGGATGGCCAAGGTTACGCGATACATGGACTCAACCGTGTGAAATATGCATGTTTCTCAGAATAATTGAAAGGATTTGATTGAAGAATTGCCGGTAACTCCACTCATTAGCGCTCGGAAATATCTGAGTATGCTGGTCTGAGCTTTCAAAGGCGCCATTCTTCATTCTACTTCCTTACATGTTTCAAATGATAGCAGTCGCAAAATTTTGGCACATTACAGGCTGCAGTATGGTCATTGCAGATATTTAACGACAACTTAAAAGAGATTCTCTTTCTAAAACGTTGAAGACAGATATTAATTTTGGATTTTGTTTAGACGCAGTACATAAATCCAAGCAAATCAAACTTGCAACTAGGTTTGAAAATTTCAAAACAGGAAAGGAACTCATGGTTTTCGCGCAGTCATTCCAACAGAGGATGGCTATCTGAATTGTAAAAAATATTCTAATTCTGACGATTATCTTAAATTTAAATTGTGTATTTTAATTAGAATGATTTTTTAAAACAATAAAGTAACATTATCTTTGGGTTTGAAGTTTAAAATATATATAATTAAATTTGAATATAAATACTAATAATTTAACTGAACTATCCTTTTTGTAAACAATTTCAAAACACTGAGAAATATAGTTTTTCCATATAAAAATGAAATAATACTCTTACTAAGTATTTTGCAAGAATACAAAATTAACGGAGGTTTTTTATATGTTGTAAAATATTTATTGTCGAAGTTTTTAAAAAAAAAATCAAAAAAAAAATCATTTTTTGAGAAAATTGGAAAAGCACATTTTGGCGGGAAATTTAAACAAGAAGAAATTAAACACATACTATTTTTATATTTTTTTATTAATTGCTATTAACTTACCTTTAAAATGAGTCCAAAAATCGGACAATTGTTTTTTTTTTATTGCCATAAATATAACATCATGATTATCATTTTTCTCAAAATTTGACACCCTGTATTTTTAACAACAACAATAAAAAATCAAGTATTTCAAATTTGTTTTTAATCAAGGCTATAGGCATTCAAAACATAAAAACCATACAATTCAAACATGACATGGCTCCATATAGTGAATTTGTGAGCACGTATTTTTCACCATACATATTAAATATACATATGTACATATATGTATATATGTATAATTATATATATAATAAAAATACACCACAAAAATATTTAAATACCAATTTGGTAAACAAAACCAATCTGCCATAATTTGGTTATACCTATGTATATATAGAAATAAAATTTTCACGAAAAAGAAAGAATTTATTTATAGTTTTTTAATAAAACTAAATTTTATTTTTAAATTTTTTAATATTTAATTAAAAAATTAAAACATAAAATTTAGTTTTATTAAAAAAATAATTTTCATAATGATACCACTACCACGAATAGCACTCGATAAAAAATGCTCATATAAATAGATTTGAGGTTATAAAGAAACGTCAGAATACCACCAAATTCATCCAACTTCCCTTTAAAATTCATTTCGCAGGGTTGGATTTTTAGACTTTTCCCCTTACTATTATTTCACCAAAAAAGTTTCCAAATGTGAGATAAACGTGTGAGATAGCACCACAGAATGACCCTGGAATACAAAACAAAATTGAGATACATTCAGAATAAAAAATCAAACGTCACTATCATAAACAAAAATTTATCTTTATGAAACTGCGTGATCTAAGTTTATTTAGACTGTGTCCGAATCGTGTGATAAAAAATCGTGAATTAATTTTTTGACATTTGCTTGATATTTATTCCCCTACATTCACGATTTTTTATTATGCTGTCCGAAATGTGTAATAAATCTCCCCACCCGATAAGTTTTTCCCCACGTCATATATGTCAATTTTAGTTTTCATAATCTCAAATTTTCTGTGACAACTAATAAATTGCACAGAAAATTTAAAAAATTTAATATGAAAGTAATGGATTGTTATTGGATTTTAATTTAAATTTAAATTAAAAGATATAAATATTACGGACAATTTAGCTATCCGGATTGGGAAACAATCGATCCAACGCCAGATATTCATACGTTGTTTGGTGCAATGGATTTGAAATTCTTTCAAGGGAAACTACAGTGTGTCGCGTTGGAATGGAGTAAACGCATGTACAACTGTGCGGGAATAGGTATGCAGTGCACGATACGATTAAGTGAACCACTTTTAAAATTGAGATCACGGAAAAATTTGATTGAATCGCTTTTGGTAGAATATTTTAGATTTTGTATAACCTTATACTAACCTCCACAATTTGTGTTACATCACGAAATGACCAAGCAATGATCGATCAAGCGGTAACCTATAAAATGTAGTTGGATTTAAAGATTTACCGATCAGTGATGACGAATCTCCCTCACATTCCAATAACAAATCAATTGAACCATTGACTGGCCGAGGTAGATACCTTTCTGATATTCCACCCGCTAAACCGAATGAAAATGTTAATCATACAGTTCGTGATCTGTGGTGGGCAAAACGGTACGGTAGTAGTGGTTTGAAAGATGTTCCAGATTTAAAACGACCTCGACTGGTCGAAGAAAATACTGAGGATGATTTAATCCTAATTGAAGAAAAACACCCAACTGTCGAATTATTGGACAGTGATGAAGAAGTCGAGAGACGCGGCACCATAAGAGCTCTCACTGACCAAACGATCCAAGAAAGACACATAATTTCAGCGCTGATGAAGACGATACCGATGTGATCTAATCGATAAAGAAGTTTTATTTATTTGGTGAGGACATACTTTTGAATCGATATCAAACTACGTCAACATCCCGAAACACTGACTTGATATGCTAACGGAAAATAATATAATTCATTGTCCATTATGTCAAGATCGTCTATCACGTAACGATTTAGCGATCCATCTCGAGGGCTGTATGGGCATAAAAGTCGAGGTCAGACCAGTTAAATATAATGTACCACGAAAATCACCATTTTATAAAAATAAACCAGTTAAAATTGACGCTGTGATTGAGGATGATTCAAATGATGAGCTGCAAATTTGGGAACTGTTTGCCCTGTTTGTAATCAACTACAACAAGGTGATATCAATGCTCATTTAGATCTTTGCTTAGTTGTATCATTTGAAGGTTAGATGGATATTTTATTGCATTTTTATATTTTATTGAATTAAATCATTCTTTTTTGTAATAAAACTAGTAGTTTTTCTTTGTGTGTATTGTTTATCTGCGGTTTAACATCTAATCTAAATGAAGACGTTGGTATTCAATATGATTTTTGCACCAAAAATAGTATTTTTTTGTTCAAGAGAAACGTGTATGTTTGGTTGGATTAATTCCAACAGAGCATTATCGATTTTATCAAAATAACATAAATTTTAAATTGTGTTTATTTTATTCATTGGTTTTAAACAATTTCACTACAATATCTCATTATCGCGCTGTACCAGCTTTATCTTCACCTGTTTCACTAATGATTTCGAAATTCTTAAGATCACCCACTGTATGAAATTTTTTATGATGCTCTGTTAATCTGAAAATTTAAAAAATTAAAATTATGCATCCGATAATCCTTTTAATCTCACGTTATTATTATAAGTATTAATAATTTTAGATTAAATTATTATGTATATATAAATCACAAGTTGCACATGCGTACACAAATTATTCGATAGCTGTCAAAAATTATCATGGTAATAGACTCGAATAATTTGGGTGTGTTCGGTATTTTCAAGTAAATATCAAAAAATTAATTCACGATTTTTTATCACACGATTCGGACACAGTCTTAGTAAAATTTTATTTAAATTATTAATTTTAAATATTTAATTGATATTGTGTGTAATTATGTAATATGGATATTACATATAATATGGTTATTCATTACGAAATATTGTTAATCTACTCAATTGCTGTCTTATGTATGTAGTGTTTGTCTCGTTAATTTCTTGTGATATTTGTGAAAATTGAATTTAAAAAAACATTAAAATTTTACCTAACTTATATACATATACATATATGATTGTTAGCAATTCTTGTATCAAATTGGTGAATATGTCATGAGGGAAACAATTCGGCAATATTTATATCTTGTACAAGTTTTAATGCCAGTGCTTCGTCTTGATTTTTCATTTTAAAATTTATGTTTGCACTTTTGTAATACTGATTTGTAATTATGCACTGATCAGCTACATATTAAGGGGTTTATTAAACTATTTCTGGTGCTTAAAAATAATACTGTAAGTGCTGTTGTGTAGCCCCGCGATATTCAGAATAGATTTGATTTATTCATTCGGTGCGTTTGACAATTTTCCCAGCCATCCTTACAACCTAAAGGTTTTTAATGGTTTTGAATTAAATATTAATTATTATTTAAAAGTGGCGATGAATACTCACGTTGTAGGATTGTTATTTGTTCCACTTCTGCAACGCATTGTACACATAAAATAAGTACATTAGTCGCCCTATTCTGAATTTCCTGGGGAATGGGCAATAAGCTAACTCACAAGTCAAGATAATAAAATTTGACTTTCTATTCGAATCGTATAGTTTTGAAAATATCCACCCAAGTTAATCTTTAAACAAATGAAACATTTTTTATACATCGCTAAGTAATAATAAAACAAAATGTATCTGTATTTTCAATACAAAAGTATTTCTCGTACATCATAAAAATGTAATATCTAAAGTACATATCATTTCAGAATTCATTTATTGAATTATTCATAGTATACATAAAATTATTTCATAAATCTGTCTCATATTTGACGAACTGTAAGCATTTGTAGATGAAAAGATTGTTGTACAAACTCTAAAAGTTATTATTTTAATTAAAATTGGTTTTCTAAAATTCAAAGAGAGAGAAAGATTTGTTGTACCTGTCGTACAAAGAGACATTCATTCTATTCTTTAACTCGGTTGGAAAGTTTCAACTGGAATTATTCCATTCCGTTGGAGTTTAATTTGGTATTCTGTATTTCGTTAGACTGGACATTTTTGATATTTTTTTTTGTAGTTTGTCAGATTGATGTGTTTTTGGAGTTAAAAAAAATACTAGAATACCATTGCAGTAATCAATCAAAATAAAAAATATACTGTTGACCGACCACTTTTCATTTTCAACGAACAACTCCAAAATTTAAAAAAAAATTACGCTTTTAGAATTTTTTTTAAACTTACTAAATTTGTAAATGCACTTGTGGGTGGGTCAAGCCTATGAAGAATTGTAATAAAAGAAGTAAAGAAAATACCGTCTATTGTTTAATGGCAACTTCATCGAGAAAAATTTGCTAGCTTACGTTTTTTTGATTTTTTATCATCAAGTTTTACCAGGTTCAATTAATTCAGAAAGTCGTGATCACGGTTAACAAAGTTTACTCGATTAATTCACTAGAGCAAATAATTTTTTTTTATTGAACGTATAACGTTTTAAAAATGTTTGATAGATTATTTTGAACTGTCTCGTGAGCGCTGGTGGTCGATTTTTACTATATCTATATTCTTTCAAAATATTACGACGTATAGTTCAAACTTACTTTACCAGCCGGCAATTGACAATTGGTAAAATTAGTTTTGCGCTTTACTTACATATGTCGAAATTATTTTTATTTTATTTTCATATTTATACAATAAATATTTGCCACTAAACGACAATACCAGTCGTCAAAGCAAATAATGCATATATTTTTAAAGCAAAATAAAAATTGCTCCACAATTTTCCGACGGAGATTTTTCTACAAACATATTCAAAAATTCCAATCGAATTGAGTTACAGAACAGCAAAATTCCAACAAAATTAAATTTAAAGATAAAATTACCTCGCATTGGAATTGATGGAATTTTTCCAACACAACGAGATATAGAATAGCAAATTGTCCAATGGATTTTTTTCCAATGGAACGTGTTACAGAATAGACATGTGTATTTTAAACTTTTAAATCTCATGAAATAGCTAGAACAATGGCTTTAATTTTTTACTAATTCTATTTTCGGTACTTTTCTCATTTTTTAAAGAGAAATACATACATACTTTTAAATCAGAAACAATAAATTCTTGCAAACAAATTTATTATCGTTCATATCGATGTATAAAATTAATATTTTATTTTTATAACAAAAACAGAGCGCATCCATTTTTAAGTTTTTACCCGAGTATTTTTGACAGCTCATACTTATATTTGAAAAATTGTATATTTAATGTGGAGTTTTTTCGAATTTTAAAAATTTTTTTAGCGAAATTTATTATTATTATGTCTTCCGTCGATTATATTTATGAATTGATAGATAATTAATTATGTGTTAGTGTTAGTTAAAATTCAAGAAAAATTCGACTATTCCAAAAAAAAATTATAAATTTTGATGTATGTATATCAATTTTTTTGACCCGAAATAATTCGACAATAATTTTATAAACATGTATTTTAATAACAACAAGAGAAACACAAATGACTATAAATGACGTTTCGCTTTGCTTATGTTTATATGTTCGAATTGACGCATTGTCAAAGAACACAAAAAGTGATGTACATCAAAAAATATTTTTTCTAGTTTTTTGATGTACATCACTTTTTGTGGCACGAAAGTACTCCACATAATAAACAATATAGAAAATTGTGATTATTAGAAATTACTAGAATTTATCAAAACAATGAATGTAGTGGAGATATGAAATCGATGTTCTGGTTAACGCATACGAGGAATATCAAAATGTTGGATCAAAACACCATATCAAGGAATAATTGGAGCATAAAACATTATTGTAATGTTTTATATGTATCTAATATATATAATGTACTTATGTATATTCCGGTTTTAATAATTATTGCAATACAGTACAGTACAAATCAAAGCAACGAAAAATATTAATCGGAATGTCAATGTATGATGAAATTGAAAAATTTAAAAAATACTTGACCTTTAACCAATAAATTAAGCAATGTCTGGCTTAGAGATAAAACAAATCCTTAAATATGAATTAAAATAAATAAAAGCGTATAAAATGTATTTAGTATTATTTTACTAATGTATTTATTGTTCTTTATTTACATTTGAAGATAAATAACTAGATAAAATATTGTTGTTCAAATTTTTTTAATGCACCTTTATCAATAAAATAAAAATATTTCTTCATCTGAATCATCATCACTTTGTACAAATTAATTTGTAGCAATATTAATTGGACGAGACTTATTGACGATTATAATGATTTTCACAGTTCGGATTAAAATTGTATCAAATTAAAAAAAAACAATCTTATACATATGTTCTACATAATATTTTATTGACATAAACCTACGTCACATCAATGATAGTTTTTAACAAATAAAATCAAATGGTTTACTAAAGAATAATAATAAAAATTAGAGGTCAGGTATTTCGTTTTGGACTCATTGATCTGAAGTTCAACTGAAGCTGAAAACACTACAAGCGGATCAAGTATTTCTTTCACTCCGTTGCTATTCAGTCCAATCACGCATATGTCATCTGCATATGCAAGCACCTGATTGGACTGGCGATATAAGATGTTGCGCTGTGGTGTTTCAGTTTTACGAAAGATATACTCCAACATGAGATTAAAGAGTATCGGGGACAGAGCATCTCCCTGCCGAACACCCGAGTTAACTGCAAAAATTGTCGATAGCCTGTTCTCAACTTTAACACAGCATTGAGACTGCGTCACTGTCATCCTACACAGTTGTACCAATTCTGTTGGCATTCCTAGGTATTCCAGCGCAGACCACAAACTCTCTCGATTGATCAAGTCATAGGCCTGTCGGAAATCCAGGAACACCTGATGTACGGGGATGGATGTCTCATAATATTTAGATAGAATCATCCGCAGCGAAAAGACTTGATCGGTGACTGATCGATTCGGACGAAATCCTCCTTGATAGTCACCAACCAAGCCCTCCGCTAGAGGGGTGATTCTATCCAATACAATGTATGACAGTAACTTGTATGCTGTGCAAAGGAGAGCTATACCGCGATAATTCTCACACTTCAAGCGGTCTCCCTTTTTGAAGATGGGGCATATCGCGGCCACTTTCCATTCGTCAGGCATAACTTCGGTTCGCCATACTAATCGAATAAGGTCGAAAAGACAGTTCCACAAAGTATCTCCTCCGAATATCAAGAGCTCCGTATTAATGCAGTCCACTCGAGGTGAGCGGTTTCGTTTCAATCTCTTCATGGCTTTAGTGAATTCCTCATGGGATGGTTTCTCAGTGCAATTCTCCGCAGTCTGTATTAGAGGTGGCTCAACAACACTCTGTGACGCATGATTGACATCAAGCAGGTCAGTAAAGTTTCCACTCCATGCGTCAAGTACTGCGTCGATGTTGACACAGAGGTTTCCATCCCGATCCCGAAAGGCGGTTGACGTAGGCCTGAAAGTTAGGTGCAGTCCAGTAATTCCCTTAAAGGAATTACGCGAACTGCGCTCATTGCTGAGTTGTTGTACTTTCAGAACCTCGGCCTTCCACCATTCTCGCTTCTTCCGTCTACAAATCCGCTTTGCTGCCCTTCTTGCAAGAGCAGCCTTGTATTTTCTCGCGATTGTGAGACGCTGTTGCACTTCATTATGGGCTATATTTTGTTGCTCAACTGAAAGACGACACTCGTCATCAAACCAATCATTCTTGGGTCTGACTCCCACTACACCTAAAGTCTGTTGAGCTGCACTGACAACCGAAGTTTTCAGTACCTCCCAGACAAAGTTCACGCAGTCAGATTGGTAATTAGCTTCATCAATGTTGTCGCTGACAAGATCCTGATATCGTTTCTTTTGATCTTCATTTATCAGACCTTCACAGACGAAACGTACCATGCGTTTCGCTATGTTCCCAGACTTGTACGAAAACTTCCATCGTAGCTTTGCAGCGACCAAATGATGATCGCTGCCTGCGTATTTGGTTGCTGACCGATAAGTTCTCACATCGTGCACAACCTGAGCCCGTCCTTTAGAAACTAACACATGGTCAATTTGGCCGCGGGAAGTTCCGCGAGGATGTGTCCATGTCTCTAGATGTATGTGTTTGTGAGGGAAAATGTGCTTGCTACTCTAAGATCATGAGCAACCGCAAAGCACATCATTCTCTCACCATTATCGGGCGCAGTTTCGTGTGGGGAGTACGGACCTATGTTTCCATACAAATCGGTCTGATTTCTGCCAGCTCTAGCATTAGAGTCCCCAATGACCATTCTAACATCGTGTTCGGGTATAGATCTCATCAGATCGTCCAAGTCATTGTAGGATGAGTCTTTATCTTAGGGCTGGCTGATTTCTGAAGAGCAACGAGTTCCAACCGATATTCCTTCATGCACGTGATTAGGCCCTCCAACGCTCCTGGTTTTCTAAGTGACTGCACGTTCTACGTGCCGATCCGAAATCTCGTGTCCGGGTACTTGAGCGGAGGTCCGGTGTTGTTTGTTTTCTTTATAAACACTTGATTTTTTTACGGAGGCGGGTCGTCAGCCCAACGATCCATCCGTTTAGTCGCCTCCTACGACAAGCAAAGGACTGTGGTGGTATTCTTGGGAAACATGTTCGTGCAATTTAGATTTACGAGACATGTGAGTGTCACCCGACCACAAGGGCTAATGTGATACAATTATTTAAAATTTAGTTAATTTTAATTAATTTTAGATTTCAAATTTTTCGTTTTCATACTCTTTCGTTCTTTCCCTCCACTTCTGTAAATAATTTTTTAATAGATATCCCTCAGAAAATTAATAATTGGTCTAGTTATAGTAATTATTTTATCTAAAAACAGTGAAAGTTTACATGTGAAATTCCTAAATCTATTCTCAGTTCACCGTCAAAACAAATTATATCACTTATTTTACCCTATTATTCATTTTACATTTTTATTTTTATTTAAATAATAACAAAACTATTTTTTATATTATTTAGCTTGGATTAGTAATTGACGATAAAAACTGGGAACTTGTGTTTTATTAAAACGATGGATTCTATTAAAATAGAACATGTGAACATGCTGAACCTACTACAATTTCACTCCACTAAATTTTTTCGTCGAACCTTATTTCTAAAGTTGTATTTCAAATATATTAATGCTGTATGCCTAAATCGACTAGACTAACTAAACCAAAGTTAGTTCAATATTTAAATAGAACGCACTAGTATAAAAGTCACAGAGATCTGTACCTCAATCTATCTAAACTAAAATAAATGTCAAATTTCATTGCTTTGATGTCTATTCATCACATTACACAGTATAAATGAAAAGTCATTGAAATGTTAGTTTAGTCGATTGAGGCAAACTGCACATAGCATAATTTTTCCTTTCTTAAATACAACAGAGTATTAATCTTTTTCGTAAACCTCCATTGTAAATTTAAATTTGGATATGCTAGGTTTCAATTCCCACATTAAAAACCCTCATTGAGCAAAAAAATGTATTGTGGAAGATAACTGATGCAACGTGGCCTTCATATACTTTTGAAAAAATTAGGAGTGTATTGGTTAATATAGTCAAAGCCATCTTAATAAATCAAGCCTCCATGTTCAAAACGAACTTTTACTAGTGAGTCTAAATAAAGCCATCTTAATATATAAAGCCTTCATGTTGAGCGATATTTTTAAACGAGCTTTTTTTATTTAACCAAAAAATGTGTAATTTACAAAGAAGTCTATGCAATCCCATGGCAAAACATACAAACTTATTTTGAATTGTTCCACTATTAATAGTGAGAGCTTTTAATATTTTGTATATATATAATATGTATTAGGTGATGGCCAGGGTTATTTTTCGAAATTATATTAATTAAACATAATTTTTATGATTATAAAATTGTCATTAATTTAATTTATTTGCGCTTTTAAATTTGTATATACAAATATATATCTGATATATTCTAATACTCTCTTTCAATATACTGCATTCACTCCAACACAGAAATAAAATATGTAGTTCTATTCAAAATCTAAACATCGAAAAATATGTATAAAAATTATAATAACTACGATAAATTAAAATTTAGGAGATTAATCGGATAAACGCTGGGAAATTTCTCATTAAACCAAAATAAAAATATTGATCGTATCGATCAAATAAATGATAAAATGTTGTGTTTTGTTTTGAAGGTTACAAAAGGTTACATAATTTATATACAATATGTCAATTAGGATTAGGAGAGGGACAATTTGATCACGCTCTCAATATTATTTTTTATGCGATTACTTTTTGTTGTTGCTATGAAATAAAAAATTGTGTTCATATATTTTTTCTCGTTTTTTGCGTTGTTTTATGATCATTATGTTTGTTCGATTTTTAAAAAAAACATTGATGTTTTCTTCTTTTGGTTTATTTGTTTGATGGGAATAAATTATTTTGTTGGTTATGTACACAATGTCCCTTTCTTACAAATTTTTATTATATTTCTATTTGAGCTTTATTAGAGAATAAAGAATCTTATTTTCCTTTAATTAATACAATAAAATGGAAAACACCACGGAAAAATCCTTCAAGTCAGGTGAAAACCAATGTTTATTTATCCTTTTTATTTATCTATCCACAATTTATATAAACGAAAATCATGTCTCTCCATATAAAATGTATGAAGAGAGCGATTATTTTTGTCATTTTAGACTCACTAATAAAAGTTCGTTTTGAACATGGAGGCTTGATTTATTAAGACGGCTTTGGTCTAAAATGACAAATGACATAATCGCTCTCTTCATACATTTTATATGGAGAGACATGATTTTCGTTTATAGAAATATTTGAATGAAAAGTAACTCAAAATTATAATTTTTTGAAATCAATTGAAACTATAAACATTGGTTTTCACCTGACTTGAAGGATTTTTCCGTGGGGTTTTCCATTTTATTGTATTAATTAAAGGAAAATAAGATACTTTATTCTCTAATAAAGCTCAAATAGAAATAGAATAAAAATCTGTAAGAAAGGGACATTGTGTACATAACCAAAGCCATCTTAATATATAAAGCCTCCATGTTGAGTGATATTTTCAAACGAGCTTTTTTTAGTTAACCAAAAAATGTGTAATTTACAAAGAAGTCTATGCAATCCCATGGCAAAACATACAAACTTATTTTGAATTGTTCAACTATTAATAGTGAGAGCTTTTAATATTTTATTACATAAAGTTATAGATAAAGAATTGAATTAGGTGATGGCCAGGGTTATTTTTCGAAATTATATTAATTAGACATAATTTTTATTATTATAAAATTGTCATTAATTTAATTTATTTGCGCTTTTAAATTTGTATATACAAATATATATCTGATATATTCTAATACTCTCTTTCAATATACTGCATTCACTCCAACACAGAAATAAAATATGTAGTTCGATTCAAAATCTAAACATCGAAAAATATGTATAAAAATTATGATAACTACGATAAATTAAAATTTAGGAGATTAATCGGATAAACGCTGGGAAATTTCTCATTAAACCAAAATAAAAATATTGATCGTATCGATCAAATAAATGATAAAATGTTGTGTTTTGTTTTGAAGGTTACAAAAGGTTACATAATTTATATACAATATGTCAATTAGGATTAGGAGAGGGACAATTTGATTACGCTCTCAATATTATTTTTTATGCGATTACTTTTTGTTGTTGCTATGAAATAAAAAATTGTGTTCATATATTTTTTCTCGTTTTTTGCGTTGTTTTATGATCATTATGTTTGTTCCATTTTAAAAAAAAACATTGATGTTTTCTTCTTTTGGTTTATTTGTTTGATGGGAATAAATTATTTTGTTGGTTATGTACACAATGTCCCTTTCTTACAAATTTTTATTCTTTTTCTATTTGAGCTTTATTAGAGAATAAAGAATCTTATTTTCCTTTAATTAATACAATAAAATGGAAAACCCCACCGAAAAATCCTTCAAGTCAGGTGAAAACCAATGTTTATAGTTTCAATTGATTTCAAAAAATTATAATTTTGAGTTACTTTTTATTCAAATATTTCTATAAACGAAAATCATGTCTCTCCATATAAAATGTATGAAGAGAGCGATTAATTAGTCATTTTAGACTCACTAATAAAAGTTCGTTTTGAACATGGAGGCTTGATTTATTAAGATGGCTTTGACATAACCAACAAAATAATTTATTCCCATCAAACAAATAAACCAAAAGAAGAAAACATCAATGTTTTTTTTTAAAATGGAACAAACATAATGATCATAAAACAACGCAAAAAACGAGAAAAAATATATGAACACAATTTTTTATTTCATAGCAACAACAAAAAGTAATCGCATAAAAAATAATATTGAGAGCGTGATCAAATTGCCCCTCTCCTAATCCTAATTGACATATTGTATATAAATTATGTAACCTTTTGTAACCTTCAAAACAAAACACAACATTTTATCATATATTTGATCGATACGATCAATATTTTTATTTTGGTTTAATGAGAAATTTCCCAGCGTTTATCCGATTAATCTCCTAAATTTTAATTTATCGTAGATATCATAATTTTTATACATATTTTTCGATGTTTAGATTTTGAAACGAACTATTTTATTTCTGTGTTGGAGTGAATGCAGTATATTGAAAGAGAGTATTAGAATATATCAGATATATATTTGTATATACAAATTTAAAAGCGCAAATAAATTAAATTAATGACAATTTTATAATAATAAAAATTATGTTTAATTAATATAATTGAAAAATAAACCTGCCATCACCTAATTCAATTCTTTATCTATTACTTTATGTAATAAAATATTAAAAGCTCTCACTATTAATAGTTGAACAATTCAAAATAAGTTTGTATGTTTTGCCATGGGATTGCATAGACTTCTTTGTAAATTACACATTTTTTGGTTAAATAAAAAAAGCTCGTTTGAAAATATCGCTCAACATGGAGGCTTTATATATTAAGATGGCTTTGATATAGTATTAAGGATTTAATGAGAGCTTAATTGTTGGGAAATTAGAATAAGCACCCAAGTTGAAAGTTTCATTTCGTGAATGCAAGTTTCAGAGCATTCTTGATTAATAAATATGATGTAATATCAGTTCTAATTCTGTAATAATCTTTTTTGGAATAATTTTTTACGTAATTGAAATAAATTGCACTTGCATTTTTTCCGATAAGTTCATTTGCCGTCTGTTGTTTGTACGATTGTTTACATGAAATGATGTATGAAATGTGTGTGAACAGTATGAAATTAATGGTGGAAATAAAATTTGGCTGGTATGTTGTTTGGCGTCAAATTATTATTATTCCTTTAACAGAAAATATTCCGACGTATAGCCCAAAGAATCTAGAATCAGACATGACCTACTCAAGTTAATATTTGTTTGTTTAATTAGCAATAAACAAAATAATGACGTGCATTTCGTTTAATGAAAAGTATTTGCAAAATGTCGAAATTATTATTCATAGCTACTGTAATTATTTCGTTGCATACAAAATGCTATAATTATTACAGTAATTTATCACAGAAAACGGACACGATAATAACATACGTAACACATATGTATATTTATTACCGATTTCATTTCACCCCTAATCAAAACAAAATATTTCGTTTATTTATTTATTTATTAAGTTCACCTGGTATGTAAACAAATATTTTTTATTTTTAAAACTGGAATAAATATTCCAATAATAGCTATGGATGGAAAAGAAGAAGACAATATTTGATTTTTCAATATTTTTTCCATTCGGTTAGGAGAATACAACTGAAAAGAAAATATATGCGTTTTTCTATAATCTAAAACATCTGGTCACTCTTAAAGAAATTATCTTTTCTTTATTTTCTGTTTAAAATATTCCGAAAATTGATTTTAAAAGAAATTCAAATCTCTTTAAAAAATGATTAATATTATCTACATATGTATTTCTGAATTTAATGTATTTTTTTAAATACGAGTCTACATATATGTATGTACGTATACGTATATATGTATAATAAAAATATAAATTTATTTACTTTTTTTGCAAGGAATCCATTTATTAAAATATAGAATTATTTTATTCATGTTAATACATAATTATCCTGAACCACAAGTAATTTGTCAACATTGATCAATACTTTGTTATTGGTATTGAGAATTTAGTACAGTATAAAGTAACAAATATTTGTGTTACTGTTATATTTTAATCTTTTTATTTTTTGAAATTTTTTAATATTTAATATTTAATTTAATGCCGATTCAGACTCGCAAATAAAAGTTAAGAATTTAGACGATACTATTTTGAACGATTGACGGTATTATATTGAAGGGTGAACCAGCATAAAAATCTAAGTAAAAAATACTATTACAGATTTTCAAAATTAGTTATCGTTAACGCGTTATAAACCGTTAAAGTTAAGAAATCTCGTTTCAGTTTTTTACCGATATCTTAAAAACTAAAAGTAGTAACAATCCGATTTTGGCCACAATTGATTCAGAACTATTTGCACTTTTTAATAAATGTTTAGTTGGTATTTAATTTGAATGAAAAAGTAATAATTTTTGCAATCAACCTGAAAATAATTTTAAAAAATGTCAAAAACTTATGTTAACCATTATTTATTTTGAAAACAAGGTCATCGAGATGAGATTCTTATTTTTTCACTATATACATACATATGTATATATGGTGAAAAATACGTCAACTCACAAATTTGTAAAAGTGATATCAAAATTTTATGTTTTTTTTTTGTTTATTATTTGACTAAAGAAAATTTCTATGGAAAACAAGTTTTTGTTGTTGTCGTAGTCAAGATACAGGGTGTCAAATATTTGCAAAATGCGCGGACATGGGTTATGATAGATGGCTCGTTTTTTAGGTAAAAGTGTGCCAATTAAGACAAAAATATAAAAATCATATCATTTTTAAATTTTTCTATCTATAAATTCCCGTGAAAATCTTGTTTTTCAATTTTCTATCAAGGTATTTTTTTTTGTAGACCATTTAATATTCTTACATATAGGAAAAGGTCAGATCCTTTTTATTTTTAGTTTTCAAATTCACCAACCGAATCCTATGAAATTGGTACGATTGTGTAGAATTTTTCTAATGAAATGCGTCTTAATGACGCAGTTTCAGTGCTGTGTTAAATTTGAGAACAGGCTATCGAGAAGTTTTGTGGCTCGGGTGTTCGGCAAGGATATGCTCTGTCCCCGATACTCTTTAATCTCTTGTTGGATTACATCTTCCGTAAAACTGTAACACCTCAGCGCAACATTTTATATCGCCAGTCCAATCAGGGGCTTGCTTATGTAAAGTAAATTGTGTACATATCCGTGATTGAACTGAATAGCAACGGAGTGAATGAAATACTTGATCCGCTTATAGAGTTCAGCTTCTGTAAATTTCTGACGTGACAGGCTCGATTGGACATCAATAGTGGGGCGGCAGAGAGTCAAGAGGGCCTCTCAGAAGTTATTATAGATAATTTGTAAACTCGATTTGAACACGATTCATGTTTCTTTTAACATACTAAATCTATTAAATCCAAATCCAAACCATACACATTTATTCCACAGTTCAGAAATAATCTTTTACTTTTTAATCGAAACGCTTAAAAATATGACAATTTATGTTTGTTTTGCTTTTCATCTAAAGATGTTTCCTTAAACATACATATTTGCTTTCAAGAAAACGACAAACAAGATACAAATACAAAACAATAGCTTACATTCCATTCGCATTTTTATTTTTTAATAACAGAACAATAGGAATGTGTTTGATATCAATGGTAGTGGTGTGTTGGTTGATGGATTTAGAATATCGTGGTTTTATTCTTGTTGTGTTGCTATAACTTAAATATTCAGATGATAGAACTTTTTGGGGTATGTATTTAAAATATTTTCTTCACAGTAAAAACAACTATTTGAAAATCTTGAAATCTTAATCTACCAAACCAACATTACAATGTGTGTTGTTTGCTGGTTTAACATATAAATAGACATACATATATGTGTATATAATATGTATATGATGTTAGAAAAAAGACAAAATAAAACCAAATATAATAAAATCAATAAACGAGTATGTATTTTTAATTTTTTTTATGATTTTCTGCCCTTCCACACTTGCGGTGGATTTCTATGTTAAATTCTATGTTTTTGTTTAAAAAATGAAAATCTTTGTATACATAATAAATAAGATTGAAGTATAAAATTTCAAAGAATACTAAATTTAGGAATGTTTATATAAAATAGTTTTTATTGCACGAAGTGCACGCAAATTAGACAATCGTTAATAATTTTTTGCAATCAATAACCAACTGTGGAAAGATTTAATTATAATATACAGAATCATTAAGTTTGCATATGTTATCCATAAATTCATTTATTTGTTTTTTATTCAAGAATTTTATTTTTGTAAATACATGCAATATAATTTTAATCAATGATATAATCATTATTGATATCGATAAACATCTGGATAATTCTGCTTATGTTGCAATTTAGTTTCGATTTTTGATGGTATTGAACGAACGTTTTCTTTAGATTATTTGGAGGTTTTATTAAGTCTGAAGTGATTTAAATTTTATGTTTATTATGTGACAAAAAGATTTTTATTGGGTATGTACGTATTTTAAAATTGAAATTATTTAACTAAAACATGACTTTGACAGGCAGATTAAACCACACAATATTACGCCAACTCGCCATAGTCCAAGACAACGCTCCAGATCCCATTAACAAAAGTAAACTTATCATGAGGTTTCTAAGAGATTTGGATCATCAAACACTTGATTCTTGTTTGCCAAACCTCTTTGACACTATTTGTAGCAAAAATGGCGGTACAAATTCGAAGGTAAAATATTTGATTATTTGTATCATGCACAAATAATTTTGAATAATAACTAAATTATTTATGACTTAGTTAATTTACTGATCAAAAATTTAATTTTACTCGAATGCTTGATAATTTTTTGTATACAGTGTATACAGTGTGAGTATTAAAAAAAATACATTACCTTTATCTCGTAAAGCGTGCGATATTCATTTATTCTTGAAATTCATTTATTTTGTAGATATACCAAAGACAAGAATATTATTATTATATTATTCATCTATGGATATACAAAGTATTTTTAATTAGAATTAGATTTTTGACTTTATAATTTTTTTTTTGTGAGCAACAAGCATTATTATCTGCTTAATCCAACAATGCCCTTACGCTTGGTCTCTGTGATCGAGGGCACGAGAACATGTTTTCCAAGAATACCACCACAGTATCATTTGCTTGTTGTAGGAGGCGACTAAATGATTGGATCGCTGACGACCCGCATCCGCAAAAAATAATCTGTTTGTAATGTCAACAAAAGAAACAAATGGATATTCCCTAAAAACTCCGGACCCCCGCTCAATTTGCCGGACACGAGATTTAGGATCGGCACGTGGGACTCGCAGTCAATTAGGAAACCAAGAGCGTTTTAAGGCTTAATCACATGCATGAAGGAGTATCGACTGGAACTCGTTGCTTTAACTCGCTGGCCTAAAAGTGGTCACCTTCTAGGGCTATACGTTGCTTACAGTGGAGATGACCTCGGAAATCTTGAAACTAAATTTCTTCTTGGGATGCAAGTAAAGAAGGCTGTTTTGAATTTCCAAGCAGTCAATAACCGATTGTGTAACCTTCGGTTGCACATAAAAATAGCCTGTCGATAATTTGTGTTAATGTGCCCATAAATTGTGTACCCGCGCCAGTAGAAGGCAGCCAGCCTCAAGATAAAGATTCATTCTACAATGCCTTAGACAATCTGATGGGATCTATACCCTTAACACTATGTTAGAATGGTAATTGGGGACTTTAATACTAGAGCCGACAGACATCAGGCCAAACTTGTGTGACATGAGTCCGTACTACGGACACGAACCTGCGACCGACAATGGTGAGAGAGTAATGTAAGTTGCAATTGCTCACGACTTTAGAGTAGCAAGGGCAGTCCTCTCACAAACAAATACATTTGGACACATGCGTTTATCTTCGCAAATTTCCAGCAGAAAATTTTACCACGTGTTAATTTCAAAAGGGCGAGTTCGGGTTTTTCGGGATGTGAGAACTTATCGATCATCATTTGTTCGCTGCAAAGCTACGATGGAAGTTTTCCTACAAGTGTGGGAACACAGCGAAATGCATAGGATGTTCTGACCGTCAAGGTCTGATAAATGAAGATCAAAAGAATTGATATTAAGATCGATGTCAGCGACAACATTGAGGAAGCTAATTACCATTGATTTAGCCTTTAGTATCGCTCATATTTGTCGAGACGTAAATTACGGTTATTACAAACCTTACTCGTACATGCAAACGGAGCTTCATTTTTTTTATTGACTGTGAACTCAGGGAGGTACTGAAAACCTCGATTGTCAGTGCAGCTCAACAGGCCTTAGGTATAGTGAAAGTCAGACTAAATTATCATTGGTTTGATGATGAGGGTCGTCTTCCAGTTGAGCAACAAAATAAAGCCCATAGTGAAGTGCAACCACGTCTCACAATCGCGAAGAAAGACAAGGCTGCTATTGCTAAGAGGACAGCTAAGCGGGTTTGTGGATGGAAGAAGGAGGATGGTGGAAGAACGAGGTACAACAATTCAGCAATAAGCGCAGTCCGAGTAATTTCTTTAAAGGAATTACTGGATTGCACCATACTTTCATTTTGTCAAAATCGACGCAGTACTCGACACAGGGAGTGGACAGTTTACCGACTTGCTTGGTGTTCATCATGCGTCACAGACTGTAGTTGAGTCAGCTCAAATACAGACTGCAAAGATTTGCATTGAGGATCCATCCCATGAGGAATTCACTAAGGCCATTCAGTAATTAAAACGGAACCACTCATCTGGGGTGAACGGCATTAATTGGAGCTCTTGATATTCGGAGGGAATACTTTGGTGAACTGCCCTTTCGATCTTATTCGATTAGTATGGTGAACCGAAGTTATGCTTGACGAATGGAAAGTGGTTGCGATATGCCCTATCTTCAAGAAAGTTCGTTTAAGTATGAGAATTATCGCGGTATAGCTCTCCTATGCACAGCATACAAGTTATTACTCTACATTATATTGGATGGAATCACCCCTCTAGCGGAGGGTCTGGTTGGAGACTATCAAGGAGGATTTCGTCCGATTCGATCAGGTCTTTTCGCTGCGGATGATTCTTTCTAAATATTATGAGACGTCCATCCCGTACATCAGTTGTTCCTGGATTTTCGGCAGGCCTATGACTCGATCAATCGAAAGAGTATGTAGTCCGATTGTAATACCTACGAATGCCAACAGAATTGGTACGACTTTGTAGAATGGTCAGTGACGTAGTCTCAATGCTATGTTAAAGTTGAGCACAGGCTGTCGCTGGAAAATCCAACCACGGCGAATTTTCGATTGAGGTAGAAATGTTTAACTATAATATCCACCTAAAAATGTATAATGGAATTATGTATTTTCAAAAATAATTTAGAGCGCTTAGTAAAAATACTTTCGAACACTAGTGTATGTGCCCAAATATTTAATGGTTTTTTGAACCGCTAATTGCAATGCATATTGTTTGAGGGTTTGGACAGTTGCCTAGGATTCTCCTAGATGTGTTATTTTATATGTTATGTTATTTCAAATTCTTACTCAAAAAAAATTATACCAATTAATATAATTTCTTACGCGTATTAAATCTTTTATGCTACTACAAAATACGAATGAATGAAAAATATTTAGGAATTTGGTAGACAATTATCTGACCAAAAAAAGTGATGAAATTCTATAGGAAGCAAGCCATTTGTAGAGAAATTTTAAAATCCAGGTGGATGTAGTTTAACCAAAGCCTTTTTATATTATCTCGCTAAAATTTTAATTAAAATAATTAATTAAAAATGTTCATAATTTATCTAAAAATGTGTTTTATTTATATTTTAACAATTTAAAAAAAAAATTATATTTCGCAAACTTTCATTTGTTAAAATCCCTCTGTGCCTATATAAAAATTTCAAAAGTAAGATAGCCTTATTTTGGAGCTTTACGAAAAGCTATAATTTGTCATAATTGTGGTAATCAATTTATCTAAAAAAGTGTAATAGTTTTAATGGAAAATTTCATTTTTCTTTAATTCCAATACCGTATGGTTCTACATACAATTTTGTTATTTTTCATTTGTGTTTATTGAATAAGAAAAATTGAAATTTAACTGTAAGTTTTACGTTTTTTAGATAAATTAGTTAAATTATAGCTGTTTGGAAAGCTCTAAGATAAGAGTAACTTAATATTTAAAAATATCTATAGCCATAGAGATATTTTAACAAATGAAAGCTTCCGAAAGTAAATACATTTTTTTTTATAATTTTAAAATCTAAAAGTTCAATATCATGAATTTTTTTTGTAGATTACATTAATAGTTATACATAGTTTGTTTGAAAAGAAATTTCTAAGCTTTCAAATGAATGTAATATTTTAAAATTCTAGTTACCAGTTTTTCTGTTATGGCCGTTTCTTCAAGATAGGGTGCTATGTCGGAAGTCTCCTGTTTAAACATTTACAACTTGAAAGGCTGGCTTGTCAGTGCGAAGTGGTACATCTAAAGTTATCTTCGTTTTGATCAAGGAATTCAACGGTATCACCCGTGTCAGCATATTGAAGCACCCTGTATAGGCAGCTTCAACGTTCTTCAAAATTCGATATAAAAATGTTTCCGAAATTTAACATACATTAAAATTAATATAATAATTAATTTGGTTTTTAACATTTACTTTAATTAATTCTGATGGTTGAAAATACGACTGGTTTGTATTTCAAATTATTTGCTAACCAGCAGATCGGACGCTACAGAAATATTGATACAATTTTAAGGATATTGTTATACAAATTGTTGCTAGGCAGATTAACATAACAATTATTGGCTGCCAGTACGATGAACTAATGCAATTCGCATATACTGTCTAGACTCTAGATCATATAAATTTTAATTATTTACTTTGCTAATTCTGCAATTTTACATGGATAAACAATTTATTTTATTAACTTAGTTGGTAATTTTACATTAATATACTAATTACAGCTTGAAGAAACATGTATTATAACAAAATTGTCAATTTGGGATTAATATCCGAAATTCTAAAATTGTTTCTAAATAATTTACCAAACATTTAAAATTCCTCGTTACGTATCTCAGGTGAAACAAATTTTAAAAGAATTATATCTAAAGATTCTGAATATGTCATGAAACTACATCAAAAGTATATAAATGTTGTCAATACCGTATGTAAACTCTACAAACTTGATAAATTCTTATGGTTTTATGGTTTTTATAAATCTCACCATATTTTGGATTTGTAATTAAATTACTCTAAATGTATAGTTAACGATATGTGTACGGGGAATACTGTGTGTCGTATATATCTATGTACGTTCATATATAATATTTTATGTTGCTGAGAAAATGCAGTAGGTAAACTCAATTAAAAAATGTGGGGTTATTTTGACCGGAATAGTATTCTATACCCTACAATTTTCATAGCAACTCTACGTTATAGTAGAATTCGTTATAGCGGAATTCTACTGTATATTCTTTAAGAATGGGCACGCATATTCACATATATAAAATAAAAAATAAATATAAATTCCTGCCAAAAATATGCAATATTTTCTTTTTCATTTTTTTAATAAAAATAGATCGCGGCCAATTTAGCAGTTAACCTTATCCACACATTGACTTTTTTGCTTTATGTTTAATATAATATAATAAAACGCGAAAAAATAGTATTAATAATAAAGGTACACACTTCTACAGAAAAAAACAATATTCAGAGAACACTCTTCTTCGTGAGTTTTCCTTATTCGCGATTAAAATATAAAACAGTGATTCCAAATTCATTGTGATATTCTTAGTTTGTTTTTCATTCGTCTGTATTTCTTATATTTCTGCCAGTTACGAATATGTTGTATATACTATATATGTACATATGTACATAAGTATATAAGTACTTATATATAATATAATATATGTAGTATATATAATATATATACATAATATATATGTATATATATATATATATATATATATATATATATATATATATATATATATATATATATATATATATATATATATATACAATATATATATATATATATATATATATATATTTATAATATATATATATATATATATATATATATATATATATATATATATATATATATATATATATATATATATATATATACATATATATATATGAACTTGTGTTCATGTTCATATTTCAATATTAAACTATAAATGTATTCTGCATGATTTTGTTTTTAATTTTTATTTATTATTTTATTTTTTGAACAAATCTGTATAACATCATTCATTGTCACGCATTTTAGTAAACTAGAGGAAAAAGAAATTACAGATTAAAATTTTAGTAATAGGAAAAGATCGCTCCATATATAAAATATAAATCATATAAGTCGTGTTTTTTAATTCAAAAAATTTTCTTATTGGAATGAAGTTCTGGATAGAATTTTCTCATTTTTTCAGTAAAATCCCAATGAATTTAATTGTTTATCAATAAATAAGATACATTTAATGTTAAACTACACATTTTAATTCACTATTATCGAAATAAAATCAAATTTAACTTTATTTTTCAATGTTCTGGATAAAACATTGGTTTTTTCAAGTTCGCGATAAATTCATAGTACACGAACTCGAAAATAAAGGGAAATTTTAAAAGGAAATATTTTAAACAAATATTTTTCATTGTTTTATGCTTGATACCTGTATTATTTCACAATAGACGTCAAAAAATATAGTTAGAAGTTGAAATTTATTCAAATAAATAGAACTTAAATTAAATATATTGGTTAAACTAAATAAAATTTCCCAGTATTATTCCCGATGTTCTTATAGAACTTGAAGTTCTGTTAATAAAAAAACGCAACTATTGATACATTAGTTTATGGTTTTTTTTTGGTCTAATAATGAATATATGTAATATCTCACTGAAACCTAAAATAAAAGCATGTGAAGTTACTGCTGTTTACGATGTACAATTAAAAAAACAAGATAACAGAAGAATAATCTGGTTGCTCTTAGTTTCGCGAAATGAAAATCCCGACTAACAAACGTGGATATTTATGAATGAAAAGTTTGGAAATGGTTTTATTTTCTTAGAATTCACAAATCATATCATTTAATACCGAAAAAGGGTTTTATATGCCTAATTTAGAAGTTACATTAGTTATACAATTTAATTTAAACATTTTTCAACCATATTTTATGTTTTCATTATTGGTTATTTCGAATGTTCTAATCAAAGAGATCGTGTTTGGTAGATTTGTTTGATTAAATTTTTTTTAAATTGGTTCAAGTATAGAATCAAATGGTTACCATAGGCTTTTAAAAAATAAAACAATTGAATATAGCTCTTTACAATTTTTTGAATTTTAATTGCTACAAATTCAAAAATTGTGGGAAAACAATTGAATTTTTTTATTTAAATATTACTACCACAGGATAAATCGATTTAATATAGGTATATAAAGATTTCATTCGAAATGCCCTTAAACCCTAGTGCATTAACGTGAATCACCTGATAAAACTCTTAACTTATATCTTTAATGCGATTATGAGATGATGGTATTTGCTTCAAAAATATCGATAATTACAATGATTCCAAAGTCTGGAAAAGAAGAAATACAAGTCACATCGTACAGGCCAATAAGTATACTTCCGATATTTTCGAATCTTTTTTAAAAGATGGTATTACAAAAATTAAAACCAATATTATCTGATTGACACATTATACCAGACCACCAAACTATGGCATGAGGGCCTTAATTATAATATTAAAACTCGTCTGCTAACAGAATTCCAAGCAGTCATTGAAAGCTACTTGTTTCAAGGAATATACTAGGTTAAACATATTTCAGCCATTGCTGAACTAAATAACATAAATGCACCCGTATTCGTAAAAAAACTCAACCGTTTGTTATGAAGTCAGCCAGCCCCAAGATAACGTCCGAAAAGAATTATCGCCGGTGTCATTCCCGTTGAGTTATGTACTGCTGATCGATAAAACATCAGGAACATGGGAATATGTCGAGCCCAGTTGCGTTGATTATTATCCACTAACTTTGCCAAATATTTTTCCAATGTCCCATTTAATCTCTCCACCAAACCACCCGATTGTGGATTCTAAGGCGTTGTTCGTGTTTTATTTATACCGAGCAACTGACAGACTTCTTGAAATACAACTGGCTCAACATTTCTTTCTTGGTCCGTGTGAATCTCCATTGGTACTCCAAAACAACTAATCCAATTATTAACTACTGCGTCAGCTATGCTTGTTGCCTCTTGATTGGGTATGGGATACACCTCTGGCCATTTGCTGAAATAGTCCATTATTACAAGCACTTATTTGTTACCAATATCTATTATATTGTTGCATTGCTTCCCGACTTTTCCGTACAGAATCTTTTATCGCCGCACATTGATCACATTTCTGTCAACACTCCACTACAGATTGTCTACATCCTGACCAGTAGAAACGTTGACGTATTTTGGCAAGTGTTTTATTAATTCCTAGGTGACCCCCACTTGCGCCTCCGTGATACTCCTTCAATACTTCGGCAATTCTAGACTTAGGCACCACTTTCACTAATTGTTTCACATTGCCGTCTGAGCTTTCCCATATTCGCTTTAAGCATCCGTTCTTGATTTGGAGGCTGTCTCATTGTGCCCCGAAAACCCATTTACTGTGGAATTCTTATTTGCTATTTTACTCCACGTAGGACGTTTCGTCTGTCCACTCCTTATCCGGTAGTACTTCCATAAGCCTTATATCGATAATGTCTTCTTTTGCCTCTAAACCCCGCATTCTACTTGACATGGCCGTCAGCAATGCATCAGCATTTGCATGTGCACTTACTTTTCGATGTTATATTTGGTAATGATAACTTCGATCCACCGTGCTACTTGCCCTTCCGGATTCTTGAACTGCAGCAGAAAACGTAATGCTTCATGGTATATGAAATTTTTGGCCATAGAGGTATTTATGAAAATGTTTCATACATTCCACTATAATAATATTTCTTTGCGAGTCACACAATAGTTACGTTCTGGTTTCAATAACACCTTCGAGTAATAAGTCTTCAATTTCTTGTGACAATACTCCGACACCATCATTACTTGCGTCGGTGTCAAGAATAAACTTAACACCGAGTATAGGGTAAGCCAATAATGGTGCTATACATAATCACCTTCTCAATTCATTGAATGATTCTCATCGTTCGTCATTCCATTCAAATGCTCTGTTCTTCCGGGTCAAATCACGTAAGCCCTTTGTAACGTTGGCAAATCGTGCCACGCATCGCCTATAATAAATGCACAATCCTAGGATGCTATTTTACTTCCGTTCTAAATAGGGAACACTTCTTTGGATTTAACTTTAAACCAGCTGATTGCAACCACTTCCATACCACTTAACAAATTTCTTAAGTGTCTTCCAATGTAGTCCCTTTTACACGCGCTTCATGAGTAGTTTAAAAGTTGCCGCGCCATTACATAATCCAAATGGTATCACGTTAAACTGCCATAGCCCCTTAACCACACTGAACGTCGTTTTTTCACGATCTTCCTCTTGGACATCCATCTGCCAATACCCGCTTTGAAATGTGTCTAACATGTCGTCGATCCTTTGTATTGGGTAGCTATCCTTTTTCGTCACTGAAGGTGCACACATGATACAAAAAATAAAAATTCTAATGCACAAAAATGCAACACGAAGTTAGCTGTATGAGTTGAAATATTCACTACTCGAAATATAATTTCATCAGTATAGCGTTTGTAAATAAAGAAAATATTATGACTTGAGTGAAAACTTCCCAAAACAAGGTGAATCGTTTCCGAACCATAAACGAACAATGCTCTTCATACAACACTTCGCAAACAAAACATTACTGCGACTCAATAACGAACCATTTATGATGTTCCAGTAACATGATAATTAGAATTTTTGTGGATAATGATGTTTGTGGTCAATGTATTGGTACTTTGGTAGTTCGCAAGACGTTCACTTTTAGTGATGCGTTAACGTGCCGTTTGTGGTGAATTATTTATGTATCATATTAAGTGGTACGTTACCCTAACACCTCTACGATTCATTAATGCAATAATTTAGCGATATACTAACGTTGGATAACAAATCTATAGTTTATAAATAAAAATGCATATTTAAATTGTTATATTTATATATTTTAAAAATTCATTTGTTAAAAATATGTCAACCAATATCAAAAAATTAATTAAAATCTATAATAAATTCATTAATAAATATAATAAAATATTTAACTAAAAACTCATTTAAACTTAATCTAAATCCATTTATGGAATACATTTATTTATTCTGTTTCTTTACGCGGTCTTTGGCGTATTGAAACCACTTTTTAATTACGAAGACTATTTCTGGATTTTTGCATGTTGGAAATTTCCGCATTGCACATTCTGTAGAAGTATATATACATATATATATATATATATATACATGAATTTTACTGACAAAAATTTTATATACAACTATTTTAATTAACTAGAAATTACTCGAAAAATTTAATTAAGTGCAATGGCGACTACTTCGGTAGAATCACGATAATAAAATAATATTTTTAATATCGTAAATCGTGCTACGTTCTACGTACCTATACCGTAATGTAAATGTACGTGACTATATATAAAAAAAAAATTCGTTTAAAAAAAATAAGTTCGTTTTTGCTTCGTATTTTGCGAACTCGTAAAACTGTTTAGCGGGTTATGTTTAACTATCTATACTCAAAATGACAATCCTTTATTTATTTACAAATAAACAAGCAACAAAGCAAGTTGCTATTTTTGAATTTCTGATAAAGGGACATTTTTTTAGGCAACGTATGTTCCATTAACGAAAAAATAGCAACCCAAGTATAATTTTCAGTTTTGTTAATATGGCTGTCCTGGAGAAATTTTATTCGAGTTGAGAATATTTCAACTCAGATAGCTAACTCTGTGGAAAATTTTTGTCCACCAGAATATTTTTTTTTGTATCATGTACGCGGCTTGAATTGAGCTTTCGTTAATCAATTCAAAAGCGCATTTTCCCGTCCTTCCTCTCGACTAACACTACCGTTGAACTCCAGGGACTGTAACACTACCGATGAACTCCATGGACTGAACTCCATGATGTTCAGTCCATTTCTGCACTAGGTGTTCTACTATTTGTTTTTGTCCTTGCGTATCGGTGTTTCTAATCGGATTATTCTTCTCGCATTCCAGTATTGTTGATACCTCTTCATATCCTATAACAATTCCTTTCTTAATTGTTTTCGTCTTATCCGGATGATTCTGGGTCCTAATCGGTCCAGAATCTACCTACAATTTCCCCACACAATTGTTTCCGAGTTCGGTGGCAGCTTTTCCCGATGATCTAGTAATACCCGCCTAATTGTTGTTTCTACAGCGTTTATTCGCAGTGGTAACTAAAATTATCACAGACCAAAACTCCTCGTTCAACATCCACCACATGTGGCAAGTGTCTTCATTTGTAATAGCGGATAAGGGTCTCGAATTTAGTATCCCTTCAATTTGAATTAAAATCGTTTCATTTCTTTTACCAGATATTTCATTTCTTTTACCAGATTTGAAAATTGGCGTAAGCCTCGAAATTTACCGTTTATTGGGGAAAATTCCAGTTTGCAATGATTTATTAAAGATGAGTTTTAATGGTTTGCAAACTACATCGGCCAATAATTTAATGATGGACGAAGGAGTAGTATCTGGTCCACAGCTGTCTCCAAGTGATTTAATTACGTCTAATATCTCTTCTTCAGAAATGGTTTGGGTATGTATAGCATAATTAGCATAGCTGGTAGGTTAATTGTTGCAAGGTGAATCATCAGGATTGTAAATTGAGTTTTGATATACGTGACCCATTCAAATGCATAGTTGCCGGATATCCCTTAATTTTCCTCTTATCACTGGAGAAATTCCAAAAGTATTTGGGGTCACTTTTAATAATTTTTTGAACTTTGATTTTGTATTTTATGAAGCAATCATCATCGTATTTCTTGCAGCAATCATAATCGTTTAATTAACTGTTTTATTTTCATCACCACAGCCATTACCTGTGCCATATCAAAATTGTCAGTTACACCGGTAGTGCTTCTTCTACTGCACCGTCATCCTCTTCGTCCTGTTCTGCGTGGTCGAAAAATGTAGATTCGTTAAAATTGTAACTAGCCGGATCAATACCATGCATCTCCAATGCTTGAAGTAATCGTTGCTTAAATACATTTTTCTGACCGGTCGTTGACAAACCACGCCGCTCCAACTCCTCCTTTTAATTGGAAATCTTTAAATCGTCTAGAATCATCTTTTAATTCTCAATCCCACCGCCGCCATCTATTGTTACGTTTTAGCCCTGTCAAACAAGGTTCGATCACTGGATTGTGAATCAAACAAATGATGTAAATTCTAGATAACACTAAATTTATTTATTACCGAATAATTATACTAAACCTAAATTAATTCACTTATTTAACTTCACAATAATTACTTTATTACACTTTAATAACACTGTATTTCACTTTATAAACATTTTATTTTCACTTGTTCCTTTTTATACTAATCACGGTTAAAACACAACTAACTACTAAAATTGTATCGTATTTATACCATATATGCTAATCTTTTAGAATGTTCTACAAAGTTCGAGAGTGTCTAGACTATTCTTGAATAGTCTAGACACATCGAATTATTACAGATTACATTTACGATAGTGTCTCTACTCAAATAAAGATGTTGCCATTATTGTAACAATATTCTTACGATCGTGGTGACATCTCTATTTGAGTAGAGACACTACCGTAAATGTAAAACTGTTATAAAGTAGATGTGTCTACTATTCAAGAATAGTCTAGACACTCAAACATTGTAAAATATTCTAGAAGGTTAGAATATTTGGGGTATAAATACGCGATACAATTTTAGGATTTAACCGTGATAGTGCTAGTAGCAGTAAAAAGGAAACAGTGAAATTAAGATTTTGTTAAGTGTAATACAGTGTTATTAAAGTGTAATAAAGTAACTATTGTGAAGTTAAATAAGTGAATTAATGAAATTTAGGGTTTAGTCTAATTATTCGGAAATAAATAAATTTAGTGTTATCTTGAATTTACATCGTTAGTTTTATTCACAATCCAGTGATCGAACCTTGTTTGACAGGGTTAAAACGTAACAATTGGTGACAGCGGTAGGATTGTGAATTAAAAGATGATTCTAGGCGAGTTAACGATTTCCGAATTAAAGGAGGGGTGCCGGCGGCGTGGTTTGTCAACGGCCGGTCAGAATAATTGAAGCAGCGATTACTTCAAGCCTTGGAGAAGGCTGGTATTGATCCTGCTCGTTATGATTTTGATGAATCAACATTTGCCGACCCCACAGAAAAAAACGAAGAGGATGGAGAGAATGAAGCAGTACCAGTACAATCGGGAAATTTCGATATGGAGTAATTAATGGTTGCTATAATGAGAATGGAACAGTCTCATATGGAAATGAAATAAGATATGAACCGAAAATTGAATTGTCATTCGATCGATCAAATCAAGAAATGCAAGAAATTAAACAGACAATGGGTGAGCTCAACAACAAATTGGATGAGAATTGCCATGAATGTATAGCACTCTATATGGAGAAATAATTCAATCAACGGTTCAACAGGTTGAACAGAAGGAGAAGTTTCTTGGTATCGAAGTTAACGGAACATGAGATGAAAACGAACATGAGCGGTTGGCATCAAGATTCAGAGAAGGTGGACAAATTAAGGTATAAGGTGTTGGACATATGGCAGAATGGGTCACATATCACGAGATTGCCGTGAAATAATATGGAGATGACCAAGATCGCGATCTTCTATACAGCGAACATCAAGTGGTGACCAAGGAGGAAGGACAGGTAACCAAGGTATTAGGAAAATACTATGTTGGATATGTGACAAAACGGGTCACAAATCACGAGGCTGTAGGGAAATGGCGAAACATCGAATTGATACCGGAACGGAAACACCGTTATGAATCGTTATGAATCGAATGGTAACGGACATGCAGGCAGCTGGAGTGATTGAATCATCAAACAGTCCATAGAGTTCAACTGTAGTGTTAGTCGAGAGGAAGGGCGGGAAAATGCGCCCTTGTGTCGATTACCGAAAGGTAAGGTGTCCTGCAAACAAGCGTTTGACACAAAACTCAATTTTCTATTCTCAGAAAAAATTGCAAAAAAAAGAAAACGTATCAACAAGCTTTATTTCACGAAGGGAATGAAAAAAATAATTATATAATTTATGAATCAATTTGTTATTTAATCCTTTAAGGTATTGGTGAGATGAAAGTATATATCTTAATTCTATTTTCGCACTAATACTTTCAAGTATACACATGAAATGAAAGAGGGTATTTGCATGCTTAATGCCTGAATCAGGCTTGAACCAACACAAATATACAGTTTGGACTTCGTTGATAACGTCTCGGTATAGCTCGGCTTGTATAAGTCATTTCTGTTGATTTTATATCTGCGTACGACTATATGCCTCCGGCTTGCACCTATAGACGGGTTTGACTGTATACTCGAATGGAACAAATTTTATTTGTGTCCGAGTTTCGTTCTGTGTTTCTTTAATGAATTTATTGTTTTCGATTTTTTTTATTTTATGTTTGTACTCTTTCGATTTTTTTACTAATGTATTTTTAAGTTGGTTGTTGGTTCTAATATATTTCGTGTTATTTGTAAAACATATTTTAAAATGGTCTAAGGATCGGCATATTATTAGCATGAATTAATTCTAATAATAAATAATAACGAAAAATTTGTATGACGATGGAAATTGCAAGACAGATTTGGTGGATTAATAGAATAATCCGCTAATACAATAGAATAATCCGCTAATGCACTGTATCTTCTATATATGATATAGATAATGAGTATGATTTGTGTTACAGACTTATCCAGTAATACTCGTGGAAACTGTGTATCATTTCGTGGTTTCGATCCGGATGATGATAAACACATCTATGACCCTCTGTTGAGTGTAGAATTTACGGGCCGTTTCAGTCCGTACTGATCAATTAAAACAAACCTGGAGTCACGCTTCGTCAAAATGGCGCTGTGTGAAGGTAAGGACGATAAAAATAAACTGACAAAGTTGGGGGAGAGTCCCCGGAACACAGAGAAATTAAGTCTAAACAAATAATAATAATATGTATAATGTATATCCTTGTTTGATCACACTCCTATATTTGGCCTATATTTAGTAAGTTTTTACAAATTATTATATGTAGATTTATTGACATCTTGATTGTCGATTTAGAAAGGGAAGATTCACACTATGGGCTTTATGATAAATAACTGTATCTGATTAAACTATTATAGTAGAGTTTTTTTTATTTAATTAATTTTTATAATTGTTAATTTTTATATTTTCAGATATTTCAATCTTACAACAAATGAAATAAACTAAACCTTTGAGTGTTCATATTGCAATCAAAATAAAACGAGAGTCCAGATAGTTCTGTAAGCAGTGAATATTGTTTAATTTGTATTATACGAAGTGAAATTGCCCGAATTTTTAGGTTTTGCGTATCTGAATATATCAGTGATGTAAAAAGTTTTTTGTTTAATTTTAATTTTTCATTACAAAGGTATAAAATTACAGAAAAAGTTTTAATCCATACTTTGTAATACTTTTAGTATTCGTGGTATGTGTATAATAATATAAAAATTTTATTAAGTTAATTTAGAAATAATAAAAAAGTGTTATGTGATATGACAAACTACGTTTGGGATGAATCTATCGGGCGGAAAAACGCCACCATTGGCGAGACCGGCCGAATATACTAACAATGCTTTGGAACAAATTAGGCGCGAATTGATGTTCTTTGATGTTAACAAAGATACGGTATGTTATGTTAATTTATTTAGTTTTGTATTTGTCTTTTTTCTATTGAATCGTAACAGGTATTTTGTGTGTGACCGATATTTTTATATACATGTATCCATTATATACTCGTACCTATCTAAATGTATATGAAAGGTCGATTTTATATATATTTTAGAAATATAAATAATTAAGGTGCTTAAAGTTCGAATGATTAATTTCCAATTTGTTTATTATAAAATACTCGTACATTATATTTGTTTTACATATATTATACAGATTATTGAAAATCTTTGAAACACGATTGTACAATAAGAATGCCATTAAAGTTTAATTAAATGCCAATAACCGTAAAAATATTCAACGTTAAAAAAAAATAAACAAAGATAAGGATTTATAACTATGTTTGTTTTATGTATGTATATAAAGATGCTTTGTGCTCGAAATAAGCAGGATTTTTTGGGTAATAAACAATTGTTTGGGATCAATATTTGGATATACAAATATTTAAAATTGAATTGTTACAATGGAAATATTTTATTTTATTTTTATTACTTACATATATATGTACGAATATATATTACCATTCAACAGTTTTCATTCACTGTGCGACGTTCCTTGTATTAATTGATGAGCTTGATTACTTGATAGATAACTATAACATATTGAAGTAAAGGAGGTATAAGTAAAGGAGGTATAAGGAATGAATTTCTTTTTTTGTAGAAATGTTTTAATAATTTACTTTCGATTCACAAGTATTTGTGATAGGAAAACTTTATGGTTCCATTTCTGTTTATTATTATAAAAACTTTACAAAAAATAAATTTTTTTAATTTAATTTAATTTTAAATATGGTTTTATTTTATATTAATTTGTTATACAAATGTACAGCCATAATAAAGTTATATTGAAAAAATTTGATTCATTAGTATTTGTAATATTTTCAAAACAGCTGTCCTAAATGACAGGTTTATATTTGTTTTGCTCTTATGTTTTATTTTCTAAATGTATGTATATATATATATATATATATATATATATATATATATATATATATATATATATATATATATATATATATATATATATATATATATGTATATATATATATATATATGTATATATATATATATATATATATATATATATATATATATATATATATATATATAAATATATATATATATATATATATATATATATATGTGTATATATATATATATATATATATATATATATATATATATATATATATATATATATATATATATAAATTTTAAGTCAAGCAAGCAAATAAATAACCAAAAATAAAAATTAGTAATCAAAGTAAATCATTATAATATACTTAATCCTAATGATGTCATTCATAAATAAGGTGCATAATATATATTCTTAAGTCTAGGCCTACAAATAAACAAATTTAAATTTATGCAAATATAAATCCTTTTAACCAAAAGAAAGTTAAGAAATTAAGTTTACTATAAGTATAATAGGCATATAATATGCATTTATTATAATTTTTTCTATTTTTCTTTTGTTTTAAATGAAATAGTAAACTAAATAAAAACACTGTACAATACATACAGGTTTTAGCACCAAACGATGATTGGGTTTTAAAATAAGGAAAATTCATATCCATACAAATACAATCGTTTGTGTATTTTGATCAAAACCTTCTATAGAGACAAGCCGGAACAAATGTTTTGCACATAGATACCACCACGAATAATGCACACGCGAATGTAGTAGTTACGATGTAAATTGCTACAATTTATTTTGCTTTATTATATCTCTTATATACGATATTTGTTTTGGCATATATGTACATATACGACACATACTATCGCTTGTGTATTCAAAAACCATTTAATAGTATTGATTTCGTTCCGGCTTGTATCTATAGACGGTTTTGATTTTGATTTATAGGATTTTTCGCACTACATGCATATTTCAATCACAAACAACAAAAAAGTATTTCAAGGCTGAATTGTTTGTATTTTATTTACCATTTCATTTTTAATTTTTCGAACAACAAAACAAGAAGATAAAATTACTGTATAAGCTTAGATAGTCTTTTGTAGATGTAGCTAATAATGACAGGTGTTGAACTTAGCTATTACAATTAATGAATCTTCTTATAGACGGCTCCATTCAATTATGGATTTAGAATCCAAAAGTGGAAATCCGTACTTTTTTGTTCGTGTATTCCTATCTTATATATAAATAATCTTTTGTATAACTTTTAAAACCCAAATTGTATATAAAATTGCATAATTGGGATGAATTGGACGTGTATGGATCAAGTTGCAATGAAATATTTATTTTCTTATTAAAAATATAAATTTGAATCAACATGAATTATTTTATTTACTTTTTTACTGTTTCAACAATTTTTATTAAATTTTTTGGAAAATCTAAATATATGGCAATTATAGGTTTGGAAAAATTTATAATTTTTTAAAAAATTATAAATTTTTTCCAATTATTCAATCAATTATGTACATTGATGATTAATATTTGTAAATTATACCATATACGAGTACATACATATATTACGTATCTATTCGAAAAACATAAAAATCTATTGTTTAAATAAGTAATAGTCTTAAACGCGATAAAGTAATATTTGTTTACCATAGGTGGGACAGACACAATGTAATAAATTTTAATTAGACAAACTTAAAAAAAATTAATTAAATTACAAATCAAAATTATTTGATGGATTACTCGGGGTGTACGGTCAAGCTCTTGGCAAGTAGTCTCGGAAATGGCTAAATAGCCACCCGTTCTCTCTTTTTACACATAACAAAACCAGGATGGGACAGGTTTACACCCCTATTCCGTTATTCGCGTCATGACTACTGTCACGTTACTTCAGGCATAAATTGTATTCTGTTATCGCTCGAAGTGACGTGACATAGCAAATAGAATTATCTGGCGGCACCAATCATTTCCTAATTTTTCACATTTGATGTACATATGAATTATCAGTTTTGTATTAATGTCATATTATTTATGTGGTGTGTTGCTTAATAAAAATTATTTACAAATTAAAATATATTTATTTAAGAATTATTTGTAAAAAATTTTCGTTTAAATTCATTTAAAAATTATTTGTAAAACTGTTGTTTTAAATTTAAATATATTTTTTACATGAGTAAAGTATATATGTATGTATGTACGAGTATTATACGAAATATACAGTACCACCAGAAAGTATTCCAAATTTGCGACAAATATTCTATGTTACTTCTAACAATAGCCGTGTTTCTTGACGTATGATCTGATCCGGATTAGATCATATCTGCTTTCCTTTCATTTGTATAGCCGCGTTTCATGAAATCAACACAACAATTGTATTATTTTTTGTTTTTAGGTCATTATATTGATCCTAGTAGCATTTTGGTTCAAAATTTTCATACAAAAACAAAAAATTGTACAATTTTTATGTTTATTTCAAGAAACGCGGCTATAGAAATAAAAGGAAAGCAGATATGATCTGATCCGGATCAGATCATACGTCAAGAAACACGGCTAATGTTAAAGATTAATAGTATGAAAGTCTTTAAAATCTCTACCACGTCTAAAAATAAATCGTAAAGTTTTAAAAGAATTACGACAAATTAATTAATGTGTGTTTCAACCCGTAATTTTGAGTCTAATGTTACACCTAAATCCTTACGTAACGTACAATTTCCTGGAAAATATTGCAGAGACGCATTTGTTAACAATAAGAGGTAGTTTATTCTCACTATTTATAAATACAGGTAATATATGCTTGAAACAAATAAATGTCCTCAACTGTATTTATGATACTGAAAATATTTAAATTATCCGCGTACAGCAAGTGTTGTGCCTTAATTACCTGAGCGATATCATCAGAAAGCAGTATAAACAATTTGGTTTCAAATTTTATATTAGCAAATTTTAGCAAATTTTATATTTAAATGTCATTATTTAAGAGATTAACGATATTTTGTCTTGATAAATACATTTTGGTTATAATAAATTATAAAACAAAATAAGGATGAAACCAGAAAATAAAATGACACAAACAGTTTTATTTATAGACAAAAGATACAAAAATTGATATCGGAAAAACTTATAAAATGAATTACCAAGAAAAAAACGAAACGTCAAAAACAAGAAAAATATTAATAGCCGTGTTTTTTTATTCAAAAATTTTCGAGTTCGAATATAGTACTGGATAGAAATTTTCTCGTTTTCTCAGTAAAATCCAAATGAATTTAATATTTTATCACCAAATATAATACATTTAAGAAAAATAAAGTTTAATTTAATTTTTTATTTTGATAATAGTGAATTAAAATATGTAGTTTAACATTAAATGTATGATATTTATTGAAAAAACATTAAATTCATTTAAATTTAAATGAATAAACGAGAAAATTTATATCCAGTACTATATTCGAACTGGAAAATTTATGAATAAAAAAATACGACTAGTAAATAGTACAGACTCTCGATACAAATATGAAATTTATTTTGACCTTTTTGGTACTTTAGTTTATACTGGCTTGAACACCATCCGTGTTCAAAACCAGCTTAAACTAAAATACTAAAAGACAACAATTTAAGCTAAATACAATGAAAAATATTTGTTTAAAATATTTCCTTTTAAAATCTCCCTTTTTCGAGTTCGTGTACTAGTACAATTTAAAAATTGTACTATTTTTTGTTTTTGTATCAAAATTTTGAACCAAAATGCTACTAGGATCAATATAATCATTATAATGACCTAAAAACAAAAAATAATACAATTGTTGTGTTGATTTCATGAAACGCGGCTATACAAATGAAAGGAAAGCAGATATGATCTGCTGAATATTTGTCGCAAATTTGGAATACTTTCTGGTGGTACTGTATATTTCGTATAATACTCGTACATATATACTTTACACTTGTAAAAAATATATTTAAATTTAAAACAACAGTTTTACAAATAATTTTTAAACGAACAACACAATATTTAAAGGAAGGCAGCAATAACTGACAAAATATGGTATTTGCGTGTTGTTTATCACGAGTCATGAACGAATAAATTTACATATTACTTCTATTATAGTTTAATAGATTTTAAACAAATTAAAATAGTTTAATTTTAGGCTGTATGATAATGTATTAGCATTACCAGGGCCACATAATACAGGTTCTTTACAATTACTGGTATTATATTAAAAAAGCAACAATAGGTGCGTTTTTTTATTAAGAGAACTTCATGTTCTATAAGAACATCGGGAATAATACTGGACAATTTTATTTAGTTTAACCAATATAATTAATTTAAGTTCTATTTATTTGAATACATTGCAACTTCTAACTATATTTTTTGACATCTATTGTGAAATAATACAGGTATCAAGCATAAAACAATGAAAAATATTTGTTTAAAATATTTCCTTTTAAAATTTCCCTACATATTAGTTCTATTATAGTTTAATAGTTTTTAAACAGATTGAAATGGTTTAATTTTAGTCTGTATGATAATGTATGAGCATTGCCAGGGCTACATAATACAGGTTCTTTACAATTACTGGTATTATATTAAATATGCGTGTAAATAACTAAATTAGTCGAGTAACTTTCAAATTAGTTGCCGTTAAGATGTTATAATAATTAAATCTAAAATTTGTCTTATACGATTTTGATTTTTTCTCCAACTTATTTGACATAATTAATTTTCGTTTCACCACTTTGCTCAGAGTCGTATTTTTTTATTCAAAAATTTTCGAGTTCGAATATATGTAGTTAAGGATAAGAATTTTCTCGTTTTTTCAGTAAAATCCAAATGAATTTAATATTTTATCAAAAAATATGATACATTTAATGTTAAACTATGAGTACATATTTTAATTCAATATTATCAACATAAAATTAAATTTAACTTTATTTTCCAATGTTCTAGTTAAAATAATGTTTTTTGCAAGTTCTCGATAAAATCATAGTTCACGAAATTGAAAAAAAGGAAATATTTTAAACAAATATTTTGCATTGTATTTAGCTTAATACCTGTATTAATTGACATTAAACGCCAAAAAATATTGTTAGAAGTTGAAATTTATTCAACTAAATCAGAACTTAAATAAAATATATTGGTTAAATAAACTAAAATTTCCCATTATTATTCCCGATATTCTATATAGGACTTGAAGTTCTCTTAATAAAAAAACGCAGCTTTTATCGTGGAAATAAGTTTTGTTACTAGAACTTTAAGTTGGCAACACTTTTTTCAGTGACAGCCGATTTGACAGCTGATAATTGAGTTTTGGTTAGTTTGGTTTGCCATTTCATAATGAATAAACTTACGCCAGAGTATAGTAAATTGTTCAAATTTACTTTGAAAATAATGGTTCAGTACGTGATACTCATCGCGCATTACGTCCATTGACTGGATAAAGAAATCGTTAGGCTGGATAAAAAAAAAATATAATTTGAGTAAAAACTCGGTGGGTTCAAAATACGCGTAGTACCGGTATAATTCATTTTTTTCGCAAATTCGAACGTTGACATTTTTAAATTCGTGTATCTTAAGTATTTCTTGTCGGATTTTCACGTGTAATAGCACGTTGGAAATACAATTTTACATACTTATTTTACATACTTATACATACATACAATAAGCGTATTAAACTTTGGTATTAATGAATTTCCGTCCCAAGCTCCATCGGAAAAAAAATTATTTATAAAATTCATTTGGTCCAAAAAATAACATGATGCTAATGTTATTGACGATGGTGAGGATGATAATGGAGGCAACAACTGTGATGTTTGCGCAGTGCCTACATCAACCATGTCAACATTTTGTGGTCTTTCTACTTTTTCGACAGATCTCTTAATTTCAAGACGGCAGATGTTACAAATTTTCATTGTACACCGAGTTTTTACTCAAATTATATTTTTTTTTAGCCAGACTAACCATCTCCCCGAATTTCATGGAAAAAATTTGTAAAACATGCTCAGAAATATGTCAAATAATTATTACAGTACATACTCGAACAGCATAATAAAAAATTTTGTATGATTAATTCAAATAATTCTCAAATAAATGTCAAAAATTAGTACTAAAAAAATATTTATTATAGGTTTAAGACACAGTCTAAGGGCGGCATTTTAATTTTTTGCTAAAATAAGGAAATATTTCAATCAATCAATTGAAACTTGAACTTTTCCATGAAGTTTACCACTTTACTTTACCAAATAGATTACCAAATTGTAAGAAAGGGACATTATGTACATCACAGACAAAATAATTTATTCCCATACTTATTAGGCCGGTTGTTTAAAATATAATTAAAAATTAAAATTTTGACTGGAAAATCAAATTTTTCGATTGAATTGCTTATTTTGTGATGAACAAACAAAACTAAATTTGAGTTTTCTGTCAAAATTTTAATTCTTAATAAATTATAAACTGATTGACTCACGGCCTACAAAAAGATTATGTTTGCTTCTTCATCAAATAATAATAAACAGTATATATAACTGTTGCCATTGGCCCCTTACTGAGTCAACAATTCGGCTCCAACGGTTACTATCCTGCGCTGGGTCTTCATACTGTCTTAGACAAACTGAAGAAACCAAGTCGTTCTCTACACCGTGGAGCCATCGTCGCCTGCAACAACCTCTGCGTCTACCATTTGGTGGCTCTCCATTTAGACATCGCTACACAATTCGTTCTGGATCTCGTACTCATCCGTCAGCGCCCAACTTTCACACCCATACATAACAACGGGTGTGATCAACGCTTTGTAAAGCTTCAGCTTTATGGGACTTGATAGGTGTTTAGATTTGGCAATGGTTTTAGAGGATTCAAAGCACGACTGTCGATGTGTAGTGGCCAGTACTAAAATCAGAGATCATGTATTTGTTTTTGACTCATTGAAATAATCATATAATATCATATAAAACGAGAAAAAATATGTGAACCCAATTTTTTATTTCATATCAACAACAAAAAGTTTAGCATAAGCAGTAATATTGAGACCGTGGTCAAATTGCACCTTTTCTAATCCTAATTGACATTCTATATAATTTATATAATCTTCAAACCAAAACAACATTTTATCATATTTGGTTTAATGAGAAATTTTCCAGTATTTATCCAATTAATCTTCTAAATGTTCCTTTATGGTAGGTATCATATTCTTTATACATATTTTTCCCTGTTTAGATTTTAAATCGAACTATTTTATTTCTGTGTTGGAGTGAATCCAGTATATTGAAAGAGATTATTAGAATATATCAGATACATATATATTTGTATATACAAATTTAAAAGCGCAAATAAATTAAATTAATGCCAATTCATTGCAAACAAGGTGGGAGTATAATTTTGGATATGCCCATACTATTTGTTATAGACGTTTCTTACATAATGGTTAACCTAATAAATTTAAAAGAGTTTTCTTACAGCTTATAAAAAGAACAAAATTAAATTACCTCGAAACTGTAAGCTTCCTTATGAGAATCGTGGATTAATTATTTAATTAAGAAATCATTACAAACCTTTAGGGCAAATTGCTGAAATAATTAAAAACCAAAATCTAGTGTTTACAATTTTAATAACAGGATTTCTTATATCTAAACTTAGGTATGGACGACCATGTAAGTCGACTGTTCGAGAGATACGTGAAATGGTGAAAATATTTAAAATTAATCCGATAGAAAGTGCTCCAAAAATTGCCTCCAAACTTGATAAAAGCTACCAAAAACAGCAAAATCCCAAACCGTTCGCGTTGTATGCACAAACACGAGTAGCAAGCGCACGTTCCTTTAAGAAAACCAAATAACCGCTTCAGTGCAAATGCAAAGGCTGGTGTAATTGGCGATATTTCAATAGAACCAATTGTTTTACCATCAATAATAAATAATGAAAGACATTGTTGCAAAATGATTTGCAATACCTTCTTGATGATGTCCCTATTTTCATTAGGTTCTCGCACACATAGAGTCTTGCACTCAAAAAATTTGTTTTTGTCTTTAAACCAAAACGGCTTGCATCTCA
Organism: Tipula unca; assembly: GCA_951394425.1. NCBI lineage: Eukaryota > Metazoa > Arthropoda > Insecta > Diptera > Tipulidae > Tipula > Tipula unca. The sequence goes on from OX596381.1 coordinate 103,951,595, forward strand.
ATGGGTACGAAGGATTGAAACCTTTCGTCTACTCTTTCCTGCAGACACCACCAACCCTCTCCTTCCTCCTGCGTTTTTTTGTCAAAACTAATGGGTCACTCCTTAACGGATTAGCATTCCAAACTCAGAATCTTTTTATAAGTATGTACAATGTATGTACATACATACGTACATCTAGCAATGGACACATCAGGTCTCCCATTATGTTGGCATTGAACATTTACTGATGAAAAAAATTACATTTAAGATAGAAACAGAACTCAACATGTTTCAGTTATAATGATGACTTAATGAAAATTGAGTTAGAATTAATTGTAAAGTAATATTTTAGAAAATAAATAACGTTTGATTAATATGAAATTTTAAATATTTATTGAAATATAATTCATAATTTTGAATTTATCTTTATGAGGTTTTCATTTCTAGTCATTGTGAAAACTAAAAGTTTTTTTTATTTATTTTCATGTATTTCTCTTATTTTAAACGCCCATGTGCAATCACCATAAGTTTCTTTTCCTTTCTTATAGAATTTAAAATATGTTGCCCTCACAATGATGGTTCATTGTTTAATCATATTATTTCGTTTGTTTATTTACAGTAAAACATCAAAATAAACGTTCTGTTCATAGTGTCTTGAATATAAAACCATGCGTTTCAGCACGGTATGTATGTATGATCACTGCCGCATTGATAAATTAATGCGAGTTAAAAAATAATATAATAAACTTTTAAGATTCATGTTAGTTGTCAATTTTTAGTCAAAACGATATACTTATATTTTAAAAAATAAAATGTTTATTTAATTTAAACTTTTAAAATCATAAAAGTCTAGTCAAGATAAGAATTGCATTTCAATAAATTTACTTTTGTCCTTTAACCTCAAATGTGTTGATTTTATTTAATTAGTCGAATGTATTAACTGAACGTGCAACCCATCCATAGTAATAGCAACTACTATGGATACTATACTTGATTTGGATTCCACATTCATAAAATAGTCGTATATATATATATATATATATATATATATATAATATATATATATATATATATATATATATATATATATATATATATATATATAATATAATATATACATATATATATACAGTATCGCTAAAAAGTCACCGGAAAAATGTTTTTTGCCTTATAATTTTTTTTGAAATACAACATTTTTAACTTATTTTTTAATTAATAATTCATTATTATATTACGAATATATGACGAACATACTGTATTCCATCCGATGAACACATGTTAAACTGGCTTTCGTCGCTCCATAAAATTTTGGACCATTGTTTCGTTGTCCAATTTAAATGCTCTTTGGCAAATTTTAGACGGGTGGCTCGATTTTTTTTGGAGGTCAGCGGTTTCTTGCTTGGGCATCTTCCATGAAGCCCAGAATCTGTAAGACGAATTTTACAGTACTTACTGATAGAGTTTTGCCATGGTTCACTTTAAAATCGTGCATAATCGCGGTAGCGGACAGTCTCGGATTTGCCAGTGACTGTCGTAACGATGATCGATTCCTCCCTTTTCGTAGTCTTACGAGGTCGTCCACTTCTTGACTGGCGTACTAAGGTCCCACGAACATTTTTGATTGTACACCATTGGTGTACTGTCGAATTTGAGATATCAAACTGGCGACTAACTGCCGACTGAGAAGTTCCATTGGCAATTAATTTTAAAACCGCCGATTTTATTTCAATAGAGTGTTCTCTTCTTTTGCCCATAATTTGACGTATTATTCAATTATTTTATTATTATTATTTAATTTCAAAAAAAATATATGGATATCAGAAAAACTAAAATTTTAACTTTCAATGAATGTTACCACTTGTATTAAAATAATCCGTTATATACGTTAATTGTGATAACAAATTAACTAACCAATATATTTTTCAATTGTTACAATCAAAATACTCATGTTCAATCATGTTACCATGAAAAACAAAAAAATTTGTAAACAAGTTTAACGGGACGCAAATATTTAAAAAAATCGTAACTTTCGATGACTTTTTGGCGATACTGTATATATATATATATATATATATATATATATATATATAATATAATATATATATATATATATATATATATATATATATATATATATATATATATATATATATATATATATATATATATATATATATATATATGTATATATATATATATATATATATATATATATATATATATACTTATATATATATATATATATATATATATATATATATATATATATATATATATATATATATATATATATATATATATATATATATATATATATATATATATATATATATATATATATATATATATATATATATATATATATATATATATATATATATATATATATATATATATATATATATATATATATATATATATACATATATACATATATTAAAAATAAGACTGTAAAAACATAAAAATAAAAATCTTCGACAAATTTTGCTCCAAATTTAGTTAACTGATTCACATTTTATTATTTTTATGTTTTGTAAGAATATCTTAAATCTAATTTGATATCATATAATGTATGTAAAACTTCTTTTTCATAATATTTCATTCGCCTTATGACTCCTTCACAAATTAGAAATATTTTCAATAAACCAGTGAACTCGTTTAAGTATCTAAGATTAACGTTCGTTAATTGTATGGCATGGCGGAATCATATTACTAATCACTACAATTTTCTCCTATTATTTCTTCATAGTTTTAATATATTTTAATTAAAATTAAAAACTCCTCAACTCATATTTTATGAAAGTCTATTATTTTATACTTCAACAAATCGTATATAATGTTTAAACAATTATCGTGTGTTATTAAACTATTAAAATTATAAAACCTAAGTCTGATGAATGCTTAATTGTAACCTAAAAAAATAAAACGAAAAACTAAAATTGTACGTAAATCATAAAAAAATAGTAACAAAAAATTAAATTCTGCGGATGCTAACAACATAGGTTCCTCCTACTGATATTAATGAACTATACCTACAAAAAAATAACAATCAAGAATAAAGTTAATCGAAATTTACTAACGAGTAGCAAAACCATTTGTTTCATTCCCAATCATTTCGAAACGAAATATAAATAGGAAGCGAATAGCGATACGAATGGAAACCCTGATTCATCGAAGCCAACGAGACAACAAAAAAACCAAAAAGGCTATACAGCAAAACATTAACGAACCAAAAATTCTACATTTTTTACAAATTTTTTCAATAAAAATTATACTTATTAATTTTAACCTGTCCGAATACTAATGAAACTATAGAATAAGTATATACATATGTATATATAGTATTTTTTTTTAATTAGAACAAACAGAAATATAAATATAATTTGCTTCATTTTATTGTTTTAAATAAAATATTTTATTTTTACTTATAACTGTATATTTAAATGCCTACTAGAGTTACTGGGAAGAAATATTGTTTATCGATAGTTACATAACATTACAAAATCTATTGGATAAAATCAAAATACGAAGCTAGGATAAAATTTTCTCTATAGATGGTGCAAATTGTTATGAATTGCTGATGGTAATTTGCTCAGTAGCATCCTTCATTTGTTTGACTTTGAAATTTCATTAAGTTATGTCAATTAGTTTGCATTGCAATATATTGCCAGTCAAAGTTTTGTATTTTGGGTTCATTCCCAACCTAAATAATAGCTGAGCGGTTACGGTTTTAGACAAAATTACTCCATCGTTTTTACCTGTTAAAACATGCGTCGCTAACTTTAAACGTGACGGGAAGAGCAGAAGCTTCCGACTAGACCAGAAACGAGTAGGTTTGGGCAATATACTAGTATGCAAAATCATACACAATTTACCAATAGTTTCATCCTCGTGTTTTAGTAATTTGACAAACTTTTTAAAACGCTGAAATAGTGATTTTTAATAAGCTCAGTATCATTACTGATTATCTGATAAATATAAGCTATTATCAGTTCCTATAAATTAAAATTATTATTATTATTGTATAATAATATAATTTATAAATATATTTAGAATCTTCCTAAAGTATTCAAATATTTTGGTAATGATAAATAAATTGCATTATTTGTGTGTAAATTCTGTATTTGTAGAATTGATGCATCTCTTTTTGTTAAAAATAATTTGATATGAATTGTCAACAATAGATATTTAGGATTGCCTAATCAAGAAACCGACTACATCGCTTTAAAAGTGTAAAAATATTCCACTACAAACGTATCAAATTTTTTAAATTTATAAAAATCAACATTATCATAAACTGTGGCATGCTTGCTAGGATAGATTATATCTAAAAGGTATTCCCCAATTTATATTGAATCTGTTTTATTCAAAACTATAATAATAAAAATAGGTTTTATTCAAAACTATAATAATAATAGAAATAAATATTAAATTGGCGAAATAGCTTCAGCTATGGCAATAGACGATAACATGTTTTTGGAATGCATAATAGACAACTATCGTGAAACCATTAATTTTATTATCAATTCATATTTAAATTTTAAATTTTTGTCATTATTATGCTACTTTTGTTGTTGTTATGTTTATTTTCAAATTGACGATATATATGTACATATACACAACGTTGGAATTATAAAATATGTAATAGAGTCCATCAATAAACTTAATCGAATACTTATGAAAAATAATAATTATATGTATACAATACATATATATATATAATAATTATATGTATACAGTACATATGTATGTATATAATATCATGATAGCATGCGGCTTGATCAAAACAAAAAACGTAGAAGACATTTTTAATTAATTTTTGACAAAAGAAATCATAAGCGTGGGATGAATTTCTTTATATCGAAGAGCTCGTGTTAACTGTTAATGTGATTTTATATTATAGAAATGATAAAATCGCGAATTATATCTTGCTTTTAATTTATTTTTATTTTAATCTTGTAGAAGTTTATTTTAATGTTTAGCGTCTTATAGCTGATTTACATTTATTTTTTACCTTTTTTTTTAAATTCTTTAATCAACAAAATATGCTAATTAAAAAAAAGATAGCATAATAGGCTTATATGTAAATGGAAAAATATAATAAGAGAAGAAAAGACAAGTATGTGCATACATATGTTGTAAAAACAAATTTGATTTGGTTGGATACACTAGGATGTTATTGATGATTGGTAATGTACGAAAAGCGCCATAAGCGGACAAAAATGAAATCTGTAAATCCATGTAATAACAGTTTACTATATGATGCTTTATAGAAAAGATGTCTGTTTAATTTATTAAAATTATATTGATTGGAAAATTCAGTTGATTCAATATGTTGTTTAAAGTGTGATTTGTGTATATTTTAGTTATTTGGTACAGTTTCATCATTTTAAATTCATGAAATATTCTTTAAAAGTTGCAATGAGTGCATTCCTCCATTCGTCAATAATAGTCTTATTATATATTATAGTGTTTTTTATTCAAAAATTAAATTTGCGAGTTCGAATATAGTACTATATAGAAATTTCATCCTTTGTAAAACGAAATTGGTATAACATATTCTTGGTTTCTTTTAGTTGCATGACTGTTATTTTTATTTTATTAATTCAAAATAAAGTAGCCAATCTTGTTCTTTCTCAAGTAACAAATCACATTTTAAAATGAAACAAACTTACATATTTTCTTATATGTAAATATCGGAAATGGAAATACATACAGTCACCGATAAAAGTATACATTCAACATTCATATAAAAGAAATACATTCATATAAAAGAAATAGTTCAGGATATCAAAATTTTATATCGGGAGTACCTAAACTTTTATCGATAGAGTGCATATATTTGTATGTATCGAATGGAACATAATGTATTATATTATAATTCTAGACTTTCTTAACCGGGAAAAACCAAAAAAGTGCCAAAATGTTTCAAAAAACGTTAATTTGGGACATATAATGGCGTTGAAGCGGAACAAAATAACAACTATGTACTACAATCCGCACTTCCCATTTTTTTTACTTCGCAGTTTATTCTTTCGAAAAAGTTCTCTATTTAAAAATATTATGTGCTGGCATTATGTTGCCTGTTAGGTATAATATATGTATCATTTTTTGTTTAAATAGGGCAATAAAGCACCTACACCTTAATCACTGGCAACAACAGTAGCCGTAAAAGTAAAACAAAGCTTTGAGCATTTTTTACTGTGTATACACAATACACACCATTCTAAAGCCTGTATTCCATTATGAAAATTTTACTGACAACAATTTTTTGCTGAAATATAACGAAAGGAGAAAAAAAATTAAAAATTCTATTAGAGTGACATAGATCATATTTTTTTTTTATTGCAGAACTTTTATAGTTATGTTTTGACAGCAAAACATAACCAAAAAATTTCATAATTTTTTTCTTGTTTATGTCGATTTTCTTTGGTCAAAAATAATTGATTATTTTGACAAATAATTGATATTTTTCAGGATTTCATTTTTCTTTGGCGGAAATAATTGATTATTTTTTGATGTTAATCAATTTTTTCAAATCATGATTTTTTCTATAATCTACCACCACTACATTGAAAAATAGAAATGTCAAATATGACAAATAGACGCCTCGCAATTTTTATGTCAATTCAATGGTTTTCTTGCTGTGTGGTTATAATAATTTGTCCATAATAGTTGTCCATAATTTTGTTGACGAGGTAGTCTGCATTGACAGTGGCGATTTATGGGATGAGGCATCAAACATTACCTCAGATCGTACACAAGATCAGCAGATAACATCGACAGAACAAAATGATTCAACTGATAACTCGGGAGAAAATGTAACTGGCAATGTATTGAAGCATTTGGGCGAAGTAAAATGCAATCGAATTGCTTCTAGTTTTTAAAATTTAAAGCAAAAATATTACAAATAAATTAAAATAATACATAGATAGATTATAATAAATAAAACACAAAATGATTCATTATATTTATTTCATTCACATGAAATTCACATTAAACTGACAGAAAACAAAATGTCAAAATACCAACACAAAGATAAAAAATAATCAATTATTTTTCGTTTTCGATTGGCAAGAAAATAATTGATATTTTTTGTAAAACCAAAGAAAATCGACATTAAAGTGCGTTTAGTGCGTTAAACATAATTTTATTCGCCTATTCAAAAGCTATTACATAATAAATAATTTATTGTAATATAATTAATAATAATTATAATTTTTTATTATAACGACTGAAATATTAAAAAAAAAAATCTATAACAAAATGACCATAAAAATATCCAAATAAAATAAAGAATGTTGCCATAAAAAATACTCAACTTGATAATTTTTTGTAATAAATTACGGCAACATACTAACACAAATATATTTTTCTTTCCAGTAAAACTTTACTGATAATGATAGTTGTTTCTTTCGCATCACCAGCAAATCTATAGTTTTATCCCATTTTGTTTTTGTTGTGAGTAAATTTTTCATAATGGAATACAGGCCTAATTGCACAAAAATATTTATCAGTTCTTTCCCATCGCCCCAATCACCAGATTTTACCCACTTAATAATTTATGGGCATAGCTGTAATATTCGCGTACCCCTTACCATCCATTATTCTAATAATCGGAAGTATATTATTCTATTAATCTTAATTGACGTCGTTTCGTTTATTCAAAGGACTACGAATTATTGTATTCCATCCTACGAAAACAAGTTAAATTTGCTTTCTTGGTTTTGGAGAACTTTTCACCAGCTTTTCGAAGTTCATTAAATGTGTTCCTTCGCTAATTCGAGTCACACGTACTGGTTCTTTGGAGATGTTTGTCTTTGATCTGGGCAGTCGCTCAAAGAGAGCACAAACTAGCACCCAATAAATAAAAACAATTCATTGCCGAAATCTTGGCTTGATTATTGTTTTCAAAACTTAACTTTACAATTATGATTTTGTTATCAATAAGAAAAAGATATATAGAAATAATCTTAGTAGAAAAAAGAACTCTCAAATACCCAAACAACCAAAAAAAATTAAAAAATTAGGAAAAAACTATAACTACAAATATTTATATGCTAAGTATTAAATTTTAAATTTAACTTAATATTTTATTATAGAAAGAAAAATTAAAAATTAAAGAACGATAATTAATCATAAGAACTAACATTTATCATGAATATATTACTTACAGACTAAATTATAATTGAAAATTAACTATATAATTATACTAAATAAAAAATTGAACGTTGATGGCAGATTTTGTAAATAATAATTTGAAATTAAATTATTATATTTAAATATTTTTATTTATTTCACTATTCAGGCGTGCGTTATATACTATAGGTATGTATAACGCAAAATACTCATTTTGTTTTAGTATCATCAAAAATTATGTTTTAGAGATAATTTATATTTGTTTTATACCTCATATATTATGTGGTTTTATTTTGTATAGTTCTTTTAGTTTTTACTATGAGTTTTTAGTTTATTTATTTGAATTTTCATTCATTTTCAAACATATTTTATTTTATAAGCTAATTTTTATTAAATATAGATAATGTATTATTGTTTATTTTTGTTCATTATTTATTATTAATGTGTTATTCATTAACTGTTTTAGGTTTTAGTAGATAATATTTGTTTGGTGGTTTTAATATTTTTTTCTAGTATTTTTAATTAGAAAGCTGTAGTTATAGGTTTATTTACTATGACTTTTTATTTTTATATAATTTATGTCCACCACTTTACACACATATGGTAGGTTTACACACTAATGGTCCACTTTCTCGTATTATGCGGAGCATTGAAGGTGAGTTCGTGAGGTCGGATATATACCCTAGCTATTTACATCCGAGCTCTAAACCAATCAAATCACCTAGAAAATACATCCATAACCAAACAGATTAACAGATTAGAAATATTAACTTTAAATATTTTAGGTGTAAGGGCATAAAATCCTCCACAAAAATATAACATGGGTATAACACCGGTTGTATGTACGGCTGTGTTCATAATAATAGTAGTGAATTTGCCATTTTCATATTAATAGTAGTGTACATTTTACAATCTAGTTTATGATTTCTTTACTACATATATTTTGTTTGCACATGATTCATCAATGCAAAATTGTAACAAAATTGAAAACAAGCTTTACGGTACAGAGCAATCGTTATTTTTTATGAAAATAGCGAAACAGTTTATCTCTCGAAATCAGCTGCACTACTATTTTTATGAACACAACTGTATATAGGTAATTAAAATTTGTTTTTTTTTCTACCAAATTACCCAAAAATACAAGAATAAAAGAAGACCCGTTTTGCATTCGGACTCCAATTTATACATCTTGAAAACACTAGATTCTCTAATTACAAATTACAAATTACAAACAGGTACATTTCTTGAATTCTTTTAAGAGGAAATATTTTAATGGTAATCCTCAAAATGTAACGACGTTATGGTTACAGATGTTTGTGCCTTTGAGAGGTTGGCAGAGTTCGCCGCTCCTAAATTCATGTAATAAACGAAATGAATCATACAATAAGTAAGAGTAGAAATACTGTAATGAAGAGAACACGTCAAATAACTTATAAAACAAAATAGAATCAGTTTTTAAATGTCTAAAAGAGTTATTTTCAAAAATCACATAGTAAAATACTTTTGAACGCTAGATATACTTTTAGGTCGGCTTGTTGTAAACGTAAAATTAAGTGAAATTTTTAAAATAAATAATAATAAAAACTTGAATTGTTCGTCAACTTTTTAAAATGAACCAATTGATTTTTAACAAATTTAGGGGGCAAGGCGTTGCAAAAAAGATTGGGACAAATCTCGATAGTCCAGCCATTCTGAAATCGGTAAATGTGGCTTCTCGATTCATTTTATCACGAAAAGTTTAATATCAAATAAATACTGTGTGATACCAATTTTTTAACTAAATTACAGTCTAATCTAAATTTTTAATTAGGTCTTATCAATCTTTTATAGATGGCACTAATGATTTATCATTTAATAGAATTGAAAAATAGAATAAAAATACTCTCATCACAGCAAATTAAATTTCATTATTAAATTATTATTTTTTTTATTTTAGCCCTCTTCTAGAAATAAAGCTTGTTAGTACGTTTGCTTTCTTTCGTTCCGTAATTCTTTCTGAGATCATAAAAATTAATTTTTTTAAATTACAATTTTTAAACCTTAATTAAGTACTTTACCTTAATTATTTTAAAACAAAAAATATACAAGAGGAGCAGTACACAATATGTTTCTCTACAAATTTTATAATGTAATAAAGTTAAGAAATAACCAACAATATACTAAGGATATAATCTATTATTTAAAAGAGAACATTGTAGTACATTTGTGTCGGTTTTGGTAAAGTCAAAGGCGCTGTGCGCTCCTTACGCAGATACCATGAAGCAAAAAGTATACACGTCTAACTAGTCTGTTTGTTGTGTACATACGAGTACATATCTGAAATTTAAATATTAAAGAAACACTAATATACTTTGGTTTGCTTTTTACTATGGAATATGACAAATGGTAACGTTGCATAATAATACGAATATCTTTTTGTATAAAATATAACAAACAACACTAATGCATATATGCAAATAAAATATAACAAACAACACTAATGCATGTATACAAAAAGACGACGACTTTTTTGGTTTTTTGACTTTTGTGTTGTAGCAAAATCTTCTATCTTAACAAGTCTGACTATTCCAAAATTTAAAGAGACAAACTGCCTCTTTTACATTGTACTGGTTGGGTACATATACGTTGCACAATAAAAATTTAAAATGAAGCGACTAATACAAATATATTATATGTATTTTATCAAAATCTTCTATATTATACAAGTCTGATTAATCCAAAATTTAAAGAGACAAACTGCCTCTTTTTCATTGTATTGCTTGTGTACATACACGTTGCACAATAAAAATTTAAAATGAAACGACAAATACCAATGTATTTTATTTTACTTTTTCACAAAAGAATATGAACAAAAATAAAAAAAACACAATAGAAACAACAACAATCTGTATATAAATACATTTTTTCACCAACACAACCTTAAAGAGGCAAAATCAAAGTAGTATATGTCAGTAAAAAAATCAGTCAGACTTGTTAGGATAGAAGATTTTGATTTTGTTTTTTCACAAAGGAATATGAAAAAAAATAAAAAAATACATTAGAACCAATAACAATCTGTATATAAATATGTTTTTTTACCAATACAACCTTAAAGAGGCAAAATCAAAGTAGTATATGTCAGTAAAAAAATCAGTCAGACATAGGAGTATAGAAGATTTTGGTTGTAGATAAAAAAAATTAAAGTCTATTGCACCAACACTAACGCCGAAAAAAGACGGTTTTGGCAATAGCCTGTGCGTGCGAAAAATCTTCTATATTAGCAAGTCTGACTATTCCAAAATTTACAATGATAAACTGTCACTTTCTTATTGTATTAGTTGTGTACATATACGTCGCACCAATGCCAATATGTAACAGGCCGCTTGTTCATATCAAATTTGAAATTGCATTAGTAGTGGTCGAGTAATAACAAACAAAAATCGCTCCATACGAATCATATGAAAACTACTTTTATTTTTTATTTTTTGGTCTTAGATTTGTAATAACTTATAAATGAGTACCTGAGTACAAAGAACAATATGTTTTCGTTCATTTTAAGATGAAAATTTATTCAATTTTCACACTTTTCATTCATGAATTTCAACAATTCTTAGTCAGGATTTTCAGTTTTCATTAAGGGGAAAATATGAGAAATTAATAATTTTTGCTATTCCGTGTCCCTTATTACTCATATTAAACTGCATCTGTTTCACATTCGAGATAAGCGAGCTAACAAAAATCGCTTGGTGTGAGTGACAGAGATAACTAGAATTTATACGAAAATAAATGGATTGAAAACACATGGGAATTTTCAGGAAGAGTATAAAATACAAAATAAAATATTTATAATTTACACACACTTGCAAACCGCAGAAAATATACTCAACTTGAATTTCTGTAAAGTGTAAAGTCATGATACAAAGAAAAAGATAACATAAAAGTACTTTTTCTTTGGTACGCCAACTTATTTTTCTGGTTAAAAAAAAGTACTAGTAGAGAGAAAATGAAAAAAATCATAATAAATTTTAGTCATGATTTGAAATCCATCAGAGTAGGATATGCTGCGCGTGAAATCCCCAATGAAAAATGTACTTTGTATGATAATCACCACAGAATTTCCACAAAACCATGATAGAATTATATTAGATATAGTCATTACGAGAAAACGAAACACGTTGGTGCGCCTATTATATTTTATTTTTGCTCTATCTTCCCGTACTCTCTCGTTTTATCTGATCGTCTGATGATCTTTATAATATTTTTGTTTTTTTCTCTGTGTGCTACACATTTGTTATTTAATTATAATGAAAATGGTTCAACACGCGCATTGGGAAAGATCGGATTTTTTAATTGATCGAGATAATTTTTAGTATATAAATATATTTGATAGATTTATTAAATATGTAAACTTATAAATTATATCGTTTTGTACATGATACAAAGAAGAAGATAACATAAAAGTACTTTTTCTTTGGTGTGCCAACTTTTTTTTCTGGTTAAAAAAACACTAGTAGAGAGAAAATAAAAAAAATAATGATAAATTTTATGTTGAATTCTTTGGCGTTTTAAAAAAAATCAAATTTCCGTTTCACACAAAGAAATTGATGGGAAATTGCTATTTTTTTGTCTCTGTGTTGGTAAATCAAAAAGAGAGGGGAAAAATATATTTTTTGAGGTTATGTTACCTGTCAAGCTGTCACTCTTTCAGTCATCATTTATAAAGCGAATTTTGAAATGTTAAGAGTGTTTTTTAAAGTTTTAAAGTGCATTTTTATTAAAATTAGAAATAAAATACGATAAAAAAGGAAAAGCGGACGTCGCAAAAAAATTTTATTTGGAAAGCGAAGAAAAATAATGCAGAGGCACCAGGAAAAAGAACAGCGGAGGCGAGAAAAAATGGATCAACAACAAAAACGACACGAAGAGAAAATTAAACTTATGGAAAAAATAATGAAACAAAAAAAATTATTGTTAATCATTTATTAATTAAATAAAAAAACAAATACAATATTAAAAGAACTGTTTTAATTATCTAAAAGTTATCCGCGATATTTGCTTTTTTTATTTCTCCCAAATGTTTAAATACAGCTTCAGACATCATACTTTCACTGTTTTCACTTGGTCCTACAGTTGATTCAGTAATTTCGGCTCATTTCTCATCTATCTATTACATTTGGAAACCCAGCTAGCTGAAATTAATAAAATATTTATTATATGCTTTTAAATAAAATTAGCTCTTATGAGTGTTACCTGCTCAAACTCTCTGGCTTTTTGAGCTTTTCCTTCTTCTGTTGACGGAAATTTTATGTAGGCCGTAGAAATTCGAACATGAACTCCAAAATATTCGTCAGATGAGTGTGAGCCGCTGACTGAGTTACATTGAATAGATTCGACACTTCTCTAAACGATTCCTTGTTATCAGCAAACCTAGAATTAAGTTAAAGTTAATTGATTTTATAATATTTTATAATATTAAATATTTAATTACCACATAAAAGCCAACATTTGAGACTCTGCACTTATTCCTCTCCTGCCACCAACCAATTTATATTTGTAGTATGGCGAATTTTTGTAAAGGTCTATCAAGTGATAAGCTTCTGTTCGAGATAGTCGAAAAGGTCGGCGGAACTAGAATTATATAAAATCCATTAATAAATGTTCACATTTTTTGTACATAAACATAAAAATAATAATTTCCACTACTTTTACTCGTCGGAATAACTTTTTACAACATCATCTATAAAATTTTTGACGCGATATTGTTGCTGTCGCTGAAATATTTGTTAACTGCTAAATAATCTTCTTCATCAGAAGATGAATCAAATAACATAAGAGATGTTCTACTAGATGATGATGGTGATGAAGAATCTGACGACGATGACAATAACAATAGCATTGCTATTTCTGGATCCATTTTATTGAAAAATTCAATGTCACTTTCAATTTTATTTTTTATTTATCACAAACACAATTTTACATTCAACACAACAAAATTTGTATTAATAAAAATAATTATTTCGTATTAAATAAATATTAATAAAACTTTATTTAAATTAGCTTTTATTTTATAAAAAAATCGACACGTATTTTATTAACAACAAGAGAAATGGCGTTTCGCGTTGTTTATATTTATATTTTCGATTTGACGCATAATTTTGCATTGGTGTTAGTTAAAATGGAAGAAAAAATCGACATTTTCATTTTTTGCTGTAAAATGAAATCAAAAAAATAGCAAAATTTTTTGCTATTTTTTTGATGTACATCACTCTTTTTGGTTGGAAAGAATTTCACAATAGTCATGATTTGAAATCCATCAGAGTAGGATATGCTCCACGTGAAATACTCAATGAAAAATGTACTTTGTATATGATAATCACCACAAAATTTCTACAAAACGATATAATTTATAATTTTACATATTTAATAAATCTATTAAAAATATTTATATACTAAAAATTATCTCGATTAATTAAAAAATCCGATCTTTTGCGATCAATGCGCGTTTTGAACCATTTTCATTATAATTAAATAACAAATGTGTAGCACACAGAAAATAAAACAAAAATATTATAAAGATCAGATGATCAGGTAAAACGAGAGAGTACGAGAAGATAGAGCAAAAATAAAATATAATAGGCGCACCAACGTGTTTCGTTTTCTCGTAATGACTATATCTAATTTAGTTCTATCTTGGTGTAAAGTAATTATCAATTTTAGTTACACATTTTTAGTCGAAGGGAAGTAATGTACAATTTCACGTGGGCGTTTTATTTTTGGAATAATGTATTAATTTATTAAATTAAATTAATTTTTTTTATGATTAACTAGTTTATTATAATTTATGTTTTACAAAAAAATGGTTTGCAGCGTAAATTATAAATATTTTATTTTATATATTATATTTTAGTGTAAATTATAAATATTTTATTTTGTATTTTATACTCTTCCTCGCTTATTTCGAATGTGAAACAGATGCAGTTTAATATGAGTAATAAGCGACACGAATAGCAAAAATTATTAATTTCTCATATTTTCCCCTAAATGAAAGCTGAAAATTCATGAATGAAAAGTGTGAAAATTGAATAATTTTTCATCTTAAAATGAACGAAAACATATTCTTCTTTGTACTCAGGTACATGAAAAAGTGTCTTTGGGCCTAATTTATAAGTTATTACAAATCTAAGACCAAAAAATGCAAAAAAAAAAGTAGTTTTCATATGATTTGTATGGGCGATTTTTGTTTCTTATTACTCGACACATACATATGCTATAAAAGCACTTGTCAGGCCATTACTACATAGGCATTGGTGCGACGTATACGTAGACAAGCAATACAATGAAAAAGAGGCAATTTGTCTCTTTAAATTTTGGATTAGTCAGACTTGTTAATATAGAAGATTTTGACGCTATAAATGGGCCAGTAATACATAGGCATTGGTCGCACTAAATAAAAATTTAAAAGAAACATCTAATATCAATGTATTTTATTTTGTTCTTTTCACAAAGGAATATGAAGAAAAATATATTAGAAACAACAACAGTCTGTATATAAATATATTTTTTCACCAATACAACCTTGAGGCAAAAACAAAATAGTATATGTCCGTCAAAAAACCAGTCAGACATTAGTATAGCAGATTTTGGCGTGCGCGCTTGTATAATACATTTGTGTTGGTTTTGATACATTATATAAACGCACTTGAACGACCAAAAAAACACTTAAACGTATTTTATACTTTTTGCTTCATGAGAAAAATTGACTGGAAGTAAGTATTTTTTTCCAGCAAAAGTAGGTGGTGTATTTTCTTGTTCTGGTTTGCGGTTCCGATTAAATTAAATATCATTTTATATTATTTAAATCGTGTCAATAAAAACAGAACAGAGGTTGAAAATAAGGAAGAGTGGTTTAATTAACTGTTTAAATTGGCATCTATGCACGAACATGTATTCTAAAAATACCACCACAATATTTGCTTGTCGTAGGAAGCGATTAAATGGTTGGATCGCTGGCTGACAACCCGCATCCGTAAAAAAATCATCTGTTCATAATGTTAACAAAAGGAAAAATGTATACCGCCAAATAAACACAATATCGCTCAAATGCCAAATGCCCGGACACATTTATGATGGGCACGAATTTGTGGTCCGCCCTGGAATATCTAGGAATGCCAACAAAATTGGTACGGTTGTGTCGAATGGCAGTGACGCAGTCTTAATGCTGTGTTAAAGTTGAGAGCAATAATTTTTTTTACCAAGAATTTTTGCAGTTACCTCGATGTTCGGCAGGGAGATGCTCTTTCCCCGATACTCTATAACGGACAGAGCATCTCCCTGCCGAACACCCAAAATAATGATGGAGTACATCTTTCGGAAACCTTCCCTTTCATGTTGGACTACATCTTTCGTAAAACTGAAACACTCATATCGTCAGTCCAATCAGGTGCTTGCATAAGCGTGCTTGGACTGAATAGCAACGGAGTGAAGCTTCTGTTAAACTCCAGGTCAAGGAGTCCAAACAAAATAGATGATCTCTGGCTATATGGACAATGGCACACCAGATTTTAGTAGTGGCCACTATACGTTTGAGGGAGTGAGGAGGTTATAATATTTGGGCTCTAGTATCACTCACGATTACAGTGTGGGTGAGGATATTAAAGTGCGAGTGGCAGCCGTCAGTCGTTCTTTGTATCCTCTAAGGTCACTGCTAAAATCTAAACACTATATCTATTTATATGGTCGTGAAAATTGCGCGCTGACGGATGAGTACGAGAGATGGCTCCTTAAATTTGAGAGAAGATGGGTGTGATTTACGGCGCAAAACAAAGTAGATAGTTCATACCGAGCTCTGTACAATATGAAAATCAGAGATGCTGATTCAGAACGAATTGTGCAGTGATGAAAGGGGGCACCACCATCTGATAGGCCTAGAGGTCGATGCAGGCGACGATGGCTTTTTCAGATTGTCTAAGACAGTATCAAGGCCATGCTCAGGATCGAAACCGTTGGATCCAGATTGTTGACTAGTAAGCGGCCAGTTGGATGGCCTTTTAAAAACTGTTTATTATTATTCTTTAATTTTGTAAATGTATAATAAAGAAAAATCTCATTTTATTATAATTCATATGTATAATATAATTTTATAATAAAAACGAATAGGTATACAATACATAATTAAAACAATACACAACAATTATCACGGTGACACCGGAATTTTACAATCAAATCAAATGAAACATCAAACGAGACCAGCTATTAACAGTTGTACACCGTAGATAGGAATAATAGCAAAAAACTTTAATACTATTTTACTTTCCACCTTATTCGGTTTTACACCACTCGAAATGAAGTTAGCTAATAATTAATACCGGGTTTCCATCGTCAATAGTATAATAGTATTATACTATTATACTATCATTCATAGTCGGGTTTCCATCATATAGTGTGCAGTAAGCTGTATAATTATGTTTGAATATTGAAATTTGTCTTTTAATGTTTTATACAAATTTCATTACAATAATCAAATCATAATAACTATGTATGTAAATCAAAAACGGATAATTATATCAAAATACCACAAAAAAATCTTCGAACGAATGGAAATTGTAATAAAAAAAGTACACTGTCATGAAATATATTGTTAAAAATATAATTTGATACCTACTTTATTTTTGATAGCTAGTATACAGAAATATTATAATAAAGTATTATACTACCAACTTCTCGTTTCCATCGTCGTAGTATAATAGTATAATACTATTAAACTATTATACTATCACGATGGAACCCGGTATAAATATAAACGAAAATAATAAACAAATTGTTTTATTTTGTATCAGGTAACAAACAATGAATTTGCAATTTTACGCTAATATCAAGTTAAAATGTCAAAAGTACATTGCATCAATTTACATTAAAACAAAAATATATATGATACATATTATATTTTTTAGCTATTATACCGACATATTTTAATATACTATTATACTATCAAACTTCGGTTTTACACCGGATAATAGCGTTGTACTATCTAAGGTGTAAAACCAGTATATATTACACGCTGTACATCATTGTACACTGCATATTGCAATTAGCTTTGTTTGTTATAGCTAATATATTGCCCATTATGTTTCCCATAAGGTAATCCTACGATACATTTTGCTCAATGTAAAATTTGTTTTATCTCGATTATGACACAGTTATAATATATTGGATTATATCATTTTAAGTGATTTGATTAATCTAGAGATTGCAAATAAATACTATGGAAAATCCTCCCGATGTTATGTCCTCTGATGCAGTTTTCGAAATGTCTTGGTTAAATGTACATTTGAAAGAAAATTAACATTTTATCGAAAATAACTAGCCGCTTACTTAAATAACACTATACATATTGCGTCTTCTTTTTAATTCTGTTTTTATTTTATAGGCTTTCACGATCATACGTACGCTATAAATATTGCTATTAGAAACTAACGAATCTAATAAACACATACTAAATTTCTTAGCGTCTACAAATTTGGTCAATTCAATTCTTCCACATAATAGTCGTGTTTTTTAATTCAAAAATTTTCTTATTGGAATGCAGTTCTGGATAAGAATTTTCTCATTTTTTCAGTAAAATCCAAATGAATTTAATTTTTTATCAATAAATAAGATACATTTAATGGTAAACTACACATTTTAATTCACTATTATCGAAATAAAATCAAATTTAACTTTATTTTTCAATGTTCTGGAAAACATTGATTTTTTCAAGTTCGCGATAAATTCATAGTACACGAACTCGAAGAAAAGGGAAATTTTAAAAGGAAATATTTTAAACAAATATTTTTCATTGTTTTATGCTTCATACCTGTATTATTTCACAATACTCGTCAAAAAATATAGTTCGAAGTTGAAATTTATTCAAATAAATAGAACTTAAATTAAATATATTGGTTAAACTAAATAAGATTTTCCAGTATTATTCCCGATGTTCTTATAGAACTTGAAGTTAATAAAAAAACGCACCTATTGTTGTTTCTTAAATAGCCGCATGAATATATGATTAATTTAAGATTAACAGTTTAATTTGTATTTAATCATAATGTAGTGTAGTTAACCAGTTTATGTAAATAATTTGAAAGAACACTAGTTTACGGTTTTGGTGCGAGAAATTTACAAATGGATTGCATAGGATTGTGGTGTGAAATATAAACTAAATTTTATGTTGTCATTCTTATATAACATAATAATTTTGTTGATATTAACGAAAAATGTTTATTAAATTGTTAGACGTGGGGGAAAAAGTGGACATAGTATTAATGGATTTGTATTCCTGTGTTGAAGAAATAGGATCTTAGTTGTGTGAGGTACAATGTACATATAGTGTACAACTATAGAGTACAACATAAAAGGATTCATAATTGAAAAAATAAATAAATTATGCGTTGAAGAAATAGGATCTTAGTTGTGTGAGGTACAATGTACATATAGTGTACAACTATAGAGTACAACATAAAAGGATTCATAATTGAAAAAATAAATAAATTATTCAAGTTATATTTATAGTTCATTTTATTATTTATTTTCAGAAGCAACAAGCAGTAAAATTACAAAATGGACGGTTAGAAAGTGGATCACCACAAATCGAAGCTCTGCTAAATGGATATGCGCTAAAGCCACAAGCACCTCAACCGCCCCAGTTGGGTGGTAAAGTAATACGAAAGCCAAGTATTGAACGTGAAATACAAGGATTACAATTTCTTCGAGGAAGTCCGGCCTTAGATTCTGGTGCAGGAAGTTCGCGTTCAGATAGTCCACATTCGCACCAGCAGTTAGCAAGTAGTCGTGGTAGTACCGGGCAATATTCTCCATCACCATGTCCTTCTAGTTTTAGTGATGCACCTCCACTACCTCCTCCGCGGGGAACTTCTACACCTCCGACACCACCTCCGGTGCCGGCAAATTTTCAACAACTCTTTAAGCGTATGGCATCACCAGCAGCACCACCTACACGACCAGTACCACTTCCTGCTCCTTCACCAGCTCGAGGTACATCACCTGTATCAAATACAAATCATAGGCAACCGATGATTGTTCAAAATGGTCCACAAGCTCAACAGCAGCTTTCACACCAAATGCAAGCTTTAAATTTATACCAAAGTGGAAATAATGGAGAACCCCCACCACCCTATCCTATCATATCTGGAGCACCACCAAGCTATACTGTTTCATTACAAAGTAGGCAAAGTCCTACTCAATCTACATCAGATTATAGGAAAAGTCCTAGTTCCGGAATATATTCTGGTACTTCAGCCGGTTCACCTTCTCCTATAACAATTCCACAACCGGCCAGACCCGTTCCCTTGTCGGCATGGAGTGCACGACAAACAAAAACACAGCAGCCAGTTATAATGCAATCTGTCAAATCAACTCAAGTTCAGAAACCTGTGTTACAAACAGCAGTTGCACCTACAGCACCCGCTACACCACCAATTTGTACATCACCCGTTCTAACAACAGTGGCACCTCCGTCATATGCCTCATCGATACACCAAAAGGGCCAAAGCGCCACACCAATAGCATCAACAACCACTACAAATTCGACAAAACCACCACCACCAGCAATTCCAAGTTCAACAACACCGCCCTCAACACCTATAATTCCAAATTCAAATGTGACAAATGGTAATATAATAGAACCACCATCATATGCGAGTACTATGCAAGCATTTTTGGCAGCATCTCATCAAACACGACATTTGCCACCGCCACCGCCTTATACAAACAATTTAAATAATAATACCGAAAATAATAATACAATTATGAATCCTGACCAGAGTAATATAAATTTAGCAACAATACCGCCACTTCCCCCAAACGCCATTTCATCTAAAAATAATAATCAAATGAATGGCGTAGACAATAATAATCATAATAATAATGAGGGTGCTGTAGGTAATAAAATAAAACATCAATCACCAATTCCCGAACGGCGCAATGTTTCAAAGGAGAAAGACGAAGAACGCAAGGAAGATCGCATGAAACATTATTCACCCCAAGCATTTAAATTCTACATGGAACAACATATCGAAAATGTGATGAAATCATATAAACAACGTGCGTATCGAAAATCGCAGCTTGAGTATGAGATGGAAAAGGCTGGCCTTACCGAAGAATCACAGACTCTGCTACGAAAGGTTTTATCACAAAAGGAAAGCAATTACATTCGATTAAAACGAGCGAAAATGGATAAATCAATGTTTGTTCGGATCAAACCTATTGGTGTAGGGGCATTCGGTGAAGTGAGTCTTGTACGAAAAGTTGATACACCTAATCAATTTTACGCTATGAAAACTTTACGAAAAGCTGATGTGCTTAAACGGAATCAGGTGGCACATGTTAAAGCAGAACGTGATATATTAGCGGAGGCTGATAATGAATGGGTGGTCAAATTATATTATAGTTTTCAAGATAAGGAGAATCTTTATTTTGTAATGGATTACATACCTGGTAAGATAACTGTTAGCTACATGGGGCTTATGTAAAATCAAACGTGTGCTATGTTTTATTTTAGGTGGAGATCTGATGTCATTACTAATTAAGAAAGGAATTTTTGAGGAAAAGTTGGCTCAGTTTTATATTGCAGAGTTGACATGTGCTGTGGAAAGTGTTCATAAAATGGGATTTATTCATAGGTATGGATAGATTATTGTAACTAAAAAGATTCATAAATTAAATTATAAGAAACAGATTTGTTACATCCAGCCAATAGTGTACAATTAAAATTGAGTACAATGTACAGCTAGTTTTTTGTTCACTTAATTATTTTATAAGTATCAATTAGGCAAAGTTTCTACATCTAAATAATGAGGTCGTTAACTTTTTTTTTTGTAATTGTAAAACCTTATCTTTCTGAACATAACTGTAGAACATTGAGAAAGTATAGGATACATATTCTAAAGTTATGAGTGGTTCTTTACCAAAACTATAAATAAAACACTTTTATTTAATGCTCTACCTAGAACAAAAATCAAAATTGATGTCGATATTTAAATATAAAATGTGTTTAAATTTAAATTTGAAATATTGTAAATTTCCGCTATCGAAATTTACAAAATAAAAAAAATTTGAAAAATTTGTTTTTTGTCACGTATAACAACTAAATTAAAAAGGGTGAACTAAAAAATACACGATATTTAGTTGAATTCTGTCAACTTATCGATATAAAATATTTTTCAGTTAAAATTTCAATTTTTGGGCTTAGAACACTAGATAATATCTTTCTTCACTATAAGCTATATTTTGTTGCTCGACTGTAAGACAGTCGTCATCAAACCAATCATTCCTGGGCCTGACTTTGACTATACCTAAAATCTGTTTTCAGTACCTCCCGGACAAACTGGTTATTAACATTCTCAATGTTATCGCTGACAAGATCCTGATATCGTTTCTTTGATCTTCATTTAGCAGACGTTCACAGTTGAAACGTTCTATGAGTTTCACTGTGTTCACAGACTTGTACGAACACTTTCATCGTAGCTTTGTAGCACCAAATGATGATCACTGCCTACTCATTTGGTTGCTGACCGATAAATTCTCATATTCTGCACAACCCGAGCCAGCCCTTTTGAAATTAACACTTAGTCAATTTAACTGCGGGAAGATTTGCGAAAATTAATCCATGTTTCTAAATGTATTTCTTTGTGTGGGAAGGATGTGCTTGTTACTCTAGGGTGACCAATTGCAAAGTACATCATTCTCTCACCATTACCGGTCGCAGTTTCGTGCCGGGAGTATGGACATATGTTTCACACATGTCGCCATGCTAACTTAAGCATTCAAGTCTCCAATTACCATTCTAACATCGTGTTAGGTTGTAGATTCTATCAGATCGTCCAAGTCATTGTAAAATGAGTCTTTATCTTGGGGCTGGTTGACTTATGTGGGCGCGTGTATGCAAATTATCGACAGGTTGGCTAATTTCATGCACAAGTGATGCTTACACAATCTTTTATTGACTACTTGGAATTCCAAAACAGCCTTCTTTACCCGCGTCCCAAAAGAAATCCAACTCCAAGATTTCCGAGATCATCTCCACTGTAGAGAAACGTATAGCTCTGGGACACGTGGTCTCCAGTTTTAGGCCAGCACTCTTGAAGAGCAACGAGTTAGAGCCGATACTCTTTCATGCACGTGATTAGGTCTTTGGAACGCTCCTGGTTTCCTAAGTGATTGCACGTTCCACGTGCCGATCCTAAATCTCGTGTCCGGATACTTGAGCGGTGGTCCGGTGTTTTTTGGCAGTACCCAGTTTTCCTTTTGTTGACATTTTGAACAAATTGTTTTTTACACACATTACATAAAAATAGTTTTACATATTATGCTGTAATTTGAAAATATGCCAGATTTCCTGGTCTAGTGTATCAGAATTTAATTCACATAAAGTTGATATCTGCAGATGACTTAGTTTTATTAACAAACAAGGAAATACTTAATTTTTACTAAAGATAATTAGTTTTCACAAAATGAAAATGTTTGCAAAAAATTAAAAAGTTCCTATGAAAATTAAAAATAAACTACTGATACAATTTAGTAAAATAATTATATGGACATCCGATCAAATATAATTTTTTATTGAATCGATAACACTTATTAAAAATGTTACACTACAATAATTTATGCGTTTTTTTAATTTTATAGCAAGTCGATTACGGAACTTATTCAGTTTTATTAAAATAGAAGATTTTTAAAAATTATTTATTATTTTATTGTAACAATATAACTTTTTATAACAAACTGATTAAAAAAAACTTTATGTTAAAATAATATACTCGTATAACTACTAAATTTTCATTTTATTTAAAAAATAATATTTTTTTCAGTTTTAATATTATTTTTCGTAAATGGAAAGAAATTTGGAAAATGTATCTAAAATATATATTTAAATTCATAACTCAAAATCGTTAAATTCAGTTAACTACTTCTCAGACGTTTCAGCGTCTAATTTAGTTTAATTAGTCTGATTAGTTTAAATAATGAGGCTGTTAATTAACTAAATTAATGTTTCACAAACCACAGATTTATCCTACAGTTCCGCAATGTTCAACAGCTATGTTCAGAAACCTGGGTTCTATCAATTACAAAAATAATAACTATGTTAACGATCTCATTTTTTAGATAATTAATAAGATGTTTTACATTATATTTTTGACATTATATTAGTTTTTAGTCAATTTATTAGACAAAATATAGTAACAAAAACTTATTTCCAATAAAGTAAATTTAATTCTGAGCAGAATAGTGAAAACTAAATTATGACAAATACCATTTTTAGATAAAAAATTAAAATGACGTTCAGCTCCATTTCAAACTTAATACGTTATAACGGTTTAACGGTAACGAATTTGAAAGATTTTTAACATATTTTTCTTAGAATTGAATTCTCTACACACATGTTAAATATAATATCAGTTATTGGAAACACCCTGTATAGTTTTTACAGCTGAACCTGAGAGTGCTTCAATTATTATTTGTTATTCCCTTAGATTACTGGTTATTCCATAAGAATGAAACTATCAGCGTTATTATAGCTGTATAGCTATCTAATCGAATCGTCAACTGAAGAGGTGGTATTTAATTACCTAATTATTAAAATATTTTTAATGAAAATTCAAAGTTATTTTTCAAAGTTATTTGAAAGAATTTCGTGTGAATTTAGAGCGATTTGATTTCAAACTCAGTTTGAAAATCAAAATTGAGTTGGTACGATGTGTGTCGAATTCAGAAAAATTTCTTAAATCAATGCTAATGCTTTTGTAATGCTAAATGCTGTGTGTCTCACGTCAATATTTTCGGCTAAATCGCCGGCTTTTCTAAATTGATGATTTAAAAAAAAAAAAAAAAAAAAAAATTGATGATTAGTTTTTTCAATTAAGACTGCTGCGAGGTTGCCTTTCGAATTAGTTGTCAAAATAGAGTATACGCGCAAACAATATATGTACATATAAATAAATAATAAGGTTATTTTTATTATACGATTATTATTGCTTGATTTATGTGACTTACCTCGCAATGATTGTTACGTGAATTTTTCTTTTTTTGCTTTTTTAAATTTGTAGTACGATACTACGAGTGATTGATAAATAATGCACCGAGCAAATAGTACTATGGTTGAAGCTGTGACGTTTGGATCGGAAGGTAAGGTTCTTGAATCCCAATAGAGGCAGGATGCAAAAGTGTTTCTTCATCTTTGATTTCGATCAGAATGAAGATGAACACATTTATACCCTCTGTTGCGGATGTAGTGCAGAACTTGTGCCGAATAGTTTTCTTCATCTTTGATTTCGATCAGAATGAAGATGAACACATTTATACCCTCTGTTGCGGATGTAGTGCAGAACTTGTGCCGAATCATCGTTCATGTCAGTACAGGCAGGCATGGAGCTGCACAATAGATGGGCAATTAAAACTCCGACCTGTAGTCATTAAAAAAAAGTTATTTTGTAACTGTTTATTTGTATCTAGAAGATAATAGGCATTTTATCGTTTTCTACATTCGTTATGTATAAATAATTTAGATAGGTTTTATCGTCGCAGTACCACTTTAATTTTTGATGAATAAGATTAGATATAAGAAAATACATGTTAATGAAGCTTTAGATTAATAAAATATCGCTTATCGTTTTTTTAGAGATATCAAACCGGACAATATTTTAATTGACCGGGATGGTCATATTAAGCTAACTGATTTTGGATTATGTACCGGATTCCGATGGACACATGATTCAAAATATTATCAGAAAAATGGTAAATTTATTTTAAATTTTAATTTGAGATATGTGCTAATCTGGTATTTGCTGATAGGTGATCATAATCGACAAGATTCAATGGAACCGTGGGAAGAAAATTGTGATGGAATTAAACCAACAGTTTTGGAAAGGCGACGACTACGTGAAAATTTACGATCATTAGCTCATTCACTGGTCGGAACGCCAAATTATATAGCACCAGAAGTATTGGAACGTAGCGGTTATACCCAGTTGTGCGATTGGTGGAGCGTTGGTGTTATTTTATATGAAATGTTGGTTGGGCAACCACCGTTTTTAGCGAATACTCCGTTAGAAACACAGCAAAAGGTAATTAAATAACATTTTTATATGGAAATATATTCCATGCTCGAATTTATGTTTACGCAATTTGTTGTTTGTTCTATACTTAAAGGTAATCAACTGGGAGAAAACGCTTCATATTCCATCTCAACCGAAACTAACACCAGAAGGAACAGATTTAATTCTTCGATTATGTTCATCGCCAGAACGACGACTTGGTAAAAATGCTGATGAAGTAAAATTGCATAAATTTTTTCATGGTATTGATTTTGAGTCTGGGCTGCGAAAGCAAGCAGCACCGTATATACCAAAAATTGAACACCCAACCGATACGTCGAATTTCGATCCAGTCGATCCTGATAAATTACACAATTCATCGGCTGATTCTAATCGAAGTAATGATGATTTTATGGATACCGGTAAACCATTTCATGGATTTTTCGAATTTACGTTTAGACGATTCTTTGACGATAATTCGAAGTCATCGAATGGTGGTGATGGAGAAGGGTGTTATGTGTAAAAGATTCGAAATTTGTTATTATTATTTTTAACGAGAGGTTTTAGACTGATGTTCTCAAATATTATTATTTTTATTTTGTTTCAATTTTGTTTAAAAAACTTTTGGTGCTCTCGCTAAGTAATCAAAGTTGTTGGATAGTAGTGTTTGAAGTATATATGTTTTGTGTACATATTATTATTATTATTATTATAAATAGTTTTGTGACTGAGACCAAAGCACTGAGAGAGAAATGGGGAAGAAAAATACTGGAATGGAAAGCAAAAGTAAAACTTGTCAGACATACCAGTGTGTAGATTTTATATATATACATAATATACCTAATATAAATATATAATAAATATATAATATATATATATATATATATATATATATATATATATATATATATATATATATATATATATATATATATATATATATATATATATATATATATATATATATATATATATATATATATATATATATATATATATATATATATATATATATATATATATATATATATATATATATATATATATATATATATATATATATATATATATATATATATATATATATATATATATATATATATATATATAAAAATGTGTTTCCCTTCAAAACAGAGTCTTTAAATAACGTGCCTTTTATGTATGTAAAGTGTTTTCGGTGACAAATAATCTGCCGGTTTTATATATAATATATTTATATATCGTGATAATTAAGTTATAATTTAAATAATATTTTTTATTATTATTTTGGTATAGTTAATTTAATAAAAATATAAAATGAACATAAGGAAAAAAAATTATTTCAAATTTTATGAAACTAAATAACAATTTCAACAAAAACGGAAATTTTATTTTTTAATACTTCGTCAAGATCAACACATAAATAATATATCCATATTTTTATTGGGTTTTAATATATATACATACATACTTTTTATTTAAAACAATTTTTTATATATAATTTTAATTAGTAATTGATTTTATTTGTATTTTCTTATACTATTGAATTTAATTTAATTGAAAATAGAAAAAAATTTAAAAATTTCCCTTTTAATGCCATCAAATAAGAGAATAATAAAACAAATTAAAAGAATAAGAAAATTAAAATATTTGTTTATGTCAAAATTTCAAAAATTATAATTTTTTATTTATTTAAAAATGGATTTAATTAATTTTTAATAGTGTTTGAACTTTTTTTTAAAATATGGTTGTAATTATTTTGGAATAGTTATGGAATAATTATTGTTTGCATTTCTATTAAAATAGAATTCAGGAGAATAATATTAGTTTTCCTACTGAAAAATTGGTTGGTTACTGAAAAAGGTGAATTAATGTACCTACGGTAATAATCGAGAATAAAATTCAAATCATACTTTTTTAAAATTTTAAATTAATTCAAAATAGCCAAAAATAATAAAATAAAAAGTGGGGTTTATATTAATATGAAAACTGATTTTAAATGACATATATTTACATACACATTTAAATGACATATATTTACTCATTTAAATTATATTAAAAAATGTCGCTGATCTTATCCTACGGATATATTACGTCTATCAATTACATAATGCATTGTATGGGCTTATTTATATATACATTATTGTTAAAATATTTGAACAATGCTCTTTATAATTATTCCCACTTTTAAAATGTTCTTTAAAAATACTAACTAAACGGCATGTTATTAAATTTTTATTGAGAATAGTAATACACATTTTAAAATAATTCATCATAATATTAATTTTTCATATTGACGTCTTCCACTGTGTGTGTGCCCTAGAGGAAAAATTGTAAGCTGGAAAATAATGTAATTTTAACATTTTTCATAAAATAAAAGTGAATAATCTTTGTGGTTTATTAAATTATAAATAAATAATAAAATAAGAAATATTTTAAGTAGCAACAATTAAACAAATTTTATATAAGTGTAAGCTTTATTTTGGTATAAAATGCTATTTTAATTTAAGATATGAATTGTAATTTACTTTTTTAATTTAGTTTTCCTAAAATCAATTATGTATTTAATAATTAAAGTAATGATTATATTTGATGGAAATCCAAATTCTTTAAAAGAAATCGTTAACAGAATAAACTCAATCCAGAGTTTACAATATTTTCCAGCTTATTAAATTGTTAATAATGGCACTTTTTAAATTTTCCTTGTCGTCAATTAACTCCAATATTCGTATCACAAATTATTAAGCTTTCATAACATGGGATAAAAATACTATAAATGATATAAAAAGTTAGTAATGTTTTAACTGATTTGTGATTTGATTGATCAAGAAAAAAAAATACTATGGTAATTTCTCCTGATATGAACTTTACAATCAAATTGTATTTCGATTCCCCTGGAAAAATCTTAAATTTACTAAAACAAACATCTGCATTTTATCGTTTTTTCAAAGTTGCTGATCATACGTAGTACTATGCTACAGCCAAATTAGCAATGCTACATAGAAATACATGAACGTTCCAAAATTATCCTAAAAAGTAATTCATTCTATAATTTGTATCTATTGGTTACTTTTTTCTTTATTATACTATTTAGTTCGCAGTCCGAGTGTATAAACAAAAGGTAAAATAAGATTAAGGAGCATATATAGACCTATAATATCCTCGTTCAACTTGCAAGTAATTTATTTGGCAGTCGACAATTGTAATAGTTAATTAATTCTACCATTAAAATTTTTCGAATTTTTATGCGTTTCTGAGGTAAGTGAACAAAAAAATGAAATAATTGCTATCATTTTTTTTAAACGCAAATAAATATTAAGTAAAAACAATTAAAGATTAAAATTGAGTCAAAAGTCGCGTGTTTTCCTTTTTTATGTAAACAAGAACATACTAGCTCGTTTAACTCATCCGTTGCACAGCTAAGAATTTGTACACATACATTGATGTTATTGTATTAATGACGCAATAAGAGACCTGTAGAAACTGTTATAATAATAATTATTTACGCATATAAAAGGTTACTTATAAAGAAATCTGTCAAAATATTAAATTAGGAGGACTTTTAGTTCATTTAGGCGGTAAAACCTGTTTAAGTATTAATTTAATACAATGCCTGTATCTGTACGTGTTAAATTATAGATTTAGGCACATAATTTTGATATAGCATGTGTCTGTATTGGCATATTCGGTGTGTTATATGAAAAATATCATTATGCTTTTATTTTCCATTTTCCACAATACAATTTTTATTGATGTTTCTAGATATAAAATTATTATAATATAAATTGAAAATAACAGCATAATAAACCTTGCCTACATAGTACTTTTGCACATAGAATACTGATACTTATGAGTATGTGTAAAATCTTCTATGTTAACAAGTCTGACTATTCCAAAATTTAAAGAGACTTCTGCCTCTTTTTCATTGTATTGGTTGTGTACATATACGTTGCAAAATAAAATTTTTAAATGAAACAATTAAAACCAATGTATTATATTTTGTTTTTTTCACAAAGGTATATGAATAAAAATAAAAAAATACATTAGAAACAACAACAATCTGTATATAAATATATGTGTTTCACCAAACAACCTTAAAGAGGCAAAATCAAAGTAGTATATGTCAGTCAAAAAATCAATCAACTTGTTAGTATAGAAGATTTTAGTATGGGTTATCATTTGAGTAATTTTGGTAGAAAATCGCTAGTTTTTCAAGAATGGAGAAAGTTTTAGTTGCTGTAAATGTACATGTTCTAATACTACACGTCAAGTAACATTTTTTGCAAATGTTGACAAATAAATGTAAATAATAATTTTGTCAGATAACTAACACAAATAAAATAAAAGAAATACGAATTTTATGTTCGATTGAAATCGCGAGTGCTTTTTAATGCAGTTGAAAAAAGCCAATCGAAACCAAATTTCAAAATCAACACAAATGTACTACATATTTAAATAAAAGTACATTTGTGTTGGTTTTGCAAATTCACATAATATACATTTCACAGTAACAATTCAATATTGAACGAAACCCTCGGCGAGTGGATTACACTCCCACTTGACTGTCATTTATTTAAATGTTTATGAACTCTTTAAGAAATTCTATAAACTCAATCGTGCGTACTGATTTAATTCCTTTTTTTCAACTCTAATTTTCCGTTAGTTAATCATTTTCTTGAAGCCTCAAATGAATTTAGTATAATAATATGTGTCTAAAAATGCTTAGAAATAAAACATAAAAAAAAAATTAAAAAATAAACTAATAATCATAAGAATTATACTACATACAATAATTAATTATATTTAAAATAATAATGGTAATTTTTATTTCTAGTCAATTTAATATTTTTAATATGTATTTAAATAATTTGTAAAACACGCGCGATTTTGGAATTCATGAATTCTATTTTAATTTTATATAAAATATCAATCAAAAGCAAATTTTAGAAAATTATTTGATTTATTATACATTAATTAATTATTTATTTATAATTTTTATTTTATTTATTCTTATTATTATTATTTGTTTAGTTTAATAAATCGATCAATTTTTTAATTTTTTCCTTCTTCATTATGCAAAAATACAGTAAATCCAAAGAATAATTTAAAAATGAAAATAAATGTTTTACTGTTTTTTATATTAATTAATAATCAATAAAACACTATTAATAATTAATTAATTTATATATATTTGTCTAATTTATGATTAATTATTCTTATTAAGAATTTTTGTAAATAATGTTTAAAAAATTTCATTAAAATTAATATTTAAATTTATTATGTAAAAATACAGAATGAATAAATAAAAATCAAATAAGAAAAATTCATCTGTCTTTTTATATCTTTATATACATATTAGTATTATATTAAATTAATTATGAGAAAAATTTATTTAATTACATTCTAAATATGTATTTAATTTCTTCAGTGCCATTAAAACATATTGTTGCTGAAGATTTATATTTTAATTTTTTTGTTAATTACAAATTTTAAAATAAAAACAATCTCTTATAATTAATTTTTTTTAATAAACGATAATATATATATAAAGAAAATTTAATAAATCTTATAAATAAATATTCTTAAGAAATGCTGTGCCTTTAGAATTCAATAATTTCAATGTAATACAATAAAACAAGTACATATATATAATTAAAAATAACTCATATTAATTATTTTATTTTTGGTTATATACAGTCCGTTTTTTAAATTACGTTTATAACTCGTTTTAAACCCAGTTTCGACTTAACTACAAGTTGACTCTGCAGCATAAACGCCAAAAAAGATAACTCATATTTAATCCAATCAAGATGACTCGACCATGAATAGAAATATTCTACGAGTATATATTAAAATTGTTTTGGAAAACCTGCATACGTCAATAATGTTGGAAGCCTTAATGAATAAATTATTTCGGACATAACCGGCTATAGATATAAGCAAAGAATATTAAATTTAATACTATTAAGAATATTAAATATTCTTTGATATAAGCTTAAATGAATCAATATTTAGAAATAGTGTGATACATATATACCCAAATAGAAATAACCAGACATGCATTGATTAGTATTGATGAGTTCACGATGAATCTTCAAAAGTCGATAATACGCTGTGCGAGTGACTAAATTAATTTATATGCCAAAACTGTGACCGAAACCTGTCGTAATTATTTGTATATCGTAATTTGGCATTTTAAATATACAATTTTCACCTTACTTACGGTCGCTCAAACGCTATTAATCATTGGTATATATAGGCCTGCTAAACTTTTCAATCGAGCAGGCCATATTATTCGATTTTTACTGTAAAAACGGGGATTTTTTTTAATTAAAATTTTAAAAATTAAGCCAAGAAAATAATTACGATAAGTAGGGGACACAGTCCAAATGAGTATTTAAATGACAATAAAAAATGAGTGTCCTAATGAATTTCGTGTATAACTCATACAAAATTCATTGAGTATACACTAAAATCATTAATTATGTTTCTACACCAAGTTGATGAACTTATAAGTCAGTTTTAATGATATTTCGATAAGTAATCAAATAATTTCTTTCACAATTTCATGAATTGTTCATTACTGAAATTGATGATTATATTTAGCTAGCAACAGTATAAACTAATAATATGGAACCATGCTTTGAGTGTAAGAAGGTTTGTGATTATCGGGACGTTATTGTATCACTCCCAATTTGTTCCAAAATATATCAATAATTGCTTATCACTGTCAAACAGTATCTCATTGCAACGCAGAGATGTTTACAAGTATCGTGGTAGCTGTGTCAATAAACATCATTGCAGCTCATATGGTATCATTTGCACACGCTGTGGATTCAATTAAATCCAGTATATTGCCGCTACAATCAGAGTTCAGGAGCATGACAAGCACATCTACATGACTCTCACACTGATTCACACTGACACTCTCATTCAATTCAATCTAGCATATTACTGCTGAAATCAGAATTCAGTGAGTATAAGAACTCAATTAATGATTTTGCAATATAATGAATTTACAAAGCGTGTAAACCCACAAAAATAGGATCCAAGAAGGTCGAAAAGGATTCCATCCGTAAATTATAATACCCAAATAGGAACTTCAGTAACTATTCAAATTCTAATTGATAATGTAGTACATTATCCATCGAATACATGTATTTTAAATTCATATGGAATTGGAAAAGATCTCGTCCTCAGTTCTACCAAACACGGCATTAATAACATACTAATTAAGGTTGCGTCCCAATGTTAGAACACTGATATAATCTTTGAAGACATCAAAACCAATTACCACAAGATCGCTTCTTACCTCTTAAATGGTTTCAATAAATATGACACATCTATATATTATTCTCTTTCAAATCGTTGTGAGGTTTGGACGTGGAATCGGAGAAGTGTAATCGAAAAAATAGAAATAAAAAAGTGCAGTGATATTAGTTTATTTTTAATTATTTTGTATAAGTGCATACTGAACATAGTGAAAAAAAAAAAAAAAAAATTAAAAGTGCAGTGTTAGCTTTTTTATTTTTTTTTATTTTTTTATTTTATTCAAAATACACTCCCGGCCAAAAGTATTGGGTCGATGAGTTGTTTGTTAGTTTAAATTAAGGTGGTACACCAATAACTATATTGGTAAATCCACGAGAATGAGTGATTCAGAAATGGATAATATCGATCCTTTCCAAAAGAGTCAGGTTCTACCGAGGTCTCCTACGAGAGCCTGTAGCACGTTCACCGCGAAGATTAACAAAATAATACCTACAGAACTTGTGGAGTTACCGAGAAATGCTTTTCCAGAGGACAAAAATTCTAAAAAAGAAGAAATGCTCTATCAGGAATTGCGTAAGGCCAATGCTGCATTGGTTGAATCTAATAATATAAATAAGCAATTAAATGATGCAATTGCTTGGATGCAGGAACATATAAGAATTCTTGAAGACGAAGTTAAAGCCCTTAAAGCAAAGGAAAACGTTGATTCTCCTCCTACCCAAAAAGTAATGGAACAAGAATACCATACGGATGAAGAAGAATTAGCTCACGAAACTGAGTGGATTAGAGTCAAAAGCCAGAGAAAAAAAAGGAGAAGGAATGATACACCTACTCCTCCTCAACTAAAGGAGACAATTCCTAAAATAATCCAAAACAATCCAAAAAAATTACCTCCACCACCCCCAATAGTTATAGATGGAGTTGAAAACTATGATCTACTGTATGAGAAAATTAAAACAGTAACTAAAACAGATAAGTTTAATACAAAATTGATGAGTGGAAACAACATCAAAGTAAACTTAGCAGATGGTGAAACCTACAGAGAAATGACAAAAATGTTAAGCGAAGGGGGACATTCTTGGCATACGTTTGAAAACAAACAAATCAGACCAATTAGGGTAATGGCTAAAAATCTGCACTCTACATGTAAACCAGAAAAAATAATTGAGGACCTGAAAGGAAAAGGTTTTAATGCAACTGAAGCATCAATTAAGCTAAAACGGAGAAGTAAGGAGCCTCTGAACATGTATATGCTGACATTCAGCGCAGATGATGATATAGAAAAAATACATCAAATCAAGTACATCTTGGGATGCAAAGTCAATATTGAGCCCCTAAGAAGATCTAGGCTTATACCACAATGTAAAAAATGTCAAGCATATGGACATACTCAAAAATACTGTAACAAAGACCCCAGGTGTGTCAAATGTCTAGGTAAACACCATACTAGAGATTGTGTCAAACCCACAGATGTACAGCCTAGATGCGTACATTGTGGAGAAAACCATCCAGCTAACTACAGAGGATGCAGTGTTGCTATTGAATTGCAAAACATCAAAAATAAAAACATAAATGCTAAAAATACAAATGTAATAAAGAAGCAAACTGTTAGAATAAACAGGCCTGAATCATTTAAAGGAGAGTTAAGGCGTGAATCGTTGATAGCCTCTCAAGGAGAAGTGGGCAAAAAAACTTACGCTCAAGTAATGATGAGTAACGAAAACAAACAAAAAACTCCTCAAACAGACGACATAAATCAAACGCTTAAGCTGATATCAAGCAAACTTAATACTTTTGATCAGCGATTACAGAAACTAGAATACAGTACTAAGGGAGCCATCCCTAAACAAAGCCATGTCTAACGACTTAAGAATTTTATGCTGGAATGCCAATGGACTCCAGCAACACCAACAGGAATTGCAAATGGTTCTGGACGCAGAGAAAATCGATGTCTGTCTCATCTCTGAAACTCACTTCACTAGACAATCAATTATCAAATTTAGAAATTATAAAACATATCACACTATCCACCCGGGAAATACTGCCAAGGGAGGTAGTGCTGTTATAATTAGAAATAGCATTAATCACTTCGAGGAATTAAAATATGAAACAGAACAAATACAAGCAACAGCTGTTAATATCAAGACCAAAAATAACTCTATTAGTGTTATTGGAATTTACTGCCCACCGAAATACTCTCTAAAAGAAAAAGATTATCTTGAATTTTTCAGTAAACTAGGGAAAAGATTTGTAATTGGAGGAGATTTTAATGCAAAAAATATCCACTGGGGTTCTAGACTAACAACAACCAAAGTGAAAGAACTCCTCAATGCTATCAGAAAATACGGTTGTGAAGCCTTATCAAATGGTAAACCGACCTACTGGCCAACTGATCCAAATAAAATACCAGATCTAATTGATTTCTTTATAGTGAAAAATATATCTGTAAATTATATACATATAGATGAAAGTATTGACTTAAGCTCTGATCACTCCCCAATACTTTTGACATTAAGTGAAAGGATCATTCAAAAAGAAAGCTATCCCAGTTTAGTAAATAAGCACACAAATTGGGAATACTTTAGACTGTCGTTAGAAAGAAAAATTAACTTAATGGTTCCGCTAAGGAGTGAGGAGCAATTAGAAAACGAAGTTCACAAGTTCATATGTGACATACAGCAGTCAGCTTGGGAAAGCACACCTCAAGTTAAAAAGAAAATTAAGGGAAACAACTACCCTAGAGAAATTAGAGAGCTCTTGGCAGAAAAAAGAAGGGCAAGGAGAATATGGCAACAAACTAGAGCCCCTCAAGATAAAACTAAGCTAAACAATCTGACTCAGCTACTTAAAAGGGAAATCAAAGATTTGAAAGACGAATCTATCAGTAACTACCTCAGAAAATTATCTAATGATACTAGTACTGATTATTCTCTCTGGAGAGCAACCAGAAGAACGTAAAGGCCAATAATCCAGATTCCTCCAATCAGAACAGAAGATAACAAATGGGCCAGAAATAACGAAGATAAAGTACGAAATTTTGCTGAATACCTGGAAAAAATATTTGAACCACATGATGACCAATCATTGGAAGCTGAAATAATAACTGAAGAGGTTGTACAGGAAAGTGACGAAATCCTACGAGCAACACCAAAAGAAGTCATGTATGAGATAAAAACAAATATGAATCCGAGAAAAGCGCCGGGTTATGACCTTATAACAGCAGAAATTTTAAAAGAACTACCAAGGAAAGCACTATTAAAGCTCAGCAATATTATAAATGGCGCCTTTCGATTGAAATATGTACCCAGCCTCTGGAAAATTGCAGAAGTAATTATGATTCCGAAACCTGGGAAACCACCACACAAAACTGGATCATACAGGCCAATATCACTATTACCAGTTATGTCTAAACTCTTTGAGAAGTTATTAGTGAAAAGGCTAAATCCGATAATTGAGAGGAAAAACCTGATTCCAAATCATCAGTTCGGTTTTCGCAACCAACACTCAACATTAGATCAAGTACACAGAATAACTAATATTATTGAAGGAGCATTAGAGGAGAAAAAAGTCTGCTCAACGATATTCTTAGACGTTGCACAGGCCTTTGATAAAGTTTGGCATGAAGGACTTAACTATAAGTTAAGAACTGTACTACCAATGCAATTCACTACAATATTAGAATCATACTTGAAAGATAGATTCTTTAGAGTAAAATTAGACGATTCCTATTCTGAATTGAAAGAAATCAAGGCAGGAGTACCGCAGGGCAGTGTATTAGGTCCGGTCCTATACCTTTTGTACACTAATGATCTCCCTGTATTAGAAAACAACACTGTGGCGACCTTTGCTGATGACACGGCAATCTTAGCTGTTGGAGATAGCAACGAAGAATCAACACAGAGTTTACAGTTGGCTATTACTCAAATACATAACTGGACCAAAAGATGGCGAATTAAACTTAACGAAACTAAATCAGTTCACATCAATTTTACAAACAAACGACTCGAACATATTCCGGTTACAATTAATCAAGAAATAATACCGTATGCCAACACGGCTAAGTACCTTGGCATGACACTAGATGCAAAACTACGATGGAAAGCACACGTCAAAAAGAAAAGTGAAGAACTAGGGCTTAAATATAGAAAGATGTATTGGCTGATAGGACGGAGCTCCGCTCTATCAACATACAACAAACTTCTATTATATAAACAAATATTAAAACCGGTTTGGACTTATGGTATCCAACTTTGGGGTTGTACCAAACAGAGCAACGTGGAAATCATCCAAAGATTTCAAAACAAAGTATTAAGGAACATCGTTGATGCACCATGGTATGTTAGAAACAGAGACCTCCATAGGGACCTTAAAGTGGACACTGTTTCAAAGGAAATCCAAAAAAATGCACTGAGACATAGGCAAAGGCTCGAACAACATGTTAACACTGAGGCAACTAAGCTGTTAATCAACACAGATATTGTACGCAGGCTCAAACGAACTAAACCTTTTGAGCTGGTGTAATTGCTAGTGTAAACAGCGTAATGCTGATCTAAAACCCACAATAACGACGTGGTTTAATTCAATTTATCAGACACTATGGAACACCAGTGGGAAGAAGCCATAGATTAATACAACATAGTAAATTAAGTTAGAATAAAATTGCTCATTAGTCCAGGTGACTAGATTGTAATAATTGTTTATTTAAAATATTTAAATAAAATTGAAAAAAAAAAAAAAAAAAAAATCTATATATTGATCAATTGATGGTAAATGGCTTAAAAAAATATGACGCATCTTTATTGATGAGTTGGGGCATGCATGTCTACTACGCCGCTAATACCGGGTTTCCATCGTGATAGTATTATACTATTATACTACGACGATGGAAACGCAAAGTTTGTAGTATAATACTTTATTATAATCTTTCAGTATACTATCTATCAAAAATATAATAGGTATCAGATTATATTTTTAACAATATATTTCATGACAGTGTACATTTATTTCAATTTCGATTCGATCGAAGTTTCATTTGTGGTATTTTGGTATAACTATACGGTTTTGATTTACATATATAGTTATTGTGATTTGATTATTGTAATGAAATTTTGTATAAAACGTTAAACGACAAATTTCAATTTTCAAATAAAGTTATACGGCTTACTTCACACTATATGATGGAAACCCGACATGAATGATAGTATAATACTATTATACTATTATGCTATTGACGATGGAAACCCTATATAAGTAGTCTTTGAATGATTGTCGTAAAATATGTGAATTTATTTTGATGCAAATAAGTTATAAATATCTTAGTACAACTACTGTAGAACCTCGCTTAACGAGCACCTCGTATAACGAGTAATTCGAATTACGAGCAAAAAAAATTGTAATAAAACGACTCGCTTAACGAGTGACGTTTCGCATAACGAGCAACAATCTTCTGGCGCAATACGAGAAATGCTGAAAACATGGGAATCTGTTGCTTCATTCATTGAGAAGCATAATCCTAATAAGGCAGAGGCTATACGCACACTACAAATTTTTTCAATGATAATGCTGTATCGCCTATTCACCAAATTTTGAAGCGTCGACAAAAACAACTTTCTTTAGACAGCTTTTCAGTAAAAATCAATTAGGCATGTATCATAAATAATAAACTTATTGCATGCTTCTTATTTTCTATAAATCGAATTCGTATTAGAGGTTGATGAAAAGATGAAGATGATTCACGCTGCTTAACAATGTGTACATATATGTATATAAACAATTTTTGGACTATTTTTTCAGCATGGAACGTATTATCGTATTTTACATTAATTTATATAGGAAACTTTGTTTCGCT
Source organism: Tipula unca (assembly GCA_951394425.1). Taxonomy (NCBI): domain Eukaryota; kingdom Metazoa; phylum Arthropoda; class Insecta; order Diptera; family Tipulidae; genus Tipula; species Tipula unca. The sequence continues at coordinate 103,990,880 of OX596381.1, forward strand.
TTACGAGACAGATTCTGGAACGAATTATGCTCGTTAAGCGAGGTTCTACTGTATACCACAAAAGAGAAGAACCAAACATTTTACTACCAAAATGTTTTCGAAAGCTGCATAATTTCAAAATTTTGTGTTAAAATCGCTCTTTCCAATTTATAACATCTGCGAGACATTAATACACAAAGTGATAATGGGTCTGAATTTTTTCCCAGCCAATATGTGGTTTATAGATGTGACCGTTCGCCCCAAACAAGCATTAAGAAAACTGAAAGTGAAGTACTCAGCCGTCGTTACATCATTATCAAACGAATTACTTAATACTTTGAGCAGTGGTGTGTTAAAATATCTATTAACAAATAAATCAATATTCATATACCTACATTGTATATCTATACCACCAGAATTTTAATTTTCCATCCATTAGCTGGACATATGATGAGACAACTGATGTACTCTTGTCTCTAAATGTTAGTTCAGAAATAGAGTATCTTTTCATTGATACCGTTTTTAATCTGAGTCAAATTAGCTAAATAAAATCCATGTACATGTAAACTCCAATTTTACAAATATGTTTCTTGATTTTTTAGATCATTTAAAATTATAAGCAATTTTTTCCAACCAATTTCATAAGCACTTACGGTAAGAAATATTGTGGGTTACCGAGTTGTCGTTTCCTTGAAACCATAGACGATCATACTAGATTTCTCATTTGTACAATAACCAAAATCTTCTATATTAACAAGTCTGACTAAAAATTTAAAGAGACAAACTGCATCTTTTTCATTGTATTGGTTGCGTACATCTGCCAGATCTGCCTGGTTATGACACACGAACTGGCGTTAGACCAGCTGAAGTTCGTTTCTTATATGGCTTTTTCCTGAAGCAGCAGTTTACATAAAGCAAGCGGTATCTTTATATCCCGCCAGCTTTGGGTTATTAGGCGTGCTGTGCCCTTGCGGGGAAGCTCATCTGCCTTTACATTCCCTGCTATATTGAAGTGCCCTGGCACCCACGTCAAGCGGATGTTGAATTGATCAGCCATCTCATTTAAAGATTCCAGACAGTTCTGGGCTACCTTCGACGTCAGGAAGTATGATTGTAGCGTTTTAATAGCAGCCGGGTGCTCGTAAAAATGCGAATATCCCTTGTAGATATTACATTATACTTCAACCAGTCCATGACTTCCATTATCGCGATAAGTTCAGCTTGAAAACACTGCAAAAGTCGGGAAGACGAAAAGAGAGGTTAACTCCTAGTGCCTCACTCCTAGCGCCTCATTGTCCATAACTGTTTCATTCACCCAGTCCTCTCTGGTGGGAAACCCAGTTTGGAATCTCACCTCAACAGATGGCAAAGGGATAGCGTAGTCGGTATCTTCCGGAATGCCCCTGTTGCATAGGATGGATGAGTGCCCTATATTGTTATAGGTCCACATAGATATGAATTTGAGCCGGATGGCTGTGCAAGATGCAAGCTGTTCGGCCACAATAATCAAGGGAGTCAGAAGAAACAGGACCTCCAGAGCTTGAGTAGGTCCTGAGAACCCCACTGATACACAAGCAGGCCGTTCTTTGGACTTTCATCAATAGTTTCACGTTAGCCATAATTTTTAACGCGGGCCACCAAACGACAACCCCATACAGCAATATAGGTTTGACCACTGAGACGTAGAGCCAGTGTACTATGTGGGGCTCCATACCCCATTTTTGCAGGAGTAGAGCGCTATAGTAGCTTTCTTTACTCTCTCTAAGATGTTTGGTTTCCAGCTTAGCTTGCTGTCCAAAAGTAGTCCGAGGTATTTCGCTCTATCCGTAAAGATTAAGCGAGTACCATTTAATATTGGCGCGTCACACTGAGGAAGTCTGTGCTTCCTGGTAAAGAGGACAGACCTCCGTTTTTTGTGGGTTTGCATTCAGTCCGCAACCGCGTACTCACTCAGAGTGGTAGCCAAGTGCACACTGCATATGCTCACTCAGCGTACAAGGATATTTACCGAAGACCGCAATAGCAACATCATCCGCGTAGGCAACCACCTTGAAGCCTTGCCCTTCCAGGTTTACTGACAGGCTCCCTCTATTTCCAAGAAAGTTACCATTCAATATTCCTTGTATTCAAGTGATTTCTCAATCGGACCTATAAGAGAGTGGGGAGCTGTTTCTGCCGATTGTCCGATACAGTATGAGGCTCTAATGTAAGCCTCTATTTGCCTGTCCAGTGATTTTAATAGAAAAGAGGATAAGCTTATAGGCCTTAAGTATTTGGGATAGCAGTGAGAGCTTTTTCCCCGCCTTAGGTATAAATATTACTTTTACTTTAGTCCATTTGCTTGGAATGTGACAGAGTTCTAGTCTGCCTTCGAAGATAACTTCCAACCAGGGTCGGGTTAAGTCAATAGTTCGCTGGATATCCGCAGGGATAATACCATCAGGGTCAGACTTAAGATTTTGACAATAACAGAAGAGTACAATAAACTTCTGATTCTTCCTATATCATCGTTGTGTTGGTGCATTCTATTGTATACCAAAACCAACACAAATGTATAATTTGTTTTAATGTATAATAATTTGACTTTTTTGTTGTGCACAAGTAGAGCAAAAACAATTTAAAATTGCCGTCTATTGCACCATTAAAAAATTAAAATTTCCGTCTATTAAACACTAATGCTGAAAAAAGTCGGTTTTGGCAATAGTCTGTGTGTGCCTATGTGTAAAGTTGACTTGTTAATATAAAAGATTTTGCAACTACACAACACAAAATTGTTTTAATTTATATTTGTTTTAATAATGAAATAAAAACGGCAAAAGAATTTCAAATCCCTACAGGAACGCAACCCCATATTTGTGTGGCCTTCTACAACGCTGTTTCATACTGCGCTCAGTTTGCTGGAATTTGCATATACAGCGTAGTAAGAGGTCTGCCTGTATATATATATACATATGTATATATATATATAAATATATATATATATATATATATATATATATATATATATATATATATATATATATATATATATATATATATATATATATATATATATATATATATTTTCTTTATCATTTATTGTTTACCTCGGTATATCCATGATTCCACTCACCATTCTGTAACTAGTGCCACTTCCCAGTAACAAAAAGGCCATTAATTCAAGCTCTGGAAACCACCCATGACACTTTTATCTAAAAACAATCCTTTTTTTTTAAAGTTTTGGCTGATACGCGTAATTGCTTACGAATTAAAGCGTCGTCGCCTGACAAAATTCTTTTAATTATTGGATTTTGGCTTTGTCGTGTATATGGGATCTCTATATTTATACTCAACAACATTCTGATATTTAATCGTTGTTGAATATGAAGGTAATAATAAAAAACTAGAAGAAAAACGATTATCGGTTCCATTATTTTAATTTATTTCACAAAAATTTGACGTTTAAAAAAAAAATTTATAATGTGGAGACAAGGCATTTGAGGTGGGGAGATTTATTACACATTTCGGACGGCATAATAAAATATTGTGAATGAAGGGGAATAATTTTCAATTAATGTCAAAATTCTGTACTAAAAAGTATTTATTACAGGTTTCGGACACAGTCTGAGTAAAATGACCAGGGATGTTTGATGACGCGTCATGTATTATTGTTGACGTTGACGAGTCGACAATGTGTCGACAATAAGATTTCAAGGTCATCTATGTCGACAAAGTCATCAGTTCGTCGACAATGTCGACAATTCGTCGACAATAAAAAACAAAACAAAAATCTCAGACGTAAATCCGATCGTTTCTCAATGTTCCGAACCAGAAATCATTGAGGTAGCCAGTGGCACAACCTCAGAATCTCAATTTTTTTCAGCATCTAGTAAATCAGAAATTTCATCGAGAAATAATTACTTGTTTGCCAATGCTATACGCTAAATAAATTAACAAGCCAAACTCTGACGAAATCCCGGAAAACTATAAATTCTCAATAACATATGAGCGGATTTGTTGATTACCTTACTAAAAACGAGGAAGAAAGATGAATGAATTACTGGCTAAATTCTTCTTCGGATGTAATATTCCATTTAGCGTGGTAGATTCAGAGCACTTCAAAATTTCTATCAGAGCATTACGGCCGAGCTTCGCCGATAAAATACCTGGTCGACAATCACTTTCATCATAAATGCTCAATCAATTATATGAGATATCTGTATAAAATATATCCGCAAATTGTAGTAAAGATTCGTTTCTGGTTATTTTCGGATGGAAAAATTGGCCAATAATTCAAAAACCGTTGTAACGATGATCCATAACACAACCGGTGAAAAGTCTTTCTTAAATGCGTGGGATTTCACAACAGAGTTTGAAACAGGAGAAGCGCTGGTCGACGTTGTATTGGAATAAACTGAACTATCTCTTGTGCAGATGGCCAATTAAAAGACGGACATGTAGCCGTGTACAAAATAGGGATACTGTTCAGTTTTCAAAGGAAAATAAATCCACTAGCCGAACAGTCTTTAATTAAGGGATGTACGAGTATGTGCTGGTATTTATTTATTAATTTATCTTCGGATGTGATGAAAATTTAAAATTATTTGATCCTATAGCTAAGCTTATCCAAATCTCGCATAGTTCAACTACTTCGTTAGCGGGCTCGGTAAATGCCTGGATTAATTTATCCAAAGAGCCAGTTCTAAACAAATATTTTAATAAAATTACTCATAGAAATAAAATATGCCGCTTAATATTTATACTCTTACAACATACTTGACACACTGCAATTCTTCTATATCGAAAGTCAGCGATCGTTTGTTACTGAATTAATTACAAATGAATTGGGCGGAGCCGGCACTAAAGAATAGACAGAATATGTGGAGGATAGATCAGCATTTTTAAATATGCTACAAAGTAAAAATAAAAACGATCCAAAATGTTACTGGAAAGCAGCAAAACTCAAATTTCCAATTCGGGCACCTTTGGCTATTCTTCTGAAAATACTGGCTTTTTCAGGACAAATTGAGAGACTTTTCTCAAATTGGTCGTTTGTACACTCGTTAAATATTTTTTTATATGTCAAATTCGAATCTATTTTAACTCTCATACTAAAATTGGGAAATTATTAAATTATTCATTATAATAATAAGATAATATCATATATTCATTACATAGACTGTTACCGTGTTTCCATCGTGATAGTATAATAGTTTAATAGTATTATTATACTACGACGATGGAAACGCGAAGTTGGTAGTATAATACGTATTAAACAAAAAATAGTACAATTTTTATGTTGATTTCATGAAACGCGGCTATACAAATGAAAGGAAAGCAGATATGATCTGATCCGGATCAGATCATGCGTCAAGAAACACGGCTAATATAAGATAGTATCCATTATAATGGATACACATATGAATTTTATTTGCTCAATTTTATTATTTTCGGTTTATTTTAAATATTTTAGTAAATAGCAAAATTTTCCGTTGATGCTCAAATATTATTAACATTCAAACTCATACTAAAATTGGGAACTCCTCAAAGCCGCTTAGCATTGGACCCTTCTGCACAAAATCTGTCTGTGAATATCAACATTTTCGGTTTATTTTAAATATTTTAGTAAATACCTAATTTTCCGTTGATATTCAAATGTTATTAACATTCAAACTCGTACTAATCATAATTACATTCATAACTATTGTCGGAAAAAAAAGTTTTCGGGGGGCGTAGGAGCGGGGATCAGCAAAATTCGTCGGGACTAAAGGAGTCATTTGGCAGCCTTTTTGTTCGAATCTATAATATTTCATTTAGGTACATACATACTTAGCTCGAATTAATTCATAATTATTGTCGGGTCGCTACGCGACCTAATGGAAATAAAGGTTTCGAGGGGCGTAGGAGCGGGGATCAGCAAACATGTCAGGACTATAAGAGCCATTTGGCAGTATTTTTGTTCGAATCTATAAAATTTCAATTAGGTACATACATACTTGGCTCGAATTACATTCATACTAATTGTCGGGTCGCTCCGCTCCCGTCGCTACGCGACCTAATAAAAAAAAGGTTTCGAGGGGCGTAGGAGCGGAGATCAGAAAACATGTCGGGACTATAGGAGCCATTTGGCAGTATTTTTGTTCGAATCTATAATATTTCTATAATATTTCATTTAGGTACATACATACTTGGCTCGAATTACATTCATAATTATTTTCATTATTTCGCTGTGCTTTTATTTTTCGATAAATTTTATACGTAATAATAAATAAGATAAATATATAAATTATTTAATTAAGTTTTCTACAAATAAAACCGACAATAAAAAATTTTTTTTTGCTCATTATTATACATTTTAAAAAATAATAATGCATTACATAAATAATGCTTATTATTTTGTAAAAATATCTTAGAGATGGCATTATTTAATTAAAAGATTTTTGTATATCCTAGTTAAATTAATAATCGCTTTAAACAAAAATTGTCGCTAATTAATAGTTACTAAAAATTCTACTGTATTCAAAAATGTCGCGACAGTCGAGTGTGTGACAAGGCTAGCCAAAATATTAATAAATATTATTATTAATTATCGAAATGGCTGACAAAGACAACTTAACATGTTGACACTGATCGAAAAAAAAATTACATTATTTCCCTAAGACTGTGTCCGAAACCTGTAATAAATATTTTTTAGTACATGATTTTGATAACCATTTAATAATTCCCCTCAAATCCAAATTATTCTAGTCTAACAAAAACATAATTAAATAGTTTATAGTAACACATATTTATATATATTACATAATATATATAAATATGTGTTACTATGAACTATGCGAAGAAATATGTCAAATAATAATTACAGTATTCGGACAGCCTAATAAAAAATTGTGAATATAGGGGAATATTTCTTAAATAAATGTCAAAAATTAGTATTAAAAAATATTTATTAAAGGTTACGGACACAGTCTATACTGTGTCCGAAACCTGTGATAAAAAAATCGTTAATTATTTAACATTTACTTGATAATACCGAATATACCCAAATTATTCGAGTCTAATGGCGATGCCACATGCAGTTGTCTTTCCGACCGATTCGGTAGAAAATATGATAAGACACGCCACATGAGCAAAACAATGATCCGACCGATTTTTACAACAACAAAATTTTTGTTTGTGTTTTTTTTATTTTTTGTCATTTGTTTTTGACATTTAATTTATATATTTTATCAAATTATTACCATACTCATTTTTAATTTTCAATAAATTGTACAGATTGACAGCTACGTTTGTAAACAAACCAAATTATCACCGAAGTGAGGTTATGGTCACAACGAAAATAAATATCGGTGATATTTGATGCGTTCGGAACCGACAAAATTTATATTGGGAAGCGTTCGGAACCGACAAAATTTATACCATTTACGTAAAAAATCGGTTGCCGGACCGACAGAATAGAAACACTCTTATTATTCAATTAAAATTGTTATATTATTATAAATTTATGATTTTAATTACTAATTGTAGTTATTTCATATATTTTCTCAATAATTTAAGTCAAAAATATGCAATCATTTAATTATAATTGTAAAAATCAGGCCCAGGCTTTCGCCGATATTTTTGTCATGTGGCAGCGCCTTAACATGTTGACACTGATCGAAAAAAAAAATTACATTATTTCCCTAAAGGCGATGCCACGATGCAGTTGTCTTTCCGACCGATTCGGTAGAAAATATGATAAGACACGTCACATGAGCAAAACAATGATCCGACCGATTTTTACAACAACAAAATTTTTGTTTGTGTTTTTTTTTTTTTTGTCATTTGTTTTTGACATTTAATTTTGTATATTTTATCAAATTATTACCATACTCATTTTTAATTTTCAATAAATTGTACAGATTGACAGCTACTTTTGTAAACAAACCAAATTATCACCGAAGTGAGGTTATGGTCACAACGAAAATAAATATCGGTGATATTTGATGCGTTCGGAACCGACAAAATTTATATTGGGAAGCGTTCGGAACCGACAAAATTTATACCATTTACGTAAAAAATCGGTTGCCGGACCGACAGAATAGAAAAACTCTTATTATTCAATTAAAATTGTTATATTATTATAAATTTATGATTTTAATTACTAATTGTAGTTATTTCATATATTTTCTCAATAATTTAAGTCAAAAATATGCAATCATTTAATCATAATTGTAAAAATCGGTCCCAGGCTTTCGCCGATATTTTTGTCATGTGGCAGCGCCTTAACATGTTGACACTGATCGAAAAAAAAAAAATTACATTATTTCCCTAAAGGCGATGCCACGATGCAGTTGTCTTTCCGACCGATTCGGTAGAAAATATGATAAGACACGCCACATGAGCAAAACAATGATCCGACCGATTTTTACAACAACAAAATTTTTGTTTGTGTTTTTTTTATTTTTTGTCATTTGTTTTTGACATTTAATTTTGTATATTTTATCAAATTATTACCATACTCATTTTTAATTTTCAATAAATTGTACAGATTGACAGCTACGTTTGTAAACAAACCAAATTATCACCGAAGTGAGGTTATGGTCACAACGATAATAAATATCGGTGATATTTTATGCGTTCGGAACCGACAAAATTTATATTGGGAAGCGTTCGGAACCGACAAAATTTATACCATTTACGTAAAAAATCGGTTGCCGGACCGACAGAATAGAAAAACTCTTATTATTCAATTAAAATTGTTATATTATTATAAATTTATGATTTTAATTACTAATTGTAGTTATTTCATATATTTTCTCAATAATTTAAGTCAAAAATATGCAATCATTTAATCATAATTGTAAAAATCGGTCCCAGGCTTTCGCCGATATTTTTGTCATGTGGCAGCGCCTTAACATGTTGACACTGATCGAAAAAAAAAATTACATTATTTCCCTAAAGGCGATGCCACGATGCAGTTGTCTTTCCGACCGATTCGGTAGAAAATATGATAAGACACGCCACATGAGCAAAACAATGATAAGACCGATTTTTACAACAACAAAATTTTTGTTTGTGTTTTTTTTTTTTTGTCATTTGTTTTTGACATTTAATTTTGTATATTTTATCAAATTATTACCATACTCATTTTTAATTTTCAATAAATTGTACAGATTGACAGCTACGTTTGTAAACAAACCAAATTATCACCGAAGTGAGGTTATGGTCACAACGAAAATAAATATCGGTGATATTTGATGCGTTCGGAACCGACAAAATTTATATTGGGAAGCGTTCGGAACCGACAAAATGTATACCATTTACGTAAAAAATCTTAATTACTAATTGTAATTATTTCATATATTTTCTCAATAAATTAAGTCAAAAATATGCAATCATTTAATTATAAAAGAAAAAATCGGTCCCAGGCTTTCGCCGATATTTTTGTCATGTGGCAACGCCTTTAAGACTGTATCCGAAACCTGTAATAAATATTTTTTAGTACATGATTTTGATAACCATTTAATAATTCCCCTCAAATCCAAATTATTCTAGTCTATTACTATGATAATTTTTGACAGCTATCGAATAATTTGTGTACGCATGTGCAACATATGATTTATACATACATAATAACATATTATAAAATAATTTATACATATAATAATAATAACGCGACATTAAAAGGATTACCGCATCCATTATTTTAATATTCATTTTTTTAAATTTTCTGTGCAATTTATTAGCTTTTCTGTAACAATTTGAGGTTACGAAAACAAAAATTAACATATATTACGTGGGGAAAAAACTTATTAGGTGGGGAGATTTATTACTCATTTCGGACAGCATATTAAAAAATCGTGAATGTAGGGGGATAATTATCAGAAAAATGTCAAAAAATTAATCACGATTTTTTATCACTGGTTTTGGACAAAGTCTAAGTGTGTTCCAACTTCCAAGTTAAGAGTCAACCATAGAAAAAATATGAACACAAAAATAAATAAGAATTTTACCGAAATCATTTTTTTTATTTTTTTTGACATTCAAACCATAGAAACATAATAATTCTTATGTGGCAGAGTTTGTTTTGTTTACATTTTTTATTATTGCATAACTATACATTCTTTGTGTATCACATGAGTATTTGGAATAAAACGTTAATTTTTCAATTAAATCAGTTTAGATTTCAAACATAGATATTGTTAACTATGTCCTATAATTTCTTTAAAATCAAATTTTAATAAATAATTTCTTAAACTATGATGAAATCTAATCAAATTGTAACAGCAGAACAATAAAATTTCCAATATTTTATTTATTATCGCACTTAATAAAAATTAGTCATTCAATATTACAAAAATTATTTATATTTGATTAACAATTAAATAGAAATATAATTAAATATATACATATGTATGAAAAAAATAATCATAAGATAGAAATATTAAAATGGCTACCACCGCATGAAAATATTATTCCCTTTTGTTTTCCTTAAAATATCAAATAAAACATCTGTTTTGCCATCTCTTTTATTTTTTCTTATGTTGGGCGAAAAAGTTCGCATTCCTAATTTTTTTTATGTGACAGATGAAATTTAACGAGGTTTCGTTGGATTTTTTATGTTTCGTTATCGCATTCTTATTTGTTTTTACATTATTTTCTTAATTGTTTTTATGTCATCACTGATTACCACTTTAACTTACTTATACCGAGCAAATAGCGCAGTGATTGCGACGTTTGGATCGGGAGGTACCGGGTTCGAATCCCAACAGACGCGGGATGCAAAAGGAATTTTTCATCTCCCGATTACGATCGGTGATTAAATTGAAAATATCTATGCCCCTCTGTTGGAATGTAGAACTCATGGGCCGACCCATCTTCCATGTCACTGTACAGGGTGACATGGAGCTATGCAATCCGTAGGTGGGATGTGAAGGGTACATGTTTGAATGGGATGAAACGGTTGAATGAATGTTAGTGTGAAAGTGGGTATTGCACCGTGGGCTCATTAGTGGCATTGCGTGCTGGAGTAAAATCCGCCCAATTTTAATTTAAAATTTTTTTTATCTTGGTTGTCAAGTAGAATTAACATTAAAGCTTTGTACACAAGACTGTACCAATATATACGACATTACGCGGAGAAAAAAAATGTAGCTTCTATATACCCTTTTTTTTAACTTTGAAAAAAGTCCAAGACTTTAAAAAGGTACTGAAATTAAACAAAAAACTTTAACAGAGCAGCAATTCTGTCAATTTTTTTCTCATACAATCAATTGTCAAAATATTGACCGTTTATTTAGAGTTATTTTATTGTGATATCAGCAAGTAAGTGTGTACAGACAAATTTTAATTAAATTTTATTTTATATGCCTAATAAGTTTAGGCTTATTATTTTATCTCAAGTGACATTTAAGATGAAGACATTTTGAAGACATTTAAGATTGACTACGCATTTTGTACACTGCCATATTTTCTCAACGATTTTTAAGATAAACAGTGGGATTGATTGTTGTGTTTAACCACTACATTCTACCCTTTTTTCAAATCGCAATCAAAATCCATATGAAAATTGAGTTATGGCGTATATGATATAATAAATAATATGTGACTACATACTAACATAAATTAATAAAATAAATAAATAATAGTTAGAATATCCACAGAAGATATAATAAGTAATTATACATCATTTTATACATATTCAGATTAACAGAGCTTGCCAAAGTTTTTTAATTGAGGATAGGCTGTTAAATTTCATTACAAAAATCTCAATTTGCTAAAATTTCATGCTGATTTTTATATTTGTATTATAAAAATAAACGAATATCGCCAAACGACATATTGAGTGAGATTTTGCACTAATTTGCTTATTTTTATTATAAAATATAAACGAAAATTATAGACGTCAAACTGAATGTATATTTGCTCCAAAGTATTTTCACTGCGTGGAATCCGTGGTGCTACAATCGTCAATAGTTAAAAGCTTAGCTCCCACAGTAACATGCTCCTTCGCATGAGCAAGCACACGGAATTCTGTGTGTATTGTATATTGGCGAGAGTATTCGAGCTCGCCCTAAAATTTAAATTTTATTACACCCCATTTTTGATTTTGACCTTAAAACGGACTCATTTTTCGGTATCGTCAATTACTTCATTTTAATTGTAAATGCCAAAGTGAAAAAACGCCATAATTGTATTTTCTTTTTTCTGACGTGATTAAAATATTTTTTATTTCTGCTAGTTTAAGTAGTGTAAATATATTGGTGAAAATGAGTGGAAAACATCGGGATAGAGACCGAGATCGTGATAAGCGAAGATCTAGAGATCGAGACAGGTCAAATGATAGAGATCGTGAACGAGATCGTGAGCGAGACCGAAGAAAAAGGTGACATTTTTAACATTAATTTTAGTAAGGGGTTAATGAACATACTTATGTTTAAATATTTTTTGGTATTTAGAGATAGAAGTAAGGAAAGAGAAAGAAGTCGAGATAGAGATCGGGATCGAGAAAGAAATAGAGATAGAGATCGTGATCGTGAGCGAGATCGCGACCGAAGAGATCGTGACCGGGATCGGGACCGCGATCGTGATCGTGAGAGAGATCGCGATCGTGAGAGAGATAGAGACCGAGATTATGGTAGTAGTCGGCGTCGTAGAAGCCCATCGCGAAGTAGAAGTCGTGATAGGACTCGACGTTCTCGGGAAAGAGAGCGCGATCGCCATGATCGTGAACGTGGGAATCATGGTGAAATCCGGGAACATGAGAAGGAAATCACGTTTCCATCACCACCCAAAGAACAAATTATTCAGCAACAATCGACAACGTCTTTATTGCCGAACATAGAGAAAATGGATTTTTCACAAACAATTTTTGATGCGAATATTGGGGCTGCATTGGCGGCTTCGAAAAATTTTGCAGCTCTTCTGAACATGAACGGGAATAGTAACGATTCCTTTTGTAATTTAAGTGATGGACGTATTAGTGCGGATCCTGCAAAGAGTCTCGGTTAGTATTGTACTTAGATCGATTTAACACGCTAATAAAATTTACGAAATATGTAATAAAATGTATGGTTTTACATTTAATGTAGGCGGATATACATCTGACGAAACATTAGATGGTGAACGAAGAAGAAAGAAGAAGTCTCGTTGGGGCGGGGGCGATCACGACAAAACGTTTATTCCAGGCATGCCGACAATCCTGCCATCAACTTTAAGTCCACACCAGCAGGAGGCATATTTAGGTAAATATAAAATTCATTGCTATATTTTTAACCGTAGCGTTTAGATTTAAGCTAGGCTTTTCTAATTTCTAATTTTTGTTTATACATATATTATTTTTGGTTTTTCTTTTTATTATAAATAAAAAAAAAGAAAAGGAAGAACAAAACAAATACAAATTATTTTACTTTCCAGATATATAATCAAAATAATTCCATAATTTTTTTTTATTTATTTTCATAAATAGCTTTTTAAATTGTATATTTATAATTATGTACAAACAATCAAACTACAAAAATTATATATTTTTTACAGGATAATAATTAATTAATTTTAAATTTTTTTTTTTATATGGGTTTTGTTTATAATTTTTATATCATTAGTTGTTTTATTTTTGTTTACTTTGAATTTTTAATTCTAAATGATTTATTGATTTATCTATATACAATAATTGTTTTATTTATAATTAAATAATCAGCTTTGTAAGTATTTTATTTATAAACCAAACAAAAATTGATTGTAATATGGTCTAATTTTATTTGTTTTCCGTATATGGATATTACAGTTTTGGCAATCTGTATAATATATATTTATAATGAAATTGTATTGAAATAATGAAAATCCCTTCATGTAACCCGTTAACAAATATAAAATGTAAGCGAGGGTTTCAAAAATGGAAAACCTACCTGTCTTTCTGTATACAACCTCTATTTCTAAATTACTAATGATTTTAGGTAGTTTCTAGAGCAAAATATTTCCATAGATTTGGTAAATTATTTTCTAAAATTTAATGAAACAAAATTAATTTTAATAAATTTCGACAGGTATGTCTGCGAATTTTAAGTAAAAAAATTAACGAAACGGGTGTTTATCTCTTTTTGGTAATTTTAGTTTTAATCACTTTTTAAACAGTAAAACATTGTAAAACTTAAATTCAACGGTTGATACCAAGATTTATTTTTTGATATCTTCCGTTCGATTTTTGAACTGAATAAATCGGACTATAATTAAATACGAGACGGCCGATAGAAGTACTAATTACTAATTAGTACTCTATATCGCATTTGACCATACATCGATTCGAGTTCTAACCACACCAATCTATTCAGTTCACTTGAATATTTGTACACTTAAAGACATTAGATAATTTTTCAATACAAATTGTTAAAATGTTTTAAGAACATAAAATTCATAAATTATAAAGATGTGTAAAATGGATTTATCTAATATCGGGGCTTGCCTCGATTTAACCAATTTTTTTTTACAGTTCAACTACAAATAGAAGAAATCAGCCGTAAATTACGTACTGGAGAACTAGGAATATCACAGAATCCAGAAGAAAGGTTTGATCCAATATTTAAAATCATAAAACACTATTCAGATATTGTTACCGGTTAAAATACAAAGAGAGAGAGAGTGAGAGAAAGCGTAAAAAGTGAAGATTTTATTTACATTTTTGGAGATGGAACAAAAATTGGATAGGATCAGGTTAGATATTTTGGAAATCCTAAGTTTCCAAAATATCGGGTTTAATTATAATTTTATATTAGGATGATTCATAGACCCGAATTCGTTGAAATCTGAATTATACTTTCCTGCAATCTTTTTTTATCATTTCGAAGTGTATAGGTTTCGGTCAATCAATTATGAACCATCCTAATATTTTACTACATAATGTAATATACTATAACCCTTATTATTTTTTTAAGGTGATCCAAAAAAATTATAGACACAAGCTAGATGTTGACTTAATAAGATACCGACAGCAACGGCATTCACATGTATAGTTATGACCACACCACCTGATCACCTTTTATTATACATACGAAAGAAACTATAATTTTGATTCAATATATCGGGATTTTGACGTATTTATATCTACTCGCTATAATCGATTTAATTTTTTTCTATTTTTCTATTTTCATCAATGTATAAATAAATTAATGAAACCGTCTATAACGAAAAGGGATCCGATCGTTGAATGAAAATGAAAAACAAGACAGACGAATATAAAAACATCAATCATCACAGAGTCAATAAAAACTTTAATAAAAATACTAATTTAATCCTCTTTTATACTTTAATAATGAATTAATTTTCCAGCCAATCACTTTTTATGTTTTTTTAAAT
The DNA here is from genome assembly GCA_951394425.1 of Tipula unca. NCBI lineage: Eukaryota > Metazoa > Arthropoda > Insecta > Diptera > Tipulidae > Tipula > Tipula unca. The sequence continues at coordinate 104,006,171 of OX596381.1, forward strand.
AATTTAATCAATAAAAATCTCTTCTCTTTAGTCTAGAACGAAAATAATGCTAATAAAAATTCAAAAATAGAATCATTAGAAATCTCTAGGACATATTATTTTAAAATGATAAATCTACAAAACCGATCAAGTTCCAAAAAAACAATTTTTGACATAAAAAAATTTCGTTATTTTGGAAAGCGCGCAACAGTACGACCCAAAAAATTTTTTTTTATTTGTGTCATTCACAGATCACCATCACCCGAGCCTATTTATAGTTCTGATGGCAAACGATTGAATACAAGAGAATTCCGGACACGGAAACGGCTAGAAGAGCAGCGGCATCAGTTGGTACTACGCATGCAGTGCATGAATCCAGATTTCAAACCTCCAGCAGATTATAAGTAAGCCAAAGAAACTGTTAAAATAAATGCTTTATTTAATTACATTTTTTTATAGGCCACCAGTAATACGGGTAAGCGATAAAGTTTTAATTCCACAAGAACAACATCCTGATATAAATTTTGTTGGACTTTTGATTGGCCCGCGTGGTAATACATTAAAAGCAATGGAAAAGGAAACAGGAGCTAAAATTATTATACGCGGTAAGGGTTCTGTGAAAGAGGGTAAAGTAGGTAGAAAGGATGGACAACCTTTACCGGGTGAAGATGAACCGTTACACGCTTTTATTACCGCTAGTAATCCAGAATGTGTTAAAAAGGCTGTAGATAAGGTACGCATATTATACATATTTCATGAGAAATCATAGTACTATTTCCTTTAAATTTTCTAGATAAAAGAAGTGATTCGACAAGGGATCGAAACTCCTGAAGGACACAATGATCTGAGACGCATGCAATTAAGAGAGTTAGCCCAACTAAATGGTACTCTTCGTGAAACTGATGGACCACGTTGTACCAACTGTGGGTCAACTGAGCATAAGACATGGTTGTGTCCAGATAAACCCAATATCACAAATAATATTGTGTGCTCATCTTGCGGTGGCGCTGGTCATATAGCAAAAGATTGTCGTAGTAAACGTCCAGGTGCAGGAGGACCACCTGCAAATAATGCTCAAGCTAAAATCGATGAAGAATATATGAGTTTAATGGCTGAGTTAGGTGAAGCACCACCACCAGATCGCAATGAAGGAGCTGCACATTATGGAAATGGTGGCGCACCACCACCTCCTCCACAAAATCGAAATTTTGGCTTATTTGAACAACGTACTCAAGGTGCACCTCGTGCAATTATGCCTGCACCTCCAATGCCTCCATGGAATCAAATACCACCACAAATGCCCGGTATGCCATCAATGTTGCCACCACCAACACTACCAGGAACACAACCACCACCTCCTGGCCCACCGCCATCTTTAATGCAGTGGTTGCCAAACAATCAACCACCTCCACCAGGTAGTGGTTTACCAGAAGGAAATGCGGGTATGTCGTTACCCCCACCTCCTGGGACAAGTGGTCCAATGATTCCACCACCACCTCCAGGTACCACCGCTCCCCCTCCACCATCGATTATGCAGCAACAACCATGGGGAATGCAACCACAATATCCATGGGGTAATCATGCGCCGCCACCATTTATGCCGCCTCCACCACCAAGCAGTGTAGCACCACTACCTCCTGGTGCTCCACCACCTCCCGGTGCACCACCGCCACCGCCACCCTCGAACCCACTTGCAAATATCCCTTCTTTACTTGCGCCTCCTCCACCACCTCCACCTAGTTAAATCACACGCCATTTACCTAAAATCGAAAGCTGTGTAACATGGCTCCACATCATTTTTTAATTTTATTCGTTTTTCATTAATCTAAAATAATTATAAATGGTAAGATCATTTTTATCGTCTTTAAAAAAATAATTTTTACTATTCATTGTTAAAATATTTTAACTGACTAAAATTTTATTAATAATAATAAATAATTAAATTCATTAAACAAATAATACAAATCATATAAACTATGATATTATATTATATTATGACTTAGTAATAAATTATCAATAAAACATTTAAATTCAAAAATAAAGTAGGTATTTAATGTCGAGTTCTTTGGGGTTTTAAAAAAATATCAAATCTTCGTTGACAAAAAATAACGCGTAAAAAATGATGTCGATTTTTTATGTTTGTGATGTTTATATTTACGAAACGGTATATGAACGTGTTGGTGTTAGTTAAAATTCCAGAAAAAATTGGTATTTCCAAAACTACTTTAATAAATTTGACATATACGAGTATGAATTTTTTCATACGATTTAATTCAACATTAATTTTATAAACACGTATTTAAAGAACAACAAAAGAAACACGAAGACTACAAATGACGTTTCGGTTTGTTTATGTTTATATTTTCGGATTGACGCATATTTTGTGTTGGTGTTAGTGAAAGAAAAAATTGACATTCGAAAGGACATGAATAGTGATACACATACTCAAAACCGTCTATAATACCCTATAATAATCTATAGACGGTTTTGACATACTACATCAGAGAATAGAACAAGCGAACTCGAGTGTAATCGAAAATTTTGTTGAATTTTTTTGTGTTCGTTTCTTTTTGAAAAAAATAATTGTTTGTTTTTGCTTGTTACCCGAATTTTTCGTTTGACTTTTTTCGTTCGTTTTGTTCTTTGTTTTTGTTTGTCCGATTCGCTTGCAAAATTGCAAGTAAGTTCGAGCTGACTTGAAAACATAAAAAAATGACAGATATTTAATAATTTTGATTATTTAATCGTCAAATTAAAATATCATACAAAACTGCGGTTGATTTGAGCGAAACTGTAAACAAAACATTCTTGACAAGTGTAAAGAAATTTTAGGAATTTCAAACAAATTGTTGAAATGAAATTTAAAAAGATAAATAATCTAGGTCTATATAAAATACGGCCCAATTGAGGAACTAATAAGTCATTTTATTTCATTTAACAGGATACAAAACATAAAATGTATAATATAAAATGTACCTAATTATTTAAAAATATTTTTCTCCTTCACTTCGACGAACAACACAAACCGGATAAACGTAAAATTCCAAACATTTTGGAAAATCCGAACAAATTCTTGATTGCTTGCAAGCAAACCTTTTAAATTTACAAAAACGAACAAATTTTTTTTTTCTAGTTTGCTCGTTCGCACTTGTTTGAATGAAAAGGATAATTGGAAGACAAAAACTACCAAACCAATTTTTTTGTTTTTTTTTGCCTTTTCTGTTTTGTAGTTGTTTGTATTCGATATAAGAGAATTTTGTTTGGTGTTGATCGAAATTTTGTGCTTGTTTCTAATCTCTGCTACATACATCAAAAAGTCGTCAAAATTATTTGCTATTTTTTTGATTTACATCACTTTTGGTGATACGAAAGAATTCGACCTTAAATAAAAGTTAAGCTTTAAATCCTCACTAGCTTACATACAGATAGGTGTAATGTATGTATATGATTGAATTCTGGAATATTATTTCATTTCAAGTCGTGATTTTATTCCGTGGCATTACAAGTTAGCAGTAGCCGCGTTTGTTTATCCGTGTTATCCAGTGCTCGCAGTCCAGGGCCCTTAATATGAAATTTTTCGATTTCGAATTTTTTCGATATCTAAAAAATTTGCCCCATTATCCGCCTTTCCACACTTTAATTCTTTCATCCTGCTTCTACGATATTAAAAAATCACTCGACGTTCACATTATGCGCATTTGCGCATTTCTATGCGCGTTTCTTTGTTTAAGTATGTGTAAAATATTTTTCTATAATGACAAAAATTTGACAACTTGAAGAATAAACAAAATGGCCTTGAAATATTTTATCTTCGTAGTGGTGCGAGAAATCAGTGCTGGGATGTTCTATCATCACTTCGATTCGCTTCGATAGACATTTGTGTCTCTTTTTTTACGAACAAAATTGTATTCTATTTCGCAATTTATATTGTGATCATAGCCTACTCGATTCTATTTCTATAAATTCATGCGATAAAATATCACCCATATTTTTATTTTCGATGGCAAATGAAAAGAGGAAAAAGAGATAGTTTGCAAATTTAGTCTAACAGGCTGAGATCGCAATAGACAAAACGTAATTAAAAAAAATCAATGGAGCATAATTTTGTTCGTAAAAAAAGAGACACAAATGTCTATCGAAGCGAATCGAAGTGATGATAGAACATCCCAGCACAGTAGAAAAAAAATATTTTTGATGAAAAAAGAATTAAAGATTTCCCCGCCGCAGTTTGTAGGTGAAGAGGAAGGAAACGAAGAAAGAATCAATAGCAATGAATTAAAGTGTGGAACCGCACTATGAAACTAAAAAATCCGCCATATTATGAAACTAAAAAAAAACATCAAATCGTTTTTTTCCGAAAGCACATGGCAAAATTCGACTGCTATTTAGTTGACGAATTTCAAATTCGATCGTTATTTAGTTAATGCTATCGTGAAATAAAAACATTTACAATGTAAGTTTTATTATAAATATATTTATATATTTAAACATATGTTTGCAATTTTTAAAATCAAAATAAAATAAAAATTAAATTGGTTTAATAAATTATTTTCATGAGAATAACGCTTTCTAATGGTCATCGGCGTCACTTCATCTTGAGAATCCTCATCACTCGACCATTTACTGGCCATTTAAAGACGAATATTTTAAATTTATTTTTATTTAAAATTATTAATGTTATACGTATATTTATTATAAAATAATTTTTAATCCACACGGGACGCTTTAAGCAACGTATAATACTAACCCATCGGGAAATCAAAACATCTGCTGTCAAATTAGTGTTGTTGTGATTTGTTGTGCAAATTCAATTTCGGAAAAATCATCAATAAGCTCGATAGAAAATCCAGCTGAATATGTAGTTCCAAATTTTTTTTATCAAAATTATCAAAATGAAAAATTATGGTTAGCTTTCATATAAATAGCGCGTTAAGGCTGTATGGTACTACTCATTTTGCCAAACTATGGGTATCGTAAAAATCAATTTGTGGCCACAAACAATAAGCAATTGACATAATTTTTGTCGTAGGTCTCCAAATCATGGTCTCCACTTGTAGGCCAGTGAGTTTCACGAAGAGCAACGAGTTCCAGCTGATTCTCTTTCATGCACATGAATAGGCCCACGAGTACTTCAGCGGGAGTTTCTGGCGGTATCCGGTTTTCTTGTGAAAGTTAAGTGTTAATAAAGTGTAATAAAGTGATTACTGTGAATTAAAGGAGTTAAATAAAATAAATGAATTAGTGTTTTGTAAAATAATTCGGCAATAGATAGATTAGTGTAATCTAGAGTTTAAATTGCTGCAGATTTGCGTATATCTTGGCAGTTTATCGTAGTTTACCTTTTTTAACTAGATTGCACCACTGGCAAATAAACGATACGTTCAAATTTTTTTAACGATATTTTGAAAAATATTGTAAATAAATCTAAAAAGAAAAAAAAATTATAGAAACAAAACCAAATTTACAATACCCGGCTGAAATAAAAGGTAACGTAAAAATTCTTGTTCAAAAACCTTTGGCGCGCCATCTGGAAAATAAAGGTAAATTAATTTGTGTCGAGAACATGATGTCACGCGAGTTTTCTATGGACATTTTCAGTAATTTCCCTTTTAGAGTCATAAGTTATTTGGTTTTATCCACTATCCAATGATCGAAAATTGAAATGAAGTAATAAGCGATTGCTGGACCAGTAAAATTTAAAAGCCGTGATAGTTTTACCAATAATCGATTATGAGGGACTATATTAAATGCTGTTTAGCACCAAAGCTGTTCAATTCTTGAGCTTCATATATTGAACAAGTAATGTAATATAAATGAGCGCTGTATGATACTATGATACTTTCTAAAATTAGATTGAAAGCCATTCAATTGCATGTTATTATTGATAAATTTAGTTATTTGATCCTTCAAAGTAAATTCTTAATAAGTCTTAGATAACATAGGTCAAATGCTAATTGGTCTGAAATCTTCAGCGTTTGTACGAGACGACTTTTTTGCGATCGGTATAATTTCAATTTATATTTATCAACATCTTCCGGCTTGTAAATTGATTGAAAAAATTCTGGAAACATGTTTGATATAATTGGATCACAGGATTTATGTCCATTGAATGTTATATATGCGGCGTAACCATTAATTTCACGTTTTGATCTAAAATAGCTTAACAAATAAAAGTGTTTGAGGCCATTTCTGATTTTCTCTTGAATACAAGAAATTTAGTTCTTGTACTTTATATGGTAGTAACTTTCGAAATTTTGGTTATGAATTGTGGATTAATGCTTCGTAGTCTCGCAGCGGCGGGTACAAATAGTTCTATACTATTAAATAAAATAGAGTAGACATTTTCTATATTTTCGTCAATGTGTCAACAGTAGCAGTACTGTTGAATTTCTTTTTCCAGTCGACACATTCAAAGTTTGTATAGTTGTAAATTAGTTGTTGCCTATGTTGTCATTGCTCTTCAAAATTATTTCAATCGATGATTTGTGATTAATATCGTAAATAACTAATGGCGATGATGAGTTAATAATTTTGAAGAGTTCTGGAGTGTTAATAAACATCTGCATAAGTTCTGGATCGATCATTTGTTTCAAATTTGAATCGAACATTGCATCGATTACTAGGATACTCTCTTTTCCAATCAGCATTGACAGCTTCAGCAGTTAAAATTGTATCGGGTGTGTTGCTGATTTCTACTATTGTGCGGTAGAATATATGCAACGTGGATGTAAGTAGACTTTATTTGTCGTCATTGAACACATATTACTCGAGCATTGAGTTTTATTCATTTGATATTGATATACATATCTATGACTATGAGTACTCGATCGTCCGTTTTTATATGCTAGTTTGAGGTAACCGATCACATCTATAAACGTCGTATCTTGAAGAGAAGAATTCATAGATATGAAGCTATTTATAAAAAAGACGTCTCATATATTTATTATCTTAGTTGGAAATCAACCAAGTTGTGAAATTGAGCGGCTTATGCAGATATTTTGTTTACATTTTGGAAATAAATTATTATGATGCATACTGATTGGTAATTTGCTGATTGAGGTTCCTTAAAAGTTTAATTGTTGTTATATAGCCACTTTCTTTTGTGATATTTTCTATTTGATTTTTTCTCTATTAGTCCTAGGTTTTTGAAATAATATTTTACAATAAATTAATAAAATAGTTGGTTGCCTTCGACTGGTGCATAGTTTTTGTATTTTTGTTGTTGTTGTGGTGGAGGGGGAATCTTCATAAGACCTCACATGTGGACCAAATCCATAAACATGTAAGAGTGTCGGATTCTTACCTATTAAACTCTAACCCCCAAATTCTTATGCCTATAGTAGTCTCGTGGAACTACTGTTATGTATTACTTCGCGAGAACAGGCTCAGCCTTAGCTACCATCTAACTTTGTTGTCTTTGTCTATTTTTTTCTAGATTTCTCAGTTTTTTAATAATCCTTGCACTCAATTTACACACCACTGCCAACATTTCTTCGGATTGCAGCATACAATCAACAACTGTTATCGGTGATAAGTCATTTCCCATAGGCCTATACAGTTCCAATCTTTCTTCCTCGAAGCGCGGGCAGTCAAAAAATACATGCTCATCGTTCTCCAGTTTTCCTTCCCACATCGGCCAATAAGGGGAATCATCTTGGTTAAATTTATGTAAATAAGCTCGAAAACGACCATGCCCCGTCAGAAACTGGCATAAATAGATGTCAATCTCTCCATGTTTCCTATCTATCCCTTTAAGTACCGAAGGGACTAACTGATGTGTCCACCGACCTTTCCCCGAGCTGTCCTAACGCTGCTGCCACATGTTAACGGTCTCTGCGCGAGCCACAATACGATTTCCTCTCTTATCCCCATTTGCACGGCGAGAATATATTCTTTCACGCTCCTAAGCCACAAGTGAACTGGAGGCATACCAGCCACTAGACACACGGCTTCATCTAATACCGTTCACCGGTTGTTTGTATGTACATATCTCCATAGCACTGGCCCTGATTGGTGCTTTATACATTAAAATAGATGTCACCACACTACTCAGTAACTCCCTGTGTCACTTTTCCAGTTGTCCAAATGCGATTTAAAGGACATTCTAGCATCAATTATTACTCACAGATAATTAATAGATTGTTTTGACTGAATCAGTTGACCAGCAACTTCCACCGTGAATTCCAACCTTTTCCTACGGGTGATTAGCACTGCTTCTGTTTTGTGCTCCGCCAACTGTAAACCCACAGATGATAACCAATCCTGAATTACTCTTATACTCCAATTGCAGATTTCTTCCACCTCTTCTTTGTACTTTGCAACAACTACAATCGCAACGTCATCAGCATAACCAACCACCATTGCTTCTTCTGGTATCGGCAGTCTAAAAATGTTATCATACATGGCATTCCACAATGTGGGTGCCAGCACAGACCCCCGTGGTACACATCTAGAAATGTGATACTATTTAGTACTTTCCTCGGTTTCATAGTTCAAAACTCGTTGCCTAAAATAATTAGCCACCATTTTAAGTAAATACAGAGGGACCCCTTTATTGATTAGCGCGTTTAATACTCAATCCCAACTCGCCGAGTTAAATGCATTTTCACATCTAATGTAACTATTCCACAGTACTTTTTAGAACCTCCTTTCCATCTATCACCAGATATTGCCTCTCGCGCCGAATCCACTACGAGTTCAATCGCTTCAATGGTAGAGCGAGCTTTACGGAACCCATATTGCTTCTCCGCCAAGTCCCCTTTGTTTTTAATGGCGTCCTGTAGTCTCTCACATATAATTCTCCCAAATCATTTACCTGCAGTATCTAGCAAACAGATTGGCCGGTAGGAAGATGGATCATCGTACGCCTTCCTAGCTTTAGGCAATAGCACCAACCGCTGTAACTTCCATTGCTCTGGAAATACTCCTTCCTCTATGCATGAGTTGAATAAGTTTACAAACAACTCTGGGTATGAGCGGATCGCCGATTTAATTGCAATATTGGGAATTTTATCAGGCCCCGGAGACTTGTTATTCTTCAATTTGCTACATGCTTTAAGCACCTCCTCCGTTGTAATTAATGGGATTATTTCTCCGCCTCCTCTGGTTTCGACATTAACCGTGCAATGTGGTTGTTGTGGAAGCAATGACGTGACGATATTTTTCAGCACTCGTGGGCATGATGGGCAGGTAACATATGCACCCTTAACCTCTTTCATAATACCCCAGGGGTTGCGATCAACTTCTTCACACAATTCTTGAAAACATCTTTGTTTGCTGGCTTTAATTGCACACTTGAGTATAGAGCGGGTCACACAGTACTGCTTGCATAGGTGGTCCCTAGTTTCCAATCTTGCACGTTGGTATAAACCTCTAGCTCGAAGGCATTCTCTACGATGCTGGGCTATTTCCTCGGTCCACCAGAACACTTCCTTTTCCCAATTATCCTTCGATTTCCGCGGCATTGCTGCGTCATAAGCTCTTTTGATATGATTTACGATTTGATTCACTTTGCTATCCGCAGTTCCGGAGAAAGTAATGTCCTCCAGCATATAGACAAATAACTTTTCATCAAACATCGTTTGCTTCCACTCAATAAACTTTTTTGTCGATTCTGAACGAACCTTTCCTGGCCTTCCATCTTTTATTTCACAGATAATAGCCTGGGGACCACTATGTGTATATTGTTCACTAACTTTCCAACTCACTATTCTATTTAAAAGGCCCTCGCTATCTCATGTGATATATCAATTGCCGAGCTAGCGCCACCCTTCCAGTAGCGCTGTACCTCTAACACTAGTCCCTCGGCTGCACCACTCAATAGCCCAAGCATTAAAATCCCCAGCTATCAACAGAGGGTTTCGGTTTCGCGCGTCACTAACTAATCGATCTAGGCAGATTTTGAATTCATCAAGGGTAGCGCTAGGGTGGGCATGACAGCTATAAATATGAATACCATCGATCTTCACTCTTACAAAGCCAGATTCTCCGCAGCTGGGCTTCTACAGAAAGGGGCGGTTACTACAAGCCCATACAACCGGTTTTTTTGAATAGTCTGATGCCCAAATATTGCTATCGAGCTGTTTCTATTGTTCGCATACAATAGCAATGTCAGCGCCTATTTCACGTACAGTTCTCTGAAGCAGGTATTGAGCAGCTTCACAATGGTTGAGATTTAGTTGGATCAATCTCATTTGACCAGCATCGTGTCTAGCGCCTTCTTATATGCAGGGCACTTCCAACTACCGGTTGCATGTTTATTTCCCCCAACAGTTTCCTCGCTACAAAGCACGCATTTTGGATCATTCTTGTACTGTTTTGCAATATGACCTTCTTTACCACAGTTTATACACAGTTTAGATCTGTCATTTTCACTCCTACATTTTTGCGCCAGGTGACCAAACTCAAAGCATTTAAAACACTTCACCGGCTTAACAGTCTCCCTTATACGACCAACCACCCATCCGATCCTTATTTTGCCTCTTGTTAAAACTTGCTCTGCCACCTTTCTTGGCATGCTAATCACTGCCATTTCCATCCCACGATAAGATACTCTAAACTTCTTCACAGTAGTAGTACCTTTTGTCTCTTCCACATGCGATTCCAAAGCTTGTAGTACATTTCGGATGTGGTAGCTTCATCAATATCCCTTATTTCTATTAGGGTTTCCTGTGACAAGGTTCTAACGTCAGCTTCTTGGCCAATAATGCCCTGTAATTGGGATTGGAAAATAGCTGTTTGAGGTTGATCGCCAGTGCTTTCCAACTCCAATAACAGATCTCCCTTGGCGGTTTGGCGTATATGCGTCCCCGTTTCTCCCAACTCTTTGAGCTGAGAGTCTGCCTTTACCTTCCGTAGCAAAGCAGCATACGAGACATCCCCCTTATTTTTGATTAACAGAGCATCAGGTCGAGGCTGTCTTCTCCATTCCCGTTTGCTTTTTGTCGGCTTGACTTTTTGCCAGTCTGGCCTAGCTTCTAGTTTCCAGTTATCTCTCCCCGGTGTTAGTACGCTTTTTGTATTGCGTTTTTTACCCTTCGTTTGTGTTTCACTTTGACCCGGTGAATCCCGGAAATCTCTTAATCGGTTAATCCTTTGGTATGTCCACCGTTCCACCTATTCTCTTATCTTGCTTCAGTGATATATTAAAAATTTCACTAATCAACAGTTTGGACTTCGGAGGAAGTGTTACCTGACTTGACACCAACAAGTTCGTCTCAGGTTCCTGGTATGTCCGGTCCCCATTGTTTGCAAGAGATGCCTCAGCTCTCTCCGTTCTCTCTACTTCGAACTCCTTTTCCACCTCATTATATGATAGTTTAATCATGCGTATCATCCTCTTAATTTCTCCGTGCGAGTGATGCGATATTACCTCAAACATTTCACTGCGCGTAGGCGATCTCTGTAGCCTTCCACTGCTCTTGAATGGGTTAAAAACTCCTGGAGTCCCACTCACTGGTTTAACACTAAATGGACTTGTAATATTTCTAGTTCCGACAGCCAAGTTTCCCCCTGCTGGAACAAAGCGGTCGTTGGATTTCAACGACTGGGAGCCCTCTTGCTCCTATGGACCGTCGCGCCTTGATTTAAATTTATACTATTTTAAGGGTGGTATATTATTAACCCTTGTTGCTTCCTAGGTTTATATGACCATTCGGCATACCCTCCACCTCCACCTTCGAAGTCGCACCTCTGGGTGAAGAGACACTGCTTGCTAGTTTTGGTCCGCGAGTGTTAATTTCTTATCCACCGAGCCGACCAAAATGGTTGCGCGTTTCCCCTATCCGCCACCTGGGGACGCGCTCGATGGGAGATCCAGTAACTCCACACGAGCGACTGGTGCATAGTAGCTTAATGTATATGCATGACTGATTAATGCCACTAAAGCATTGAGCTATGCTTTCGAAAAGTTTGATTTTATAATCAGACAGTCAAACACAAATAACACTAGCGGATATCAAGCTTTGAGCCTCATGAATTGTCAGGATTTTCCTTGTTTCTGGCCATCTGAACTTGCTGATTGGTTCCGGTTTGTTAGATTTTCTCTATGTTAAGTACAGCATAGTATTTGACTTATCTGGGATATCATTTATCGAACGACATTTGTATGCATATTGTAATGCTTTTGATAATACATAATTTACTATATAATGACTTTAATGCGTGTACTACACGCGCAACACATTCATAAGTTAAACTAAGATGTTTGGAGCTTTATTATATCTCATAACGTAATTAAATCACTCTGCGATAGTTGATTTTAATTTGTTCGTATTTTTTCTCACTTCACTACATTTAGAATAAATTTTCCAACTGTATGAGATCTCAGGATTCATGTTGATTTTCCACACCCCGGAACTTTATTCAATGTTTAATACATTTTTTGATCAGGCATGTACGAATATTTTTGGATTAGGATTCCATTAAATATATAACTTCCTATGATTATATAAATACAAACACTTTACTCTGTTAAAGTGATCTAGTAGAGTAAGGAAATCTGTGAATGAACTTAGCATAAAGTATTGAAAGATCAGTAATGATGAAATTGTTGGAAAATTTCATAAAGTGTAAAATCTCCTTTATTGAATTTAGATATTAATAATTTACTGTTTCTCCTTCTGAATCGTATTTGGAGAGTAAACGCTAGAGGAGCTTCTGCATCCAATGTCATTGTTTCATTCATATCACATGTCATCGGTATATCCACCATCCATCGTGAAGATAGAACTTGTTCGGATCTAACTGATTCGTTGAAAGGAACATTTAATATTTATAGAACTCAGACTCGTAATGGTGTCAATTTCATTCTCTATACGATCGAGATCACACATACAGCTTACATTATTTTTGACATCTACGATATTATATAGAGCTATAGAGTTCGGCCGCCCTCGATAGTACAGTAAGTAGCGTGCTTGCCTTGTTATTCGAGGGTCTCGGGTTCGATTCCCGGTGGTGACCAAAAATCACGGTTGGGTGTTTTTAATGTGTAAGTATTTGTGTTTGTCCGGGTATTGAACCGTGGGCCCATTGTGGCATTGAGTGCTGGAGAGTAATATCCGCCCAATTTTAATTTTTTTTATATAGAGCTAAGTGTATGAACTAAGTAAGCAAGTTTATACACTTTTGTTACCGTATTGATTATTTTTCAATATTCATTCATTCATAGTCTCCACAAGGCACTTGATGATTAGAACTAGCTTTTCTTTCGCTGTTTTGTTCAGTAAAGTCAATATATTCAAAAGTGATGTGTTGAATGTATCACCTGGTAATTAGCTAGCTAGAATTTGGAGCGTCCGGCTGAGTTAAACGATTCTCTCAGAATATCAACTGTATACGATATATAATCGAATTTCGCTTCATTATTTGATTAAGGGATGATTCGTTGAACATAAACATCATATCGGTTCAAATTATTTTAGCCAAAAACTTTTTAAAATCCTCATCAGGTGTAATTTTTGTAACTTAAACTGATTACAAGTATGGCAGTTAGGAATCACTGATCACGAATATGTAAATAGAATAAAATGCCGAGAAAAAAAAATGAACAACTATGTTTTAATTTTATAATCATAGAAATTTATTCGAAATTTTTATTTTTAAATTGCTACATTTGAGAACTATTTTTAAAAGTATCTAAAGTAATTTCTATATACATTATATGTGTATATAATATATACATATAATTAAGTTAATTTATATTATATTATATATATATAGCCATACCACACGAAATTGAACAACTTTTAGGCTGATCCGTTTCAATGTTGACACAAAATTAATTGTATTTCAAAAATTATTGTTTGCCTTTATTGTGAAGATTGTCATCGTGTGTATCAAGGTTTCGGTAATCAATTTTATTTTGGAATATCGCTAGAAGAATTATGTTGATAAATTAACAAAATTTCATAAAAAATTCAACTTTTGATATTGAACAACATTTTTTATAAACTAGTATGTTCTATTCGAAGCATATTTTGCTATTAGCTTTCATTTGGTTTATCACAACATATAACCTTATAATTTTTTTTAAGTAGTTAAAATGACAAAAATTAAAGTATTTAGCATATATTGTATTATTATATACATATTACATGTAAAATTGTTTAATACAAAATTTATAAAAACTCTTCAGGAGCAAAAATATAAAAAAAAAACCTGTGTCAAATATTTTTGGATGAATTTTAGCGAGTTTGATTCAAATTCAAGTGGGATGGCTATATAAAGGGTGTTCATCGCCTTCTACAAATAATTCGTGAGGTGATAAAGGATCCACTCCTTATCTACAGGAACTCTCTAAATATTAACTCATTCAGGATTAAATTACACCACTTTGTGGCACTGTTTTGATCTAAAATAACTCGATCCAATTATTGATTTATTGAAAGGTAAAATCATATATACTTTCATTAAAATTTTAAAATACAACATAACATATCACATAAAATGGCAATTATAATTTATAAAACTTCATTTTTAGTTGTAAGTTTTCATGTTGTAATTCAAATGGAAAGATCTTTGGTTGGAAACAAGCCCCATATTAATCAGTGATAGGATTGAAGGATAGTTTAAATTTTATTTAAATTAACTTAGAGCAAAATATAGAGGGTTGTTGCTGAACAGTTTTTGTCACAATCGGCCTCCAGTATCACCACCCAAATTATTCGTAGAAGTCGCTTTATATATATATATATATATATATATATATATATATATATATATATATATATATATATATATATATATATATATATATATATATATATATATATATATATATATATATATATATATATATATATATATATATAAATATATATTGTATATACATACTCGTATAATAAAATTTTTTGTTGCTTATTATTTTAAAATAAATAAAAAATAAGTATAATTATAAAATAAAAATTGCCGTTACGACAAAACATAATATGATATTTTCTTTAATTAATTTTAGACATTAAAAACATAAAAACAGAGTATTGCATCAATTTTTTGATTATTAAACTTTATTTTTTACCTTAAATTAAATTTTAAAATTAACAAGAATATATAATTTTATTTATAATTAAATGGCGTATTTAAATGATTTGTATTTTTTGTATTATTATTGCGCATTTATTTTTAAAAAATTATAAGTACAAAATATAATTTAACTATTAAAAAAAAAGAAACAAATGATGAAAATTAAAATAGTAAACATAATATTATTAGTTTTAATGGATGGATTTTTAATTTAAGTATTTTTTAATTTTTTAAATTAGTTTTAATCATTAAAAATCTTTAATTATTTGTTCTATAATTATAATTTTTTTTTTAATTTTTCTTTGTTTTAAAATTAATGGCACACCAGACAAATAATTATTTAATTTTGCGTTAGATAAAATATAATTGTAATATTTAATAACATTTCATATAAATACCGAGGTGTCGCAAAAAAATTAAAATGTATACACATGTTGATTTTTAATATATCCTGTTTATTTTCATAAGTTCATTTTGTCATTCAATATCATTTGGGAACTTTCATTATAGACGAGAGATTGAAATTTTACTTTCCCCGAATTTAATTTCTACGATAAAAAATGTTCCCAAATTTAATTGTACTAAATAATATGGTGAGAAATGGTTTACACTATATTTTTGGACAACCGATATAAATAATATATAATTTTTTATTTATTATAATACATTTCATTTTTAAATGAATTAAATACATTTATACATTTATATATATATATATATATATATATATATATATATATATATATATATATATATATATATATATATATATATGTATATATATATATATATATATATATATATATATATATATATATATATATACTAAATGTTTAATAAAATTTTTTGGCACAAAAAAAGTGATTAACATTCACGTATTTCATTAAATAAATTTTGTTTTATTCAAATTTGTAAGCCAACAACTTCAAAATGCATTTATAGATTATGCTTTATGATTACTTGAGATTCGTGAAACTGGAGAGTTAAAAATCTTCTTAAAAACGATAACGATAAGTGTACTAATATGAACATATCATAGAATTAAAAAAAAATATATTAAATGAGATGTTTTGAGAAACAAGATTATCGAATACTGCAATCGCTTTAAAGAATGGGAATGTTTAATTTGAAATAATGAACCAAATCTAAATCATAACTCCCTTAAACTCTATCTATAAGATTATGAGATTCTTCTCTGACAAAATTTAATTATAAGACATTTTGAATGAATTTTTATAAATATTCACACAAATAATCATAAACAGTTTAATTTAAAATTAATTAACTATAATTTAAAAAAAATTGCACATTAAAAAATAATAATAAAAGTAAATATGTGAATGCTATGATTTCAAAATATAACAATTAAAAATCAAAAACGGCACCAATAATTATAATATTAATAATTATAATATAATAATTATAATATAATAATTATAATATCAAATTTGTCATGATTATTTAAAACGATTTTTTTTTTTAAATTTTAAACAAAAGTTAAAATATTTCCTGTTATAACAACATCTTCGGACTCGTAAAAATAATAGACTAATGTAGATTTTACGTTAAATGGCCCAAAGGGAATATTTAAAAAAAAAAAAAAAACACAGAGTGGAGACAGATTTAAACTGACTAGATTTAAAAATTATGAAAACAAAAATCTGAATTTTGAACACATCTGTTTTTCAAATGGGTACTATGTTAAAATTATTAACTTGGTTTAAAATCAATATTTAGTTTATTATAATTATTATTTTATGTATTTATGACAAATTAAATTATGTAATTCTAACTAACAATATTATTGAAAATAATACATACCTTGTATCTAATTGTTTTAAATTTTTATATAATCTTAATCTAAAAAGTTTTGTTTTTCATATGTATAATCATTTTATTAATTTTTTGTAAATAAATTTAGCAACAGATAAAATTTGTAATTTTTTAATTTAAACATAATAAAGATTTTTTTTTGCTAATTTTCAATTAGAAATAATTAATATATGTATATATAAAATAATTATATAATATTTCAAACGTAAAAAATATACCTACTTATTATGTTGATGCTTTGTTTAATAACATATACATATCAGAAAATTAATATAATATAAAATTGTATTTTTAACTAAACAAAAAGGAATAATTAAAAATATTGATTTATATATTTGGTTTATTAAGATGGTCGAGATATTTTATTTGTTTGTATTTTTTTTTTATCGATAATTATTAAGAAGTTGCAGATGGTGAAGATGGTGATAATGTAATTTTTGTTGTATATATATTTTTTAATTGTTAGCACGCCACATAGCATAAAATTTTGTCTACCATGGCACCAGGTTGTTAGCGGTTTTTGTTTAGATCAAAAAGAGAAAAAAAGATACGAAAATGTTAGTAAAAAATGTGAATTATTATAAACATTCAAATAAATAATATATATTTATTATAAAATTATTTTTTTCCTTTTAATATTTTTTTTAAAATTTGTTTTTAAAACATTAAAAGAAAAAAAATTCTAAAGCTATATAAATTTTATAAATATATATTTATTTTTTCTACAAAATTAACAAAAAATAAAAATACAAGCAATATAATTTTGTATCATTTTTAGTTTTAACTACTACTTGAAATTAATTTTTTTGCCATGCTTGTATTAAAGTCTTCGTTGTATTATATATAAATTATAATACAACGACACATAGATTAATAAATATATATTTATTGAGTTATATTTATTTTTTGTTGTTGTTTTTAAATATTAATTACATAATACATTCGATTAAATAACAAAATAGAAAAAAAAATCCCTCGTTACCCATTAAAAAAAGAAAACTAAAATAAAATACATTTTTTTTTAAAGACAAATTAAATAAATTTTACAAATTAAAATGATTTTAAATATATAAATTTTATTTAATAAATAAATAAAAAAAACGTATTTTATTGTCTTTCTTTATATATAAATAAATAGAGCTTAATAAATTAAATATTTGTTTTTAATTTTTTTGTGAATTAAAATAAAATTATTTTTATATTTTTTAATAGTAAATAACTTTTTGTTTTTGTTTGTAAAATGTTAACTTGGCCTTTGGTTAGTCGATATTAGCAAATAAATAAATAAGTTAAATATATATGAAGTATTTTTGATTTAATTTTATTGTTTATTATTTGATTCTAAAATAATAATAATAATAAGAAAATATTAATAAAATAAATGCGATGGTGATAAAAATGCTGATTAATTTGTTTTTACTATACTGTAATATTTAAATTTAATTGAAACAATTAAGTATTTTATTATTTTTGGTTTAGAGGTGCCATGAAGTGTTAGCAATTTTATTTTATACAAACTAGTTATAAAATAAACTATTATTGGAAATGTCTGAAAAATATTTAAATAAAAAAAAAAAAAACTTATATTTAAAAATAATTCGACTTGGCCTTTCTGTATTGTTTAAGTACGTCTTGAATCCAATAATATTTTATTTTATAAATGATTTTAAATTAATTTTGTTATATATTAAGAAGTAATAATAATAAAATAATAATCAACATACACGAAAGATAAATAAAAAATAATTGATTCATTTTTTTGATAAATTTCACTTTATTTAAAATAATTTTTCTTTTTTTTTTGTATTTTTTTTTTAAATATAACATTCATGTTGCACCCTAATAATTATTTTAATATAATAAGAGATAATAAAAACTATATGAAAATAATAATAATTTTGCTTATTTACAAAATATTATATTTATTAACTTGAAAAATATATTATAAGTTTAATAATAATATTTTGACCACTGAACATGTTTTCACAAAGGCACAAGTCAACTAATTTTAAAATTAAAAAATATAATAATAATAAAATATTTTAAGACTAATTTTTTTTTTTTTTTTTTCATAAAAATAAATATAAAATTTTTATTAAATCTGGAAACTTTCTTTTCTTTTGTTTTGTTTAAAGCTAAATTGATTTTTTTATTTATTTCATTTTGTATATGGAAAATAAATATAAATATAAATATTATAAATATGTACATTTACATAGACTTTTTTCTTTATTTTTTAAATATTTCGACTAGTAAAAATTAATTTAAAGTTAAATAAATATAAATCATATTTAAAATACAATTTAATTTTTGTGAATTCCGTGTAAATTTGGTAACAAGATTTTTATTTTGTTTGATTGTATAATAAATTAAAATATTCCACATACAAAAAAATAATAAATACAGGACATGTCATTATTTATCTCACCTATTTAAAAAAAAGGGTATTCGATTGTAAAATTAATTACGTGAGTAAAAAATTTATTAAACAAATAATAATTGAACTATATATATGTATATATATTATAGTAAGTAAACTCGAAATTTTGTTTTTGGAATGAATAATATTTAGTTGACTAAATTTAGCTAAAAGGATCAGCCATTTTGTAAATAAATTTATAAATAGGTGATAACAAATAACGTTTCCCCGACTATTTTTTTATTTAAATAATATTATGTAAATAAATTTTATTTATATAGTAATTCGAAAATATCTAAAAACTAATAAAAAAAAATATGTAAAAAAACTAACCTTGGGATATCGAATAATTTATTATATTAAAGAGATCTCAAACATTTTTTATTATTTTAATTTGTATTTAAGAGAGAGCTCTTTGATATGGGTGATCCCTTGTGGCCAAATGCCTTCTTTGTTGTTTTAAAGCACCTACTGACACAAATTTAAAATATTATAGAAAATATTTTTTATATATATTATATGTATAAAATTTATTTAATGTAACAATATTTTTTATATATTTAATTTTTTTTATATAATTTACATTTTAGTTAAAGATTTTTTTGTTACTTTTTTATTGTTGCAATTTTATCACAAGTATTTTTTTGAACAAATCTTTAATTAAAATTATATAAAATGTATTTTTATTTAAAATAGTTGCCCTACTTAAAAGCTACTGATATAGATAGGTATTTTTTTTGCTTCATTTTTTGTTTTAATAGTATTTTTATTTAATATACTATTTGTATAAAAATGAAATACTTTCTTGAGTACACTTGAAAAATAAAGTAAGATAGAATATAAAACACGAAAAAAATTAATCATAATTAAAAGAAAATTAAAAAATAATAAAAAATAAAAACTCAAAATAAATTAGTCCATTTTAGTATGTCGTCGAATGAGACTTTTAGTGTTTTAAAATATAGATCCTGTTAAATTATACTTGAAGTTGGTGGGTTCATAAAAAACTAATAAAAATGCAGACGTACTGTTCAGAGAATAAAAAAAAAATACTGTTTTGCATCCTAATGTTTATAGATCCAATCGAAATGGCACACATTAAACACTAAAATAACTCACGCGGCGGTTTATGTTAAGCAATGAATTAGACAAAATAAATATAACTATAATTCGGTTCTTAAATAAATTAAATTGGTCCCTTGAAGAGAATTTTGTTCTGTTAAAAAATTAATTAATTTAACCCGTTTTTAATATTTTATTTTAAATTTCGGGATTTCATAATTTTCTTATTAAAAATATAAGCGCTTGAGCAAAAATAAAATACTGTAAAGTAGCCGTTCGTTTATTGTATTGATACTAAAATGGCATTTTAAATAGAAAGTAAAATAAAATAACCAAATTAAATGCACTCCCGAGTTGATAGATGTATTTATGTATATATATTTATGTGTATATATATATATATATATATATATATATATATATATATATATACATATATATATATATATATATGTATATATATATATATATATATATATATATATATATATATATATATATGTATATATATATATATATATATATATATATATATATATATATGTATATATATATATATATATATATATATATATATATATATATATATATATATATATATATATATATATATATATATATATATATAAATATTAATAAGATATAAAATAATAATAAGATATAAACAATAAATAAAAATAATATAAATTTTTAAGTTTATATTATTTGACTAGTATGTAAAAAACGGACGGAATATTTCTTAATTCATTTTGAATTTTATATTTTTTTCAAGAAATATTTTAAATAACACTAGATCAAATAGCACCGTTGCATCAACTGCATATCTCCCCCGACTCAACCCTTTTTATCTATTTTCTATTTTAAATTTATTTTTCATTAAAAACAATTAGTTTAAAATTACATTATTTTATGGCACAATCACTTAAGAGAGTTGGTGATATAACCTCTTCATAAAAATCTAATAAATCAAGTTTTTATTATACTATTATTTTGTTTTTTTATTTTAAAAATAAAAACCATGATTTATAAGTTATAAATAAATTAAAAAAATAATCTTTATATATTTTTAACTTCAATAATACGTATACTTGTAAAAACTATAAATATCTGTAAATAAAATAAAAAGAAAATGAACTATTTTTCCCCCATAATAAGAGTTAGAAAAATCAACAAAAACTATTTAAAAAAACGAAATTTTTCGGGAGTACATAAAAAATAATCATAAAAAATAATAAAAATAAAAATTATATAATGATAGAGTAAATATACAGAGAGCAGAAATGTAAAGTGGGTGTAACTAACTAAACTACAAATCGCATGTGCGGCCATTTTGTTCAGCTAAGTAGATATATATTCATATATAAATAAAATATATATATATAAATATATATATATATATATATATATATATATATATATATATATATATATATATATATATATATATATATATATATATATATATATATATTTATATTTATATATATATATATATATATATATATATATATATATATATATATATATATATACATATATATATATATATATATATATATATATATATATATATATATATATATATATATATATATATATATATATTATATATAATATGTAACACGTGTATACATATATAAAATTGAGTAACAAATATCTCTGGAATAAAGGGGGCCCAACATTTGATTACACCCTATAAACTTTTTTAAAACCTAACACTATTAAATTCTAACTAAATAAAACTTTTTTATTTGAAAATAGAAAACCACCGACACCGATTTATACAAAAAATAATAAATAATAAATAATAAAAAAATTAAATCTAAAAATTTCTTTTATACTAAATGGTTATTTTGAGTATTTTAATTTTCTTTTAAAAAATTTTCTCAACAAATTAATTCTCTCTTATATGGATATCTTTAATACACCGACGAGGAATTAAATTAAATAGTATCGTATTTAACCATTTCTAATTTCGCAATTTATAAATAATTGTACAGCGATAAACTTGAACATTGTCGTAATAATCAATAATAAACGGATTTTAGCCTAAACAATTCTGTTTTTGACTCGATTTAAACAACTTCTCAAGTGCCTCACTGTTCATTTCGGTTTTATTTTTAAATTTTATTCGAAGATTCAATATTTTTATTTAAAGGGTCTCAATACTAATCGTAATCAAAAATTTAAAATGTAAAGCCACACAATATTATATAAAAAAAAAAGTATATATGTATATAACACATTGATATATAAATGGCCCTTTATATAGAAAATTTATATAAGGTACTTTATATGTATAATATAATATATGTAGTCTAAAATAAATATAATTTTTATTTTATTTTTTTTATTTAAAACACGGAGCCAGCATGCAAAAAACGACCAACTGGAAAATATATTTTAATGTAACAAATAAAAAATTTTATCTTTTTAAATTTGTTAGACAATTATAATAATAAAAATAATTATCTAAAATTAAAATAAATAAATAATATTATAAATTAATATATGTTATTATTAATTTTAAATAAATAGAAAATTTAATATGCATGCAAAAAATGTATGATGTATTTGTTAAAATTGAAAGCTGAGATAAATTGCCAATATTAATTAATTTTCGTGCGCTATATTATGGTAACGTAATATTAATATATGTAATATATATATATATATATATATATATATATATATATATATATATATATATATATATATATATATATATATATATATATATATATATATATATATATATATATATATATATATATATACATATATATATATATATATATATATATATATATATATATATATATATATATATATATATATATATATATATATACATATATATATATATATTTACTGGTTGAATTATTGTTGGAAACATAATTATATATACAAGAATAGTTTTAAATTAAAAGTTTATTTTCTATAACTGTGTATTTCATCCGACAGTTGCTCGAGAACGCTGTAGCATTTCGTTAAATTTAATGCGAAATTTTGATTTAGATAGGTCATCTAAATTTATAAAAAAAATGCTCACACTTAGATTATTAGAAAACAAATCAATTCTAAAATAAAATTCGGCTTTTACGGCAATTTAGCGATACACAATAAAAATAAACAAGAAATTCATAACAAACATTGCTTCTAGATAGTCTTTAATGTAATGGTTATTGTTGGTATCAAAATGGTTCAATAATGAATAATAAGATACAATATTCATCCAGTAAATGTTAAATTGAAGAAAATGAAAGGATTTCCATTTTAAATATTTTAATGTAAAAATCTAAAAACATATTTATGTATGTTTATGTATGTATGTATATTTTGATTCTCCTTTTGCTACCCGCATCCTGTGTCTCCCAACAAGCAAAGATTGATTAAAATGAAAATCCACAATCATTACAAATTAGTTATTTAATTAGTAAGAAATTAAAAGATTAGTTTTAAAAAAAAAATATCAAAGCTAAAAAATTTATCTTGTGTTTTTTTTTAAATTAAAAAAAAATGAAAAATGACATTAGAAAAATACTGAAAATTTTATAAAGAATTAATTAAAATGCCATAAAATATTTGTATCCTTTATATAAAATACTACAAAATAATCTAGATCTACTAAAAAAATATTTTCTTTCTATCTTCAGAAAAATATTTTTGTGTATAAATCGCATTTTTTAGATTTTGATATTAAAAACAATAATTAATTGTTGTTTAATTGTGAAAAAATTAATCAATTATTATATTAAACTATATAAAGAATTAAAAAAAAAGTTAAAATAATTATCTTGCAAATAACCCACCGCTATGATCTGCATAATCCGTTAGAATTGGATTTCCTGCTAAGGCAGCATAATTTGTATAATCTCCATAAGGTGAGGCATATATTAAACCGGTATGATGTTCAAGTGTTGGAGGTGCCGAACCTGATAATAAACTAGCCGCTGTGGTTGGTACTGACATTCGGGGTGATAATATTAATGGTGGCCCAAGTGGTGTGGCTTGTGTACGTAATTGGGCTGATCCTATTCCAGGCATTGCTGGTGACAGTAATCTTGTTTCAGCAATTGCTTGTGTTGCACGGCGCCATTCTTCTTCGGTGGCTGTGATCAAGGAATTATCTTCATTTATATTTAGTATATAGTTCTTGCGAGTGCTAATGTTTTTAAAAACTTACCAACTGCAGCTGCCTTTGTACTTGAATCTCTATATGTACCATTAATTATGGCTAATTCCATTAATTGCCGTTTTTTTAATTCATCTTCTCCTTCAGCTTGCTATAAATTTTATTTTAAATTAAATTAATGTAATTTAAATAAATTTAAGACAATCAATTTAAATTTGTTTATAGTTATACAAAATATAATAAACTTGCCGGTACTAATAATTTTTCAACTTCCTCAACAGCACGAGCTAATTTTACTTTAGCACGATTCTCTGTATCTTCAACTGTAATTAATACGTGTAGTTCATCTGATAGATGTTCCCAATTTGGTTTACCACGATTTGCATCTTCCTAAAATTACAATTAAAAAAGAAAAATGAAAATTTAAAAATAAAACCAATGTTTCTGTGTTATTCAACATAATTTTGAAAATAATAATTTTGAAGCAGTTGTATGACTCACTCAATTAAAAATATTTTCAAATATTATACTATCCAATATTTTTGATGCTTGAAAATAATTTATAAGTTAATATTGATTAATTTTATTTTGCGTGTTTTTATTTAAAAAAAATAAAAATAAGTGAAATCACTTAAAGAAATATGTATAAATATTTAAATAAAGATATAAGACAGATTGCTGATTAGTTATCGTTATGACAGTGCACCTTGTACAATAGGTCAATTATTATAGTCGCATGTTATAAAAACTAATCTCTTCAATTTCCGTTGTTAAATTTCTTGCATGTTTTAATAATTAGTATTTCAAATTTATCTTAAACTAAATAAGACGATTTCCTTTACAGAAACAGGTTAAATTTAAAAAAATTATATACTCAAATGGTATTGTGGCAATTTAGTTTTTTTTTTTGGTCAAAATTACCCTATTAGCCGGATCGATATGTCGCAATCAATTTGAACTTTGTTAGAGCAAAACGTGGGCGAAATATTTTTACATATAATATGTATTAGCAGCAACTTCATACGAACTTAAGATACCAATCACGAAACTTGAGTTCTTTGTTTTCTAATACATATGATTTTCATAAGAATCAATTTATCATACTAAAATTAATGATTCTATTGAACAATCACATCAGAAAACAAACAATGCCATTGAAATAAATTTAAATTTTATTTATTTGTATATTTTGTATTTTCAAAACAAAAATATGTGTATCAAAATCTCTAGTGTGTAAATTAATTTAAAATACAACCAATTGCGCTGTAAATCCGTCTAAGCTTAACACTATTTTATATTGTGCGCCCCTATATTTAAAGAAGAAGTTTATTAATTTGCCGCTTTGTCGTTTTATTAATAAAACAAATTAAATCGGCGACCAATGAACACTTCTACGAATTTCGGAATACTATAATTTCGGGGTTTTATTATTTATTTATGCGATAATCTGAATATTATGTTAGAAAATAGATCAATTGTATGTATGAATCATTTTTAGAAATTTTAAATTATTTAAATTGATTCCACGTCAACATTTTAAAATGTCGATTTCATCTCGATAATATGTCTGAAACAAATAATAGCTTCTAGGTATTGCATCCCAACGTTGTTTATATTTTCGATTATTGATCATTTCATGAGAATTATTCGTACCAGCCTTGAATGAAAATAATTTAAGAGTTATAATATTTGCATACACCTAGTAAGTATGTATGTATGTACATATAAATATTTATATTTGATAAAAATGATAAACACATTTTAGTTGAGTTATTGGTTTATTTAATTGATGAATGTAAATAGAAAAAAAAAATTATATATCTTACAAAATAATATTCAAATATGTTATAATTTACAGGAAAGTTGACACGAAATTAAGAAGCGCTACTAGCTCAAACCACCAAAATTTGCAATATTTGTGATAACGATGAGTAATATTGACCACATTAGAAATGACTTAAATATGTTGACTACATACATAATTTTTAAAGGTTTTTATATTCTAAAGTCACAATTACGTAATTCTCATCAATTAAGATATGAATAGAAAAAAAAACGAAAAAACAAGAAATTTTTTCGCTTTGGGTTTCTTTTGGTGGCCAAAATGAACCAAACATTGTAGTAAAATTATAACAATGTAAAAACATGGCTGTCATTATTTTTTGAAAAATTGAATAATTTTTGGTTTGCTAACACAAACTCTCCAAATATAACTATTTTGCTTGGTTGATTTTGCACTGTACAATTCAAGAAATATATATATATATATATATATATATATATATATATATATATATATATATATATATATATATATATATATATATATATATATATATATATATATATATATATATATATATATTTATTTATATATGTATATAGTTATAGATGATTTTTACGTGTTTGTGCTACTTCATACATACTTGGTCGAACGCCATAATATTTTTTACTTCAAAAATACCAATGATAAATTCATAATGCAATATATAAATATACAAAAATTAACATTTTGAAATTAGTGCGCGCAAAGTAATTTAAAACCTGAAAAATAATTTTTCGTTTGCGCTAATACAGTAAGTTGTTTACGAAATAAGACATATGTTTGAGAATGTTTAGAAATCATGTAAAAACTACGCCAATGATAATTTTGTCACTGACACAATACCATATTACTTTAATTATCAATCCAAAAATATAAGTTGTATATTATTTTAATGATAAATTAAAATTATTTTTGTTTTTAATTTATTTGTTTCTGTTTTTATTTTTATTGCTTGATCATGAATAAATGTAATAAAATTGAAATTATTAAGACCAATGTAATTTAATTTTAATTATTAAAGACGTCTTATCACTCATATTAGATGTTTTTCTCTTATATATATATATATATATATATATATATATATATATATATATATATATATATATATATATATATATATATATATATATATATATATATATATATATATATATATATATATATATATATATATATATATATATATATATATATATATATATATATATATATATATATATATATATATATATTTATATATGTACAAATGTATATAAGAGGTTATTATAAGCCAAAAATATATATAAAAAAAAATGTTTACACTTTTTTAAATTTTATTATTATTTTTTAATTCTTTTCTTTCAAAAAAATGACTCAAATGTTTAAAAATACACTTCAAAATTTATCTGTATGAGATAATTTAAAAAGTAGCTATATATTTTCTATATCTCAGCGACTTTGCGCGACTTGGAGTATATTATATATTTTTATAAATCTTTTTTTATACTTAGAAAATTAATATTGTATGTATATAGAAAAGTTTAAGAATATTAAAACCCAGATTATCATAACATTTCTATACGCGTTGATTTACTATGTGAATAATAATAATAAATGATAAAGTGGTGGGTGATTCAGAATCACGATTCATCATTTGTTTGTTTTCTTTAAAATTTAAAAAAAAAAATTTTCTTCAAATAACAACAACTTATATTGACCTTTTAGTTTTGGAAATAACTTTTCTTTAAAATACTCCGCTTTTCATTTTCATTCTATACAATATAACGTTTTATAGTAGTAGTTAGTCGCTGATGGTTTAATATCTAATTTAAAATGTACTATGTAACAGGAACATTTGATTAATAACAACAAAAATCTACTGTATGTTATGTTTAAGGATGGATCTATCAATAAATTAGAATATTTTTAAAATCTGTTTAGTACTATAAATAGACTAATCTTGTGATGTTTTTCAGCAGCTGCGTGTTATACTCATATAGTTATATATTTTTTACACTATAATGTTAACAATACTAGGAATGTTTCATGCATACCATTAGAGATGTTGTTTTATTTAAAAATCGTAAACTTATATAGATACATATGTATAAGTACCTTTTAATATGCACGTGGTTGAATATTTGAACTTTTTTCACGCCGTTTGACCAGATTATGTTATATGTTTATGGCTTAATGGCTGCTACGCTACATAATGTTCATAATTTAAATTTTATACATGTCATACATACAAAATTGTAAAAATACATATATCTATGTCAAGAATGTTACATTTATTAATAATAATTTATATAAATTAGCAATTAATAAGAAGGTAATGGAATATTAAAATAATAATGCAATTTTGAAAATCAGTTGAACGATACGGTTCAAATACGGCGCGCACATACATATAATTTAATTTAACCACAGAATGTTAACAATAATTTCAACGAATTATCGTGCACATCCCATAATCAGATTTAAGGTATTCTCAACTGTAGAATAATCTCACTTGTATTAGAGTCTAGTTCTGGATACATACATAAATATTATATATGTATATGTACATTTCGATTTGGTTTTGTGTCATTGATTGAACAAAGGGTCAATAATTACCTCCATCACTATCAATAGTCAGATGATAATCGAAATTTTTAATCAAATTACAGATATTCATTGGTTGTGATAGAAATAACAAAATCTAAAATTAAAGCATTGGCTGAAACCAAAATAATATCTACGCTCGAGTGACTGATCGAGATCGGGAAAAAATACTATGGTAAATTCTCCCGATATTAAGAACTCTACTTCACGGAGAGATTAACATTTGAGATATCTTGTATCTTGTATTTAGTGCGTGAGGCCTATTTATGCTGAATTTTGCCTCATTCACATGATTGTATTATTGTTAAACACTATTCAAATCCGACCGCATACAAAAGTTATTCTAACATCCTAATACCAGGTGTCATAAAAATAGTAAACAGTTTCTAACCGCTAGTTAGCTGGCGGTCAATTTTATCGTACGACATTGCGTTTCGTTCCACATACGAATTTAATGCATCTTCATTAATTTTTTTAAATGGTAATATTTAGCCGGCAAATATAGACATTTATTTATCTAGTCAAATTCAATCAAATACGGTTGAATATCTCAGAAGATATTTGGTCTCTAGCTGCATACTAATTGTTGTATGAAATTTGTTCATAGAGTTTCTCTGAACTGTTACGTGTTATCTTTGGACAATAATTTGATTAATTTTAAATATTTTTACAAATCGAAACGCTATTTTTATTTACCATTCAAAATTATGTATTCTATTATATTCTACAATTTTGGTAAAACCGATGTTTAATCGTATTTACTTCCTATAAGCTCATTCCTATAAGAAACATATGCGAATCGAAGTTTCAAATAATTTTATATTCTCCTTCAGAATTTACCGTGGACTGTACGTAACTGTTCGGTTTCAGATAGGCTTGAGTAAGAAAATTAATTTTTTAGATTTTAGTTACGATAGTTAGGCAAACTCCCAGTTTGCCAAACTATCGTAACCCACAACATTTTGGTGCACTGGATTGTATTAACATACCAAATATTTATCCTGTATGTGGTAAATTTTCTTTTCTAAAAGATGGTATGTTATAATTAATATATTGTAACTATTGAAAAAGTAAGTTAGAAAACCTGACTATAATCAAAGTATTGGTCGAAAATATTTAAAAAAAAAAACCGATTTATCGAAATGTTATATTAACGAACTGTTATATAAAATTTACGCCCTCGTTGGCACAGCCAGTAGGATTCTTGCTTTGATATTCGGGAGTCTCGGGTTCGATTCCTGATGGTTATCAAAAAATCACGGTTGGGTGTTTTTAAGTGTATAAGTAATTAAGTACGTGTGGCATTGAGTGAAAATTTTTTGTTCAACATTCCAGGACTATATTTGTGGATACGGACAAAAGAATCTATTAAACCAAAAATAGAGTTAAAATTGTCATGGGTTCTATGAGCCTTTATTCAGATTTACTTTATCCGCTTTGTAGTTCTGACTTTGGCATCTAGTAATTATAACCTGATTGCAAATTTTACGAATGTCAAACGTGAAAAAACTTTTGATATTGATGAGGTAGCCTACAACCATTTAGAAGGCAAAACAAAGGTCATTTGTATGACGGTTTACAAAGTTTATTTTATAGATTTATATCAATCTTTTTCGATTCCATTGCACAAAAACAAATTGTTTGCGTTACATATAATATAAAGTCGCATAATTTTTTAATAAATCAGAATATTATGTCTTCAGATTAGGTATATTCATCATAATATAGTATACTAAAATGTTTGTGGAGTTGGGCGTAGTGGAGGAAAATGACATATTACCTCAAAAGAATATTAATAATTTATTCAATTTAGGCACTGAGATACTCTACAACAAGCATGATAAGGTATTCGATTGAAGCGTAAGCCTGAATATGTTGTTTGTTGACCAGTCAATAATTTAATTATGATGATTAAACCCTTTCAGATCCAGTTGTCTTACTAACAAAGAATATATTTCTATATAAATTAAAACGAAACTATGCTGTAAAATTTGGCATTTCTATAGCTATTGGCAGTTAATTGAAAATAAACTGTAGGCTAAACAATAAAATATTAGATCAATAAACATCATCCAAATATATCCATTGGACTACATACATACAATAAATACTAATGAATATTATATGTATAAAATACATATCAGTTTTCATCTTCCGCAGACAAATTTAAACAGCATTAATCCACATTTTGACTTGTAAATTAAATCGTTTTTCGTTAATTTAAACATTTAAAAAAAATCTGTATACATAGACGGAATTAACACTGATATATAAAGTAGGATTTTCGTGCTTTAATTTTAACAAGTTAAATTTAAATAACTTTTTTTTGTTTTATAAACAAAACAAAATTTTATATTCTAAAAATCATCTAAATATTTATTAAAATGCAATTTTTTATTTGAATAACTAAAAATAGAAAATATAAAGAAACCGATCGTGTATGTGGAAATCTACTACGCGAACATTGGTATCTATTTTAAGAATTTCGACGAACTTTATCATTTGTACTTACTTTTTTCTTATCCCTCATTGACCCTTTGCCACGAACCATGATTTTACATCCAGTTTCTTGTTCTAGCTGTTTCGCCGTCATACCTCTCGGCCCCAAGATTCGTCCAACGAAATTAAACTGTAATGAAAAGTTATAAATAAAATGAATTGGTTGAAAAAACAGTTTTTTTAGCATTTTGTATTATCATCACATTTTAAATTAATTAAGAAAGCATTTTAATTACACTTGAAATAATTTCTTATCATGTTTGATCTATGATATATCTGAAAACAACATAATACGCAGCTCATCGTAGAAAATCAACCGTAATAAAAAATAATTTCTTATTAATCTTATAAAGGTTTTATTATGTCATCATAGAACTTTCAATTGAAACCGTTAAATTATTTTAATTCTTCCATTTTATTCACCTAATAAATATGCATAATAATGCATAAAAAAAATGAAAATTTCAAAGAATTCATTTTGAATCAAGAAGCACATAAAATAAAATTTACTATATGCCGCAAACGATACATTAATCGTGAAATCTGCTCGATCGTGATACATTTTATGAATTAAATGTGTGCCGCAATAAATTAATTATGTCTTTATATTGTATTTATTGACACAAACGATAAACTAATAATTAATGTTAATAAATAATTTTAAATGAAATTATAATTACAATTTCAAGCTACATATATACTCGTAAATATACTCGTACTCTTTGTAGCAGTTAAAATGTTTCACCATTTTTGCAAATTTCTCTAATAAACAAAACGAATAAATTTTACATTTGTATTGAAAATATAACTTGGTAATAATCTAAGAAGTTGATTGATTATGATGGATTTTATCGGTTTATACATTTTATGTGAAAGATATAAAATTAAAGATTTTTTACTCTTTTCATGTGGTTGTTTCACGCTCTTCCAACTAATTCTCAATTTGCTCTTGTAGCATAGTTTGCCATTTCCAGACATTTCGAAGGCTCATTACTACAGGTCCGGATTTCACAATTGTTTGATTATACTATCGATCATGAAAATCCCTTTTGAAATCCCCGTCCCTATTGATGTTTGAACCAGCTACTTCTCAATTCATTCACCATAGCCTTCACTGCTATGCTAGTTATATAAAGCATACCTATATACATTGTTATGTACATATAGTATTTTAATTATCTAATTAGTTATTTCAGTTTTTCTCCAAAACTAGAAAAAATCAACTCGAACATCTCGAAAATAATTTTAAGTAGATTCAGAAGTATGCTTCTAAGCATTCATAAAATATATTTGAAATTTTTATTTTTTTTAAATATGTTTTCATTAATATTAGAACGTATGCGCGTATATATCTATGTTCAAAAATTAAACAAAGGTGTGGGCTTCACATAACACGATATTTCATTAGACCATTTCAATTACTGTTTGTAAAAAGTACCATACCATAAAGTACTATACCATATTACGTTTAAATAACAGACATGAATTCCAAAGATATGCGTTATAAAGTATAAATTTGCATGTGAATGAGTCACTTTATATTTTAGCGGATGGAGTAACACTCATAAACTAGGATTTTGATCACTCATTTTAACTGCATGCAAATTGGTGTTACCATTGTAACATATATTTTTCGTTAATTTTAAACAATTTTGCTTCATGTGTAAAATGTGCTTAGCGCAATCATACTAAAGCTATCCGCAGTTAGCGTGAAATTAATCATTCGGTGGTCTCCAAATTATGCAAGGTAGATTTACGTGAAATAGCTATATCGTGACAAATACTTTTCTATATATAAAATTATATTTTTTTATATAGAGTTCAAATATTATTGACGATAGGAGCATCACGGACTCCACATAGCGGAATCTATCTAAAATAAAACTTATATAAAATTATATTTTTTTATATAGAGTTCAAATATTATTGACGATAGGAGCATCACGGACTCCACATAGCGGAATCTATCTAAAATAAAACTATCTATCCATTGACGTTTAAAATTAAAATAAAACTATCTATCCATTGACGTTTCAAATAAAACTATCTATTGACAAATGGAGCATCACGGATTCCACGTAGCGGAATTTTTCTAAAATAAAACTATCCATCCATTACCGTTTAAAAACACACAGCCACCAAATTTCGAATACAAAAACAACAACACAAATTTCAAATGGATCGTTTTTTTAAATATGTAATCATTTTTTCCGCGAGAGGAGCTTTTCTTCTCGCGGAAAAAATGATTATTAAAAAGAACGATCCATTTGAAGTTTGTGTTGTTGTTTTTGTATTCGAAATTAGGTGGCTGTGTGTTTTTAAACGGCAATGGATAGATAGTTTTATTTTAAACGTCAAGTTTTATTTTTATTTTAAACGTCAATGGATGGATAGTTTTATTTTAGAAAAATTCCGCTACGTGGAATCCGTGATGCTCCAATCGTCAATAGAGTAAATTAGTAAATAACTTCATGCTGTAATGTCAAATTATTGATGTGTGCGGTTGCTATTTTTATTTTATTTGTGTGAATTGATCTGTGCTTGTATACAATTTTTATAATAAATTACCGATGGCTTAACTAACAAATGCCCTAATCCACATTTTAAAAATTATTGAAAAATCAATAAAAATGAATGTAGAAAGTGGTTTTGTGGAATGTTCATTTTGGTATCAAAGTGTCATTTTTGAAAAAAGTGTGGAGGGAGGATCTTTGTTAATTAAGCCATCAACGGATTATTTTGTATATTCATACCATAAATACATATTTTTTTATTTTATAGATGATTTGTTTAAATATTTATTTCGCATTAGAATGTTGGTGCCGTTTATCTGCCAATTTCTCGGTTGGTGGCAGGTTCCCCACCATTTTAGCTAATTTTTTTTTTTGTGTTATAAATTATTCTTTTAGGTTTATTCTGCTCATATCCTGCTGCAATTTCATCGTGTAAATTTATTCAAAACAATATACATATTACGTACTCCCAAAATCATCAACCTACAAAATGTCTGTGTGATAGAGATGAAATAGAGACATATCCATACTCGTAACACGCAACCTAGCTAAACTGCGTACTACTGAGTGAAACTTCCATATAATTTTCATTTTCGATTTCACGTGTTGACTGCATATATAGGCTTAAACCAATAAATGGTTAAGCAGTGCATTAAATCTAAGCTAAAATGTTTTGTAGTTGAACCTCAAAATGCAATTTGTAACTTTTTTAAAATCAGGTAAAATTTGTCTTTTCTTCTAAAATGGCTGTTTAAAATTTAGACTCATCAATCTTGGACGTTGCTTTAATGTCGACCGCTTTTCTAAGTTTATAATATAAGAGATTTGAAACCTCTTCTCATCTCTTCAGAAACACTTTGAACTATAGTTGAATTCATATATCAATCTGTTGAAAATTGTTTTCGATCGTTTTTATTATATACAGATCGTTTTTATTGTACAAATTTTGAGCAAAAAATTCAAATTAAAATCAAATGTTTTACTCGCATTTTATGCAAATAATTTTCGAATTAATTTGCATTAGAAGTTAAATAGTAACCGGAAATTTTAATGCTTCTCCAACTCTCTAATGTACTATTTAAATTATGTTTCAATTTTGTATCCTATTACGAATTTATGCAAATTCCATTAAAAATAATTATAAATTCCTCCTATTCATTACTTTTGGAATATAATGACTATAAAATGTCTTTTAAACTCTACAAAATCGACTTAAAATATTTTTGATTTCGAAAATAAGTTTTATTAGAATTTATTGTTTTTAGTCCTATTTAAAATTAATTTTAAAAGAATGCATTATTTTCTTTCTTCTCAAAATTGTTAATTTAAATGTAAAAATCCACTACGGTTCCACCAAATTCTATTAAAAATTATAACCCAGTTTAATGTTAAGATTAAATTAAAATTTGATTAACTTATTAATTTCAAGATAAATGTTAAAAACTAATTCATTCATTTAAAATTCGGAATATTTCAGTATTTATTTATTTTGAAAATATTATGTCGAACTCGACATTGTATGATGTAATCTATATGGTACATTTTGGTCTTCCGCAATGCACAATAGTTTAAGAAACAATTGTGCAGATTTATATAATCGGATAGAATTAAATTTTAAATTTCAGAATTGCAGAGTCAATTTTAATTTGTCTTTGCTTTACTGCTCAATGAGAATTCTCTCGATTGTATCTTATACAGAGGGCTTGGTTGGTGACTATCAGGGAGGATTTCGTCCGAATCGATCAGTCACTGATCAGGTCTTTTCGCTGCGGATGATTCTATCTAAATATTATGAGACATCCATCTCCGTACATCAGGTTTTCCTGGATTTCCGGCAGGCCTACGACTCGATCAATCGAGAGAGTTTGTGGTCTGCCCTGGAATACCTAGGAATGCCAACAAAATTGGTACGACT
This sequence comes from Tipula unca, assembly GCA_951394425.1. Classification (NCBI taxonomy): domain Eukaryota; kingdom Metazoa; phylum Arthropoda; class Insecta; order Diptera; family Tipulidae; genus Tipula; species Tipula unca. The sequence continues at coordinate 104,041,961 of OX596381.1, forward strand.
GTGTAGGATGACAGTGACGCAGTCTCAATGCTGTGTTAAAGTTGAGAACAGGCTATCGACAATTTTTGCAGTTAACTCGGGTGTTCGGCAGGGAGATGCTCTGTCCCCGATACTCTTTAATCTCATGTTGGAGTACATCTTTCGTAAAACTGAAACACCTCAGCGCAACATCTTATATCGCCAGTCCAATCAAGTGCTTGCATATGCAGATGACATATGCGTGATTGGACTGAATAGCAACGGAGTGAAAGAAATACTTGATCCGCTTGTAGAGTTTTCAGCTTCTGTTGGACTCCAGATCAATGAGTCCAAAACGAAATACCTGATCTCTGGTTTTAGAGACAATGGCACATCAGATTTTAGTAGTGGCCACCACACGTTTGAGGGAGTGAGGAGGTTCAAATATTTGGGCTCTCTTATCACTCACGATAACAGTGTGGCTGAGGATATTAAAGTGCGGCTGGCAGCTGGCAGTCGTTCTTTATATCCTCTAAGGCCACTGCTAAAATCTAAACACTTATCAAGTGCCGGGAAGCTGAAGCTTTACAAAGCGTTGATCAGGCCCGTTGTTATGTTTGGATGTGAAAGTTGGGCGCTGACGGATGACTACGAGAGATGGCTCCTTACATTTGAGAGAAGAATCATGCGTGTGATTTACGGCCCTAAACGCGAAATAGATGGTACATACCGAGCTCTGTACAATTTCGAGATCAGAGATCTGATGAAGATCCCCGATATTGTACATGAAGTTAGATCTCAGCGAGTACGCTGGCTCGGTCACGTTCTGCGTGCTGATCCGGAACGAATTGTGCAGCGATCTCTGAAAGGAGAGCCACCATATGGTAGGCGCAGAGGTCGTTGCAGGCGGCGATGGCTCCACGATGTAGAGAACGACTTGGCCTCTTCAGATTGTCTAAGACAGTATGAAGACCAAGCTCAGGATCGAAACCGTTGGAGCCAGATTGTTGATTCAGTAAGGGGCCAGTAATGGCCTTTAACACTGTTATTATTATTATTAGTATCTTATACAGTTAAAAATTAATTGAAACTCATACACATTTTAACAGATGTACTCCCAAAAAGAAATCAGTCGTGAACATTTTCAGTACCAACTATACAATATTTCTTAATTAATTTTTATTTAAAAACCAAAAAAATATTTATGACGTGAAATGAAACGAATGTACAAATACAAAAGAACAAAAAAAAAAATTTAAATTGAATTTCGCGTGCACTATTTAATTTTATATCATGATAAAAACCAACACTTCCGCCTTTTTTCTACTTCATCTATATTGACTTCTTTTTATACTTCGTCAAAACTCTCTTGTAAAATAAATATAATGCATCCTTTAACATTTAAAAATAAACAAGAAATATTCTAATTATGATTTTTGTTTTCTACTTCTAAATATATGTATATACAGCGTTACATAAAATATTTCTAACTCTTAATATACCACAGTTAAGACAAATACAATATATCATCTCTTTTGATCTTATTAGTTTAAAGACGAACAACAAGAAGAATTATAAGAAATAACATGAATGAATGAATACATATTAGGCGATGAGTAGACAGTTCTTAAAGATGGGAGATTGAACTTTCTACATTATATTTTTTTACATACATATGTACATAACAAAAATGTCTATTCGCTAGATAATTTTAATACTTCAGACAAAAAATTCTTATCTTATCGTGCGCGGTTTACTAATACTTATATATTTATGTATATATATATATATATATATATATATATATATATATATATATATATATATATTATATATATATATATATATATATATATATATATATATTATATATATATAAATATATAAAAATTCACCGTTTATTTATTCATAGATAAGATAACCCAAAATGGATGTCACAAGTAGATATCTACCTTTTTTAATATTTAGTATAATACATAGACAAATTTGACTTCTGATTCGATGTGTATTGTAAATCGAAAACCAATAAATTATCGACACTCCTTATCATGTTATAGGTAGCCAGATTTAATGGCGTTTATAACAATGACGCCACACCCAGAGAGATAAGTCTTATACATACACTATCGCTATATATTTAGTTGCAAAATCAAAACTTTTTGCCAACGTATTTTAAAACACCATGTATTACATGGAATAAATTATAATTTCTCAACGTTTAGAAAATGTATTCGTACGTACATACAAGAAGAATAATTGTACTTAGTATCCACTTGTGTCATAATTGTGAGATACGATGGCAGAAAACTGTAGAATAACGAACAAAACAATAGCCAGTTTATTATTTATTTTGTTCAATTTCATTTTCGCGGTTTAATTATTTTTCTCGTCAGTATATATGTTTTTTCTGACTTGAAACTTCCCATTATAATCTTACATTGGCAATCTTATTTAGAAAAGAAATAATGATAATAATAATCATATAGTTTCGCATAAAACACAATGAATTAAGACTTTCTTATGTAAATTAAAATGTTAAAATGTGAGGAAATAAGAGATGGAAATATGAAAAATCATCTGTAGAGTATAAATTGAATTTTATCTACAATCAATGGGTTTCATTGTCAATAGTTCAGCGTGTTATATCTCAGACATAAGTATATAAATAAATAATATAATTGAATTATGGTTTAGTTATACAACTTATTTACTTTCAAATTCATGAGATCCAAATCAGAAATACACAATTTACAAATCAAAATATTGTTCATTTCCCTCAATTTTGCAAATTAATTATTTATACATGTTATTTAACAATAATTAAATTAAATGTTAAAATATTCTTAACGTTATAATTTAAGGGATAAATTATTCGACTTGTAGGCCCAATCAAATCTGCTGTTGCTTACACTCCAATCCGATTAGTTTTGTATTTACCTCTTCACACACTGATATCTATTATAAAACGAATAGTTCGGTTGGTTATATGCAGATTCGATTTTTTTAGATTGCACTATATAACTATGTATGTATATATGTAGTATTTCCAAGAATTTCTTCGCGTAAGAATTAATCGCCCCCTTATTCTCAAAACTAAACGTATTGTATAGTAAACACAATCGTAGAATTCTCTGTGTAATATAATACATATGCACTGTGCCTTATCGATAAGTTTTAATTGGAATATTAATTGAATAGCTTAGATAAATCAATTAAATCAAGATTTATCTTCAATAAATTCTTACATGTTTTGCGACTCGAACTAAGTTACATACACTTACACGAAATATGTTCTTGCTTGATGAAAGATTTTGGTGCTACTGTTTTATAATTCCATCAATCATAATCTTTGATTGTACTATATACTGGAATCAATCGTCATGGACACAAAAAATGATGATTATTGTCATCGAACACAAGCAAGAGTGCGGTACGATGTGACACAAGGCAAAGCGTGTATATATTATTTTGTGTGGAGAGAAACGTTGTATATAGCATTGTGGATGTTTTGAATATTAATTATTATAAATTTATATTATAATTAGCACATTATTTAAGTTTGTCCATGTAGTTTTTTTTTTAGTTTGTTCGTTTTGTTTGATTGGCGTCTAATGTGCATACCAAATCTTTGTCTAATAACCGAAAAAAATAAAATAATATTATCAAACATGGAAATCTAACAATGATATCATACGTTCAATTTATGCAAATTAATCGTGTGTTGTGCTAGTAGGGGCCAAAATATTTTATTTGGTTTAACACTTGACTGTGGCAGACAGTCTGTGGTGTAAACATAACAAAAAAGTTGTAGTATATGTATTCGTCTACATCATTTGAAACATACGGCATCAAAGGGTTAACTAATAAGGTAATGAATGAAATTTCATGAAATTAAATTTGTCAACAGAGAAATTCTTTATTTAAAAAAAAAATCGAAGATAATCAATTAAAGTAGTTTTACTTCTTAATCAGCAAATATTAAATTGTTTGGTTAAGAAATTTTGTAATATTTGTGATCATGGTATGTCGAATCATAATAAGTTAAGACCATGCTTTTTTACCAAACTGGCATTCATATTTTCGTACGTTAAGAAAACAAACAAAAAGCTTTCATTCATTAAATGTGTCAAGCTATCGACAAAACTGGTTTTTGTCGATCGAAAACTAGTCATACAATTTTAGTTTTAAAATTTTATTAAATTTATTAATCAATTTTTGCTTAAATAAAAATTCCAAAAATTCTCGAATTACTGATAATTTGTATTTTATATCGCACACATAGTTGAAACTCTTTTATCAATTAGAATTTCTGGGTAAATGTACATATAATCAAGTGCCAAAATTATACTACTTAACTGATAATGCATTCAAATTTTTCTTAATAATGCAAATTCGATAATATACGAACGTTTATCGTATGTATTTAGGTATTATGTACAATAGTTAAAATTATGCGATGCGCCATTTAAAATTTCTTAAATATAGACTTTCATTCGCTTCTTTTTAACAATTACTAACATTAGTAGATTCAATTAACAAATTAAGTTTCTATTGTTTTTTTATTAATAATACAATTACTTTAGAAAATTTTCTCTAAATAAGTCATTCAAATAAAAAAAAAAAGTTAAACACTTATATATTATAAATGACTCAGCCACACAACGATAGCTACAATTATACGTTAACAAAAACTTAACCAAATGATATCACATTATTTGGTTCAATACACTGAAAACGTAATAGTAAAAATAAACATGTATATAAAAGTTAATTTAATTAATTAAGTATATACAGTGCGAAACTACTACTGTATGTAGAGTAAGATAAGCGCGTATATTTATAGAACATAATATACACAAAATAAGTACATATTATAAAAAAAAATGAGACGCACGCGTAACAAACGATATACATAATATTATTTACCTGCCTATACCTATTTGTAAAATAACCGTGAAAACTATAACATTATGGATGAAAGTGAATGAATAATGATGAGATGCGTGACACGGTTACTTTTGTTACATATTTTTGTTATTTGATAGTTTCAATTTTTAAATAGCGTGTGTAAGTTTTTTTTTATCCGTCTCTCGTTAGTCACAAATTTGTTAGATCAAAAAACAAACTGAATTAAATTTCCATGAAGCATAAAATTTTTCATTATTTATGCCCAAGCTAGACAAGAACTATTTCTGGATTACTTATAACGAAACTATAGTTTGATTAAATTACTTATAACTTTAGATACGGTTGTATTCATAAATTTAAATGTATGTATATATGTATATTTATGTATATGCGTTGTAATTTATAATTGTTCAACATGTGTTCTACATAACTTCAAACTTTTGCGATTTCTTCTAATAACTGCTTTATTTTGGGTGAGCGTATCATTTGAGTTACTGTATGTAAATCTACTCCAAATTTAAATTTAACATTTAAACTTAGTTCAATGACAGCGAATGTTGGTCTGGTAGCGGTAAGTTTGACAGTAGGCCACAAATTTGTACGCATTGAATAAATTTAAGCAAAAATTGAACACCAAAATCATCTTAACGTGTCAAGTAAAGAAAAACAAATGTACATCACTATCTCATCAATCATTGTTTTTGACAATTTGATAATTATTTTGTGAATGACTATAGTTAATCCAAGTAGCAATGAACTTTTTCTCTATACACTGTTGGAAGGTATATGATAAATTTCGCTTTTCTTGTACAGATTGCCGATTATTTACTCCCACACTGTACTATTTTCCAAATGAACGTAACATAATCTTATTTTTCACAAAACGTACACAGACACAATGCAATCTATATACAGTGTTGTTGTTTGTTATAATATTTTTTTTCTATTTGTGAACGTATACGAACGTATGCGTATAATATGCGATCAGTGTTGATAAGTGTTGTATATACGCCGTGTATAGATGAGATGTTATACATTTTGTATTTCACTTTTTTTTCTCAAGATTTTATTTTGTTTTCAGAAAATATATAAAAACGATTTTCTATTTTCGGAACTGTTTAAAAATAGAAAATCCATAAAAACCCAAATGAAAAACACAACACAGACGTATTCAAACTACATATGTATATAACAGTACGCTCGCTGGCTTAGAGTTACTTTGTATAAATAATTATTTTTTAAGGAATGATGAAAATAATCTTTAAATATGTTAGATTTTTAGAAGAAGATGATTTTTGTATTTCAATTAGAGATTTTTAAAATCTTTTAAGTTTAAAAATATCAAGTTTTTATAAATTTAAGAGAAATTAAAATTTTTATGATGTTATATATGTATTTCTGGAATCTTTAAAGTATTATTTACATAATTCTCTAAGGAGAGGGTGGAAAATTCAAATTTAACATTTCGTTATACAAAATTATAAATATAAAAAATAGCACAACTTACATCGGGATGTTCTTTTACTGGTACATACACTTTTTCATTTAGTGTAACAGGTTGTCCCTCTGGTTCTGGTAATGATAAAGGTTCTTTTCGTACGCCATTTATTTGAAATAATGATGCTCTTACTTTAGCAATTTCTGAAAAAAAAGAGAAACAAATTTTAAACAAAAGGTATAATTAATTAAAAAACCTAATTGTTTTCATTATAAATGTGTGTTGATTGTGTTATAAACGTAAGGAGCAACTATTCTGTACATGGCGTGAAAGTAACTAACACGAAAATATTTTAATACAAATTTAATTACCTTGTAATAAAATTTATATGAATTTATTTTTTGCTTCTATTTTTTTTTTTTAGAGTTGTTTAGATACATTCGTAAGATGCTTTAAGACATGTGTCGCCATGCGGTTTTGTTATTTAAAAAAAGAGAAACGATATTTTTGCATTTTAATCACAACAGTAATGTTAGTGTGATTGAATGTCTTTATAAACAATTGGCCAGCTTTAAGAATTTAGGAATCACTTTTATTTATATGTTTTTTGATAGATACAATAGATCTAATATCTCACCCAATATCTGTTTAATGTATACCCCACACTTTCACTTAACGTATTTGTGGATCAAAGTGAAATTGAAACTGACAAAAACATAATCAGATCCGGAAATAATTTCATTTTTGCTTTACTTTTATTATTAAAGTTCCACAACATCTTAAAAACGAAAACAAAAAGTTGTTTCCCATGTAGTAATAATAATATACATAATAGTAGTATAATAAATAAATAAAATTATAGCAACATAGGTATCATTCATAAAGAGTAGAGTAGAGACGCCAATTATAGAAATGTGTTACAGCAAAACTATAAAATTGTGACGGTAAAAATAATGTTTTTCTAGTTTATTATTTAGTTGTTGACAGTTTCACTGTGTGCCTTTTTTTCTTTAAATTTATTTATTTATTGTTGTTGTTATATTTTGTGCGCCCCAAATGTTCAAATTTTTCTTCAAAATTCATTATATTTTTCAAGTTTTATAAACTAAATTTGAAAATTAATATTCTTTTAGATATAATTTTTTTAAAAATTGAATTATCTTAATCAAAATTCAGATTAATTGGCGTTAAATGAAGCTTTTAAGTTCCAGATGGAAAATAACAAAAATAAAACTGCGCGCGGAATAAAAAAGAAATTGATTGAGTAATTTTTCTTTATAGCGCGCAAAATAATATTATTAAAAACTATATGTATGTATATATGTATACATAATACATATATGTATATAAAAGGAATGTACATAATATATCTGATACATGCTACAGTAGAAGGTTAATAGTTTAAAATAATAATTACAAAATAGAATCCGAAATACATTTCAGCGCCGGCGACGAAAACAATGAGATTATTTTTGGGAACAAAAATTTAATTAGCGCAACGAAATTGTCTTAAATTAATTGATACATATTTAACAATAACATCAAAGAATACACGAAAGAGGTAGTACCACAGGTGACACGGAAAATAATGTTGCTGTTCACGTGCGACATTAAAACGATTTTAAATGCGATTATTTAATGTAGGAGTAGAGGTCACCGCTGAGATCACACATATTCTACATTGTTAGACGTTTATATCACAGCGTGTTTATTTTATATAAATTTGGTTAGTTTACGCTAAATCTGGCATTTTTTGTTAAAAATATTACGCAATTTTAATTTACTTCGAAATAAAAATATAATAAAAAACTTCATCCAAATTAATAAATAAAATTAACTCAATGCCACATACTTAGTAGTAAACTCAATAAAACTAGTCATCGATCGAAATAATTAAGACGAACCAAAAAAACTAGTTTTTATCGGAGGATTATCTGAATTTGCGAAAATGAAAACTGAGTTAAAGTTTATTGCTTAGATATGGAATGCAATAATGCGATTTATTTAGGATTGACGCAAGATAAGAGAAGCAATACTAATAATTTTGGTAAACTTTATTTTTAATTTTATTGAAAAAGAACCTACGTCCAAATTAATCATGTGTCGCGATTTTATGTAAACCGGAAAGATTATATATAATGGCCGGCTCTGTCCTATGCGATTCAAGAATTTTTCTAGATTGGTCTTCACTTCCAATTAAAAAATTTGGAATGATTACCGAAAACATTTGAATTTCCCATTTGAACTGAACGTTTCCCCATTATGTTACATGTTACACAAAAGTTACCGGTATTGCCATACAATTAATTAAAATATTAACGTCCGATAAATTATGAAATTGAATCACAAATTTATGTATGTTTTTCTGTAAATTAACAATGAATGAAATTTTAAAGTTAATCAACCAAATCTCAAACGATTAACTTAATAAAACAATCTTAAACATTTTAATGTCGGTCTAATTTATTGACCAAATTGCAAACAATACGATAAATATAATATAATAAAAGAACTAAGAAAAATAATTTTTAAAGTGGGGCATGTCTCATCCAGTGTGTGCAATTCTTTTAACGGAATTATTTATTATCAATCAAATTCTCATATACATACATACATCTATACAATCTACATCCATATACGTATAGTATTAAACAGATAAACAACTATACAACTTTAAAATTTCGAGAGTAAAACAAAATCTCGCCGACTGCGTAAACGAGCACAACCATATAAGAAAACAACTTTCTCAATTTAATATTGTTTTTTTTTTTAACTGCGGGATTGAAGTTAATGTTTATTATGTTAACCATTATAATATTATAGAGTTAAGGTAGAGAATAAAATTAAAACTATTGCAAAATATGTATAGTAAATATAGTTAGTTTTGTAATTCCATTCATAATTTTTAATTTTATAGTAATTTACCATGATGGATTTTTTATATACATATATGTTCATACATGTATATATGCACAAAAAAAACAATACATATATATTTATAGTGGTAAATTAGGGGTTTTAATATGAATTTCCTGCGAGTACGATTTTGGGTGCAGTGGAAAATTAGTTTATATTTGTTATGATACATATAAATAGTTATAGAAGACAATGGTAAATTGATTCGGTCAATTGGTATATGAACTAAACTAAAAATATGTTACACGGTAATGATTGGTTGCTATTGTTATTTGATTATAATTCGTAATTTTAGATAAACATATAGGTATGTTCCCACAAATCAAAATTATGTAATAAAATATATGTTCCCATCGATATGTTTGGAAGGAATTTAGTGTGCAATAAAAGAGTAAACCGAATCAAATGGAATCAAGCACAGCAAATTTAACAATTTAATCGGAAATCGGTTACAAGATGATGCACTCCAAATAGAAAAGTACATTTTTGAATTACATAGTTATTAATATTATGTATATCATAAAAGAAATCATTTTTAGAAACCATTCCTTCTATGTTATAATATATTAATGTGCCTGTTTGTACTTGTCTGATTAAGATTTTAGTATTATAATAAGTAAAAACTACTTAAAATTATAATAAATCAAAATGCAAATTTAAGAACTGATTTGAAACTTTCAATTTTAAAAAGAATTAATTAAAATCAGTTATGAATATGAATAATTCATATGAAATATGCAGACTAGTCTGCTGACTGTTTTTACTTTCTCAGGTTACTTTTGACATCCTAACCATAACAGTGGCTTAGCCCATCTTGTCACTATTGGAGTTTGAACTCGGACATCCCATCCCAAAGGTATGTCATACCATTTTTGGGATTTAATAATTTGGTTTTTCATTTTAGGTTTTTTTCTTTCTGTGATATCAGCTTTCGGATTAAGGATAGGATATCGCTACACTTCCCGATCCAACAAAGCTATACATTTCATGTGTTTTTATATATCATATAATCCGCCGTCAAAACAATATTCGAAGTTCATTTTTTTGACTGCCATGAATATATTTTTTTACACAATTTTTCATGACGCATGTGAAAAAAAACTTCGAAAGTATTCGAACTGCATCATTGGTTTATATTCTACCCAATGTTTGATACTATGTATAATTACAAGGTAAGATCGATCTTTATCTTAAATTATTTTATTTGCGTGCACCTACATATGTCACCAGAGACAACAAAACGACTTTTTTATATGAATAATGGGCGGTTTAAATAAACAAATATTTATTTTTAATTATTAATTTAATGTAATTTAAATTAAAACTACGCAAATATAAAATAAATAACTTCAAATTCATACATGTAATCTGTTAATACCAGAACTATTTTCATACTCTCGTGTCCTACCAATTTGTAATTTTTGTTTTGTCGAAGGGAATTTCATGTACTAAAAATCTTATAAAATAATTATCACAAAAAAGGAAGAAATAAAAATATTTAAAAATTAAAATAAAAATTTGACTGTGTAAAAAATAATTTGAGTTTGGAATTCTTGGATAAGAAATTTAAGAAAATTCGGAAGTCTATAGCATTATTCTTTTAAACACATGATTTAAAAAAATCGCTGCTAATAAGGCATTACCAATTAGCAAAGCTGAAACATGATAGCCTATTAACCTCACTTTGTCCGTCCATCTGCCTCTCATCTTCTCTTATCTCGAAAAGTATTTATCGGATAAACGAAACAAATGTAGACTTGGGGGAAAATATTTTGGCTAAGATCGGTAGGTGGTCGTGTTTTCAAGTTCGTCCACGGCAACATGTTGAGATCTGAACGTAGTTGCTAAATCAAAAAATCTATGACAACGTATGCTAAATGTTTTTTCCCATTTCAGATTTCAAACTTATTATAATTTTGGCAAATGTTCCATCAGTTGCAGTCACTATGATGGAATCCAGATTAGCACTTGCAATATTGCAACTTTTGTGTATTTTACAATGTACATGTTACGTCGTTAACATGACGTTGCGAAGCGCTAAACAAATACAAATCTCTGAAAATATCGTGTTTACTGTTATAAATCAGTTTTAATTCTATCAAGCAAAATATAAATATTTTGCACAATAGTGTGATTGGTAGAAGTGTTATTATTATCTATAGTGAAGTAAACTTAATTAAATACAGAGTAAACGACATTGGTAATATATGAGATGCCGGCAAGTCGATGACATCCTGTACACTGTTTGTTTATACGTTTCGACAGTAAATCCGAGCAAATATTTCGGTTGAATCGGGGGGTACCGCGTTCGAATCCCTACACAGGCAGCGATAACTAAAACGACAAGAGAGATGCGTATGATGTGTTTCATCTTTAATTCATGATACGTCATATATAGTGCATGCTTGAAAAACTGCGTTTATTTCTAAAAACTTTAAAATATTGTTTTGGCCAAGAGTTTAGGGATCTTTGTTATTACTGTAATAATTTGTGTGGTCTCACGCTTTATTAGAGCTGATTGATGGTTTTAATTGTTTATTTACATAATGTGAATTCACATTTCAATAATTGATATAAGTGTTTCCTGTGCCCTTGTTTAATTTTTACTTCAGAAACGTAATGTCTCCTTGATTGTTTTAAATTATACAAAATCGTAGATACCGATGATATCATGACTTGTCTAATGATAAAGTGTCCGAGGGGATCTCCATATAACGATTTGTTAGACTTGGCCTGTTATCGCTTCTTTTTGAAACACAAAAATGTTAACGTTTAAAGTTTTTTCATTCACAAGAAAACTGCTGTTTTGTTCCTATTGCTCCCCCTAAATCTAAAAATCATAATCTATTTGTAACTGAATTAAAAATAAAATAACATCGTAAATTTAATTAATTACTACAAATGAAAACAATTTGTGTTTTTATTGAAAAACTAAAAGATTTTCTAAATTTCGGATAAATTTTCAGGATCTCAAATAATTTCAGGATCTCAATTATCAATTATATCATTTATATCATCTCAAGTTCACCAACCCATTAATCAAAAAAACTAAACATTTACCAAACACAGGCAAAAAGGTCTCGTAAAATAAAACAATTACATAATATGTACCTCTCTCTCTGTCTTCTCCCAAGGTATAAATATATTTTTAATAGTTAATTTGTTAAAATAAATTGTTTTAAATTCTATTTTTTCGATTACGAAGTTAAATTTAATTTTTTATGTTAAATAATGGATTTAGGTCAGTTAAATTGTTTTAACAAATTTTATTCTTAAGATACTAAAATTTGACGAGAATTGCATCATAAAATGTCGCTATTATAACCGTACAATTGGTTACATAATTATGAAAATTGTCAAATCTTTTTTGTGTGCACCATATGAGTCGATTTTACATACATACACGAGTATAGGAGTAATCGATAATAAGGTTCATGAGTACGACAAACAGATAATTATAAAATTAATTTCGATCATTTCGTTGTGTTACTTTTTTTACTATACACCCTTTTTATTTAATTTAAATATGTAGTATGCTTAAGTATAGCTATACGTGTATCATTTTACATATCTTCATACAGCCGTTATATGTAATTAATTGGATTGAATAAGTGCCCATTGGACAACCGAATAGACCTATTTCTTTTTTTAAAATGAATTTCCGGCTAAGACTGTGTCCGAAACATGTGATAAAAAATCGTGAATTAATTATTTGGCATTTACTTGATAATACCGAACACACCCAAATTATTCGAATCTATTACTATGATAATTTTTGACAGCTATTGAATAATTTGTGTACGCATGTACAACATATGATTTATACATACATAATAATATATTATAAAAGGATTACCGCATCCATTATTTTAATATTAATTTTTTAAAATTTTCTGTGCAATTTATTAGTTGTCACAGAAAATTTGAGGTTATGAAAACTAAAATTGACATACATTACGTGGGGAAAAAACTTATTAGGTGGGGAGATTTATTACACATTTCGGACAGCATAATAAAAAATCGTGAATGTAGGGGAATAATTGTCAAACAAATGTCAAAAAGTTAATTCACGATTTTTTATCACAGGTTTCGGACACAGTAGTCTAAGAGCAGAATTTGTATTTTATATAATTTATATACTGGTAGATAGATATTCGGGAATATCTTCTTCGATGGAATAAATTCCCAAAATCCATACAATACTTTAGCTTTAATGCATAAGCATGACAAAGTAAAATAAATGTTTATATAAATTTGCTTAAAACATAATTTGAAACAGAAAACTGCGAAAGTGTTTTATATACAAACATATTTTTGTAATTCTTTAGTTATATGAATAAGAAAAACCAGAAACTACTGTATATATGTATAGTTTGTGTGGGTAGCAGAACTGTACTTATAGGTAAGCTTTACTTATGATGAAATCATAATTTGAATAAAATTTTAGAAAGATTGTAAATTTAATTCTTGCAGCTTAAATGAAGGTTCATAAATAAATTTGAACACCAATATGGATATAAAAATTAACGTGTGTCACATTCAAATTTATTATTTTTCATTATTTGGCACCACGCCCGCTTATCCCCTATTTTGGATATAAAAAACAGTTCAAACATAAAAATAAGTCTAATCGAGTCACATGTACATTCTATTACAAAAAAACTATTGTTCAATGTAACGATTATTTAGTTAGTTGGTAATAGATTCCACCTACACAGTGGATATTTGAGGTAAAATGGTATGTTTAATAAACAAAGGTCTTAGATAACTTTTACACAAGGTTTAATTTAGCTGAAATCTTCAACCCTTTAATAATAAAATAATATTAAAAAACCATCTAAATGCACAAAAATTGTTTTACAAAATTCTTAATTTATATTAAATTTCGTGACTTTGATGAGATCAGCTTGTTTAGAATTTGGCACGAGTTCAGTTTATTTTATAGCAAAATATATATTTATATATTTCATTAAATTTTAGAAACTTGCCAAATATTTACATATTCCAAACGGTTACTTCTTTTTAATTACCAAAGATTGCGTTAGACAATCAATGATCCTAAAAATGCAACGCAGTAATAAGCACAATATATAAAAACATAATACAAAAGCAAATTGAACCAACTTTTCCATAATAAATGACATAATCTATTTGCTACCACCTTTAGGTCTTACCAAGCAGGGGAAGGATCATGAAATCCAAATCGGTAAATGTTTACTTTAAAAGAATAACAATGGTACCGTCAAAACACATTTTGAAGTAGAATACAATGAAAGATCATTAATTTCTTGATAACCTACGCCTTTATATAATAGCAGTTCCTAAATGGATCATCAATGTTATTTATATTTCGGATGATCTGGGCAAATGGACAGAAAAATATTTAATAGCACCTCATTGAACATACGCCTCAAATTAAAAGATATAAATATAATTGCGAAAGATATAAACAAATCCTTTTCTATAGAACAATTTCTGTTTCAATAAATATTGAAAAGTAAATAAAAATAATATAAAACTTTCACTACTTGTGCCACTGTTAGTAGTAGTTATTTGAATAAATTAAATTTATGTTTCGTTTGTAAAAAAAACGTTAAATTAAAGTGTTATATACATTATTAAATGTTGCACAAAATTCTTTCTAAGTAGTGACTCATACACGGTTTTGTTATAATCCATTTTGAGATTCCACTGGAATTGTTGTTATTTGATCATGTTATAATTTTAATTTCTAGGGGACACAGTGAAGTTTGCAACAATATTTAATGGGAATGACTTTGCAGTATTCAGTATTTTCTGAATCAATGCAGATTCCAATAAAAAAAAAACCGTGGGCACCAAAACTAAAATAATGTATTTACATAAATCAATATCAGGTGCAATAATATTCTTTTTTAATACTTTTTTTAATCTATATATTTTAAGATATAACAAATTCTTACAGAGACCTTGATTTGTAAGTGCGAAATAATAAAATTTTATTACTGAAATTTTACATTACCGCAACCTACAAACAGTAAATATAACACAAAAATAGCAAAATCGCGTGGTGTCTCGAGTTAATTCAATCGTCAACAAAACTTTGCGTGGATCACTACTAGTGCACAAGTTAAAACAAGATTTAATCTCATTTTAATAATTTTTTAAATTCTAGTTCTGCCAGTATATTTGTTTCTTGTCAAATGACATTGTAAAGGTTGAGACTTGAGAACAAAAAAAAAAAACTAAAAAAGATGCTGAGGTGAAAATTATTGGCTGTTTTGTGCCTATATATAAATTTATGTTGCGTTGTGCCACACCTATTGTCAAATCAGATATTTCGTTTTGTTTTATCTATGCATACAGATATGTATACATATACATATATATATATATATGTATATTTAAATTACTGGTCTACCTTAGTTAAATGAATAACTATATACAAAAAATAAATTTCAAGGATATAGACTATATATAGAGATTAAATTCTTTTAAATTATATTTCTGGTGATTCTATTTAATAATTATTACGATTTACCTTTTACACAGTACGAATAAATTAAATTTATTAAATGCTATATTTGCGTGAAGCAACATTTTTGTGAATGCATAGGTTTTTGTATATACTACGTGTTAATTAACTTATTCGTCACACCTCTTATTTACGATAAATTGCATCACGATCACATCAACTATAATACATATTTCATTTGAGATAATTTATGCAAGAATTTTATTTACATAAATATAATTGCTTTAATAGAGAACAAACCACACCACCGTAATCTGAGTATTATAACAAATAAATTTCAAATTAAAGGGTTCATAACGATATTTTTATGGTCAATATACTTATCTTATGATGAAATTATAAAAAATTAATGGCGCTTACCTGGAAAAAAAAATTTGAATTATTTTATTTTGAATTATTTTTATCAATAATTAATATTAACCGCTTTTCTTTCGATTCGGTATCCTATCTATATACAAATATATAAAATTATCTACTTGACTAAACAAGCTTGTTAATCATTTCAGTTATACATATAAGTAAATATTATTTAACTATACCATAATTTTGCGGAATACAAAAAAGATAAAAGAGGCACTGAAAATTCTTCGGTATCGATTGTAATTGTATTTTAGTCCTATTTTTAATGTATGTATTTATGTGATTCGAAGAAAATGCGCTGACACCCGTGTTTTGTTAAAAAAAAAAAAATTAATAATAATTTAATGTCAAATTATTTCAATTTTGAAATGAAAAGCGATAAAAAGGTGCTGTAGCATTGTTGACAAAAACCGCGGAAAATTTTGCTGATCATGTGTGTCATTTATATTTATTTTCAATTAATAATAATAGACATTTTAATAATAATAATAATAATGGAAATAATCTTAAATATATCGCGCGGTTTCTGTTTGATTTATTATCACAAGTGACATGAGTTTAAAGATTTTTTTTTTTGTAAGAATATAAGGATGTATGTTTTATGTTCTGCGGTCGTTTATGCGCAAACATGGATACAATTTTATGTGACATTGTTTTGTTTATTGTTTTGTATATGTAGAGCTCTCGATTACAATGTACAGTATGTAGGTTGTTTGTCTTAGGGTTTGTAATTTTTTTACTTGATTTGTAATTAATGTATAAACTGTACGTTAATTACAAAGGAATTACTGGTGTGATCCAACCGCCGTTCGGGACCAGCATGCAAACCTGAGTCAACATCGACGCAGTACTCGACGCATGGAATGAACAATTTATAGCACTGCTGGATGTTCAACATGCGTCGTAGTTGAGTCACCTCCAATACAAACTGCGGAGATTTGCTTTGAGAATCCACCTCATGAGGAATTCACTAAGGGGTGAATCGCATTAATTCGGAGCTCTTGATATTCGCTGGGAAGACTTGATGGACCTGTCATTTCGACCTTATTATGGTGAATGGAAAGTGTGGGAATTATCGCGGTATAGCTCTCCTTTGCACAGATAATTTATTTATAATCGTGATTCCTACAAATATTCGCTTTTTTATTTTTATTGGTACTAACATAGAAGATACTCGGAAATTTTTACAATTTGTACGTAAGCAAATAAGAATGAAGTTCACATTGCACTCTATATATTATATGTCACATAATATAATATATACACAATTATATATAATATGTATAAACAAATACATACATTCATAAATTATGTCTAAGCGATGGTAAAATTATAGTTTGAATATATGATATATGTACGTGTATTGTATATGTGCAAACTAGTTGAACATTATAATTAAAATTTGGTACATCCGTTAAACTATATTTTTTTAAATATGCGCTAATTGTATTAAAGACATAAAACCGATGGGAATTTAATAATGGCGCGCGATTATTGCTTCCTGATAAGCGAAATAATTATTTTTATTATTTCAAAATAAAACAGTAGAAGGCACATGGCTGTGCGAAGTGGTAATTCAGAATTGTTATCCTAAATTCACAATACTGTTTTCTTTCATTTTCATAGTATAAACGAATTTGAATATGATACACTGTTATTGTGATATTCAGCTTAATATTAGAATTTTAGTTTTTTAAAGTCTGATACACGAATGCGGATAAAAATAAAACGATTTTTATCCGCACTTCTCAACCAATCAAATTAGATAAGTGCTAAAAAAAAATACGCCCATTTTTCTTTTTTCTCTTACGTTAAAAAGTCCACGGCTTATCCGCACTCGTACATCAGGAATGCGGATAAAAATTCGTGTATTGTTTATCTGCAAAAATGTTATATGGGAATTAAGCAGAAATAGAAAAACGGGCATACTTTATTAGCATTTAATAATAGTCAGTTTTTTATAGGCCATTACTGGTCCCTACTGAGTCAACTATTTGGCTCCAACGGTCTCGATCCTGAGCATGGTCTTCATACTGTCTAAGACAATCTGAAGAGGCCATGTCGTTCTCTACATCGTAGAGCCATCGTCGCCCGCAACGGCCTCTGCGCCTATCATATAGTGACTCTCCTTTCAGAGATCGCTGCACAATTCGTTCCGGATCAATGATTATATTAGCATTTAAGTGATTTAATTGGCTTAAGAGTGCGGATACAAATAATCTGGTTTTTATCTGCATTCAAGCATCAGAGATTCGATGTTAAGCGTTTATCGATTTTTCAGTCTGGATATCCTACTTTTCTGTGTTGCTAACATATAATGAAATGAAAACTATGAATATTTAAATTAGTTTTTTTTAAAAATATATTTAGAATAAATAATCCGCAATAGTTCATTTATATAAAAGCTTAGGTGTACCAAAAATGAGTAGTTTGGTGTAAACGTTTACGAGTCGCATAAAAACCGATTCGTTTCTAGTTCATTATGCTTCATTTCATTTCATGTCTGTGTAGTTTTATAGAAATCGTTTAGAGAGAACATTTTGTTGGGCCATGTCATCATCAAAAGGAACGTAATTTTATAAACAAAATTCCGTGATACACATTTTTTTGAACTTTTTTGTGATAAAACAGTTTAAATAGTAATTTGCATAGTGTTTATGATGAGTGTTTCTAAAATTGAATTAATTAAATTAAAACAGTTTTAAAGGCCATTACGGGCCCCTTACTGAGTCAACAATTCGGCTCCAGCGGTTTCGATCATGAGCATGGTCTTCATACTGTCTAAGACAATCTGAAGAGGCCAAGTCGTTCTCTACACCGTGGAGCCATCGTCGCCTGCAACGACCTCTGCGCCTACCATATGGTGGCTCTCCTTTCAGAGATCGCTGCACAATTCGTTCCGGATCAGAACGCAGAACGTGCCCGAGCCAGCGTACTCGCTGAGATCTTATTTCATGTACAATATCGGGGATCTTCATCAGATCTCTGATCTCGATATTGTACAGAGCTCGGTAGGTACCATCTGTTTCGCGTTTTGGGCCGTAAATCACACGCATGACTTTTCTCTCAAATGTTAGGAGCCATCTCTCGTCCTCATCCGTCAACGCCCAACTTTCACATCCAAACATAACAACGGGCCTGATCAACGCTTTGTAAAGTTTCAGCTTCTAAAATTGAATAATTCTCAGTTAAAAGCAGTGACATTACTACAAGAAAGCAAACCCCGCACTACATAGAGGGTCCGGCAACGCGAGGGGCCTGGTGATATTTATTCTCATAATCAAGAACTATTACTTATTCGTCACGATACTATTTTTGATATACATATTTCAAAATTTGAAAATAAAAATCGAATTTTTATTTAAAATGTGATATAATATTTAATTTTAAAAATACTTTAATTTTGCTAATGAAGTCAAGAATAATTTAACATTTTAATGTTTATATTGCATCTTTTTTTGTGTTTCTACATTTTATTACTCTCACGGAAAGAATATTCGAGAAGCTGAAGAGAGACCTTCAGATTAGGGGGGGCCTGTATCAAATTTTGCGGAGGGGCCAAAAATTATAATTAAGCCACTCACAGCTTAACAGCTTTTTTTTAAAAGCTCTAATAAATTCACTTTTACAGAAAATAATTATTAACTCCTGTAAATTCTGAGATACATATTTGCTGAGCAACGGAAAATTAATCTCTCTGTATACACGTCTAGGTGATCCACAAACCAGAGTTTCTATGATATTTTTGAAATTTATTTTCAAGTGTGTTTTTTTTTGTATTTCTGATAGAAAAATATATTTATATTTGCTGTAAAAAAAATAAAAATAAATAACAACTTTTTCTCGGGATCTATGTTGAGAGAGCGACTTGGAAATATATTAGTCGCGGATTGCATGAAATGAGGCGTGCGATTTTCATATTTGATTTTTATTGATAAAGAAACTTAAAATGAAAATCTGAAAATATATACTCGTAGTATAGGAGTGACTTAAGTTTCAAAATAAATAATGATGTTTGATTTGATTTTTGTTTTTCGATTTCATTATTTTACATTAATTCGTTAAAATGTTTGCTTATTTTTAAACTGTGATAAATTTTGTTCGGATATCCTTTCTTAAACTGTCGTAAATTTTAATTTTTCGTAGTGCATCTCGAATATTTTCATAACGCAGCACCTAATTAGTTATAATTGTTTCGTCTTCGTCACTTTTGTATGACGGTGTTCATTAGGGTATGATAGGTGGATTATTTTCTGAATCTTCTCCCAGATTGAAAACCGTTACGATAATACGTCAAAATTTGCTACAATATTATTCTCTAAAAGCATTTAACTTTCGTAATTATTCAATTTTCATTCAAATATACATTTTATTTTAAATCTAATTAAGCTAATGTTAATTAACAATCGAAATGAATAATGAGGAAGATGATGTTAATTCCAAGAATATAATTTTTACTTCCTTCCTATACCATATTTTCTCTTGTGGGAGACCTATATCTCAAAGACACTCTACAATATTTATAATATTAAATACTTAAGGGTTTTTCTAAGAATACGGTTTCCCTTTAAAATCAATCGAGTTTCAATCATTTTAACAAAACTATCTTACCCACAAAGTGAGAATTGTGATAGTTATGAGTTTTATATAGTAAGAAGATGTAATGTAGATATTCAAAAAAATTTCCAAGAAAATATTTCTAAGTTTATAAATCATTTTGGTATTGTTAAGGGTTAGGCATTCGAATTTCAATCTACAAAAATTAAGAATTATTATGTATTATTTATCAAAACAAAACTCTTCAATAACCCAAGAGGATGCGTGGTCAATTTTACGTTTTCAAAACATATTAAGCTCGTATTTTAATCTATTACAACCGGCCATAGTAGCTTTTGTTGATTTTGAACATACCGAGTACATCATTATGACGTTCGGTCATTTACAAAAGTGGAGATACAAGAAATTCAAGAATTCAAGTATGAAGACAAAGCGCAAAATAAAAATAACAAGAATTTTACCCAAAGAAATACTGAAGCAATAAAAAAAGAACCGTTAAATCATTTTCTTGTTGTTGTTGCGCCGCTGTTCGATGTAACAAAATTATGTATCTACGCGCCAGTATATTGCACACACACAGTTGAGCATGAAAAAATAAAACCGCAATTTTAATTTTTATTGACAATATAAATTTGGACTACTGACAACAATTATCATTACTACTGTTTCAACTTCCGTAACCACACAACAATGTCACACAAAGATTTTATTTGGTTTGTCGAATTCGATAAAAATCAAATTATAACATTTTTTTATTTAATTAATTAAAATTGATTGTTTTAAAGTGTTGGTTGACAAATAGTTTTTAGTTATTTTCTAACTAGTTTTTTATTCGATTTATTTTAATACATACATACATACATAATAATAAGAAAAATGATCAGTGTAAAAAAGACTCAACGCTATATCAAAACAAACCATCTCATAAAACCATGAAATGTCAAATAATTTTTATACAAAAATTTATTTTAATTTCTTTATCTTTTCTTACCTCGTACTCGTTTTTTGGTAATAAAATTTATTTTTCAACATTTGAATATCTTGGGATTATTATTATTATGTTACGTTACAATATTAGAATTTACATATTATTGAAATTGCGCGCTGGAAACTGGTTCACAGTTTATTGATTTTTATTTGATTGAAATGAAATTTCAATAGGGTATGTATTATACACATTCCAATTTTGTATCAGACAACAATATTATGATCTACATAAATATAACAAGCTTAATTATCCGCCTGACAAAATCGCTAAGTAGATAGATATTTTTATTGAATATTAACTAACAAATGGCGCCACTGTCGCTTTGATTTTTACTTATAGTTTACAGACTGGTGTAACAAAACAATATTGCGATTTAACGCAAAAAATAACCGAAAAAACAAAAGAATAATGTAAAAAATATTTAAATAATATATTCAGAAATGAAAACGAAAATATATACATATACAATAAATTTAACACAATTACTTAATACTACGTATATCACATTTAATTTATGGAACTATTTGCAGTGCGCTTATATCATTTCATTTTCGACTCGGTTAAAGAGATTGAGATAAATTAGATAAAATTTCGTAATATTATATTTAAAAAACAATTCATAGTTTGTTTTTTTTTTTTAGTTCTGTCTATAGTACGTATGTACATACAACACAACTATAAATTTAAATTGTAACGCTCTATTTATTACTATTATTATGTAGTCATTCTAGTATATAGAGTACATATGACGTCAGAATCAAAAATAAAGTTGGAATCTCATATGTTATTAATATAAAAAAATTTGACGACCCGTATAAACATACAATATTGTTCCTTTCATTTATATGTATAGGCATATAATCATGTTTTGCTCTTTATGCTGCAATAGCCATGTATGTATAGTTTTAATTGGAAATTGTCGTTTTATACAACATGGCTATTTATGTATAAAACACATATATCGCGAGCAGAGGGAAATAATTGTTTCCACAGATAACTCCTACAATTTTAAAGCGGAGGCCCCTTTTTTAAATGTCATGAGGAAATTATGATAGTAATTAGTTGAAATAACTTTACATAAAATCTCATATATGTACATATTATTATAAAGTTGATATTAAGTTTTGGATTCAACGTATTGGGTAGACCATTGTTATATGTACTGACTGCGGAGAGTTTAACCATGCACGCAGACAATGGAATAGTTATCGAAAAGAGAGATACTGTCACAATTATGAGCCCGAAAATATTAAGTTTAAACATACTATGTTATATATATATATATATATATATATATATATATATATATATATATATATATATATATATATATATATATATATATATATATATATATATATATATATATATATATATATATATATATATATATATATATATATATATATATATATATATAATATACATATATATATACATATATATACATATATATATACATATATATATATATACATATATATATATATATATACATATATATATATATACGTATACATAAGTATATACAAATATGAAGACAGACTTAAACCAGCGTGCATAGCGAAACATACATCATCAATTACTTTCGTTTGCTCTTAAACTAAGTGGATTGAGAATATATACATGTAGTGACAGTTAAATTTAATTTGGTGATCATATCAGATATTTAACATAACTCACTTATCATTGAATAATAACTAGAGGTTTTATACACACAATAAACGAACCATGTATGATAGAGAAATTTATAACGCCTCTGTAAATTATTTTTCAATATGTCTTTAAAAACTTGATAGTGAAAGCGGCAATATTTCCCAATATAATTGTGTATAAAACTATATACACATATAAAACCAACTTGTCGTCACAAGTTTCTAGATACATACATATATACACATATAAATATACATAAAATTTGAGATGCCCTTATAATAATATAATCTCACAAAAAAACTCCCTCCCTACAAACCTAAAATCTAAAATAAAAATAAAATTTTTGTGTTCATAACATTAAATGAGTATTAGTAATTCATACATAACTTTAGAGCAATGAAGAAAACAAAAACCACGATTAGATAAATCTATTTTTGAAAATTTTTTGATAGTTTTTAAATTGGTTGATTGATTTTAAAATCTATAAAGGCACCACCCTATTTTTATACATATTTTATATTTAGTATTTAGTATTTAGTATTTATCAAAATTCGAATAACTTCCGATCGTTTCACGCATGAATAATAATAATGTATATCCAATTAAATTTTAAACAACATCAATTTTACTTATTGAGATTCTGAATAATTCCAAAAATTCATCGGCGCGATCCTCTAAGCATATGCGTGAACTTTATGCGCATTGGTAATCATTATAACATATACTTGTACACAATCTCTGCATTCATCTTTGTTGTTTGCTTTTCTCTATATACGAAATACCTAATATCTATACATTATTATCATCTTATCAGAATTATTATTAATACGTATTAGAGAGAGAGAGAGAAAATGTCAACGACACTGAATTCCATCCAATTGATTGTTTTTATTAACTTGTTCTTGTCATCATCATAATGTGATAACTTTATGACTTTTTATGAAGAAACATATCAAAATATGCGTTTTTGAATCTCTCTACCATAATGTGTAAAAAAAAACATGTAATTTGTTATCATCAAGTCGCCTATTTCATATTTAATTAAAATTATCTAACGTAACGTTGACTGATATGGCTGACAAAGTTTTAAAGAACCAAACTCAAATAATAGTTTGCAATATATTATCTGAACATTGGTGGTTAACATGTGTCATGTCCAGCATTTTAATAAGAAAGATAATACAAAATATGACATACGAGTTAAACCATTTTGAACACGTTTTTAAAAAACAAGCTTCTGAAATAAATTAATTATGAATTCAGAGGCTTTAGTCGTATACTACTAGTTTT
Source organism: Tipula unca (assembly GCA_951394425.1). Taxonomy (NCBI): domain Eukaryota; kingdom Metazoa; phylum Arthropoda; class Insecta; order Diptera; family Tipulidae; genus Tipula; species Tipula unca. Next base: position 104,066,546 of record OX596381.1, read on the forward strand.
ATTATAATTTTACTTTACGCAAAATGACTTAAACCTTACCAACCAACTACTTGCACAGCCATTATCTTCATGTAAATGGTTAAATACGCTAAAGGAAAAGCCAGTACGGACTACAAACGAATAAAAACCAACAAAAGTTAAAACTTCAATATAATACAACTTTGCTGTTGCATAAGTATTCGTAATGAATTCAATTTTGTTGAGCTAATCTCCCGAAATATAAAATTATTAGGTTCAAAACAAAATTTAAACAAAATTCTTACGACAAAAATGATTTCATTAATTTTACGAGATCTTGAGTTGATTAATTTTTCTAAGACTCTCGTTTTTCTTATAATTAATCACGACGAGCAGGCGAATTGATGATAATGTCGATAATAAATTAATATTTCTATTATCATAAATTTGTAAATTAAGTTTAAGCCGATCTGCTTACGGAATTATTTATTAACAGCAATACGTTATGTATGCACATAATATAATATACATAGTTATATATTCAATTTATATACAAAAAAAAGTATTATCACACAAAAATTGTATGTAAGTTAAAATGACTTCACTCATAATAGTTTTGAGGTTTTTGTGTATACATACATATATTCCCCTCGATATTTTTATTTACATTTATTTTAAAAAGCTAATCTTTTATTTGAACAATATACAAAAAAAGTAGTGTGTATGTATAATGAATGGAACTACCTGTCCATTATTCTTGTATTTTATTTATATAAATATATGTATGTTTATATTTTTTTTTTTTTTTTGATGTTCTCCCTTTATATTAAATAATAGACTGGCACTAAGTATTGAGAAATTCACCTTTCTTTAATTTATGGAGAGGAATCTACCTGTAAATCAACTGTGAATTTCTATCAAATGAAAATGCGATCCGAAAGATTTCATTAATTCGTAATTTTTACAATCCTCAATTTGAATACGTACATATATGAGAATCTAATTTGAAAATGACAAGCCTACTAGAAAAGGTAAAGGTACACAAGTAGCTTTGCTCAGTGAATTAGCAATTAATTAGTCCTTTATATAAATAATACTTTTAAAATAACTAAAAATTTGTAAACACGAGTAATAATTCTAATTAGGCTGCAGACCAATTCGCGAGTAAACCGTTTACTTTTGTGTCCTCGGTTTGCCCTATTTTTGCTCGCGAATTATTTCGCCGCCTTAATAAGTAAAATCATAATATTTTGAACACGCCCAGACAAATTGTTAAAATATTGTAACAAAATCAATATTTGAATTAGTAATAATAAAAAAACAATGACCAGCCATATGTGAGTTAATCATTTTTTTATCATGCCACTGAAGTGTTTAGGTTAGGTTAGGTCCTACTCTTACTGGCCAATTTTATGTAATATAACTTAGACCAAACGAAATGATATTACACATAATATGGTCATACCCGATAGCACGAGAGAAAGTGTGTGTCCAAACTTCGGCGCATGTTGTTGTTATTTAATTAATACAGAACTAAGTATGTGTATGGCCCGGATGCAGTCCGGCAAATATTTAATAAAGTTGTGCTTTAATAAACACTAATTTAAAATATGGATTAAAGTGTGCGCACATTTTATTAGGGCTATATAATCCAAAATTCTACTCAAATTGAGTAAACTAAGTTTGAATAATATGTTTTGTTTAATTAAGTAGAAACTTACTGAGATCAGAAACCTGTATCCAATCTATAGACATTTTATGGCATGTTTGATCAAAATATACCGCCCGGTTTCAACAAAATTTTATAAGCATATACCGATTACCGATAATTTACAATACTCTTGTTCAGAGAGGTTGAATATAAATTACTACACAGCTGGTCAAATCAATAACATACAATTCGGCTATAATAACTCTTCAGGCAAATACATATTATGTAATAGCTATTCGGAAAGATGAAAAACTAATAAAAACCAAGTTAAAATGAAAAAGTACAGTTATAATTTGGTGGAAAATTTAAACATTGTTTTGTTGTGTAATAAATCAACAAATCGTTAAATTATTTGTGCATGCACAATAAAAATAATAGTTTAGCATAATAAAATGAATTGTATGTACAAATTATAAATATTAAAATTAATAGCATATTTAATTATTATTAGAATACGAATCATATTATGTTTCGTTTTGGAGTCCGAAATATATCTATCTGATTTAAAATCTGTATATAATTATTAAGATGGTATGTTAAATAACACAAAATATAACTCAAAATATATCGTCACGGCAAAATTCTTATTACCCATATTTCAGTTCTGATTCATAATTTCTATGAATCTTTGACTAACATCATAATTCTAAACTCTAAATAAATAATTTTAACAATAAAATGTATACAAAAATTCAAAATCCGAGTTTACATAAAATTAAAATAAAAACGTGGCCAGGGGGTAAAAAATTTCATTATCATTTAAAAAATATTAGTCAACGCTAAACGCCCTACAATTTCATTAATATTTATCGCCAGCATAATAAAGTAACCAAAAAGGACCATCTTATAAATAATATTATGTATGTACATATGTATATACTTATTTCGTTTTGGGATCAAAAATCCAAACTCTTATTGCTCTAAGGGTAATATGAGTCAATGACGTCACATTATCTACTAAACCGTAAACATCATCTTTTTCAGACTTAAATATTTTCTTGTGTATTTATAAAATAAATAGAAATACTTTAAACTACATATATTGTATGTACATATTGCTAACATATGTTTTATATCGAGTATATAATAAGTATACATGAGTATACAAACAAAATGAATGCTAATGAGAAAGATTTTTTTAGTATATGTATTTTTGTTTTATCTTAAATTAAATTTTAACATTAAAACATCTGAATGTATATACTATATGCAAATTCGAAATTTTAAAACAGAATGAGCGGACTCATACCATCGATCATTCATTGTACAAAATAAATGTATACATATGTAAATATGTATGTAGTTTAACATTAACAAAAGTTAAATGATAATAATTAAGCATGATTTAAATGAAATTTTCAATTATTATTAATAAATATTACGATAAACATCGGGCATGCACTTCTCAAGTACCCCCTAAATAGTACGCACAATTGATAAGTATCATACAACATATTTTTATGTTGACTAGGTCATTACATTGACAATTATAGCAATTTTTAATTTTGAAAACAAAATATTTCATATAATTTCACCATAACATGATCGCGTAATTCTAATTTGCGATTTTTATCAATTAAACACAGAAAAAATATATATATAAAAAACAAATGGCGGAAAAAATATAAATAAATAAAACAACTTTTTCATCGGAATGTACAATTAGGAATGTATTTGTTTTGTACATATATGTATATAAAAAAAAAGTGTCACTACTACACATACAACTGAAAATGATCAACAACATTTACACACAAATAAACCTGTTGCTATGTATATCGTATATGCATTCCAGTTTGGACATTTCGATCGTGATTTTTTTATTTTATGATCACCCATACATGTAAACAAGCGAGCAATGAATACAGTAAAAATAAAATTTAAATTCCGTTGACATATTTGGTTTTCATATTATATTATTTATATATACATAAGTATTAAAAAAAATGATTTTTTTTTCATTTCGAAAGTTTCACATAAAATAATCGTATGTATAACGTACTCGTAAGTACGTCGATCGAGAGACAGACACTCACCATCATCTAAAAGTCGTTCAACGTGATTGAAAACATTTGGGAATGCGGCAAGCTGTTTACGATCCTTTAGTAATTGGGCCAAGTAATCAGCAATGCTCTGTGTACTTTGCGGTGAATTATTATTATCACTGTGATTATTCATTTTAACTTAAATTTATTTTATTTTTAAGATCACAATATACAAATTGTCAGCTATATTTATTTTTATTTTCTTATATAGCTCGTATATATATTTACAATTTTTTATTTTTAAATTCAAAACACTATTTTAAATAACTACTTTGCATTTCAATAATATTTAATATATATATATATATATAAATATATAAAATATGTATATAAAAAAAAATATATTTCACTTCACGAGATACACTTTTGATCTTATAAAAATTTTATACAAATAATACGATTGTTGATCACTACTATTACTTTTTTAATCGAAAAAAAGGTTAATATTTATTAATTAAACAAAAATTTTAAACCACCATTTAGTTATTAATATTTCTTTCTATACACAAATGGGTTAAGAGCTATAAAGTAAAATGAGAAATACTTTATATTTTATTTATTTTAATTTAATTATTAATTTGCTTTAATATTTTTATGTTAAGTCAATCGCACGATCGAGAAGCAACTAGCTAACTAAAAAAATATGAAAAATGAAACAAAAAAAAAAAAAAACAGAATAATAATAAAGTTCAGTGATTTAAAAATAAAAAGAGAGGAGAATGATACATAAACAAAATGGCCGCCTCCACTTTATTCCATATAAATAATTTATAACAAACTGTAGTCGTTTCGTTTTCACCCATTATAAATCGTATGAAACGAAAAATTACAAAACGAGATCATAAAATAATGCATCAAATTTACTGTGTACATATATAACACGTTGGCGGTCAACTGTGTTTTTTAGGGTTATCAATTTATATGTGATTAGCAGCTCAGATGTTTTTTACGATAATAATTTTTGTTGATTGCAATAAAATGTGCTCGAAGAAAATATCACATTACAAATAATCCAATGCATATGTATGTATATAAATTATATAGTGATCTCGTTTATATGAATCGATCGGCTTAAGTTCGTAAATACATATATCTGTTTCCGTTGGTCTCGTCGATCTACCCACGTGTATTCTATGATGCGTAAAGAAAATTGTTTTTGTTGTATATGTTGTGTATATATGTATGTATGCGAATTAATTACATAATATATTAAAAATATGTACAATTGTAGTACCTTACATTGTACTGTACATACATATGTAATGTACCTACTACCTACATACGTACATACATCATACATAAGAAAGTTCACAAGAGAAATTGATAGTTTTTCAATTTTCTTTGATTTTCGCTCTACTACAATTTAGATCGAAAAGGATTGAATTTAATTTTATGTTTTTATTTTGTAATAATTTTCATTTTCTTTTTTATTTATGTAAGTGATAATGATATGTAAATTTGTAAGATAATGAATGGTTAATATGTACATGATACTACGATGGCGACTAGGCAAGGTAGGATTGATCATTGCCTCAAATTTGTTCACGTAAATTCGAAGAATTTTTTAATATGAGAAATAAGCATAGTTTTAGTTACTTTTATTAGAATACCACCACTTATATAAATAATTACTTTAAGTATCAAGTCAAATTAATAGAACATAGAACAAATGTACATATTAGATATATTTTAAATTTGATACAGAGATTTAAGAATGAATGGATCAGAACAATCTTAACAGTTGCGTACGTTCCGTACGCATATAGTGTTCACCTTGGCAACAATTCAATTAATTCGCCCCAAATACCAGAAGCGAAACCTATAAAGATTTACATTTAATCACGTTCAGAGATAATCTCTTAATGACTGATCGACCATCTGCAAAAATTAATTTAAATCAAGTTGGAGATGTCGCGAGAATCACGCCAGAAATCCCATTTTAGAAAACCCAAATATTTTATTTTTTTTATACTTGGATTTGATTGTGCCAATTTGTGCCTTTCGCTAAAAAATTTGTGCACGTGATTATCACACCAGAAAACCCCTATTATTCCTTTAATATATTACTTACATTTCTTAATATATTTTGGATGTGCCACATTGTGCGTCACTAAATTATTTTGTCACACACTATACAATGACTAGAATAGTCCAAAATCGGCCAACTGTAAACGCAATATATCTCAATACAAATGTTTTATATGATCAAGTCACAGAAAAGATTTCAGAAAGCCCAACTTTTATCATGGAACTAATTGAAACAAACTATAATACATATTTATTGTATCACGTTAGTGCATACTCTACATTGGCTAGAATCGGCCATAGAGTATCCAGAAAATATTAAATTTACGGTTTTCTAGAAAAGTTGTCAATTAGTTCCGTGATACAACTACTCCAGCACACCGTAAATTTGATATTTTCTGGATACTATATGGCCGATTCTTGCCAATGTAGAGTATGCACAAACGCGATACTGGGTCAAAATGTGTGTTATACTCTGTTTCAATTAGTTCCGTGATAAAAGTTGGGTTTTCCAGAAATCATCCATACGACTACTCTAGAAAACCGTCAATTTAAAATTTTCTGGATACTCTATAGCCGATTCTAGCCAATGTAGAGTATGCACATACGCGATACTGGGCCAAATATATATTATAGCTTGCTTCAATTAGTTCCGTGATAAAAGTTGGGTTTTCCAGAAATTATCCATACAGCTATTCCAGAAAACCGTAAATTTGATATTTTCTGAATACTCTATGTGCGATTCTAGTCAATTTAGAGTATGCAAAATGCGATACTGGTATGTAATACACCAAAATGTGTATTATAATCTGTTTCAATTAGTTTCGTGTTAAAAAATGGGTTTTCCAGAAGCCATCCATACAACTACTCCAGAAAACCGGAAATTTGATATTTTTAGGATACTCTATGGCCGATTCTAGCCAATGTAGTGTATGCACAAACGCGGTACTGGGCCAAAATGTGTATTATAATCTGTTTCAATTAGTTCCGCGTTAAAAGCTGGGTTTCCCAGAAACCATCCATGCAACTACTCCAGAAAACCGTAAATTTGATATTTTCTGGATACTCTATGGCCGATTCTAGCCAATTTAGAGTATGAACAATCGCGGGACTGGGCCAAAATGTGTATATTATTCTGTTTCAATTTGTTCCGTAATAAAAATTGGGTTTTCCAGAAATTATCCATACAACTACTCCAGAAAACCGCAAATTTGATATTTTCTGAATACTCTATGGCCGATTCTAGCCAATGTAGAGTATGCACAAGCTCGATACTGGGCCAAAATGTGTATATTAGTCTGTTTTAATTAGTTCCGTGATAAAAGTTGGGTTTTCCAGGAATCATCCATACAACTATTCCAGAAAACCGTAAATTTGATATTTTCTGGATACTCCATGGCCGATTCTAGCCAATGTAGATTATGCACTAACGCGATACTGGGTCAAAATGTGTATATTAGTCTGTTTTAATTAGTTCCGTGATAAAAGTTGGGTTTTCCAAAAATTATCCATACAACTACTCCAGAAAATGGCCGATTCTAGCCAATGTAGAGTATGCACATACGCGATTCTGTTCCAAAATATGTATTATAGTTTGTTTTAATTAATTCCATGATAAAAGTTGGGCTTGCTGAAATCATTTCTGTGACTTGATCATAAAACATTTATATTGAGATATATTGCGTTTACAGTTGGCCGATTATGGCCTATTCTAGTCATTGTATAGTTAATGTGTGGCAAAACAATTTCATGATGCACAATGTGACACAACCGAAATATAATAAGAAATGTAAGTAATATATTAAAGGAATACTATGGGCTTTCTGGTGTGATAATCACGTCAGAAAACCATTCGTATTTCTTAAAGTATACCATGCACACATTTTTTAGTGAAAGGCACAAATTGGCACAATCAAATCCAAGTATAAAAAATATAAAATATTTGGGTTTTCTAAAATGGGATTTGTGACGTGATGCTCGCGAAGATGTCAGATATAATGACTAGAGCTATAATTTTCATGTAACACCTGTGCATATATAGGAGATATTGAGCAAAATTAAAACATTCCACTACGTCATTAACAAATTTTGAGAAAAGTAATAACCCTTGGGGTTCCGTTGTTATAGGGAAAAATGTGACGGGCTTATTTATAAGCTATTTGAAAATGAAGATATGATTTGATCTCACTCTTTCAGTGCAATGTTTCTAAAGAATGGATGGGATATCATCATATCCTTTATTACAAACAATCGAAAACTTCGTTATTCGGAAAAGTTGGCTATTTATAGCTATTAAAAGAGTTCATACGTTATGGATGAGTAATAAACGGATTCAAAATAAGCAGCAAATAAATTGCAACCATCGAATTGCAAATACTAGAATGACATGGCAGACGGAATCCCAATCATAGCTTTCTTTTACTCTTCATGTGATTTGACATTATATGTTACATTGAATATGAGAAATTAACTCATTATAGATACGCCAAATTAATGTTCTAAACTTCCTACGAGCCGAGTCAAACTGTGAGTAGTGGAGATACCATGTAACCGTATAACGTTATATGTGAAGAATAATTCATTTTTGGAGAGACTATTTTCACTATTTATTGTAGAAGGCATATATATTGCTTTTAATCTTACCGGTGAACTGTAAAATATTCTCGCCCAGAGCTATTTCGATATCATAATTACATCAAAAATTAGAATTTTGCGACGTAGAGATTAGAATGATTGGTGGTGTCCATACTCCATACTTATATACCTAGTACCTACATATAATTTCATAATTTTGAGCTAAAATTGCAATTTTTGAACTATTTTGTGACTTTTATTTTTTATTAATTTTTTAATCGAATGTTGATTTTTTATTAATGATTTTGCGTAATAAGCCGGCGGTTAACATAAAAGTACATAGTTTATCTTATTCCCAATAAATATTCCAAAAATGGATAAGGAAGTATTCTAGTTCCATTGAAATTGGTTGTATTTCAGAATCGTACCATATCAAACCACATTACAGAATTGCATTTCTATTACTCGAACCGAATTGTGTCAAATTCGGTTAAGCAATACCGAAATATTCCAATATCAATTCATAATAATATATTAATTACCATTTCACGAAATCGTTAATGTTATTACATTAATACATTTTGGGGGCACACAAAACTCATAATATGGATCTTTCATCCACACACAGTATCTGTTAAGAAATCCGCATGTATAATAAACTTTTTCAGTTCTTGAAAGTTTGACCATACTGCGTCAACAGCAGTTTTATAACATCCTTAATTCGAACAGCACTACTTCTTCAAAACTGCCAGGTTCTGGTTAGGTCCACTAAAAGGAGAAAATAACGAGTTTTCAGTTTTACAACTGATATCATATATAACTATAATTTAGATCTAATATATGTAAGGTTAGGTTAGGTAAGGGTGGCCGTCCTAAAGGACTAGCATAGACACAAAAATTGGTCCGTAGCTGTACCACATTTGAGTTTCCTCCTTCACTCGCTAAACCATCCTGAGCTCACCAAGAAGCGTTTAAAGTCACGGATCTCGATCTTGCTAAGATCCGTGAGGTCATTCAATGGGGAAGTTCCCATAAATTTTGTTCTGCTGTACGCTAGACTAGGACAGGTGCAGAGCAGATGGAGTACGTTCTCCTCCTCCTCCTCATCACCACAGCTGCGGCAGAAATCGTGGGCTGGGACACCCAGTCTGCTCGCATGTATCCCAATGAGACAATGTCCCGTTATAGCTCCTACGACCATACCAATATGGTGTCGTCGAAGCGATATCAGTTGGTCTGATCTAGACCGGTCAAGACCAGGCCAGATCTGCCTCGTTATTACACACGAACCGGCGTTAGACCATCTGCCGTTCGTTTCTTTTATAGCTTCTTCCAGAAGCAGCAGTTTACATGAAGCAAGCGGTATTTTTATATCCCGCTTACTTTGGTTTATTAGGCGTGCTGTACCCTTGCGGGCCAACTCATCTGCCATTACATTCCCTGCGATATTGAAATGCCCTGGCACCCACGTCAAGCGGATGTTGAACTGATCAGCCATCTCATTTAAAGATGCCAGACAGTTCTGGGCTACCTTCGACGTCAGGGAGTATGATTGTAGCGTTTTAATAGCAGCCATGCTGTCCGTAAAAATGCGAATATCCCTCGTAGATATTACATTATACTTCAACCAGTCCATGACTTCCATTATCGCGATCAGTTCAGCTTGAAAAACGCTGCAAAAGTCGGGAAGACGAAAAGAGAGGTTAACCCCTAGTGCCTCACAGAATACCCCGCAGCCAACCCCTCCATCCCTTTTTGAGCCATCCGTGAAGAAGCTTAGCGCCTCATTGTCCATAACCGTTTCGTTCACCCAGTCCTCTCTGGTGGGAAACTCAGTTTGGAATTTCATCTCAACAGATGGCAAAGGAATAGCATAGTCGGTAGCTTCCGGAATACCCCTGTTGCATAGGATAGATGAGTGCCCTGCATTATTACAGGTCCACATAGATATGGATTTGAGCCGAATGGCTGTGCAAGATGCATGCTGCTCGGCCGCAATATCCAAGGGAGTAAGATGAAAGAGAATCTCCAGAGCTTGAGTAGGTGTGCTCCTGAGAGCTCCACTTATACACAAGCAGGCCGTTCTTTGGACTTTCATCAATAGTTTGAGGTTGGCCATAATTTTTAACGCTGGCCACCAGACAACAACCCCATACAGCAGTATAGGTTTGACCACTGAAACGTAGAGCCAGTGTACTATGTGGGGCTCCATACCCCATCTCTTTCCAATGGCATTTTTGCAGGAGTAGAGCGCTATAGTAGCTTTCTTTACTCTCTCTACGATGTTTGGTTTCCAGCTTAGCTTGCTGTTCAAAATTAGTCCGAGGTATTTTGCTCTATCCGTAAAGATCAAGCGAGTACCATTTAATATTGGCGGGTCACACTGAGGAAGTTTGTGCTTCCTGGTAAAGAGGACCAGCTCTGTTTTCTGTGGGTTTGCGTTCAATCCGCAGCCGCGTGCCCACTCAGAGAGATAGCCAAGCGCGCACTGCATGCGCTCACTCAGCGTACTAGGATATTTGCCGAAGACCGCAATAGCAACGTCATCCGCGTAAGCAACCACCTTGAAGCCTTGTCCTTCCAGGTTTAGTAACAGGTCATTTATGACCAAGTTCCAAAGAAGAGGGGATAAAACCCCACCTTGAGGTGTCCCTCTGCTCACGTATCTGGCGGCAGACGTCCCACTCAGATAAGCTGTCACTATCCTGCCTCTAAGCATATGATCTATCCAGCCTCTGAGTGACCCGTCTACCCCCAGACACGCAAGGGCCCGAGTGATTGCCCCCGGTCTGACGTTGCTAAAGGCCCCCTCTATATCCAAGAAGGTTACCATTGAATATTCCTTATATGCAAGTGATTTCTCAATCGGGCCTATAAGGGAGTGGAGAGCTGTTTCCACCGATCGTCCCTTACAGTATGCGTGTTGAGATCCCGACAGCTCGCCCGGCTTGATTGAGCCTCTAATATGAGCCTCTATTAGTCTTTCCAGTGTTTTCAACAGAAAAGAAGATAAGCTTATAGGCCTAAAGTCTTTGGGATAGCAGTGAGAGCTCTTTCCCGCCTTAGGTATAAATATTACTTTTACTTCAGTCCACTTTCTAGGAATGTGACAGAGTTCTAGGCTGCCTTTGAAGATAACTTCCAGCCAGGGTAGGGTTAAGTCAATAGTTCGCTGGATATCCGCAGGGATAACGCCATCAGGTCCTGCCGACTTGTATGGCTTAAAGCTGTTTATTGCCCATAGGATATTCCGCCTTTTTACTATATGACTTACGGAGTCTATACCCCTATTTATCATGAGTCTCTCCGGAGCTAGTACTGAGCACTCCGGGAAATGCGTTTCTAGTAATAGCTCCAGGGATTCCTCACTACATGTAGTCCATGAACCATCCGGTCGTTGTAAATAGCCCGGAATGGAAGGACTAGAACATAGTACTTTGCGTAGCCTGGCCGCCTCCGAGGACTCCTGTATATTGCCACAGTAGAGCCTCCAGGCTCTCGTTTTGGCTGCTCTTAGCTCGTACTTATAGGTTTTCAGGACTTCCTTATAACAGTCCCAATCCGCAGCAGCATTTGTGTGCCTTGCTCTCTTGAACAATCTCCTGCATTTCATACGAGTACCTTGGAGCTCTCTCGACCACCAGGGTGGCCGAGATTTACCCAAGGGCCTACTGATAGGACATGCACCTAACATGGCCTTATTAAAAGCATCAGATAGCCTGATTACTAGAGCATCAAGCTCCTGTGTAGATGCAGGAGGGTTTGGAACCGATACCGGTAATAAGTTACCCAGAATGGTTCTGAAACACTCCCAATCAGTTTTCCTCCTATTTCTGAAGGATGGTTTGCTAGTGGGTTTTGTATCCACTTCGTACTGGAGATAACAATGGTCAGAAAAGGAATGGTCTTCGGACACTTTCCAGTTCAGTACCCTCTCCTTAATAAAATCCGAGACAAGTGTGATGTCCAACACTTCCTGTCTATTTTTAGTAATAAAGGTTGGTTTGCAACCGATATTACATATATTTAGGTTAGTACTTAAAATAAAATCAAGGAGTAACTCACCTCGCCTGTTTATATCTGTACTTCCCCAGATTGAGTGATGCGCATTAGCATCACTGCCCATGATGACTCCTACCTTTCGTTTTCGAGCCTCCATTATTGCACTGCGCAACCTACCTGGTGGTATATCCTCCTCCTCGTATGGTAGGTAGGCTGATATTAGCCAGAGATTTTGCCCACCCATCTCAATGCTAGCCACCACTACATCAGCGTTGCTGTAATTTAGTAGAATAAAAATATTCAGATTATTTCTAGCGAGAATGCAGGAACGTATCTTACCCTCATTTTTCGCGTGTAGTAATTTATATTTGGGAGTTCTGAGGCCAAGCACCCGGTCACCATTGACCCAAGGCTCCTGGACCAGAACCACATCAATGGACTCAGATTCCATTTTTAGCAGAAGGGCCGCCGAGGTGGCTTTACAGTGATGGAGGTTGATCTGAAGGATCTTAAGCATTAGATATTGCTTCCCTCCACCACTGTTGAGTCAGACTCCTCTGACGTCGATTCGTCCGTTTGGAGCGCACAGCTTAGTCCCAATGATCTCGAAATCTCCGAGTCCAGGGATAGTGTCTCCTGAGCGTCCTCCGGGATGCCGCGGACTTCTGGGTCACCAACACCAGGCGGGACACCACAAGTGGTTTCCCCCCCTGCTGCAGGTGCCCCAGCTCTGTCAGCCTCATCACGCTTATAGATTTTGAGCGTAATCGCTCCAAAACCATAGCTGATTTGGCCTCCAGTTTTTGCCAAAGCACCCACGGATTCTCTGTCGATGATAATATACATATGTAAACCTCATTTCGCTTTCCTGATCTGTATTTTGTCACGTGTTTATGTTTGTCAATGTTGAGAGTTCTAATCACATAAATAGAAGATTTAAACTGCCAAGCGGCTTTGAAAATGTTTTTTTGGCTGATATTGATATTATTCTTTTGAACACTAATCCGAAATTCATGACTTCCAAAAAAAGACTAGCTCCATTCCAGTTTGCCATATTCTTGAACATTATGCAATAAATATTGAAATGTTCACGTAATATTGAATCTAAATATACCTTGCAAAATTTGGAGACCAGCGAAAATTTCATTTCACGTCAACTGCGCACCCAAATAGAAAATAATTATCGGTTAAATCCCAAATATTTTTTCAATCAAAAATTGATTAAAATTAAACTTAATGTGTTAAATTACTTTACGCTAAAGTCGATTTTGTATTTTTGTTTTATTGATTACGTGTTTTCAAATTGGTAAATGAGGTGCATTGGATACTTTTGTACGGCGATAAATAGCGACCAAACCATTTGAACGAATGATAGTACGAATGATCTGGTAAAATTTTAGAGTAGTAAATTCGTATAGTATGCAGGTTTATCTGCAAGTCCAGAGATTATACTATATTATGAATGGGCTAGAAACGAGGAGGCTGTTGATCCAAATGCCGGTAAAAACGCCGGATCTTATATAATAACTTTGTTCATTTATTTTATCTTTAATTATTTTGTTTAATTATTTGAGCACTAATTATTTAATTGAACTAATTATAATAAATAATAATAATAACAGTGTTAAAGGCCATTACTGGCCCCTTACTGAATCAACAATCTGGCTCCAACGGTTTCGATCCTGAGCTTGGTCTTCATACTGTCTTAGACAATCTGAAGAGGCCAAGTCGTTCTCTACATCGTGGAGCCATCGTCGCCTGCAACGACCTCTGCGCCTACCATATGGTGACTCTCCTTTCAGAGATCTCTTCATCAGATCTCTGATCTCGAAATTGTACAGAGCTCGGTATGTACCATCTATTTCGCGTTTAGGGCCGTAAATCACACGCATGATTCTTCTCTCAAATGTAAGGAGCCATCTCTCGTACTCATCCGTCAGCGCCCAACTTTCACATCCAAACATAACAACGGGCCTGATCAACGCTTTGTAAAGCTTCAGCTTCACGGCACTTGATAAGTGAACTAATTATATGTTTGAATTAATAAGCATATTGGTTTTTTCACTTTATGAGATAACGAATTAATATTTTTTAACATAATATTTTTCATAAATTTAATAGGAAATGAATTATTGACCAAAATATAGTGGCGAATTTAGCACAAGATGTTCCGTGCCGCTCGTGATGTTTTTGATCTTCAAATAATACACAAAGTATTACATTTCAATTAATACAAAACTAATTTGACTGGGCTACTGCTCTATTTTTAACGCGTATTTCAGGCTTTTTCATAAATAATTTGGGATAAGATCGAAGTAATCAATGGCACGCTGTTCCAATCAATAATTTAGATGACCATTCGAGGTTGGGCTTATGCGGATTTCTCACGGAAAAGGGATTTGTATAAAATATTTTATTAAAATATTTTGGAAACATTTAAAATGGAAGTACATATGTCAAAAAACATTTCTGCGTATATTAAATATTTCGACAAATACGGTGCAAAGGATCGCCAGAAATTTTTTTAATACTGGATTATTATCCAAAGAAAAGCGTGGTGGAGGTAAACAGTAAATGAAATATTCGCAAAAAAGAGCGTCTGTAAAACTCTGTATAGAGAAATTAAATTGTTTACAGTCTCATTACCGTCGTGCTAAAAGCACTCCTCAATAAATACAATATTTAATACGTATAATAACCAAGTTCCAGAGAACACTTTAAAAGTAAAAAAACATTTTTTCGCAATATTTTTTGGCAACAATATACAACGTTGGCTTTGGGGCCCCATCTTCCGACATTTGCTCTCGCTGCAGTGAGTTATTTGAAAGTATCAAACGGGAAAAAAATTATCAGGAAAATGTATGATTGCAGATTCAAAAGAGAGCTAAAGCTTTCTTTAAACAACTTAAAGAATAGTCTTCTGAAATGATTACATTTTCGGATGGTTGCCAAAAAAATTTCGTAAATCCAAAAATAGAGGATCAGATTGCGTATTATAGCCGACAACTTTATACGTACAATTTTACTGTTGTTAAAGGGTCTTCAAACACAAAAATGACAAGAGAAAATGTTTTCATTTATACATGGATGGAGTACGAATTTCATAAAAGGTCGAATGAAATATCATCTGCTGTTTATTACAAGGTAATTTCAAGCGACCTGTCATCTGTCTGTAAAATAAGGCTTTGTGCCGATAAATCCACAATGGCTGTTATGGTCACATTTTTTCTCAAAAATGAAGCTCCTTCAAACATAAAGAGTGTCGAGTTAGCCTTCCTAGTTAGAGGCCATTAAATTCTTCCGTCGGATCTTTGGGAGAATTGAAAAAAAAAATTTAAAAAAACACCAGTTATCACAGCTCCTCAAGATTATTTAAATGTATTTAACCAACACGGAACGGTATGAAATGCAATAGTCACACGAAGAATTCAAATTCTCAACGGCAAAGAGAATTTTCATCGAGAAGGAAAATAACTCAATAGCAGTTCGTGGAGAAATGAATTATAATGTTGATATGGGATTGAATAAATCGGTTTTCAAACGAGGAAAAGGTATTAATCGTAACACTGTTGCATCAAATAATATCTACTATAACAAAAGGAGTTTCTATTAGTGAAGAAAAATAATATATACAATTATATGTACATACATACGAATGTATCTATATAGTACATACATGAAAACAATTTTGTGTTATAAAAATTGTGTAGATGTTATTTTTACCTCAACCGCCGTTCATTATTATCCAATCCTTAATTCTAATCTAAACGTACAAAACAATTTAAATCAAAAAATTTAAATCTAACTTCAAATTCAAAATTATAAAAATTTAATTAAAAGTGTCATGGCAAAATATATTAGTTATATACATATATGTATATTTACAAAATACATACGACATAATAAAAACAAAAAGTTAAATTCGAAAACAACAGAAAAACATAAACTTAGCGTGGGCCACCCAATCACACTCTATACAAAATACATAACCATTATAATAGCTTAGAGAAATTGAATACGTACGAAACTATGTACATTGAGGTCGGTTGTCTTTTTAATGAAATTTTTGTTACGTTACACGATCGTAATAATATTGTAATTCCACTTCCGTTCTAGTAAAGCATAAAAATGAAACAACTTTATTGTGATTCTATTAAGATATTTTTTGTGTTGGTTTTTATATAAATTTTAATTACCTTCTTAAGTACTGTCGTTAGTTTAATTTAACAGCCCTACCTTTAAGCGATTCATGTTTTTCTTTTAATAATACATTTTTATTGGGAAACTTTACTAAGCAAATCATGGATTTCCGTTTTCGTTTTATTTTATAAATATGTGTACAAGTCGTGTGCTAATAAATTACTATTAATTGACTGTGGCGGAGTTTCATTATTTTGTTAGGCTATATATTATAGGTGCTCTTTACAAGGCTCAGTAAGTCAGTATTTCTTCAACCAATATAAAATTATCATCATAGTGACTTCTTCTTTTGTGTATGATGTATATTTTTGGTTGGTACGATAAACTTTCAAATCGGTATTTTTAACATGTGTGTAGTCAATATTGTTGTTAACCACCTACGATAAAAGACAATATGCCGCCATTTGGTGTGTGTGTCCCATAAAAAAATACCAAATATGGTTAATGCCATGGAAAAAACGTTGTTTTTTATTTTATTCAATTTTTTGTTTTATCAAAATTTTGCATGGTTGAAATTTTAACTTAAAAGTAAAAGCGCGGAAACTTAATTAATAAAAATCAATTTAATATTTTTATTTTTGGGATCCAAATTTGGCACTAGTTAATTGATGAGAATTTTTATTTCATATTTTGATTTTAGATTATCATGGTAGGTGGATTTGTTTGTATGTACTTCGTGTGTTGTTGTGCTATGGTAATTTAATTTAAAATTTGCCATATGGGAAAGAAAAACAAAGTTTACCACTGTGGCATTCAAAGGATTGTTAAATTGAAAACTGTTCCATAGCTGTATTTCGTTGAGAACAATTTAATTCTAATTTGTTTATACTATATAGTTATTTTGTCCCAACAAAATGCCTAAAAATTAATAATTATAAATTTAATATTTATTAAAATTATTTTAAAATCAATTAAAAAATTAAAACTCCGGCAATTCGTCAATTTCACAATAAAATCGATATTCTCTGAAATGTATTTTTTTAACACCTGGTGTTAGGTATCATAAATCAAAATCAAAACATAATTAAATAACTCCAAAATTATTTTTGAGTTATTAAATTCCGCTAATGAATTATTCAGTGCAATTGTTGTTGTAAAAATAACTGAAGTGATTGAAAATCAATATACCTATACGCTTATTCTATTACACACGACATTTTCGCCGCATTCGTATATCGTCTTCTATAATCGGCATGAATGTATATTCCACGTTTAATATTAGTGCTTAACACATTTGTTCAAATAAAACAAAATGTTTGAAATTTTTTTGTGATTATTGACATTTTGTATTTCACTCTTAATGTAAAAATCGATTACATTTACAAAAAAATCATCGTCATTATGATTATATTTTGAAATAGTAAACCCTAAATGTCCATAAAAAATTGTGCTAAACCGTAGTTTATTTTCTCATTTTCAAATTTTATAATTCGGTTTCAGTTTCAGTAACATGACATGAAGTTGAAAATTTACTTATGAAAATTTAAAACAGAAAATGATTACGGCTAAGCAATTAAGTTGAATAAACAGCACTATACCTGATAAATAAAACATATTTTCATTTTTTATGGCAAACCGTATACAATCGGCACCACAGGCCTGGTCTATAGTATATATATATATATATATATATATATATATATATATATATATATATATATATATATATATATATATATATATATATATATATGTATATATATATATATATATATATATATATATATATATATATATATATATATATATATATATATATAGAATATATATATATATATATATATATATATATATATATATATATATATATATATATATATATATATATATATATATATATCACGTTCTGCGTGCTGATCCGGAACGAATTGTGCAGCGATCTCTGAAAGGAGAGCCACCATATGGTAGGCGCAGAGGTCGTTGCCGGCGACGATGGCTCCACGATGTAGAGAACGACTTGGCCTCTTCAGATTGTCTTAGACAGTATGAAGACCATGCTCAGGATCGAAACCGTTGGAGCCAGGTTGTTGACTCAGTAAGGGGCCAGTAATGGCCTTTAATACTGTTTATTATTATATATATATATATATTAAATAACACTCGAATTATTAAAAATAATTATTAAAACAATATTTTGGAGATTTAACAAAGTATTATCGAATTTCCTAAAATTTTAGAAAAATTTCGAATTTTAAACATTATAAAAAATTTCTCAAATTTCTCATCTTACATATTTAAAAAATTAATTAAATTTAAAAAAATGTATTCTCTGCTGAACATTTGAACATTACAATATCTTTTCAAGAATCTACATTTTGAAAAATGGATTCAATTTTAAAATATTTCTCAATTTGAAGGATACTTTAATTTTTATAACACTTTTATTATTTAAATATGTCTCCGATGTGATTTA
This sequence comes from Tipula unca, assembly GCA_951394425.1. Taxonomy (NCBI): domain Eukaryota; kingdom Metazoa; phylum Arthropoda; class Insecta; order Diptera; family Tipulidae; genus Tipula; species Tipula unca. The sequence continues at coordinate 104,085,474 of OX596381.1, forward strand.
AAATTGGGTGAATTTTAAAATATGTATTAACTTTTTTTTCAAAAACTTTTTTAGAGAGTCAGTTTGCAACAAGGTTGCCAATATGCCAAACTCAATACAATACAAGACTGCCAGTTTAATTCAATATGTCATAACTACAGTATGAAATATCAGAGATGCATAGAGAATTCAACCAAATTTCGAATAAATTAAATATATTCTAGAATTTTTAAAATATAATGTTTAGTTTAATTTCATTGATCCAATTGATCCAAAATGAACCGTACATACACTGGTGATTCAGACGTGAGATTTGTAATCTCAAATTTAAATTTAAATTTTTCGGTTATGAAAAATTAATAATTTTTGGGATTAAATTTTAAAATTGGACAAATTTCGTAACCGAATTTCATTTATACGATTCTGAAGATAAACTTTAAAATACGAATTGATATATTTTTAAAATTTCAATATTAAACGCTCATGAAAATCTCCAATTAATTGTGAACATATTTTGAGTTTTAAAGCATTCCTCTAATTTTTTCCAATATTCGAATTTCACAAATTTAGAGAAAGTTAACTAAGGGAATTTTGGATGTTCTGGGTTCGAATTCAAATAGAGGCAGGATGCAAAATTTTCTCCAATTAAAGGTATTCAAAACGAGGTTGACTAGCTTCTACTATAATATTATATCAAAAACTTATTCTATCTATTTTAAAAACATTTATTACGGAAACAAGAAAATAAATTATTTGTCCCGAAAATATTTCACAACCCAACCACATGATGCATGATGATTCACATATTTTCAGATATACATATTTTATGTTACCATCATTTTAAATGTTTCATTAAACAAAAATTATGGCATATTCGTCATTTAAATTTTTCCATTTTCTTTCCATTTTTACTACTCGTATATTGAGGTCAAAGAAGAAAATTGTAAATAAATATAAAATAGGGAAAGACAAAAATATTGTAGCAAAAATCAAGGGAGTAGAAGCTAAAACACTTCAAGAATTTTTTTTAATTACATTTAAATTATAACAGTTATAAAAATATATTATTTATTCAATTCAGATAATATGTGCGCAATCAAAAGATGTAAAGAATTATGTACTCTTAATATGTGACTTTTCTTAGTAACTATATAGTGCTTATGCTCGGCTCACAAACGTTTGGCCAGTACATATGAGCCATCATTTTCGACAACAAAACACATATACGAGTAAGAATAGAGCAATAACGGCGCTGACGTTAAGAATGTGTATTCACATTAAAAACTATATTCAAGTCAATCATAACAGTAGTATATATAAAGATAAACATTAAAAACTATTAAAATTGAAAAAATCTACATTTCACAGATAAACAAAATTCTAAAAATAATTATTTTCTTAACTTTTCCGACTCACCTTTCTGTTTTGTATATTTTATTTTATACTATAGGGAAAAAAAATAATTTTTCTCTCGGAAAATTTTTCGAAAATATAAAATTTTATTTTTTGTTGATTTATATGATTTTTAAGTGAGCGACAGTGTTGCTCTTAGTTTATTAGACGAGTTGTTTTCTAATGCCAAAAAAAAAAAAACTAATTTAGACGTTTTGACGTGATCTTATTTTTTTTTTTATTGATCATCATAAAAGTGTATAATTAAAGAACTTTATGTTTTTTTAAGATGCATTTTTTATTTTTGAAAGTTAATTTTAACACCTACAATTTTTTATAATGAAAATATTTTACAATGTGACGTCAATCATGTATCATGTTTTTTCTCTATACGTATTCTAACAGGTATAATTTGTTGTAGAGTGTCGGTCTCTGGGATCAAGTTGTAAACAATTTTAATCATCCTTATTATATTTCACGCTATACGTCAAATGATCCTTAAATATTAAAGAAAGATCACCCGTTTACACATAACATAAAGAGGATTTGGATAAGTTCAGTTAGTATGATAGAAATTGACTCGGTTACAGACACCTGGTAGAGCCAATAGTTAGTAACACAGGACGATACAGTTCTAATCTACTTTTATAATTTTTTCCGCATAACTGGGATCTGAAATAAAATTTATTAGTTTGCTGGATCATACTTATGAGATACTCCTGAAAATTCAACTCAAATTAGTAACGATTTATCTACATTCCAACCTTTAATTAATAGTTTAGTGCCTCTTTTTCCAACCCTCGATATATACATATACACATTTACTCCTTGTTTATACTCCATATACATATCCAGCCAACCCACTTTTTTCATCCATACCATACAACTAACAATTAACTACCGCAAGACCAAACTTTAAGAATAAACCTACTGTTGACGTCGATAGTTGTCGATCATCCTCAACAGATGTCTCTCATTATTTTGTTACATATCTTTATTGAAATTATGCCTCGTTAAATCCTAAATTTTGAAATAAATTTTGTTATTGCTTCTATGTGATTTAAAATCTAAAAAAAATCTACAAAGCGTGTAGCAACTGGAAAATTAGAAAAATTAGTTCGTAGTGATCATCTAATGAATTAAGATCTGAAATTGTGAACTTTATTAGTGAGCATCTTGATTTACCAACATTGTTGGATTCCACCCTATAGTTTACATAGCAGACCTGACTATAAATCCAACCGAAAGTTAAAGTTTTTAATTTTTTTCTTCCTTTTTTCCCAAATTATTTGTTAAAATTTCTTATATAATATGTGCCTTAAATAATAACTTAACGTAGTTAAATAAACAGTTACAAGTTTAAATTAAAGTTTGCGATTTGTTCCAGATATTTGTCGGATCTTCGAACCGATGGCTTCTGAGGTAGTGCTGAGTGTATTTCCGCTATTTCAAAATCAAAAAATATCAAAATTACTGTTTGTTATGCCCGCACTGAGAACTGAGCTTCCTTCCTACCGGACAATGGTGAATATAATAGTGAAATTTTCGTACTTTACACTGGTTCACATTACAACAGCTTGCTTCCCCACTCGCCCTTAACCTTATCATCCAATTCTAGGAGTCGTTATGTTCAAAATATCACCTACACTATACTTCGTCCCATTCAACCCAGCACAAATTCTTACACACTTATTGATACGTCACTACCTGTTCCGTCTCCTGTAGTGCCCTTATCCTGTACCATTTGTTTTGGCACCTGGAATGTTCGCGGAATATATTCGAACGTAATTTGATCGATGGTATTTTACTCCGAAATAATATTTAGCATTCAAGAAAGTAACATCGGTGCGGGTGTCTGTTCAATGTCCCATTATACTTGGTATATTGCCAACGATCCAAAGGCCCGCAGGCATGGAGTCGATATAATGATCAAGAAGGATTCACTGCCGCCTTACGATTAATCGACGCCTATCTGGGTTATAACGATTCTTGGGATAAAAGGACCATTGGTTCAAATTTGTTTCACAGCGGGTCTAACGAATAAGGAACTTTCTTGCTAGTCCGACTCGACTTTTTGTGCACACAACCTCCGGCCGCCGAAAAAGCCTTATTACTTGGACCGATGGTCAGAGCTAATCCCAGGTAGAGCAGGTATCTTAACCCAAGGTAAAAATAATTTTATCTATGTTAATTTGAACAAACCTGATTCTTTCTACTCCGAACTAAGCGAACATCGTTTAGTTTGGAATGAATGTACTAACCGAAAGAGAACTGCAACGTTTCGCCTATACCTGTATCAGCATCCATCGTGGGAATCCCACCCACTTTCTTAGAGCAACGTCCTCCTACATTGCCGGTCACATAAAGTTGGGTCGCCCCTGTTACACCTGGAATGAGTCACTAAGGCAGGATTTAAGTTACTTTGGTAGACCTCATATAGAATGCGAGACATTGCTCCCTTTACCGTTACGTACTGAATTAAGGCAAGCGGCCAATGAAATTTAGGCACTTGATGAATCGGAATGTAGTGAGTCACCACAAGGGGATTGGGCCTGATTTAATTAGAAAAAATGTCCATAATCAAAATTTAATCATACCACGGGGGAAATACATTAGTGCAAAAAAAATAGTCCCCCATCCCCGCTTTGTAGGTGGGGCGGGGGTAACTTTTAAACTAAGATAGGAAGCCATATTTTTTATTGCATATACGGATTCTACGACTAAAAGTACGTATGATTAGAATGAAATATTTTGTTCGGTTCATGATAGTTGGCGTTGTATAATCGACGAAATTCAATTTTTTCAAATTTTCCTTCTTAGAACACACGCATTCGATTCTGCAATACGTTTGAAATAAAAAACATCACGTTTTCATTGGAAATACTCGAAATTCGTCATCAAAACAATTTATTCAGTTTTTTGTAATTGCAAAATAAACGACAAAATACTTTAGAATGGAGCGTTTAACTGTGCCAGAGAAAATTGAAACGGTTCTGGTTTATGGAGAAGCTGGCAGAAATGCTGATGCTATTTACGCTCAACGTTTTCCGGATAGGATTCGTTCACGTGCTTCATTTGGCCGTACTATCAAACAATTTATTACTGATGGAAATGTTCAACCGAAAAAGAGGACCCGTAGAGCAACAGTCACTGGAGAAAATAATGAAATTGCTGTATTGGCAGCAGTGGCTCATAATCATCATATTAGTACACGAGAAATAGTTCGCGATTCCGGATTGCCCCTCACCAGTGTTTGGAGAATTTTAAAACGGCACAAGTATCATCCATATCATGTGTCTTTACACCAAGATCTTCATGGCGTTGATTTCCAAAATCGGGCAACTTTTTGTCAATGGGCTCGTGAACAAATACAACAAAACCCCAATTTTTTTCGTTGCGTAATGTTCTCCGACGAATCGTCTTTTACAAACCATGGAACAGTTAATCGACACAACATGCATCATTGGAGTGTTACAAATCCGCACTGGCTTCGTCAAGTTGAACATCAGCGTCATTGGACTGTCAACGTCTGGTGTGGAATAATTGGCAACAAACTTATAGGCCCCCACATTATTGAAGGCAACTTGAATGGTCTAATTGTACCGAACCATTTTGGAAAATGAACTGCCAATATTACTTGAAAATTTGAGCTTAGAAGTGAGACGGAACATGTGGTTTCAACTTGATGGTTGGCCTGCACACTATTCGTTGATGGCACGTGAAATACTTGGTCGCTGGATCGGTAGAGCTGGTCCGATAAATTGGCCCGCCAGATCACCAGATATTACTGCGCCAGATTTATTTTTGTGGGGCTCCCTCAAAAACAAAGTTTACACACAAAAACCAACAACACGTGAGAACATGATTGAGCGAATCAGAAATGCGTGTGCTGAAATTCAACCAGACACACTTCTCAGTTGTGTACAATCATTTGAAATGCGGATTAATAAGTGCATTGAAGTCGCAGGCCATCATTTTGAACACTTATTTTAGATTTACAAAACTGAATAAATTGTGTTGATGACGAATTTCGAGTATTTCCAATGAAAACGTGATGTTTTTTATTTCAAACGTATTGCAGAATCGAATGCGTGTGTTTTAAGAAGGAAAAATTGAAAAAATTGAATTTCGTCGATTACAACGCCATCTATCATGAACCGAACACAATATTTCATACTAATCATACGTACTTTTAGTTGTAGAATCCGTATATTCAATAAAAAATATGGCCTCCTATCTTAGTTTAAAAGTTACCCCCGCCCCACCTACAAAGCGGGGGTGGGGGGACTATTTTTTTTGCACTAATGTATTTCCCCCGCGGTATGATTAAATTTTGATTATGGACATTTTTTCCGTAGAGTGGCTATTTTTCGAGATATTTGATCGTCTCAGTTTAAAAGAAACACCCGGTATATACAAATATATATATTTTAATTTTTTTATTTTTTTTTCATCATAAATCAAATAATACTACAATATAAGAGAAATTGCTGCAGATTTGCTTATCAAGATATGGCAGTTTATCGCAGTTCGGTTATATTAACTAGATGTCACCACTTTTTTTAACGAAAATTTTATAAATATTGTTAAAAAACGTTTGGTGCACCATCTTCAGGATATAACTTTATTTATTTGTGTCGATAACAGTCACGCGAGTTTACTATGGAAATCTGCAGTAATCTCCCCATAGTATTACAAGTCATATGTCATAAATTATTATAAATTAATATAAATTAAATTAATTAATTAACTCATCCACAAACCTGACATAACTCAATTACGTTTGACGTATTCCAATTCGTGCTGTTATTTCAGTCATATAATTAAATTTCTTATTTAATATTTTAAATTTCAACACTACACCTATATTTTAACACCAACCACACTGGCTTAAACTGTTTAATACTATTAAAATTAATTATTTTATATTGGAGATCAAAAACGCACATCTGTACGATATGACAGTTTTGATCATTCCCAATGCTTTTTATGTACAGTAATATGTACTTAAAAAGCGCATGAATTCTGTTTCGTTGAAATGTTTAAAGTTGTGGTAACCAGTTAACCAAACATTTCTAGATTGTTAGATATGTAGATGTTTATCAATGCAAAACCAATTCTTATCTTTTAATAAAAATGTTACTTAGTACTGACTACGCTACATTTTTAATTATACTTTTATGCTTTGGCCCAGTTTATAGTAAAGTGTATATAATTGTCCAACATTTTAACCTCTTGATTAGGTACAAATTTCTAGATTTTCGATAAGAATTTTATACTATTATCGTCCCCAATACTGGTAAATTGCAATTAGTGCTAGAACTGCTTTTTTCTCGAGGAAAAGTATTATTGAGTGATTGTGTGAGAAAAATTACCTTACTTGACAATAAAGGTGTGAAGAGATTTGTTCGGGAGTAATCCTTAAATCCGCAAATTGTTATTCATTAAATAATTGCTAATGAATGAGAAATTAAATTGAATTTAAATAAAGTTGGTTAATGTTGAGTGGATTATGAGGATAATTATAAAATATTTAAAATAATGATTTTGATGTCAAACTGAGATGTCAAAATTTTCGACTAAATTTTTAAGACTTTACAATTTTTGATTCTTAAGCTGATTGAGTCGAATTTCAAAGGTTATAATTTAGTTTGACGTGAATTTATTATAGTTATTAATATAAAATTACAACTTTAAACAGTAAACCAAAGAACTTTCTCAAGTTCAAATTAAAATTTATTTATCTTTTAGTGCGGAAATTATTTGCTTAATTGTTAAAATTGACACATTCATTTTGCTAAATATTATAGTGTTAAATAATTTTGGAAACTACTAGTTATTAGTTAAATAGTGAATAGGATTAACGTAAAATTCTCTCACGCCAGTATCCCTCTTTTAGTGCCCCAGGAATATTTGTTTTGCACAGTGAATTGTATTTTACATAGCCAAATTTGAATCATACCATGATACTTATTTGATACCAACAGTCTCAATTCTTTACGTTCCAAACCAAACATGATGGAATAAATATGAAAATAACGATCGATGATTCTCATAGCACATTTACGTGTTTGTATATTAAACTATATACGATTATCACTATTTTGATCTTTCGAACTATAAATAATCGAATTAATCCAACTTAAAACAAGAAACAATTAGCTCAATTAATTAACTGTTAATTATAATCTATTATGTATTTTAAAATCATACATACATACATAGTACCGTAGATAAAATCGATTAACGCCCACGAAATTTTCGAAATGTACTCGATCGATTGTATTTTTCATTTTTCTTTGTTTCACTAAATCTAAAATGATTTGCTTAATTTTTCATTTATCAGTATGCCAAGAGAGTGGGTGTTTCGGGTTCAATTGGGTTTTATCCCGCGAAAGCTAATTTCAAAGTCATGAGAACGAAGTTTAATTAATTAATCATATTTAATCGGTTATATTCGCTATACCGATGTTGGTACCATGAACTCGATATAATTTTTTAATTAAATAAAATTAAATTATTTATGTAATTTTATTTAATTTAAATTACAAATATGCTATTTTAAACGATATTTAAATTTTTTATAAGGCATTCGTGTTAGTATTTAGTACTAATAAATATTAAATAAGTTTGAATGTACTTAAAAATATCTTTAGAGTTAGAGCGAGTGAGAAATAATTGTTGGACATGACACCATCCTCGAAAATACCATATAAAATTCGATTTTAATTTTATTAATCAATTATAATATGTATGGACAACGATTTTGTATAAACTGTTTATGGAAGACAAAATATATTATCACTAATAAACAAAACTATACAATCATATGTACATACTAAGCCAATTCCGATAGATGGATTGTAGGCGGCTTCACCAGTAATAACTTCATTCATAAAAAAAAAATTTGGTATGTAGGATTTTTTAAATTTAATAAATAAAAATAAAATTTAAATTAATTTTTAATTTCTTTTCGCAACTCGACTAATATGGCTTGGCAAGTGGAGGAGTTAAAATCTCCCAAAAAGTCAGATATCCATATTATATGATTTTATTATTTTGTTGATTTTCTACGATTCATTTCTTAAATATAATATATTTTTTTATTTACATATTTTATTTACATGTGGTTGGTTAAGTTAAGGTGTTTGAATTCAAGGTCAGTATAGTTCATACAAATTTTGGCGTGGTATCGCTTTTATTTTTAATGTGAAGGTTTGGTATTTCAAATGGGGAGTTATACTACTTATAATTATTTAATTGGAGTACACAAAAACTATAATATTTTATTTACCCACAATACATATGTATATGTAATTGAACAATTTTGAAATTTGTTTTAGAAGTTTTTTAATCAAATTTTTAAGTTATAATGAATGATGTATCTCATACTTAGTATACATTGATATAATATTATTACTAAGTGTCGTACCCAAGGAACGGTTATTGCTGACCGATTGACATTGATAGCTTAGAATGAAGATCTGGTTATTGGTCTAGATTTCATATTGCCTTGTAATATAATATATTTTGGTTGATTTATAACCAATAATATATTAAGGTATATTACAATTAGTAAGAAGTCTTTTTTATATAAATAAAACTATAACTATAGATTTTATTTTTATATTATTATTTACCTTTCTTTTTTGTGGTAATTATTTTTTATTTTTTAATATCGATTTCGGGTATTACTCCCTTCTTCAATTATAAAATGTTACTCGCATTTTGTATTACTATTTAAGTATGGATATCCATTTTTTTATGTCTCTGATTTTAAAGAAAAGGAGACATTAGAAAATGGATATCCAAAACTTAAAAATTAAGAAGTCGATCAAATGAATAGCCATGGCTGAAGCTGTTATTTTAGGCGCATAGAAATAAAGTAAAATATCATGTACAATTTTTGAAGTAGGACTACGTCTTTGTTTAAAGGCGGATTCATGGTTCCGTTCATTTATTCCGGTAATATTTTTCTACCAATAACTTTCTTTAAAAATGACTAATCATTAAGTTGACAGGAAAAACTCGTCATTTTTAAGGAAAATGATTAGTAGAAAATAAAATCGGAACGAATGAATGAACGGAACCATGAATCCGCCTTAAGTTGTGGAATACAGAAAATGCAGCGAAAATACAAACGGAAGAGATGTCGAAATGCAACGCTTGTAGACTTCTGAAATACCAATTTCTATGCCGATTTGTATAGTTGTGTAAACTGTAAAAATCAAACAAAATTCAAATTACATTTGTGAACTTAAAAAATTCAACAAAGTTAAATTATAAAAATTTATTGGGATCGTATATAAACAGTAATGAACTTGATCCAACATCTAGACGCCATTTTGTCTTAAAGTCATAAAAAATATTTAATTAAATAAAATAATTTTATTTTCATATGGGCATAATATTGCGTCTATTTTTTGAATGGATGTACTTTGGCATTCTAGAAAAGTTCATTTTCGCAAAGATCAGGTTGAAAAATGGCCGCGATTGTGAGTTCGGACTGATCGGAAATTATTTTAATTTTATAATTTGATTTAGTTTGGGTGTGTTTTATTTAATATTTAAAATAAACAACTATTACAATTTAGTCACCTGGACTAATGAGCTTATTCTAACTTATTCTAACTTAATTTACTATGTTGTATTAATCTATGGCTTCTTCCCACTGGTTTTCCATAGTGTCTGATAAATTTTAACATCGTTATTGTGGTTTTTAGATCAGCATTACCCTGTTTACACTAGCAATTACACCAGCTCAAAACGTTTAGTTCGTTTGAGCATGCGTACAATATCTGTGTTCTTTCTTTTCTATATTTAAGCCATAGTTCTTCGCTTTTCTTTTTGACGTGTGTTTTCCATCGTAGTTTAGCATCTAGTGTCATGCCAATATACTTGGCCGTGTTGGCATACGGTATTATTTCTTGATTAATTGTAACCGGAATATGTTCGAGTCGTTTGTTTGTAAAATTGATGTGAACTGATTTATAGTAGTTTAGTTAAGTTTAATTCGCCATTTTTTGGTTCAGTTATGTATTTTGAGTAATAGCTAACTGTAAATTCTGAGTTGATTCTTTGTTGCTATCTCCAACAGCTAACAGTGTCGCCACAGTGTTGTTTTCTAATACAGGGAGATCATTAGTGTACAATAGATATACGACCGGACCTAGTACACTGCCCTTTGGTACTCCTGCCTTGATTTCTTTCAATTCAGAATAGGAATCTAATTTTACTCTAAAGAATCTATCTTTCAAGTATGATTCTAATATTGTAGTGAATTGCATTGGTAGTACAGTTCTTAATCTAAGAATATCGTTGAGCAGACATTTTTCTCCTCTATAATGCTCTTTCAATAACATTAGTTATTCTGTGTACTTGATCTAATGTTGAGTGTTGGTGGCGAAAACCGAACTGATGATTTGCAATCACGTTTTTCCTCTCAATTATCGGATTTAGCTTTTTTACTAATAACTTCTCAAAGAGTTTAGACATAACTGGTAATAACGATATTGGCCTGTATGATCCAGTTTTGTTTGGTTGTTTCCCAGGTTTAGGAATCATAATTACTTCTGCAATTTTCCAGAGGCTGGGTACATATTTCAATCGAAAGGCGGCATTTATAATATTGGTGAGCTTTAATAAAGCTTTCCTTGGTGGTTTTTTAATAATTTCTGCTGTGATAAGGTCCATAACCCGGCGCTTTTTTCGGATTCATATTTGTTTTTATCTCATACATGACTTCTTTTGGTGTTGTTCGTGGGATTTCTTCACTTTCCTGTACAACCTCTCCAGTTATTATTTCGGCTTCCAATGATTGGTCATCATGTAGTTCAAATATTTTTTCCAGGTATTCCAGGTTATTTCTGGCCCATTTTGTATCTTCTGTTCTGATTGGAGAGCAAGTTACTGATAGATTCGTCTCTCAGATCTTTGATTTCCCTTTTAAGTAGCTGAGTCAGATTGTTTAGCTTAGTTTTATCTTGAGGAGCTCTAGTTTGTTGCCATATTCTCCTTGCCCTTTTTTTTTTGCCAAGAGCTCTCTAATTTTTATAGGGTAGTTGTTTCCCTTAATTTTCTTTTTAACTTCAGGAGTGTTTCCCAAGCTGACTGCTGTATGTCACATATGTCACTTCTTTTTCTAATTGCTCCTCACTCCTTAGCGGAACCATTAAGTTAATTTTTCTTTCTAAAGGCGGTCTAAAGTATTCCCAATTTGTGTGCTTATTTACTAAACTAGGATAGCTTTCTTTTTGAATGATCCTTTCACTTAATATCAAAAGTATTGGGGAGTGATCAGAGCGTAAGTGAAGACTTTCATCTGTATGTATATAATTTACAGATTATTCTTCACTATAAAGAAATCAATTAGATCTGGTATTTTATTTGGATCAGTTGGCAAGTAGGTCGGTTTACCATTTGATAAGGGTTTACAACCGTATTTTCTGATAGAATTCAAGAGTTCTTTACCTTTAGTTGTTGTTAGTCTAGAACCCCAGTGAATATTTTTTGCATTAAAATCTCCTCCAATTACAAATGTTTTCCCGGGTGAATAGGTGATATGTTTTATAATTTCTAAATTTGATAATTGATTGTCTAGTGAAGTGAGTTTCAGAGATGAGACAGACATCGATTATCTGTGCGTCCAGAACCATTTGCAATTCCTGTTGGTGTTGCTGGACATCATGAGCATTCCAGCATAAAATTCTTAAGTTGTTAGAAATGATTTGTTCAGGGATGGCTCCCTTAGTGCTGTATTCTAGTTTCTGTAATCGCTGATCAAAAGTATTAAGTTTGCTTAAAATCAGCTTAAGCGTTTGATTTATGTCGTCTGTTTGAGGAGTTTTTCTGTCTGTTTTCGTTACTCATCTTTATACTTAAGCGTAAGATTTTTTGCCCACTTCTGCTTGAGAGGCTATCAACGCTTTACGCCTCTAACTCTCCTTTAAATGATTCAGGCCTGTTTATTCTAACAGTTTGCTTCTTTATTACATTTGTATTAGCATTTATGTTTTTAGTTTTGATATTTTGCAAATCAATAGCAACACTGCATCCTCTGTAGTTAGCTGGATGGTTTTCTCCACAATGTACGCATCTAATCTGTATATCTGTGGGTTTGACACAATCTATGGTATGGTGTTTACCGGGACATTTGACACACCTGGGTTCTTTGTCAACCATTTGAACATACTCAATAATACTAAAATGCCAACCATATGCACATACTCAATAATACACCGAAAAAATATATTTTTATTTCTCAGCTAATCATGTTTAGATGAAAAATAAATAGAAGATTTAGCTAAATTATTATATACTCTATTTAAAGTTGCTAAAAGTACATTTGGTGTTTTATATATTTAGAATTAGAACAAAACTATCCTAGGAAACCTTAGCTGGTTTATTTATTTGGTACTTGAATCACAAATTTTTTTAGATCTTTAGCTATTTTTTAAAATTTGCTATTCTTGTATTTGTTTTGTATAACAATTTTGTTCAATTTTCTATTTAAATTGAATAAATTATTCCAAGAAACTAAATAAAACAGCTAAAACATTGGATGATTATTTGTTTCTCTCGACTCCTTTTCTCCCACTCTCCAATAGAAATAAATTCTTCGAAAATAAAATAAATTAACTAATGTTTTAGCAGAAAAATAATTATAATACCTAAATATTTAGTTGGTTTTAACAATTTACAGCTAAACGGATTTTCCTTTTTTGTATTTTTATCTCTTCGTATTTGATCATTTCCGTGTCTAGTGACAAGATCAATGTGCTTTAAAAAATAATTCGAAATTTGTTGGTTCAAGTGTATAATAAAATATTATAATTTAAAGTGATTCGATTTTAAGTTTATATAGTTTATATATTAAATTAATGAAAAAGACAGTATTAAAACAAACAAGTGGTTAGATATAAAATAAGTGTTTATTGTTCAAATACTATACAATGGCGGAAGAAATTCATTTAGATACTGTGCAACAGGTAAGAGAGTTAACAGAATCGGAATGTTTACTGTTAGAATGGGGAATTTGACACTTTTTGAATGATTTATCCAATTATTTAAAAAATGGATAAATGATCGTCGACATAAAGCTATGTTTTCAATCATTCAGTGTGTTAAATGAGACCATTTGGATTTAGAGATATTTGAAATGATTCCCCGAAAATTGGTCGAAACACAATTTTTAGAAAAACAATTGATCCCAAAACAATTCACAGAAAAACAATTCATAGAAACACAATTCATAGAACCACAATTTCACGAATACACAATTCCTCGAATTTACAATTCATCGAATTCCCGTTATCAGGGAAAAATTCTGTATAGAAAAGAAGAATAAAAAAATTGAATGTTGATCATGTTGATCGCGTTGATCAACTTTCGATTTCAATTTTCTTGTATATAATAATAGAAGATTAAGTTAGGAATATGATGTAATCAATTCGGCAAATTATTTCGTTTTCTATATTTGTTTATAACAATATCGAATTATTTATCGAGTTTCTATAGTAAAATATTATAAATAAATTAATTTTATTCAAAAATTAATAAATAAATTATAGAATTTATATTTCAAGTGTATATATTTGTTAATAAAAAATACAATTACTTATTAATCATTCATTTGTTAATAACAAATTATTTTATTTATAACTATATCAAGTAAATCAGAATTTTTTGGACAATTTTTATAAACAAATATAGTGTTTTATTTAAAATTTCATTCAAATAATCATAAGAAAAAATAAAAAAAATTTGCCGATTTTTCACTATATTGTTAATAATAAATAAAATTTATGAACAAATTAATTGTTTATAAATTTATTATAAATAAATGATATTTTGTTGATAATATTATTCAATTTTTGGTTCAAAAATCAACTCGAAACTCAGTCGAAAAATCCCATAGTAAAATAACTAAATTCTATGAATTGTAAATTCGATGAATTGTTGTTCTAGCAATTCTCGTTTCCCATAGGATGGCTATATGAAAATTTTATAATTGGTCGCATTCGCAATTTCTCGAATAATATACATCGGAATTTGTTGGGACATATTTTAATCGATCAGTAAATTCTTTCTTCTGGATTTGGTCATCAAAAATTTATTTGTTTATAACAATATCGAATTGTTTTATAGAGTTTTCTTGGTAAAAAACTATAAAAAATTTAATTTTATTCAAAATATTGATACATAAATTATTGAATTATACCACTATTGTTGTTAATTTATTTATTTATTTATATATAAATTAATTGTTTATAATATATTCTAATTGTTTATAATTTTTTTGGGCAATTTTTATAAACAAATATAGTGTTTTATTTAAAATTTCATTCAAATATTCATAAGAAAAAATTAAAAAAATTTGCCAATTTTTCACTATATTGTTAATAATAAATAAAATTTATGAACAAATTAATTGTTTATAAATTTATTATAAATAAATGATATTTTGTTGATAATATTATTCAATTTTTGGTTCAAAAATCATCTCGAAACTCAGTCGAAAAATCCCATAGTAAAATAACTAAATTCGATGAATTGTAAATTCGATGAATTGTTGTTCTAGCAATTTTCGTTTCCCATAGGATGGCTATATGAATATTTTATAATTGGTCGCATTCGCAATTTCTCGAATAATATACATCGGAATTTGTTGGGACATATTTTAATCGATCAATAAATTCTTTCTTCTGGATTTGGTCATCAAAAATTTATTTGTTTATAACAATATCGAATTGTTTTATAGAGTTTTCTTGGTAAAAAACTATAAAAAATTGAATTTTATTCAAAATATTGACGTAGGTGAAATTTGTCCTAAATCTGTCCTAAAAAACAACAAAAACAATTTCAGTTTATATGTGTTAGTGTACAAAGCAGAATGTCTCGATATAACGAATTTTATCACTAATAATATTAAATATAGTGCGATGATTACGTTATTTTGCGAAATTCCTTTGCGAAACCCAAGGAAGATACCAATATAACAAACAAACCACTAAGATGAATTTGGGTTTGAGCTATCCGAAAAATATTTCAATTTTGAAAAAAGTAGGGGATTAGGGTGTTTAGGACAACCATATCTGATATGACCTCATATATATCGATTATATGATTTTTCCGAATTTTCTTGGCAAAATGCTAGGAAGCTAACACCATATTGACATATATTCCAAGATGTCATTGGGTGTAAGCTATCAGAAAAATATTTCAATTTTGGAAAATGTAGGGGATTAGGGGGTTTAGGACAACCATATCTGATATGACCTCATGTATGTCGATTATATGATTTTTCCGAATTATCTTGGGAAAATCCTAGGAAGCTAACACCATAATGACATATATTCCAAGATGTCATTGGGTCTAAGCTATCCGAAAAATATTTCAATTTTGGAAAAAGTAGGGGATTAGGGTGTTTAGGACAACCATATCTGATATGACCTCATGTATGTCGATTAAATGATTTTTCCGAATTTTCTTGGGAAAATCCTAGGAAGCTAACACCATAATGACATATATTCAAGATGTCATTGGGTCTAAGCTATCCGAAAAATATTTCAATTTTGGAAAAAGTAGGGGATTAGGGGGTTTAGGACAACCATATCTGCCCATATATGTCGATTATATGATTTTTCCGAATTTTCTTGGGAAAATTCTAGGAAGCTAACACCATAATGACCTATATTCCAAGATGTCATTGGGTCTAAGCTATCCGAAAAATATTTCAATTTTGGAAAAAGTAGGGGATTAGGGGGTTTAGGACAACCATATCTGATATGACCTCATGTATGTCGATTATATGATTTTTCCGAATTTTCTTGGGAAAATCCTAGGAAGCTAACACCATAATGACATATATTCTAAGATGTCATTGGGTCTAAGCTATCCGAAAATCATTTCAATTTTGAAAAAAGTAAGGGATTAGGGGGTTTCAAGTCAAGTTTAAATTTCACTTTTTAGCGAAAGTAAATTTGAAATAAAATCATTAGTTAAATTAAACGCAACTTTAAATTATGTTTAAAACTATATTCTGAGTGGATTTTCTTAAGTAAAATTCCAACGTAAATTCTAGTATGGGCTTGGAGCCAATTTTAATTATATTTTTAAGAGTATTTCAACGTAGATTTGTTACGCAACCTAACGTGATTTCAATATTTGAAAAAAATAGAAATTGTGCTTGAACTTTTTAAAGGATTTACTGAAAAAGAATTTCGATGCATTTAGTTTTTAATATTATCCGAGCTATTGGTCAAGACCGTGTGGTTGACCAGTGAGATGTCTCGTGAGATGGTTTGTCTCTGTATATTACAGGAACGAAAATCGAAAGGTATGTTGCCAATGGCGTCGTAACTCGTAAGCAATTACGATTACAAAGCATTTTTTTTACGTTTTGCATTATTTCTTTGTAAAATCTAATTTAACAAGGCATGCGGAAAAATAAATTGGCATAACGCATGCATTATTGATTAGAAGTAAATTTTAAGTGGCTACGACAAGTTAGAAAATAACAACCTTTGACCGCGTTAGTATTCGGTGTATGATTAGGGATGACAAATTGGTTTGCCCTATTGTATTGCAGAGTCAACAGCCCTTCTATAGACATCATCGATAATGCGTAGACAATTCATAGTGTGATCTTGTACACTAGTTCAATAACGGTACGGTACAGACGGTAACAGTTTCAAAATATCATTCAATGCATTTGAATCTAACTTATCCTCTCAGAAATTTAAGTTAGGTTAGAAAAGTTTTAAATTACTATATTTCCATAATTTATCTCAGTAAAATTAAAATATCCATAATGCAATGTAGTCTGAATGGTTTCAGACGATTTGATCGCTCGAAAATTTGCATTTCTTATCAGAAAGTTCTACAATTAAAATTAAATTATCATAAAACAGTTATAACAAACATTAATCTTAATGGAGTTAGAAAGCTTATATTTTAACATGTTAGTGTTAATCAAACTGACAAGTTTACAAAAAATGTTGATCATGAATATGAACTTAAAACTCATTGATTCAAAGCATCTAAAGCTTAAGCAGATGGATCAAATTTTAAAGAACGGAACTTTAAAGCTCACGCAGTTAAATTTGTTGTCACGACAATCATTTTCCAGCTTAATAGTTACTTTACAACTGAACATTAATTTAATGTTAAAATACCAAAAGTCTCTAGAAATGCTTGAAATCTTTAATATTGGAACAATGAAGAAGAAGAAAGTGGAATACACTTTTTTCAAATTTTACAGTTGGAAAGCTCAAACTGATCAGAGCATATAATTTATATCCTTCTTGAGTCACGTTTTTCTAAAATTGAACCAATTTTAGCTTAATTTTATTGTAGAACCACTTACTGCTTACCAAAACATTATTTTTAAGGATTTTTGTGGTATTGCACATTTGAGTGTTAACATAAAAAGTAGCAAAAATCCGTTTCTATAATGAGAAGCAACGAAGTCTTACGTTTCAGATGAATTGATGACTCACAAGCTAATCAATAAGAAAATATTTTATAATTTTGCAATCATAAGCTTTTAAGAAAAACGAAGTATTTCAATACAATTTAACTTTGAAATCACTGGTTTACCTAATCTTAAATATTGGGTTAAAAACTGTTCTGCTTTAAGTAAAAATCCATTAACCTATAAACGTTTCTGTGTTAAAGCTTGCAGTTTACAATTTCTTAAGCCAGAACACGTGAGCTTTCATAATTATAATGGCCCATCAACAAATGTTTGGGGTTTTAGGAGAGCATTTAAAGCAACTCCAATACAATTTTAAGTTTTAATTTGAAAGCTCTTAAAGCTCTCAGTAGAAATTACTTCACATGATGTGAAGTATCAAATTATTAAAATGAAAAAAACAGTTCCAGGGAACGCAAATTACGAGCTGATTCTTGTACCATTAATACTGGATAAGCTTTTATTTTTAATTTGTTAGATAGTTCGCACCAACTTGATTTTAATTTTAAATCATTAAAAGAATTATTCACTTGCTTCTATGAGATAATTTTAAAATATTTTTCAGGTTTAAACAATATAGTGGTGACAAAAGGTAAACTAATCCCGACACTGTCAAAATACCACACTCTGATCCCTTGAATCATTCGAAAAATTAATATTATGCATTACCCAATTTCCACATTAAATTGTGGCGAATGAATTAAACGTGAAATCAGTTTAGAGCAAACTTTTTGTTCATAAGATCTAAAAGCTTTCAGTTAGAGTGTTTAGAAATTATTTTATTGTATATATATGGATTTTAAGCTTGAAAGTGGGCTCTTTTACAAACGAAATGAGCTTTTTGATTGTGACATACAAATTTTACCGAGAGCTTTTACGTTTAGTTCTTAAATATCTGTAATCATTATCACAAAATCATTAATGTAAATGTATACTTCACCTATATACTTCTAACGCATTCTTCCTTTAAAACTGTCTGAACTTTCTAACCTGATTATTACATTAAGAAGGTAATTTAGTACATTTAAAAGCACTGTTTCTGTTTAATAGCACTGTTGAAAAAGTTATTACATGATTTTAAATATTTAAGGCACACAATTAAAAGCTTGTGGTTTGCTCTTTAAATTAAGCTTTTTAATTAATAAGCACTATAATTTAAATATATAATCAGCTTGCTGGAACTTACTAGCCTAGAACCAGCCAAACGTACAAAATTGGGCCTACTCGTATTAGTGTTGAAAAATGTTTGGGCGATTTTAATTTTCTGAGAGAGCACAAATTTCAGAATAATATTTTACTTCACCATTTAAATTTAAAGCTTTCAATTATCGATAACTTAAATTTTAAAATCATCGGCCATTGTTGTTAAAATTAAATTAAATGGCTGAAGTTTTAAAGCTCTGAAAGTTCTCAGCCAGACTTTTTTAAAGCAATCGTATAGAATTATTTAACAAATACTTGAAATTAAATTTATAAGAGCCTGAAAATTTCGAGCTGCTTTAGTCATGTGTTCTAATCTATAAGGACTAAACAATTTACAACCTAGCCAGAAAGCTTAATCTTCCATGGAATAATTGAATATTTTTTATTTTTTTTAAACTGACAATTGCTTTATTCTTGAATCTTTCTTTATACGATACTAACAAGAAGTGTGCAAAGCTTACAATCTAAAAAATATATTATCTAAGCCATTAACTTAAATTTGTAAAAGATCTATATTATTGATGCGCTTGTATAGCCCCATAGCTGAATTCCATATCTCCATATAGGAATTAGGATCGCTGCGTATAGTTGAACCTTGAATTCTAGGAAAAGTTTTGATTTTCTTTCAATCAGTAGGTACATTTTTGAACATTTTGTTTTTATTTGGCTGCGCTTTAATTTAATGTGTTTTCACCATGTCAATCTTCTGTCAATATGAAGACCTAAGCAATTACCATTTGTTTATAACAATATTGCCCAAAAAAATTATAAACAATTAGAATATATTATAAACAATTAATTTATATATAAATAAATAAATAAATTAACAACAATAGTGGTATAATTCAATAATTTATGTATCAATATTTTGAATAAAATTCAATTTTTTATAGTTTTTTACCAAGAAAACTCTATAAAACAATTCGATATTGTTATAAACAAATAAATTTTTGATGACCAAATCCAGAAGAAAGAATTTACTGATCGATTAAAATATGTCCCAACAAATTCCGATGTATATTATTCGAGAAATTGCGAATGCGACCAATTATAAAATTTTCATATAGCCATCCTATGGGAAACGAGAATTGCTAGAACAACAATTCATCGAATTTACAATTCATAGAATTTAGTTATTTTACTATGGGATTTTTCGACTGAGTTTCGAGTTGATTTTTGAACCAAAAATTGAATAATATTATCAACAAAATATCATTTATTTATAATAAATTTATAAACAATTAATTTGTTCATAAATTTTATTTATTATTAACAATATAGTGAAAAATCGGCAAATTTTTTTAATTTTTTCTTATGAATATTTGAATGAAATTTTAAATAAAACACTATATTTGTTTATAAAAATTGCCCAAAAAAATTATAAACAATTAGAATATATTATAAACAATTAATTTATATATAAATAAATAAATAAATTAACAACAATAGTGGTATAATTCAATAATTTATGTATCAATATTTTGAATAAAATTCAATTTTTTATAGTTTTTTACCAAGAAAACTCTATAAAACAATTCGATATTGTTATAAACAAATAAATTTTTGATGGCCAAATCCAGAAGAAAGAATTTATTGATCGATTAAAATATGTCCCAACAAATTCCGATGTATATTATTCGAGAAATTGCGAATGCGACCAATTATACAATTTTCATATAGCCATCCTATGGGAAACGAAAATTGCTAGAACAACAATTCATCGAATTTACAATTCATAGAATTTAGTTATTTTACTATGGGATTTTTCGATTGAGTTTCGAGATGATTTTTGAACCAAAAATTGAATAATATTATCAACAAAATATCATTTATTTATAATAAATTTATAAACAATTAATTTGTTCATAAATTTTATTTATTATTAACAATATAGTGAAAAATCGGCAAATTTTTTTTATTTTTTCTTATGAATATTTGAATGAAATTTTAAATAAAAAACTATATTTGTTTATAAAAATTGTCCAAAAAATTCTGATTCACTTGATATAGTTATAAATAATATAATTTGTTATTAACAAATGAATGTTTAATAGGTAATCGTATTTTTTATTAACAAATATATACACTTGAAATATAAATTCTATAATTTATTTATTAAATTTTGAATAAAATTAATTTATTTATAATATTTTACTATAGAAACTCGATAAATAATTCGATTTTGTTATAAACAAATATAGAAAACGAAATAATTTGCCGAATTGATTACATCATATTCCTAACTTAATCTTCTATTATTATATACAAGAAAATTGAAATCG
Organism: Tipula unca; assembly: GCA_951394425.1. Taxonomy (NCBI): domain Eukaryota; kingdom Metazoa; phylum Arthropoda; class Insecta; order Diptera; family Tipulidae; genus Tipula; species Tipula unca. The sequence goes on from OX596381.1 coordinate 104,106,804, forward strand.
AAAGTTGATCAACGCGATCAACATGATCAACATGATCAACATTCAATTTTTTTATTGCTTCTTTTCTATACAGAATTTTTCCCTGATAACGGGAATTCGATGAATTGTAAATTCGAGGAATTGTGTATTCGTGAAATTGTGGTTCTATGAATTGTGTTTCTATGAATTGTTTTCGATGAATTGTTGTTCTTTCAATTGTTTAATCGATGAATTGTTTTTCTATGAATTTTCGGGTTACCATTTGAAATATATTATATATAAAATATTATTTATATTCTAGGCAATTAGTTTACCCATTGCTGAAACTTTGTCCTTAAATTCTTCGGTTAGTGATTGGATTGCTAAATTGAACGTTCCATCACCAATATCAACATCGTCGTTCGTAAGCTCGGAGGCGTCAACACATAAATTAATTTGCAATTCTTTGGTAATATCTCATTATTAAATAAACTCATAAGTTTATCTTATAATTTTGTATTTTTTTATTCAGAATTTGGAAAGTTTACTAGACACCGCCACCGGTAGATGCATAATTGAATATTACAAAACAAACAATTGCTTGTCCAACACGTCCCGCCAATCACTTGTTAATATAATTTGTGAACATTATATTGATCATAATTATAAAATAAATGACGACCTTCTCAATGAGGCGGGAAGACAAATAAATAATATATTCCCCAATGAGGACTTGGTAAGATTTTATAAATGTGTACAGTAAAACCCATAAAAACTTAATTTTTGTTTTACCAGAAAATTTACTTAGGAGATAAAACCATCAAAAATAGAGGAAAAATAGTTGATAAATTCTACAGTTTCTCCAAAAAATATCAAAATAAAGGAATAATATCTAGTAGATATAAACTGAAGCGCAAAATGATAACATCTGAGACCGTAGAAGAAGACAAAAATGTATGTATGTATATTTAGTGAATTATATCAGTATTAAACGTTATTGATTTTTCATCAAATTTAGTTATAGATGACACTGAATTAATAAATCATCACATATGGTTAAAACAAAACAAGGAACCAGAAATTTTAGTGATTGAAAAATGTAAGGCCGCCTATAGACTTAGAAAATCACATATCAAAAATAAGGAAATCCAAATTTTTGATGAATGGCCGCTGCTTACACAACAAATTGGTCTTACTTTGGTAAATATAGTGACATATTTATATAAATACACATATTGTATACGAATGCTTTTTGAAAGATTTTAATGATATTTGATTGATATATGATTTAGGTTGAATTAGATTTTGATCAATTGCACCCTCAAAAATCACATTTAATTTTTTCAAAATGGACAACTTTTAAAGAAAAAATACTACCGATATTCGCTCGAAATTTAAAGGATGCTACGTGCATTAAGCATTTTCAGCTATTACAAACAGTTTCAAACGATGGTAAGATTTTGCTGTTCTTATAATTCTCCTAAACTTATTAAATAATATTTAAATTATTTTTATTCAGATTCTCGAAATCTCTTAATTTTTCTTATGCTGCACGGTTTAGTGGTCCCAACAACAATCAAGTTACAACAGAAACAGTGGAAACCATCGATTCTTGATTCACAAAATGCTTTTTGTCGTTTGGTACCGATAAGAGAGTGATTTTAATTATTCTGTGTAAAATTTGTTCTAACGTATACGTATTTATATAATTGTCCAGCATAAGAACTTTTTGGAATCTGAATTATTTTAAATAATTGTGACAAAGCTATTAAAGTTAAACGGCCATTTAAGTAAGATATTAATTTAATTTAGAATTGAATTTTATAATAAATATTAATTTATTATTACACTGCCTTCCCAATTGAATTAGTTGCTTTAATCCTTTAACATTAGATGATTTTATTTTATTTAGTTTGCCATACAACTAAGTAAATTATCTAATATTTTATCCAAAATAGCTAATGAGATAAATTAACATTCAACTAATACTTTAGTCAACCTATATAATCATTTTAAATATTAAATAAAAATATTTTCTAAAATGATTATATAGGTTGACTAAAATATTAGTTGAATGTTAATTTATCTCATTAGATATTTTGGATAAATTATTAGATAATTTACCTAATTGTATAGCAGACTAAATAAAATAAAATCATCTATAATGTTAAAGGATTAAATTAACTATTTAAATTGGGAAGCTGAAAAACAACGGTGTATAGTCCTATTCAGATCTTAAAAAAAATTTTTTTTTATTGTTTTGCGCAGCTTTCAGTGATGTAGAAAAAAAAAAATTATAGAAAGAAAGAAATTATAAAAATTTTGATGGGTCGCATTTATCTTAGATAGTAAACCTAAATAAAATAATAAATAACCAATAAAACGAATTATATTTCAGTTTTAATACACAAAACATTCAAAATTATTATGTATTTATGTTATTACAATCATATTTCAAGTGAATATTAATAGGTCAAAAAAAAATTGCACGCCTTTTGAAAACAATGTCAACATTTAATTTTGGTACGCACTAAGGAGAATAAATGACCAAATGATATTCGTATCGAACAAAACCACAACAACATAAAAAGCAAAATCGGTTTTCAATTTAATTCTTAGTTTATCGAATTAAATATTAATTTCAAAAGTGTCAGTGATTATAAGTTAAATTATAAAAACATTTTGTGATTAAAAACGTTCCTTTTCTATTTAAATACAAATACAACATAAAAATGTAAACAATAAACATGAATTATTGTACTTAATACATCACTGTGTATCCGCCATATTCTTTCTGCGCGATATCTGTCAGAATTCCAGCGAGATTTGAAAACTACTTACTTTCGTTGAATTTACTAATTGTTTTACCAATTCTTTTAATGTTTTTTTTCAGTGTACCGTAATATTATTGAGTATGTTCATATGGTTGACATTTTGTACATTGTGCTATAAGCCTAAATCTTCTAGGGGCTCAATATTGACTTTGCTCAATCTATAAATATTGGGGGTGTTGGAGGTAATGTTGGATTGTTTTGGATTATTTTAGGAATTGTCTCTTTTAGTTGAGGAGGAGTAGGTGTATCATTCCTTCTCCTTTTTTTTCTCTAGCTTTTGACTCTAATCCACTCAGTTTCGTGAGCTAATTCTTCTTCATCCGTATGGTATTCTTGTTCCTTTACGTTTTGGGTAGGAGGAGAATCAACGTTTTCCTTTGCTTTAAGGGCTTTAACTTCGTTTCCAAGAATACTTATGTGTTCCTGCTTCCAAGCAATTGTATCATTTAATTGCTTATTTAGATTGTTAGATTCAACCAATGCATCAGTGGCCTTACGCAATTCCTGATACAGCATTTCTTCTTTTTTAGAACAATAATTGTTCTCTGGAAAAGCATTTCTCGGTAATTCCAGATTTTCTGTAGATAATATTTTGTTAATCTTTGTGGTGAACGTGCTAAAGGCTCTCGTAGGAGATCTCGGTAGAACCTGACTCTTTTGGAAAGGATTGATATTATCCATTCGAGTATTACGATTCCTCAACGTATCTTGGGACTTTTTCTGATTATAGTAATGTAATAGCTGGTCCCCTCTAGAATCCTTGGGCATTGCACTCGCATATAGTATTTAGCCGATGTTTAAAATCGTTGACCGGGTGTTACCACGTGGAGGTATACTAAACACAATTGGTGATTTCCACATAGTTACAACGTTGGAATATAGACCATTAAGCCATGGTTATATATAGTCAACGCCTACCCTATTGAAACACACCCACCACAAACGAAAGCTCCACAAAAACTGAGTTATTTACCTAGATAAAAAGTAAAAAAAAGAAGTTTTGTATTGAATGATGATTTAAATTTATTATTTTTCGTGCTCGGAGGTTTTTTCAGGACGGTTAACTTTGCATTCATCCACATTCCGACATGTTTTTTGGGGCTTCATTTGCAAGTTAAGTTAATAATAAAAGAATGTTTGTTATTTGTTATAGCAATTATACGATAAGTACCGAAATATTATTATTACGCTGCGTAGGTATTTGCCAAAATAAATGGTTGAAAAGCAGGTAGTTTTTCGCGTTCCTTTTCTTTTGTTAATTCAAAAATAACAATTATACTGAATTTGTTAGTAACACGAAAATAATTTCAACCGAAATACAAGTATAAAAACGAAATATTTTAATAACAATAATAATTACAAAAACGAAATATTTTAATTGTCGTTGCACATATGATATTTTTAATCTGTCTGAAAGGCATTGTATAAAATATAGCTGGTGAACATATACTCATTGTACATAACCGAGTGACACTAATTTAACATTGTAATAAAAATAATATTTACTTTTTGGTCGACGGCAGTATATATACATATATAAAAATAAGACTTAAAAATAAACATATGTAAAATTATAAATCGATCACATACGAATATTAAAATTTATTTGACATAGTAATAGTAAATCAAAATACTCTGCAAGGTGTCGGGTACGTTATTACTTTTATTCATATAACAGAATTATGATTTTAAATTATTGCGAGTACAACAAATAATAACATTTAATGTTCTGTAAATTTTGTAAATTACTTTGACGCTATTTTGCCATTTACCTAATTAGTAATTAGACTAATTATATTACGACAGTAATTATTGACATCTCAAAGTTGTCACTGACTTACCAAAATAATGCCACAGTTCAAAGAATTTTCATCGAAACTATTTACATATTTAAATTTATATTCAAATATATACATTTTATTTAAAAAATATAAATTATTTATGCGTTGATTTAAATATGTATATTAAATAATTAAAAAGAATTATTTGATGTATTGTATGTACATATATACTTGTATTTGTTAAGAAAATCAAAATATTTAGGTTTGTATACGCACATAAATAATTTCAAAGGAAAATTAGGTAATTTATTTCGATTTTCATATTATTTTTTTTAAATTAATCTAACTAATATGACTTGCTTTTAATTCATTTTCAATAAACCGAAAATAATATTATGTCAAAGTAAATATTTTGTTAATCTAATTGGGTTGGAATACATTTTTGAAAACCTTTTCTCGCTATTTATGATTGTTAACGGATTTTACATTTATTTATAACATTTGCCCACAGTAAGTAATCAAACATCAATCCGAATAGTGGATAATTTATTAATGGATTTTGTTTTTTTTTCTAACCATTGAGTTCGAAACCTTTAAGTTTCTAACTGGTTGAAATGTCAACATAATAATATTAATTTTATCATAACTTTTTCACATATACTAAAACAGAACTGTGATGAGACTTGGCTCCATCACTAACCAAGTTTTTTATTAAATTCCTTTGGCTTTATTCTTGAATCTTTCCTATTCAGGAAACTCACAAAAAGTTTTCAAATCTTACAGCTAATTAAATACTATTCGTTAAATACACTTATTAAGCTACATTATTATGCAATGATGGATTGTTGTTAAAGCGATGATACTCTAATTAAATAATTAGATCCATAGGTTCTTTTTGTAGAACTGTGCCTTTGTGTTTGTTGTACGAGTATATTGGGAAAAATTCTCGATTTCAAATGAAACTTAAAGAGTTTTTCTATAAAGAAACCAATTTTAGTAGATCTATACTCTGCGCAGCTGTCTAAACTTCGGTTATCTTGATTGCCTTGCTAATTCATTGAGAAAGGTACTTCAAACTGTGTGGTTGTATTATATCTTTTACCGTTTTAATCCCAAGATCTTTATGGATGTTGCGATTTCGGATATACCACGGGGCGTTTGTAGTATTTTTGATTGCATTGATTGCAAAAGATCAGCCGAGCTGACATCCATATAGGCGATTAAAATCGCTGTGCATAGAAGAACCGAATCGCATATAGAAGAACCGTTTAATTTTCTGAAAGTTTTGATTTGCTTTCAATCCGCCAGTACATGTTTTAAAATTTTATTTTTATTTAATTGCGCTTGATTCTGTGTGTTTTTTCCATGTCAAACTTTTACCAAGATGAGGAATTTCAATTTTTTCAACTAATTTTCTATGGAAGTAATTTGTACTTTTTTATTATGTAAGGCAGATATGATGATTAATTAACCTAAATGTCTTAGAATTTTTTAAATTCAGAAATAGTATAAAACTCATAAAATTTGAAGATTATTTGTTCATATAAATTTTATTTCGGCATACGTAAAAATTTGAAAAATTTATTTTGAATTCATAATTAGCTGGGTTTGTCATCTTAAATTTGTATTATATTTTTTAATTATAGCATACTAATTGTGTTTATAAGCAATAATTGTGTGAGTGACGGTTTTTGAAAGTTTTGGATTTTCACATTTATATCGAAATATAATAAGTCGGTTAACTCTAAACTACCACAAGGAATCATTAGATTTAAAATTATAAATTTAATTGACATTTTAAATTCAGAATAAGCTGTTAATATTTCCGAATTAAAATTGATCAAACTACCTTGAAATTTAATATTTGAGAAAATCCAAAATTATTCAAATTATGATTAAAATTTAAAATTCAGAATTATAGAATTCGGTTCCAAAAATTCAATAAACATAAATTTTAATTCCAGAATTCTCAATATTTTCCAAAATTTGCGTTCAAAATTTAAGATTTATTTAATTAATTGAAAGATATAAAATTCTACCTAGAAAATGAGCACAATTTCTGTTGAATTGAATTAATGTTCATTTAAGATTATAAATATACGAACTTGGAAAGATTTATTGTTTTTTACATTTCTGAATTTTATACGTAAGATTTTAAAACTTAATTTGATTTTTGAAAATTGTAGGTGTTTGGAAAGGTACAAAAACCATAAAAATATCACAATACATATCATTAAAATCGAATTTTTTAATGCTCGTAGATTTTGAAAAGTTATACATACGAGTATATCAGTAAAAAGATTTATTATTTTCAAATTCCCAATTAACAATAAATTCCAAATTCCAAATTTTGTAATATGTAGTATAATGTTGAAAATCGATAATTCTGAATTTCGCTTTAAAAATTCAAAATCCAAATTCACAAAACTATCATTTTTTTCATTGATATCGAATTCGGATTGGTAGAGTGTTGAAAATGTAAAAGAATTTATAGATATTGCGAATTTTGGATTAAAGAAGTTTAATTGAAAATTGTATAGTTGGAAACACCATATTTTAATATTTTTATAGCTTAAGATATTTCCGAGCTTAGTGCTAAAAAATACGTCGATATTTTTAGAGGTGATAGCTATAGAAAGTTAACATAAGCTCTTAATGAAGAAAAGACAACATGGTATTCCTACGAAGATAAGGAGACAAGGTAAAGCAAAGTCATTGTTAAGAAACTACACACTTCATGCAAACCAGAAGCGATATCTTTTGGAGAAACGATACAATATTAACGAAGTTATACAGCTGGTAAAAAGAGGTGACAAAACATCTCTTCCATTATATATGTTATCTTTTGAAAGAACAGAAGGCTTTAAAAATATTTATGCAATCAGCGAAATACTCCATATGAAAGTGCAAATAGAAACAGTTAAAAAATCTAAACTGATTCTGTGTAGGAAAACACCGTACGGCTGAATGCCCGAAACAAAAAGACACCCCACCAAAATGTGTCAACTGTGGAGAGGCACATCCACCCAACTACAGAGGTTGCATTGTTATAAAAGAGCTGCAAAAATTCGCAACAAAACAAGGGAAACTTCAATAAGTACCAGGCCAGAAATCAACTCAGCCTCAACAAGAATATCCACAAAGTTAAGGCCACACCAAACATTAAACAAGCTATGAAGAACTAATCCAAATGTAATATATGCTGATGCACTCACTATTGGAAGTTCGAGAAGACAACATAGTTGTGTTTCAGTTAATGAGTCAAATAATAACCAAACTAATAAAATACTACAAGATCTACAGATCTTCTTAATAGACTTAGTTCACAAGAAGAAATGCAAGAAAGACCCCTCATATCAATCTTGCAGAGGCTCACCGTACTCAAAAACAGTCGAACAATTTCAGAGTTGTATTTGCTAATTAAACATGGCACATAATCTAAAAATACTTGCATGGAACGGCAATGGTATATTGCAACGACAAAAATCCGTGGGGGCAGTGCCATGATTATAAAAAAGATATTGAATACGATCTCAAAAAAAATTTGAAAATAATGAAATACAAGCAATTAGCGGTTGTATTAATACCCGCAACAAAAAAATAGTGGTAGCCGCAATATATTGCCCAGCGCTAACATACAGACTGCGGGGATCAAGACTAACAACAACAAAAGGGAAAGAGCTTCATCAAGCAATAATTAAATACAACTGCAACTAGCATTATACTGAAAAACCAACTTATTGGCGCAGCGATCAAAATAAAACACCATGCCTAATAGATTTCTATATATAACAAGAAAAATCCCGGTTGATTATATACAAGTGCAGGGAGGATTTGACTCCACATCTGACCACTCCTCTATTTTAATGATAATAAATGATACAATAATTACAAATGATAAACAGCCAATGTTAACAAATAAATATTCTAATTGGAAAAATTTAGGAATGAACGATAGCATCATTTTAAACACACAACTTTCATCAGAAGAAACATTAGAACAGGAGGTGGAAAAGCTCGTCAAAGATACTCGGAAAGTACTAAAACAATAAACACAAAAATAACTGGCAAATGCTACCCAATGGAAATTAAATCACTAGTTATTGAGAAGAGAAGTACCCGAAGGAAATAGCAACGTACACGAGACCCAGCCGTCGAAAATAGATTAAATAATTTAACACAACGAATACGTCTAGACATACGGGAATTTAAAAATAAATCAATAAATTCATACCTACAATCTCTCACCTACGATAAAGATAGTGATTATTCATTGTGGGAAGCAACCAAAAATTTGAAAAGGCCAGTTATGCACATCAATAAGAACAAATAATGGTCACCTGGCTACAACCAAAGAAGAAAAAGCAGAAAGTCTGGCGGAGCGTACCTTTCAGCCCAATCTAACAACACTTAATCAACGGGATATATACTGATTGAAAATCATACCTCTCCTGAGGCAGGAAATCCCATTAAAGAGATTCTCAAATAACTAGCTAATAAAGATGTTCAAAAAATATCGGACAAATAAAAATATCCATTATGTCCCTTTATCTTTGAAATTTCTGGAAGTAATAATGATACCTAAACCAGGTAAGCCATCAAGTGAATTAACCTCGTACAGGCCAATATCATTTCTTCCTATTATGTCAAAACTATTTGGGAGTCTATTATTAAAACGAATTAGAAGCGACATACCGCAGTCGAACAATACAACTATCGCCACGTTTGCAGATGACACTGCAATTCTAGCTGTTGGTGACACAATCGGAGAAGTAACATTTATTCAAACTACAAATAGCCATAAACAATATACAAGATTGGATAGCTAAGTGGAGAATTAAAGTGAATGATTTGAAGTCTGCTCACATGAACTTTACTAATAGATCAATAGAACCACTAGCTGTGACCCTCAATAATATTCCTGTACCACATGCAAATCAAACAAAATACCTTGGTATGAACCTTGATACAAAGTTAAAATGGAAAGTACACGTGAAAAAGAAAGCAGAAGATCTTCAATTAAAATATAAAAAAATGTACAGTTTAATTGGTAGAAACTCTCAGTTATCCATTCATAATAAAGTTATACTTTATAAACAGGTGCTCAATCCGGTCTGGACATATTGTATTCAACTATGGGGATGCACCAAAACCAGCAATGAACAGATACTTCAACGATTTCAAAATAAAGTTATCGGAATAGACACAGCCGTAGTGATCTCGGAATAGACACAGTCGTATGTGAAATAAAGAAGTGTGCTCAAAAACACCAGGAGTGGCTCCATCATCACCCTAACGTCGAAGCTGTAAGACTACTTCATCAAGAGGGTATCATAAGAAGACTCAACAGACTAAAACCTTTGGAGTACTTTATTATTATAATGTCAGAGTCAAACGCTGTTAGTCAAAAATAACTAGTTAATTTGAAAAAAATATTTTTTTCATAACTTTTTATGATGAATGTGGACATGTTGGATATAAATGGGATTCTATTACAATTGAAGTTTTATTACTAATTTACTAACTTGATTTTTAAAATAATTACTTTTTGTGCGACTTACCATGTGAACTGTAATTAATTTTTAATAAATTCTGGTCCAAGTCCCATCTCGATATCAAAATTACATCAAAATTGACAAATTGGCGGTGTAGGTTTAATTTGAAGATATGTATGTACCACCACGTGATTCTCGCGAACGGAAAGTGTAATAAAGTTTCAATAAATTGTGAGTTAAATTGCGTAGTTGGTTGGTGCAGCTGCAAAGCACTGATAATTTTGAATGATTAAATAAAAACTGGTTGGTAATCGTGTTCTTATTTTGTGTATCAAACCTGACATACTTTATCAAAAGCTTGGACAATATATAAAAATGCTGCTGAACGGTATACTTTGTTTTCTTTTAGCGCGTTCCTGATTGCAGATACCATTCGATGGCCTTGTTCCACAGTTCTCTTCAAATCCGGACTGCTGTTCTGGTATAATTTTTAACTAATGCAAAATTCCCTCAAAACCTGATTGAAGAAGTTATTTATCGCAGAACTTTGATGGTAATGTGGTAAGTTGATTGGACTATAGGAATTTACTTTAGTTTCATCTTTGCCAGGTTTTAAAATCATTACGATTTGTGAAATTTTGCAGGATTTGAGAATGTACTCAGTTTTCATTATAGCATTAAATATGCGTGTTATTAATTTAATACATTTTCGGTAGCTCTATGTGTATTTTACTGCCCCTATCAAGTCATGAACTGGTACTATTTTTGGGATGTAATCGTTTTTTATATATTGCGCCGTTTGTATTTAACTAGTTAGATTTTCTAAGTATTTTCTATAAGATGTATAAATTGTGGGTCTCCGTTCTTTGGATGTAAATATTGTTGCTTTATCTACATCTCTTCTTGCCCAATTTTGATATTAGTGGCGAATTGGAGAGCATGAATGAGTAGGCCGTTTTAATTTTTTGTAGCTTTCCGTAATCTTTTGCTTCCGTTGCTGTGAGACATTTTTGAACTCCTTCACCGTTCCTTTATTAAATCGTGTTTTAAAATTTCCATAGCTATATTTAGTTTTGATTTAAGTGTCTCTAATCGTTCTATTTATCATTGTCTGCGTATAGCACGTTTTAACATTAAATGCTGTTGTATGTATGTGTTGAGCAGTTGGTGCACATTCATGTAGTTATTGTAAATTTTTTTTTGTCTATCTTATGAAAAGGTCAGGAAAAACCATCACATACATTATTCAAATTAAGTGCAAAGTCTGGAATCCGAGAAAACTAAAGTCTAATATATAGTACTAATATTAGTGGCAGGTTTTGTCTCATATAGGCAATCATTCAATCAATTCATTCAATGGGGATATCGCCATCCATACAACATAATTTTTTGTTTTATTTTTATTTAACCGTACGTAGTACTATTCTTGCACAAACAAATTATTACTCTTGCACCAAAATCAAATTCTAGTCATTTTTCATTATCCCTTACTACTGCCTCAGATGCTCAAAATATTATTCCTCCAAGAGTCGAGAAGGTTTGTTCATGTCGTTTTGATATAGAAAGTGACGGTGAATACTTTTGTCCTTCACAGGAAATTCAACCTGGAGTCTATGTAGCAAATACTATCCTACTTATAACTTCCAAAACTTCTTATATTAGCATTATAAATAGTAACACATATCCTATTGATATAAGCAAGTCTAAAATCGTTCCACAACCAATAGATCAATTTCATGTATTTTCTACCAATTCTTGGTCTAATCCATTAGATAACAGATTAAATTTATTGGAAGATAATCTTGATTTTGACGGTTTGAATGAAGATGAAAAAACAACAATTTTGAACATATGTCGTCGTTTTAATGACGTCTTTCATTTACCAGGAGATACTCTCTCAACTTCAAAAGAAGGTGTTCATGACATTCCATTACTACCAAATTCACGTCCAATCAATATAAAACCCTATCGTTTACCACAATCCACGAAACAAGAGATAAACGATCAAGTCGATAAGATGTTAAAGAACGGAATAATAGAACCAAGCTTTAGTCCTTGGAATTCCCCTTTATTGCTCGTACCTAAAAAGTCTAATGATGTAAACCATAAGCGTTGGAGGGTAGTAGTCGATTTTCGACGTCTAAATGATATCACTATTAGCGATGTATTTCCTCTACCTAACATAGCGGACATATTAGATCAACTTGGGAAGTGTACTTACTTCTCGACTTTAGATCTCGCTGAAGGGTATCATCAAATACCGCTCAATCCAGCTGACAAATTGAAAACGGCTTTTAGCACTCAATTAGGCCATTAATTTAAAAGGATGCCATTTGGGTTAAAAGGTGCACCTTCCAGTTTTCAGCGCATTATGAATAATATTCTTACTGGTTTAATTGGTACTAAATGTTTCGTATACCTAGATGACATTGTAATTTACGGTTACGATCTAAAAGATCATAATAATAAACTTATAGACGTGTTAAACTGTCTCAAAAAATTTAATTTAAAATTGCAACCCAGCAAATGTAAATTCCTTAGGAAAGAAATAGTATATCTTGGTCACATCATAACACAGCAAGGTATGAAACCTGATCCTCAAAAGATTTCTGCTATTTCTAACTATCCTCGACCTTCGTCTCAGAAGGCAGTTAAGTCATTTATTGGGTTATGCAGCTATTATCGTCGGTTCATTCCGTATTTTTCAAATATAGCTGAACCGCTTACAAAATTATTGAAAAAGAATGTTCCGTTCGAATGGAATGCATTTTGTGAAGAAGCTTTCGATAAATTGCTTAAAGCTCTAATTACACATCCTATACTTCAATATCCCGACTATAACAAGAAATTTATTGTTACTACTGATGCCAGCCAAGTTGCCATCGGAGGAGTTTTATCTCAAGCTTACGAATCTGTTGATCTACCTATTGCCTATGCAAGCAGAGTATTGAATAAAGCAGAGAGAAATTATAGTGTTATCGAAAGAGAACTCCTTGCAATTATATGGACAGTGAAAAGGTTTCGTCCTTACCTATATGGTCGCCACTTTATTATTCGCACTGATCAGCGTCCTCTCACCTGGCTTACCAAAACCAAAAATCCATCCTCAAGACTTGTTCGTTGGCGTGTCGACATGGATGAATTTGACTATGATGTGATCTATAAGGCTGGGAAATCAAACACGAATGCCGATGCACTGAGTCGAATCATCATCTCTAATGATCAATCACCAACTGAACCTGAAGTCCATGTTATTACCAGATCTCAATCCAAATTTCCAATTCTTAATCCCGATTCATTAGATCCAAGTCAGTCATCTAATGAAGATAAAATTACAAATTCCCGAAAATCGAATAAAACCCAACCCATTCCAAATCCAGACTCACACTCTTCTATGCCCTCATCTGAGTCACAAAATCAAAATCCAATTGTATATCTTTCTGACGAAAAACAAATTAACAATATAATACGTGATTTCCATACTAATCCATTGGGTGGACATCAAGGTATCACCCGAACCCTACATAGAATTAAATGTTATTACTTGTTTCCTAAAATGCTCAGCACCATTCGAAAATTCATACGGAAATGTGAAGTTTGCCAAAAGAATAAAGTATCTAAACAGAATAAATGTCTTATGAAAATCACTACTACGGCAAAAACACCGTTCGAAAAAATATTTCTTGACATTGTAGGACCATTACCATCATCCTATGAAGGCTTCAAGTTCATACTTACGATGCAAGATGACTTGACAAAGTTATCAGTTGCTGTTCCATTGAAAGACCAAGAAAGTGATTCAGTAGCTAGAGCATTTGTTGAAAATTGTATATGTCAATTTGGTACACCTGAGAGTATAGTCACTGATCAGGGAACTAATTTTATGAGCGAATTGTTTACTAACGTATGTAAATTATTGAAAATAAAAAAGCTAAGAACTACGGCATACCACCCTCAGTCAAACGGGGCGCTTGAGCGTTCGCATCGTACATTTACGGAGTACTTACGAAATTTTTGTACTACAGACCAAATGCAATGGAATCTTTGGTTGCCATTCGCAATATTCACCTTTAATTCAACTCCTCATTCGTCCACGTCATATATGCCATTTGAACTTTTGTATGGTTTTAAACCATCTCTTCCTAATTCATTAAAAACTAACCCTGAACCTTATTATAATTATGATGACTACTGCTCTGAATTAAAATCAAGATTACAACACTGCTGGCAGCTAGCTCGGAATAATTTAATTCAACATAAGGAAAAGTCTAAACTAATTTATGATAAAAATACAAATTTTACTAAATTCTGTGTTAATGATAAAGTCCTAGTAAAAAACGAATTAAAAGCTAAGAAAAAGTTTGATCCGCTTTGGTGCGGCCCATACACGATAGTCGAAATTAATTCTGCCGAAAATTCAACTGTAAGAATAAATAAAAAACAGAAAGTTATACACAATAATAGATTGAAATTGTTTATTGAATGAAATTTTATTTGAGTAAGAAACACAAGTTTAAACTATCGTAGTCATTACAAAAAAAAAAAAAAAAAAAAAAAAAAAGATCCACAAATTGATTAGCTGTTTTCCTATTCATCTGTTGTGGGAAAATCTTTCTATTATCATTCATCGAAGATTAATTGAAGTTCCGTAGAAAGATAGCCCAATTCAAATGAAAACGTTTTGAAAACTACATATATTTGATTAATTTGCTATAAATACCATTTATACAGTAATTAAACCATTTTATAATAATATAACTAATTAGCATTTACTATTTTAATTATAAATATAAATATGAATAAATACTTAAAAGTTCACTATATATGTTAATACATGTATATATGTATATATATTATATATTATTATATATATATTATATAATAAAATAAATTTATTGTTAATTAGTATATACTGGTAAGAAATAATTATATTATTGAATTGTAAATTAAATAAATAAATTTGAATTAATGTTGTTGAAAAAATCTCTAAACATAAATGTAAAATTTATGTTTCTTTAGGGGAAACGTATGTTATATGTACATAGGGTACAAATTACTTGCCCTATACTATATAAGTACACTAGCATAAATATTTGCATAATTATTATTATTTCTATGTATTACTTGTATATAATAAGAATGTATTATTTGTATATATAAAAATTATGTATATTGTTAGAAATTGCGTTATGCAATTGAATCTCAATAAATAAAGAATATCAATTGGCGTTCGATTCCTAAACGAACAACATTAAATATTGTAAAATAAAATAAATCAAATTAAAAATACTTATATTGTTAAAAGTATAGTTTTTACTTAATAAACTGTGATAATAAAAAACATTATAAAATTACGCTTGGTGGAAAAGGTGAGCTTACACATAACAGTAGGCTTGTGTAATAATTGTCGAAGTAGACGTGGTGGTTTACATATCTGGGTACATTTCGAAGTAGTCGGATGACAACGTTTGATGAGCTTCCTAAATTTATTTCTATTGGTATTCGTTTATTATTTTCTTGGCCCGAAAATAGCTCGAAGTTGTATGTAAATCCTGAAACTCCAGTGAGCACAAAAAATGTATGGCCCCATTTGTGTGGCTTCATTGGCATACTGTTAAGGTACCTCCTACCTTTACTTGAACAAATCTGTTCATCAATAGAAATATTCTGTTCCACTGGAATCTTTTGAAAATTTTTGATGAGGGCTTCTATTACCGGCCGTATTTTGAATAAACGATCATGATTTGAACTGGTGAATGGTAAATTATTACCATTACAGTTAAAATGAAGATATTTGCGAATTTTTTCAAAATAATTAATCAAAATGGTTGCCCGTATAATAATATTTCCCACTTCATGAGACCAGTATCGGCGCCAGCTTGTTAATTGGTGCACAGAAGTTAAAATGCACCCGCCGATGAATTTTTCCAAATCTTTAACGATTATGGAAAAATTGTTTTCGATATTACTTTCCGTTGCGTAGTAATTTGATTGATTGACAATTCAGTCTTTTAAATCGGAATCGAAAAAATAATTAAAAATTTGTAGAGGTGTCTGTAATTCTAGTACTTCAGCCGATAAAGATTCATCACCGGAAAACTTGTATTTTTCTGGAGAAACATCCAAATGTTTTTTCTTCCAAATAACATTGTTATACTTTTTTTTCAGTTCCTCTATTTCGCACGTTTCATTTGTTACTTCATTAATGTTTTGAATATTTAAATCATTCATATATTGATCACTATTCAATCATATCACAGGGATATTTTCAATATCAAATGGTTCATCATCTTCAATTTAAGATAATGGTTCGATAATGAAGCGACATGTTGCTGGATCCAAATTATAAATTTCATTACAATCACTATTATTTCCATCTAAATCGTCTTCGCTATCGATGAAATTGTTTATCACTTCTTCGATTTCAGAAGCAGACAAAAATTTATGTCGTTTATATTGGTTGTATCATATAAGGATACAACCAAAAATTTTGCAGTTATTACATGATGTATCATATATGATACAACCAATGATTTTCAATATTTACATATATAATGTTAGAATTTTATTAAATACAAGGGTGAAAATGAATAAATAAATATTAAAAGGAGAAGAAAACATTTTTATTATATAAATTACTTAGTATTTACCTTAGAAATGCCTCACAATGTCGTCGCCTCCGGGTCCTCGTTCGTACGTTTGTATGAACGGGTGGGCAAAAGTGATCTAGGTGTGAGGCGGGTCACGCTAAATGACGACAGATGGGCCGGTTTAAGGTGTTACGCGACCCGTGCCAACAAACTACCAGGCTGGGGGCCCATTTAACAAAGCCCAATCGCAAACGGAGCCCTCTGGATACCTGGCGACCTCCAGTTGTAAGTAGCCTTACCTGCGTATACGGATCTCTGCGCAGGTGGACCATTTTTTCTCCGGAACTCGTGGGAACACTATGCCTAATTTTAATAATAAAAAAAACAAAACCGAGACCGGCACTCACCAAAGGCCGGAAACAACAGGTGGAAGCCCAAACCGCAAAGGTGGGGCTCCCTCAAAAGTATCAGGGGGAAGTGACTCCAGGGCATCTAAGCCTGGGACTAGCGGAACCCAGATATCTAGCGCTGCTGAACGGGGAAGCGACTCCAGGGCATCTAAGCCTGGGACTAGCGGAACCCAGAAATCTAGCGCTGCTGAACGAGGCTTAACTAACGTCCCTAGAAATTCAAAGCTACGGTACAAGGTAAGGCGCTCGGCACAGAGGCTTCTGCAAAAGTGGGCTGCAACCACTGAGGAGCAGCGCACTGCGAAGCTAGAAGAATCCGCAAATTGGGCCAGGAAAACGCTCGGGGGCGATAACTCGGAGAGAGACCATGTGTCGAAAAGGCAGCGGTCTCA
Source organism: Tipula unca (assembly GCA_951394425.1). Classification (NCBI taxonomy): domain Eukaryota; kingdom Metazoa; phylum Arthropoda; class Insecta; order Diptera; family Tipulidae; genus Tipula; species Tipula unca. Next base: position 104,124,264 of record OX596381.1, read on the forward strand.
GGATGAGCTAGAGCCTGTCGATTCCAAGAGAGCCAAAATGCAAGCGGAGAAAGAAACTCCTCACAAGGACACGCCGAGACACAAGTCTTTCAGCGACATCGTGTAGGAGCGTCTTTTGGTCCTAGCCGCCGTTGACAGGAGTCACGAAGACGGGAGCATCACAATGGACAAATGGAGATTAGTCTATAATGCACTAAACTCTGTTTTTCTCAAGGTCCTAGGAGAAAATCCGGGACCTCCTCCATCCTGCAGAGATGCGGGGTGGCACCAAGGGCGCATCAAATTAACGGCGTGCTCGGATGCCAGATCAGTCGATCTGTATAAAAAGGCTGTAGCAGAGGTAGGGGAGGTGTGGCAAGGCGCGAAGCTGGCGGCTGTAGCCAGGGAAGAGATTCCTAGTAGGCCAAGAGCGCTTGTCTGGCTACTAACTGAACCGGCCAGCCCTGAAAAGATCTTAGAAATAATAAGGTTCAGCAACCCCAATCTTCCGACAAGAAATTGGAAGATTGTGAGACAAGAGAATGCCAAGGGAGGCTCCAGATTATCCACCATGATAATCAATAAGGAGTCCTTGGCTCCTCTTGCCGCGACTAAGGGAGTAATCGACTTCGGTTTCGGGTCGATTACTCTCAGAGTCTACAAGAAAGACGAGGCTGGAACACACCTGGAGGAACCTGGGGAGGTAGGCAGCTCGTCCATACAGGAAGCAGACACACCAGGAGGGGAGACGGCCCAACCAATGGAGCTCTCCGAGGTGGCTGCACTTGGGGAGGAGATGGGAAGTCGCCTGTCCCTGGTGTCGGACGAGGAAGACTTGTCGGACTCGGGGGACGAGGAGGCTTCCTGCATCCGGGAAGAAAGTTCCGTGGGAGGAGATACGGGAGACACCGGCGACTCCAAGGGAACCGGCGAGCACTATCCTGCGGTAGCGGGGAGTAGTAAATAGGTAAGTAAGCGCACTTTGTGTTATGTTAAAGTTTACACAAATAAACCTGCACCATACGAAGGCAGCGTCAGCTGCCTTACTCCTCAGACTGACTGAATCAGGAGACGACGTGGTCTTTATCCAGGAACCTTGGATAAATAGTAATAGGATCTGTGGCCTTAGAATGAAGGGGTATAACCTGCTATACTCAAGAAATTCGGGGAAAATCAGATCCTGCATTCTTGGGAAGAATAATCTAAATATTTTTCTACTTTCTCAGTATAGTAATGGGGACACAACTGCCGTCAGCCTGGAGATTGGCGGCAGTCTAGTTTGGCTGGTTTCCGCCGGATAACCTGGGGGACCTGGTTCTCGAAGCAAAGAGGAAGAATATTGGGGTGCTTCTTGGGTGTGATGCCAATGCGCATCACACAATTTGGGGCAGCACTGATATCAACGAAAGAGGTGAGTTATTTTTTGATTACCTATTAAATACCAACCTTTGGGTGTGTAATATTGGGCAAGAACCCACTTTTATCACTAAAAACCGGCAGGAGGTTCTAGACGTAACCTTCGCCTCAGAAGGGTTGTACCCTATGGTCAAGAAATGGAGGGTGGCGGTGGAGCACTCCTTCTCTGACCATCGGTATATAACCTTTAGTCTTGAGGTTTCCCCTGCGAACCAGAAAGCCTTCAGGAATCCTAGAAGGACAAACTGGAGCAAGTATGAGGAAACGCTTAAAGAGTTATTAACGCCGAAGGCCCCGGAGCCGCCAGCGACACGGGAGGAACTGAATTGCATAGTGGACACACTCACTAGAGCCTGCAATCAGTCCTTCAACGCTGCTTGCCCAATTGTTAAGCCCAGGGGCAAGCAAAAACCCGCATGGTGGACCAAGGAACTGGGGACCTTCCGGAAGGCGTGCAGAAGAGCCTTTAACAGAGCCAAAAGCACGAGGGAGGCTCACGATTGGGACTCCTATAAGGAGGACCTCAAAGTTTACAAGAAAGTATTGAGGAAGGCAAAAAGGAGCTCTTGGAGACACTTCTGTGATAGAATGGAAGAAGTCTCCGAGACCTCTCGTCTTAGGAAGATACTGTCTACTAATCCAACCTGTCCTAGTTATTTAATTAAACCGGATGGATCTTGGACTGCTTCTAGTGAGGAATCGTTGAAACTTCTCATCGAAACCCACTTTCCAGGAAGCTCAGACGACTCGACAGAGACTAGTACTCATCGGGAGGTACATTCACTGCGCATAGAGGATATCGTAACCAAAAAACGGATCCTATGGGCACTTGAAGGCTTTAAACCCTATAAATCTGCTGGTCCTGACCGAATTATTCCAGCGGAGATTCAGAACAACTCGATGATTATTCTCCCCTGGATGGAGGTAATCTTCAAAGGGTGTCTAAAACTGGTCTGTATTCCGCGAGGGTGGGCAGAGGTCAGAGTGATCTTTATCCCGAAGGCGGGTAAATGCTCACATGGCTACCCAAAGGACTTAAGACCTATAACTCTATCATCCTTTCTGCTAAAAACCTTGGAAAGACTGATGGATATCTATATACGTGCAAAAATAAAGCCTAGTGACTGGGCTCAGTCTCAGCATGCTTACTGTAAATTCGCGCTCAAACAGAAAAAAAAATTAGAAGAGCTGGGTTCAGTTAAATATGTCGCTAATATAGGAACATATCATTAGTTTTATTAATGACAAAAATAAACTTCAAATGTTTTAATATTTCTTAATACTAAGTATTATTTTCTAATAAAATTTCTTATCAAGAAAATTCTTTTTTCATCAATTAATATTGATACCTTTTTATTATTCCATGATATTCAAATTCTAGAAAAAGCGTATTGATTTTCACTTACTTCACGCTCAGTACATAACTGCGGGAGTGGGTCGAGAAATTTGTGAGTAAGAAAATTTTCAACTCGAGTGTGATGAAAAAGGAGGAGCTTATGTCAAAATGGCGTACTTTGATTGGTAGAGAGTGAAGTGTGATTATTTTTTCGACTTATTCCCGCAGTAAAAACGTTGCCACATAACAAAAATATCGACGATAGCCTGGAACCGATATTTCCTTTTATGATTAAATGATTACATATTTTTGGCTTAAATTAATTAAAAAAATTATATAAAATAACTGCAATTAGTAATTAAAATAATAAATTTATAATAATATAACAATTTTAATTGAATAATAAGAGTTTTTCTATTCTATCGGTCCGACAACCGATTTTTTACGTAAATGGTATAAATTTTGTCGGTTCCGAACGCATCAAATATCATCGATATTTATTTTCGTTGTGACCATAACCTCACTTCGGTGATAATTTGGTTTGCTTACAAACGTAGCTGTTAATCAGTACAATTTATTGAAAATTAAAAATGAGTATGGTAATAATTTGATAAAATATATAAATTAAATGTCAAAAACAAAACAAAAAAAAAAAAAAAAACCCAAACAAACATTTTGTTGTTGTAAAAATCGGTCGGATCATTAGTTTGCTCATGTGGCAAATTATTACCATACTCATTTTTAATTTTCAATAAATTGTACAGATTGACAGCTACGTTTGTAAACAAACCAAATTATCACCGAAGTGAGGTTATGGTCACAACGAAAATAAATATCGGTGATATTTGATGCGTTCGGAACCGACAAAATTTATATTGGGAAGCGTTCGGAACCGACAAAATTTATACCATTTAAGTAAAATATCGGTTGTCGGACCGACAGAATAGAAAAACTCCTATTATTCAATTAAAATTGTTATATTATTATAAATTTATGATTTTAATTACTAATTGTAGTTATTTCATATATTTTCTGAATAATTTAAGTCAAAAATATGCAATCATTTAATTATAAAAGAAAATATCGGTCCCAGGCTTTCGCCGATATTTTTGTCATGTGGCAACGCCTTTAAAGTATGTATGTGTATATGACATTAGGTGCGTTTTTTTATTAACAGAACTTCAAGTTCTATAAGAACATCGGGAATAATACTGGGAATTTTTATTTAGTTTAACCAATATATTTAATTTAAGTTCTATTTATTTGAATAAATTTCAACTTCTAACTATATTTTTTGACGTCTATTGTGAAATAATACAGGTATCAAGAATAAAACAATGAAAAATATTTGTTTAAAATATTTCCTTTTAAAATTTCCCTATTTTTTCGAGTTCGTGTACTATGAATTTATCGCGAACTTGAAAAAACCAATATTTTATCCAGAACATTGAAAAATAAAGTTAAATTTTATTTTATTTCGATAATAGTGAATTAAAATGTGTAGTTTACCATTAAATGTATCTTATTTATTGATAAAAAATTAAATTCATTTGGATTTTCTGAAAAAATGAGAAAATTCTTATCCAGAACTTCATTCCAATAAGAAAATTTTTGAATTAAAAAACACGACTATTGTTTGTAAATGGATATGATTCAAATTGGAAAAGGAACCTGGCAAATGTCTCAGATAAAACGTAAGTAGTAACAAGTTTTGGTGCCAAGAAGGGATAATTTGGTAAGTTTTGTTTTGGAATTGTTTTTAAATTAAATTTGATTTACAGTGACAAGCCACAAATAGTATTAATTGATACGGATATCAGTATCTAGATGGTGCGTTAGGTGGAATTAATTAGTCTAATTTTATACATAATATTCATTTTTATTTTATTTTATTTCTTATTATTATTTTTAGACAGAATAAAGTTAAAATTTTATTATTAATAAATGTATAAATATGAACAAATGTATGTATGTAGTATATGTAATGCTCTTGTCTAAATTATATATTACATTAGAATATTAGGAAAACAATACAACAAATGGATAGGAAATCAGCTGACATTTTATATTTTTTGTAGGTCAGAGTTCAGATTTGAAAATGATTTTATATTTCAATTTTCAATTAATATAATTTAAATTGTAGTAATAATAGATGTCAAATATTCAACATGATTTGCAAAACCGAAGAACTGTTTCAAGAGCTTGAACCATCCGATGAATATGGAGGCGTCATTTATAGTTATAGCGAGTGATACCGATGGGTGAAGCAAATTAATTTTATCTCATCTAGTAATACATTTAAACTGTAATGCCGCATTTATGTGGAGTTTTAATGAAATAGATTTTAAATTAATGTAAATTAGATTTAACTTAATGAATTGCAGTTAAGGATGCAAAATATAATAAATTGAAACTAATTTAAATTATTTTCAGAAGCATCAGTAGTTGTAACCCCTCCTGGGACGACCTCATTTGAAAAGGTTTAATGACACCTGGGTCGGTCCGTCCGTGACACCTGGGTCGGTCCGTGACACCTGGATCGAACCGTGACACCTGGGTCGGTCTGTGATACATGCGCCGTCCGACACGTGGGTCGGTCCGTGACATTTGAGTCGGACCTACACACCTGGGTCGGACATACACACTTGGGTCGGACATACCACTTGGATCGGACCTACACACTTGGGTCGGACCTACACACTTGGGACGGCAAAGTACTTGGACCTACTTAGCGTGACACTTCGGTCGGTGCACTTACTTACTTAGCGTAGACGTTTATATTGTTTTTTCATAGACCTTGATTATATTGTACTGCATTTTTTACACTGCAGTTTTTTGCATCCCATTATTTTTTAGTAAACTTGGTTTCAGGCGGGAATCGAACTCGAGACCACAAGGTCTAAAGTAAACCGTCTTAACCGACCCAGGTATCACGGACCGACCCAGGTGTCACAGACCGACCCAGGTGTCACGGTCCGACCCAGGTGTTGTAGGTCGATCTAAGTGCCATTTGAACTTTTGAAATGAGGTCGACCCAGGAGGGGTTACAACTACTAGCATCTTAAAAGTCACATCCAGCACACTAATAAATTTTATTGCAGAGCGGAGTTTTGGTTTTAATAAATCATAAAAGTAGATACAATACGTTCGTATATTGCAAAAAACATATAAAGAAGGATTTGAATTTTGAAGAGATAGAGGCGGAGAGGACTAAACGCAAATGGCGGCAGTATTTACACTAATTATTATAATACAGGTCTACCACAGATCAAATATGGAATTAATAATAATAAATTGAACTAAATTATAGGTTCTCTGCCACTTAAATTTTAATTAATTAATCACAGCTTTGAATTCAGAATATAGTAAGTTGGAACTAATTTGAATTGATTTTTAGAAGTATCTCCTAGCTTTGATCCAGCAAACTAATAAATTTTATTTCAGAGCCCAGTGATGCTGTCTTAAATTATAAAAGTAGATTAGAACTGTCTCGTCCTGTGTTACTAACTATTGGCTATACCAGGTGTCTGTAATCGAGTCAATTTCTATCATACTAACTGAACCTATCCAAATCCTCTTTATGTTATGTGTAAACGGGTTTTCGGTGAGGCCCGCCCATCTCCGGGAGATCCTGCTTAATGCTTGGTCGAACATTCCAATCAAATCAAATCAAATGATGTAAGTGCAATCTAATTTATGATTGCATGATATTCATAATGATGCTATCTATAAATATATATGTATATACATATGAAGTTGAGTAATTTTGGATAGTTTCCAAATTTAATGTCAACTCAACTGTATAGTAATAATCTTAAGTTTAAATTTTAATTCATCAAAAATTACTCATTTCATTCTATTACGAGTAGTAATCTAATATATTTTCTAAAACCAACAAAAAGATTGTCACGAGTTGGTTTTAGTTTTGTACAGAGTCCAATACATATATATGTATGTGTATAGAGTACATTTTCTTAATATTACGGTGTAAACGAGGCCTGACTATATATACATATTATGGATGTCTGTTCACCATACAAAAAAATAAAATTAAAAATAGAAAAATTATAATGTGAAAATTTTTATTTTATTTTTTAAAATTTTATTTTTTATGATATTTTTATTTTTAAAATTTAAATTTAAAAACAGAAAGGAACATTTGGTTCAGGTGTACACCGTGACAAATATATACAGTTGGAATAAAATAAGAAATGTGGTTTTCATCTGATATTTGAATATACGCGCAATTTCTTAATAATTAGCAAGATTCTGCGGTGAAAGTAGAACGCGGCTATTATTATAATGAAGACGTTATAAACGCCAAATTTTATATATCCATTCATATGTATATATATGTACTGTAAATCTGGTTTGTATTTATTATTAATTGATCGGTTTTTAGTATAACTACTACACTAGCATTATAGTTTGAAAAATATGTAACTAACTATTCCCATAAAAAAAATCTCGTCTCCAAATGATTTTTTTTTTGTTTTTTCGACGAAAACACTATACTTAAATTTTAGACATATACTATCATAATATGGATCTAATAGTTATTTTTATATTTTAGTCACCTATACTCGTAAAGTTATAGCTCTGGTCTAGTTTTGGAGATTTAAGCATATTTTTTATTACCTTAAAATATTATTAGGTTTTATGATACTGATATAATACAGGTTGATCGCAAATGTCGTTTGTGTTAAATTGATATCACAAGATAAATATACCAGATAAATAATATACATTTTAAAATGGTATTGCCACATCTTTCTTATGAACAAAGACAAGAAGTTTTGTAACAGCAACATAAATATTAATTTTGCTGTTTCTAACATTTAAAAAAAAAAGATGTTCAATTAATCGTTATGGTGATTAATTTGAAAAGAAAATTCTTCTGTTTTGGTTACACCTCTATCTTAATGTGTATATGTATGTTATGTACACAACAAATCACTTAAAGTACATGTTCTATGGTTTTACAAAAGTATTATAGAAATACATTTTCAATAAAACAACATAAAAAAGTAAAATCATTTTGATCGAATACATAAAAAAATTATTACTGTGTACATATGATATACTTTACCGCAAATGAACCGAGAGGATTTAAATTACCGTGAATAAATTATTCCATTGTTATGAGTTTTTTATGGAGACATTTTAATAATAATTTAAATTTTTTTTCGAAATATAAATAAATAAGTATGTTCAGTGTTTTTTCTTTTTGTTTTCTTGTGTATGAACTTATTACCTATTGTACATATATGATTTGGAAATAGAGCGGTGAATAAATGGAACTCGAAATTTATTTTCTTAGCGAATATTTGAGACATGTGAAATAGGTATGGCCTTAAATAATTTATATCACTTCTCTTGAAACTATGACTCTCCTATTCACCGATTTCTTAAAAGTCTGTAACATAAGTAAAAGAGATGAGGATACTGTTTGGATACCTATATGGTTGATTAAAAACAATTTATTTGTTAAATGAATTAATAGTACATTTTACGAGAATAAGCCAGAAAAGATTCTTTGTGAATATAATATATCTTTCGATCCAGACGAGAATAAATTTCCACCGTTTCTGTGCTACTTTTGAATATTTCCCGCGTAAATTTAGAAAATAATCCGCGTGGTTTACCAATATGTACTTACTAATTAAAACATAAAGGGATTGATTTGTTTGAAAATATAAATATTATAATTTATATTATAATACAAGTTATACAAGTTTTTATGTGATTCAGGATCTTTACCTTCTTGATGGTGTAGTTTCTGGATTGAGGTCTGTTATTTTTTATTTTACAGAGAACTACAACAAGCACTGTATTTTGCTATGTAGAAAACAACTTCTGGAATTCACGCTCTCCTTGTTAGAATCCCTTCCAGTAACCGACCACGAGTCAGTGATCTTTGATATTAACAATGTCGATAGTCCACCTCGGGTTTTGCTTCGGGTCTAGCTTGTGTGATTCCGATGTTGAACAGCAAACTAGATTCCAATTACAACCTTCGTCTGGGTTGTATCAGGAACGTGAGTTTGGTTCCCACCCTTGATTGTTTCCTTAGCTTGTAATCATTATTATAACTTCTATGCTTGCGCTGAAACAGATCAACTTACACCATGCCAAAACTGCATCGTTTGAGCTTAAGTTGCTGCTCGCTAATTCGCAGGTAGACATTTGCTTAATTCAGGAACCTTATCTGCTTGACGGTGTGGTTTCTGACTTGGATTCTGTAGGTGGCAGAATCCTCTACAGAGGGTCCAATGATAAGATAAGAACCTGCGTGTTTATTTCCAACAATAATATTGCTCAGCGGACGTTGCAGCTGTGCTCGTCTCTCTCAAATCGTCGGATCACGGTGGTAGCATCATTGTATCTGCCTTACGATTCGGTTTCACCTCCTCCCTCGGAGGAGTTTAGCCACCTTGTTTCGTGGAGCAGGACAAATCATTTACCGTTAGTGATAGAATGCGATGCTAATGCTCATAACACGTTATGGGGTAGCACGAATATCAATGATAGCGGTTTGAGCCTACATTTATCAATTCAGTCAGGAGGGAAGTGATTGACATTAGTTTGTGCTCCATGTCGATGATCGATTTGATCTTCAATTGGAGAGTAACCAATGACATTCTTGGAACGTCGGCTGGTTTCGTTGGGTGAGATATGTTTGACCGAGGACATTGAATTACTAGCCTCATTTTTGACGCATGCAGTCACGTCAGTCTTCGAAAAATCTTGTCTCTTATTACCAAGCAAAAATTCTTTTTGGTGTTCTGATCTTAAAAAACTTAGGAAACTGCTAGGAGACTCAAAAACAAAGCCAAAACATCTGACTCTCAGGTTGATTGGGATAACTTTTTGGCAGCTCAAAAATAATATAAGAAAATGCTAAGATCCGCTCGTAGGACTTCTTGGAGTTTAAAGTTTCTTGGAGTTTAAAGTTCAAAGTTTCTTTGAAGAAATTAATAGTATCTCTGAGATCGCCAGACTTAATAGGTCCTTGGTTAGAAATGATTCCCTATGGTTCATTTCCCTGGGTGTTATATTTACATATGTTATCAATCATGATTATGTTGTTGAATGTTGACGCCCAGCCCAATGGTACTGACTATTCACCTGACTGGGACTTAGCCTGTTGGCTAGTCACTCTCAACACATTGCGCTGGAGCGTTTTGTCAATCTTACCTTATAAATCAGGTGATCCAGATGGATTTTCCCTGCTGAATTACAGCATCGGTTTCCCGTTATTCAGGAACATTTACTTCGACTCTGTCAAGCGTGCTTTGCGTTTGGATATGTTCCACAGTCCTGGAGCAGGAGTAGAGTTGTGTTCATCCCGAAAGCTGGAAAGACGGATTATACCGATCCCAAAGCATTTCGCCCTATTAGTTTTTCTTCAAGCTTTCTCAACATTCTGGAAAGAATTGTTGACAGATATATTAGGGATCGTCACTTATCTGTCATCCCACTCAGTAGCACTCAACATGTGAAACTGCGCTTCATGAACTTGTTACAAGGATTGAAAGATCACTTAGTACTAAGGAGTTTCTTGTGCGTTAATGCATCGAAAACTAGTCTGCGATAGCCTTCACCAGACGTACGAATACTGAAGAGCTGTATGCTCCTTCTCTTTTTGGAGAAATGATCGCTAGATCCGGCATACTAAAGCACCTGGGTGTCATCAGGTTGCCAGAGCAGGCGAGCGCATTTGCGAATTGCAATAGAATCCTCGGTTTGCACCATTGGCCCAGAGTGGTATTGAGTGCGGAACCTGCTGGGGTTCCAACCAATTTTAATAATCATAATAATTTATATTCAAGATATATGTACATGTAAAATCGTGTATTTAATTTAACAACAATGAACGAATGGTTAACAAAAGAATCCTAAAGTTCAGACTATTTTGAGTTAGAGTTGTCTATGTTCGATGTAATCTAGTGTTAAAATCATATTTTTAAGTTTACTTTTAAAAAATGAAAATACCACTTATTCTTAGATAAATAATTAAATTACAATTGATTTAAGTTAATTTAAATTTTCAATTCTGTTCCACTAACACATGCACAAATACAAAATTATGTGAAACAAAAACCAATGAAAATAAATAAATAACAATTACCACAACAAATATACAATTATTTTAATGCTGCAATATGTAAATTAAATTTAATTTAATCCAAATTAATCATAACGTAAAATGGCCATATCTATTCGAAAAGCATTCTCACTTGAAAGTTAAAAGCGATGTGATTTAATTTATTTTTATATTATAGGTGGATTTATTCCGCAGAAAGAAAAGAATGAATAGAATAGCGATCAGAATGAGATTACGAACAATATTTAATAAAAGAAGATTCAGACAATAAAAAAAACACTACTATTGGTATTCCCTAACAATTTATGGCTCAATTTTAAATGTTTCCCCAACTCTCTCGGAATGTTCTATTAAAATAATTCGCATCTGTCGAAATATGTTTACACTATTTGGATTATGTCTTGTAAAGCAAAGTCATTAGTCATTTTCATTTGCGAAATTAGGCACTTAACGTATTGTACGGTATAAAAAACTGGGAACCCAAAAATTAAAACACCACGTGGACATGGCTTGAAGATTTAATTCTGCGAGTTAACTCTCAATAAAATCATCGATATTAAAATCATTCTCAGATGGATATTATACCTGAAAACTGAGAGTACCTATAACTCTCAGGGCGATACCTCTAGAAAAAAATGTCGAGACATAGATATCAGATGTAAACGTACCGTAAGAATTGCGGAGAGCTATTAAATGTGCATAGTATGTAGCTATATATCTTGCACCGTTCAAAGCGATTATTTGCAAGAAAAAGATTTAACTACTCTAAATGTAAATCCAGTTTTTCAGTTGGAAATTATAGATATGCAATTGCTCTTCCGATTTAAATTTTTGTAAACAGTGGCGGCGAATAAGCCCTCTGTAAATATATTTTGATGCCTCTAATAAAATTTGAGCATAATATATATTATTGTAACACCGAATTTGATGCACCACACCTTAATAATTTCAAAGATTAAAATTATTTTCTCAACTAAACTGAACTTTAGAGGGTTATGTTCATTAATTCAATTTATTTAAATTTGCAGTTATAAATGAGAATTTTTGCTTCATTTTAGTTTAAATTTAGCCGTTGTTTTTTTTTCGCTAAAAGTTTATCAAGATCAACCATAGCATCAATATCTAATCCTTGCGCCAATTGATGTTCTATACTTAAAATAGTTAATCTACTCAATCGAGCCTGAGACATTGCACTTCTTAAATAAGATTTAATTAGTTTAAGTTTAGAGAAACTTCTTTCCGCTGAAGCCAAAGTTAAAGATAATGTCAAATATAATTGCAGAACAATACTTAATTCTGGCATACTGCTTAATAGGGTGTTATGTTCTACAATCAATAATGAAGCTATCCCCTATATGGCTATCGTTTGTTTTATGTTGCTTGACATTTGCAGGGATCGAAAAGATAAAAGTTCTATCAACAAACTTTCGGATAGATCGGTATTGTATTTTGTCACTATTGTTGATACTTATTGGTCTTTAGATAAACTTTACAAATTTTTAGGTTCTAAAAAGGAAAATCTTTATTTTTATTTATTTATTTATTTATCTTCTCTTTATTGATTTATTACATATAGGATTAAAAATAAGATATACAAAGTATTTAAATATTTTAAAATAAAAATTAAACAATATAATAAATAATAAACAAGCTTATGATTTAAATACAAATATTATGATATGCTGTGTTGAAATCATCTGATCAGTTTCTTATCCGATAAAACTGATGTTTCTATATGCTTAAAAAATTAAAGAGAATTAGGAAATATGTGTGGTCACAAAGGATCAGAATCGATATTACCATCGAGAGTAATATACTAAAATTAAAGAAGCAGTGGGGAAGCTTCTATAAAAAACAATTGTTATGGATTACTGATACTAACCTGTAGCTTTATGTATATAATAATTATTCATGCAATAACTTTATGTTTATATACCTAAGTATACATAGATTATTAATAAGTATAACATCTTTTGTATATGTATTGTAAGTACCAAAATTCTATAAATGAGCAATTTTGGTTCGTTGCATCAGTCAGTCAGTTCCGAATATTGAAATTGTGTACAACCAAAATAACCCTAAATTATAACTTAACTTTTAATTATTAAGTTGTCAATAAAATAATAAACAAAATTATTAAAATATTATATAAAAATGAAGTATTAAAAAATAAATAAATATTATAAAAAAGTGTATAAAAAATTTCTATAATTTCCACACCGATTCACAACAAAAATTTGGTGACAGCGGTGGGATATTACCGCCGTTTCATTAAACAATTTTCCGAAATATCGCAACCTCTTACAATTTTACTAAAAAAGGGTCAACCATTTAATTGGAATGCGTTCTGCGATGAATCTTTCACCAAACTGAAAAATTGTTTACTAAACCCTCCGATTTTACAACACCCAGATTTTGCTTTACCGTTCACAATAACAACCGATGCGAGTGATATTGCAATCGGCGCGGTTCTTTCTCAAAACCCGAACAACTTTGATTTCCCAATTGCATTTGCTAGTCGAGTGCTAAATAAAGCTGAACTTAATTACCCAACGATAGAGAAGGAGTTGCTGGCGATAGTATGGGCTTGCGAACATTTTCGCCCATATGTATATGGTCGTCACTTTTCCATAATTACAGATCATAAGCCGTTGATATGGCTGTCTAATTTAAAAACCCATCTTCTCGGTTAATGAGGTGGCGCATTAGATTGGAAGATTTCGATTATAAGGTTTACCACAGACCTGGAAATCACAATCAAAATGCGGATGCTCTAAGTCGAATAGCAATTGTACCTGATAAATCTTCAAAACTTCCTTCAACATCTAAAGAAATAATGGTCGTAACTCGATCAAAAAGTAAACAACATTCTGAAATTAGGTCAAATCCAGAAAATCTTGAAACCAATTTACCGAATTCTAAAATAATACATCTCACTGACGATTCCGAAATTGATAAACTTATTGAAGAATTTCATTCTAAACCTTTAGGTGGTCATCAAGGTGCATTCCGAACTGCACAACGAATCAAAAGATATTATCATTTTAATAACTTATACACTCGTATTAAAAAAGCAATTAAAACTTGTGAGTTATGTCAAAGAAATAAATGCTGCAAATTCAATAAAACTCCGATGCAAATAACTTCAACATCTTCTCACGCATTCGAAAAGCTTTTTTTAGATATAGTCGGTCCTCTCCCTGTGTCGTATCAAGATAACAAATATATACTTACCGTTCAGGATGACCTTACTAAATTTTCTTTTGCATTTCCTATAAGGAACCAGGATGCCGAAACCATAGCTCGAATTTTTGTAGAACGAATAATATGTGTTTTCGGTACCCCTCAACAAATATTATCCGATCAAGGGGCGAATTTTATGAGTGATCTGTTTACAAACGTGTGCAAACTTCTAAAAATTAAGAAGTTAAATACAACAGCGTATCATCCTCAAACAAATGGAGCATTAGAACGATCTCACAGAACGTGGACAGAATATCTGAGAAATTACACGCAGTCAGACCCACTCAACTGGGATACTTGGCTTCCTTATGCTATATTTACTTTTAATTCGACTCCGCATAGTGCAACCAAATTCATGCCGTTTGAATTACTATTTGGTTGGAAACCTATGATTCCTACAGTACTACTTCAAGAACCAGAACTAGTTTATAACTACGATGATTACTTATTAGAACTTAAAAGTAGAATGCAAAATTCTTTTCAGAAATCAAAGGAGAATCTTATAAGTCAAAAACTCAGATCAAAAGAATACTATGATAACAACACACAAATCCAACATTTCCAAATCGGTGATTTAGTTTTATTAAAAAACGAAGTTCGTTTAACCAAATTTTCTCCACTTTGGCTTGGTCCTTTTGAAGTTAAACGTATTAATTCTCAAACCAATACTACAATATTAATAAAAAATAAATTGAAGACAGTTCACAATAATCGATTAAAATTATTCGTAAGTTAATGGTATTTCAATAAAGTTGAGAAGGTCGAAAAGAATTTAAACTATAAAACAAATTTCATATTATAAAACAAACAAAAAAAAAATTTATTTAAATAAATAAATAACAATAAATTAATTTTGAATTCACAATTTATCATAATTAAAAAATAAATTTAATTAGTTTATAGAATTCATTTATATTTATATTATATGTATTATTTTTTTATTTTTTTTCTTATTAATTTCATATTACATACTAATTTTGAATTATAGTACATATAGTTGTTATCTATAAATTAAATCAATTTAAAAATTAGTATATTACATTTTATATAAAATAATCTTAAGTATTATTTTAAACTAAGGGTGATGGTGTTATGGATTACTGATACTAACCTGTAGCTTTATGTATATAATAATTATTCATGCAATAACTTTATGTTTATATACCTAAGTATACATAGATTATTAATAAGTATAACATCTTTTGTATATGTATTGTAAGTACCAAAATTCTATAAATGAGCAATTTTGGTTCGTTGCATCAATCAGTCAGTTCCGAATATTGAAATTGTGTACAACCAAAATAACCCTAAATTATAACTTAACTTTTAATTATTAAGTTGTCAATAAAATAATAAACAAAATTATTAAAATATTATATAAAAATGAAGTATTAAAAAATAAATAAATATTATAAAAAAGTGTATAAAAAATTTCTATAATTTCCACACCGATTCACAACACAATTTAAAAATAAAATTCTAAAATGTATTTAAAATAATTCAGTTTTGAATTTCAATCAATAAAATTTAGTTTCAATTATAACTAAAAACGTAAAAGGAACGTGGTTTCATTTCAAAGTGTGAAAGAGAGTTTCAATATCATTTACTTCCATTAGCCATGATTTAACACCCTTCAAAAAGGTCAAATAAACAGGAATTTGTTTTAAACTATCTGATAGCTGATTATAAGTTTTAGACGCCACAGAGCTAAAAAAATGTTTAAAATGCTCCTTTCTTGGTGGTGGGCAATTAACGTAGTTTGCATTACGTAATGTATAGTTAGTTACTTTTAAATTCCTGTGACCACTACGTAAAAATAATATTTTTAAAACTTTATAAACGTATAAATGTCTTAACGGAAGTATGTTTAAATTTCTAAATAAAGGTAGGGTAGAAGTTAATCGTGGTTTGCAACATATCGTTATCATTATAAAATTTTGTGCAACTATTAGGGCCTTCAAATTGGAATAGTAAATTCCACCCCAACAAGTTAAGAGCCATACTGAAGTTTTGACTGCACAATGCCAAAATACACTGATCTAAGTACGGGCTCAGGACAAATATCACGTAGAAGGTACAATTTTGTATTACATGCTAACAAATAATTTTGTAACGACTTAACATGACTCTTAAAACTAAAACGCTTATCGATCGTGACTCCTAAGTATTTAAACGACTCAACTACATCTAAAACTTTACAATAGTCTGAACATGTAACACTATTATTTAAACAGTCTGGGGAATGATATACAACATCAGTTGGATTAGACACAACTCTAGATAATTTAATATATAGAATATTCGTTTTAGAACTGAGAACCATGTAGTGTAGGTCAAACCAGCGTCTCAGAATTCGAAGATCGTTATTAATCTTCTGGACATTAGTATCACTATCGCTGGAGCTATATAACATGGCTACATCATCAGCAAAACCAACTGAATGCCCATCTAACTTTAGTTCGAAAAAAGAATTAATATAGATCAAGAATAAGATAGGTCCTAAGACTGATCCCTGTGGCACTCCACACTTAATTTTTCTAAATTCTCCAATACAATCTCCAATTTTTACCGCCTGCTGTCTGTCAGAAAGATAAGACAGAAACTGCTTTATCTACCTTCAATAATAACAAATTGTGATCAACAGTGTCGAACGCTCGTGTAACATCTATAAAATTTACTGCAGCAGATTCATCGTTATTTAAAGAAAATATAATTTGGTTTGAGAGCATCTTCAGTACTTTTACCAACTCTGGAAACCAAATTGGCTATTTGAAAAAAAATTGAATTTTGCCAAAAAGGAAAGTAATCTTTTCTTAATTATTTTTTCAAATAGTTTAGAGAAAACGGAAAGCAGAGAAATTGGTCGATAGTTACCCAAACTAAGTGTATCTCCCTTTTTATGTAGTGGTATGACCACAGCTTTCTTTAAGACATCAGGAAAAACACTGGTTGACATACTAAGATTAAAAATATAACTAAGAACAGGTGAAATAAGCGGTCCAACATATTTGATCAGAGAGTTACTTATTTTATCATATCCGCATGCTAATGAATTATTTAGCGAATTAATGGTATCAAGTACCTCACAGCTATCAGTTGGATTAAAGAAAAAAGTTTTCTCTTGTGTCTTTTTGAATAAATACTGGGATTCTTCTAATGCCACTTGATTTGCACACGGAATAGTATCTTTAAGATCTTATGCAATGTTGGCAAAATATTTATTAAATTTATTTGCAATATTTACTTCATCATTTAGAATATTATTATTCTGAGATCTGATGGTTTCAATAATAGCTTTCTCACTATTTCCATTTAAAGGTTCATTTACAAGTCGCCATTGAGATTTCACATCGTGTTTACAGTTATTAAAACGTTGGTAATAATAAAGTTCTTTTTCTAGGAATTCCTTCACTTATTTTGCTCTTACTTACTTTCCATTATTTTACTCATGCTGGTGAATCGATGTTTTAATAGGTTGGTTATAATATCCAATTCAATTCGTCTTCAATTCTGACCTCAAAACAAAGTTCATCAAACAACTTTTTGGTACGTCGTAAATGTTTTCGAACCAATTGGCATTCAATTCCCCATGATTGTGCTAGGCACTTTGATACATCATTGAATTTGTCGAAATCGGCACGTTATTCAGATAAATTTTCATAAGCCCGGCTGAGACACAATCGAGCAGTTTCCAAGACGATAGCTATGTTTTGTAACGTCTTTGATGTTAAATTTACGTCCTCCAAAATTTTGCTCTGTAGAAATTAACAGAATAAATTCATAATTTTCCATTTTTTTCTTAATATAAACTGCTTCTTCCCTTTCCGAAGGCTTAGTACTTTGCAAAATTATTCTGCTTAAACAAATCATGACTGATTTAAAATTATGTACAATTGCTATCAAACAATCGAAACGTGACGACCAAAGGGTAGGGGAAGTTTGTTTTAAAGTAATTTGTAAATATTGATTAGCTGCGGTGGTATCATTCAGTTTTTGCAAACGTGGAAGGCTTTGACTAAAGAACATATAGATAAATTGAACGGTGTCAAAAAATTGTTGTGTTTTGGGTACATTGAGAACTACATCGTTTACAACTAAGTTTAAGTTATGTGCTGCGCAATGGACAAAATCAGCATTGAAGAATGTGCGACTCTTTTCATTTTCAAGATGTGACCTTATTGAAGGATCATACCTTGACAGCGAATCTTTTATAATTTACATTATTGTTCTCTCACCCCTCGAAACGGAAGTTTTTATTACGTCCAAAATTCTAAAAACCCACGAGCCTAGCATTAGCACCAACGGCATCGCCCTAGCTACACAGTTTGGTGCGGTGTTATAGCTGAATGAGTTATTGGCCCATATTTATCCAACAACTGTCAACGGGGCCCTGTCTAGGATGATGATTGGTGATTTTTTAAGCCCGGTAAACCAAACAAATGGTATCAGTAGAATGGCGAAATTGCGCACACAGCCAGACCAACAATTGATCTGTTTCATACAATTTTTGACGAGCGGCTTATCTCAAGAAATTCAGACTTTTACTTGGTCTAACCGCTCCCTGTCTTTTTCTTATGGGGCAACTTGTATGTTTTCTTTGTACGCCAACAAACCAGCAACAGTTCAACAATTAAAGCTGAACATTCAAGTTGAAATTAGATATTTTACGCCAGAAACTTTTAAATTAGTTATGTACAATTTGTTAACAGGAGCTATAATGTGCAATCAAGAGAATAGGGGCCATTTGAGTGACCTTCATCGTTTTAGATTTTAAAGTGTCATAAATAATAAATTATGCATTTGATATTGATTATTTTTTATTTACAATAAATTATTAATAAAATATTAAAATATTGGTCCATTATTTATTATTTTATTACTCGCGTACCTCTATAAAGTATACATATTCCCATTTAATTCACTTTAAAGTTAAAATCATAATTTTGAGATGTTTATGTGTACTTACTTCATAATCTAAAATTTACAATTATATATTCATCAGCCTGGACCGATTTTTAAACGTTTCGCCCCTGGTTAAATCCCATGTAAAATTGTGAGATATCTGATTTGTAAGATTATACAAATTTTGAATTGAAAATCTACTGAATAAAAACCCATAACTTTAGCGATTATTATAATAAATTACATTTTGGGTATAATAAATGTTTTAGTGATTTGACCGAAATAAATATTGAAAATATTTTATTTATTAAAAAATCTGAATTAAATAATTATTATTATAATTTAGCAAATAATAATAAAAATATTATTTATTATTTTGACTTTTTTTTTTAAATACATTTTAGAAAATTCTATTTTTATTTGTTTGCGCTTTGCTTCAATATGATTCTTCCACGTTAGCCTTCTATCCAGGTGCATGCCTAAGTATTTGACCTTGGTTTGTTGAGGAATATTTATATCGTTTAATTTCACTGGTGGGGAAGTGCGGTTGTTTAGCGTGAATGTCACGTGAGTTGATTTGTTTTCGTTCACTATTATGCGCCATATCTTCCTCCAGTTCTCGATTTTGTTTAGATGATTTGGTAATTCCTTTGAGGCACTTTGATATGCCTACCTTGTTGATTACAGGTAAGTCAGCTATGTACAGCAGGTATATTATTGGTCCTAGAACGATGCCTTGTGGAACACCTGCGTTGATATCATCTAAACAAGTTGTTGCGTTATTTTGTTTAACCATGTTTTAAACAAGCCTTTGAAGGAGATAGTTTTCCAGAACTGAGTGAAATTTCTTCGGTATATTAGCCCATCATGCCAAACTTTATCAAAGGGTTGTGCAATATCCAAGAAGGCAACAGAACAATATTTCTTTTCCTCGATGGTGTTTTTGATTGCATTTACAATTCTGTGTACTTGTTTTGTGGTACCATGTTGGTTTCGGAACCCAAATTGATGGTCTGGAATAATATGTCGTTCTTCTAATACTGGTTTCAATTTCGTTAGTAGCATTTTTTCAAATTACTTTGAATTCTTATTGAACGATATGATGAAATCTGTGTTTCATCACTGTTGTTAGACGAGCAGCAAAAGAATTGGCTTTTTCTTCATCATTCCTGTTGGTGGTCTAATCGAATTTTCCGCTTTTCCTGGATTAGTTCCTGTATATTATGTGACAGTTTATTAACTGTTTTAGTACTATTTAAGACAGGGTAGCCATTTCAGCCTTTTAGCACTATTTAAGACAGGTGTAGATTTCCTGCCGCCGCATCAATATCTGCTGGTGTGATAAGAGGGATATTCAGTACACAATTTTTTTCGACTAGTCTTTTATATTGACCCCAATTAGTTTGCTTGTTTGTAAGCCATTTTGGCGTTGTATGGTCAGTCGAATAAACCTTGCGTCAATCCGCCTATAAAGCATTATAATTTCCAATCTTAGCTACCAAATTTTTGCATATACAACAAAATACTATTTTAATGATAATGGATAAGTGGCCAAATCAGCCAAATATGAATTACATTTCAATCGTATCTGAAACTACACTAAAATCATGAACATGGAAATAAACCAAAGCTATGTAGGGGAGTGAATATACATACATAGTTGGATGAATATTCATAGAATTAATGTTGACTAAACAAAGTTGGAATATTAGACCAATAAATTCACTACAATAGGCTTATACTATTTGTAAATAAGATAATCTATAGATATTGGCTAAACCAAATATTGACTAATTATATAACAATTTTTAATTAAATATCTTTTAGTGCGTCCAGTGGTCTAATTCTGTAAAAACTAGATAATGTGAAAAAACGAAACATTGAAAAAGTTTACACAAAAAAAATTTACACAATTTCTATCTTATTTAGGTTAAATGGTAAGTATTCTATAAAACAAAGTAGTCAGCGTGTAAATTTTTTCTTGCTGAATAATTTTATCAAGTCTAAAACCACTTTGACGTTTTATTATTGTTTCATTTCATAATATAATATAAAGAGTAACAAGGACAAACATGGTTTTTTTGTTCGGCCCAATGGTTTTAAATTTTTATCCGTGAAAACGAACTAAGATGTATGTGCAGTTTATTGACGTTTAATATCTTACCCATTTTTTAATTTATCTTGGTGTAAAGTTATAGAATACCATTTTGGTATGAAAACGTGTAAAGTACTCGTTTTCGCGTTATCTTATTCGTTATAGAATTAGGCTACAGGCGGTGCATTTTCCTATTGTCTTTAAACAAACATTGCCATATTCTGTTGGCTTAGCGTATGCCTCTTGTCTATATATCTGATCAATTTTGATTTTGTTGCGACATAAACATTCCAATTTTTGTATAGGCACTTGGTATGACCAATGCAATTACGCAAAGTTTTCCACTTTAGTTGGAAATTTCTCTTGCGCTATTTGGTTAAATCTAAGTAGCCCTCGTTCCTCATCAATTTTGTCGTAGAATACTCCTTTCAAGGTGCGAACATGATACAAAAAAAAAATTCTGGTGCACAAAAATTCACCACGAAGTTAGCTATCTGAGTTGAAATATTCTCAACTCGAATAAAATTTTACCATGATAGCCATATTAACAATACTAAAAATTATACTTGTGCTGCTATTTTTCGTCAATGGAAGATATTTTGTCTAAAAAAATCAGAAATCCAAAAATAGCAACTTGTTTTGTTGCTCGTTTATTTGTAAATAAACAAAGAATTGTCATTTTGCGTATATTTAAACAAAAGTTTTCACTCAAAAGTCATAATATTTTCGTTATTAACAAAGGCTATAGTGATGAAATTATATTTCGAGTAGTGAATATTTCAACTCATACAGCTTACTTCGTGGTGAATTTTTATTTTTTGTATTATGTACGCAGCTTCAAGGCGAGTTTATGCATTTCTATCTTGCTGCAAAATTGTTTGCAAAATAGGGTGAAGTTAGCCGCTTTTTATTGTAGTATGTTGGAACATGCTTTTTTGCTCAATTTGTTGTTGTCAAAAATTATGTCAGTCTGATTTAGTTTTGATATAATTTTGACATAGTGTAAATAAATTGGTGTTATATACAAAGCAAGTATGATGATAATATATCACATAAAATACTACTGGAAACACTGTTCCACCATATTTTTTTTATATTTTTCAGAACAATTGTACGCTCTGTAGTTTCACAACCAAACCTACTGGAAATCATTGAATCATTGTGTGTGCGTAACTTGTAAGGAGGACAATAATCACGAATTAAGACTATCACAAAACCAAATGACCTTAGAACATATCAAAATAAAAGTATAAAAGTATATATAAATAAAATTTTAATTAATTTAATAAATTATATGAGCGTGTAAGATACATAAAATATTACTATTTTTAAAATAAATTAGATATAGAAGTTCAAGATGTAAACATTTCTACGGGTAGCTTATGTTCCAATTTGTCATGGCACAATTGGAGTGAAATTACGATCTGTATGTTTTATCGTCACGTTGTCGAAATGCTTTCGAACAATAGTCGTAGGGATAGGGTTTCTCGCTAGTATGAATACTTATATGATTTTGTAGTGCTTCTGCGCTCGTTAAAATCGTTTACCACACAGTTCGCATCCATATCGACGTTCTCCACGGTGTATAAGTCTGTGTTGATAAAATACTGATCGGATGATAATAAGTTTTCCCCATACTAGGCACTGATACGGCCGTTCACCAGTGTGGTATTTTTCAATATAATTCAAATAAGGGCGAATCGTTAATTTTCGAGTACATCCTGCACTAGACACTGCAAGCAAATTTCTTAATGCCTCGGTAAAATCTTAAATGTTGCCACAAATGACTTGATTGTGTATATGATTTACCACTATAATATAATTTAGTCTCAAAATTTTGCCAGAAATATTTACTTCCAACTAGAAGTTCATCCATTACATGAATCTAGAGATATACAATCAAAATAAACAACCAAAATTTTAATAAATACAAAATACTTATCTTAAATAATAATAAATATCACATCCACATAAATAGTATTCCATACCATTATAAAAAACACGATATATTAAATTGAATTAAAATTATTTGCACCAACCGCAAAAAGTTGTCTAGCCATTTTTACTGGAATGGCAGTACATACTTTCTCATGAAAAAAATGAAAACACAATAAACATAATTAATAAAATTAGTAATTACAAATAAAATTAACATTAATCTTACCATTAAATACATACAAATATTTGTAGTTTCAGCAAATTCATGTCATTATTTTGACAACGTTAAAACGAAAATGATATTTCGGTTTCGGCAAGATATATCAAAACAAATAAAAAATAAATAGAAAAAGAGCTAAAATTGACATAATGAGTGAAAATTTGAGCATATTTTTAATTTGTAGCAGATGCCAGCCTGCTGCACATTTTGCATCGGTTTGAAATTATTTTAATTTGGAAGGAGAAACTTGTTTACGAAATGGCTGATTTTGATTGGCTAATATATGGTCATTGAATATTTTGCAGCAAGATAGAAATGCATAAACTCGCCTTCAAGTCGAATTTATGCGTTTTTTTCCTGCTCCAAAATATTCAGCAGACCTTATTTGCCTTAATAGCCAATCAAAACTAACCATTTCGTAAGCAAATTTCCCCTCCCAAATTAAACAAATTTAAAATCGATGAAAAATGTGCAGCAAGCAACCAACAGCTACAATTTAAAATAAGCTCAAATTTTTGCTCATTATGTCAATTTTTATATTTTTATTATATCTTGACGAAATGTCATTGTCGTCTTGACGTTGTCAAAATAATGACATCGAGTTGTGTAAATACAAATATTTTTATGTATTTAATGGTAAGTGTAATGTTAGTTTTAATTTGTTATTATTTAATTATTTTGTGTTTTGATTTTTTTCAAGAGAAAATATGTTCAGAATGGTAATCAAACAGCTTTTTGTGGTCGGTGAAAAATTGTATTCCAATATAAAATATCGTGCAAACTTACTAATGGATGTGGTATTTATGGATGATGGATGTGGTTTATCTGTAAAATGTTACAATCTTGTACTGAGACAAAGATTAGTAATTTGTTTTTATTAAAATATTGGTTGTTTATGGACTACCAACCAATATATGCTCGGATTGTATAAATGTGCATATCTCATCATGTGAAATACGTATTCTAGAGTAATTTTTTAGGTTATTGGATTAAATATAATGATAAATTGTGTTTATCTCGAAATGAAACAGGAATGGGAAAATATACGACGGTAATGTGTTAAAATCGCTTGAACTGCTCAAAAGCAGCTACCCCTTCCTATTCGGATAATATAAACATTAAAGACTGAGCAATTGGATTAGAATATCGATGCAATTAAAGTTTATGTTATCGAATATCCCCGAAATAATTCTGAAGCGATATTCCTGGCGAGTCTAGATCCATAATTAAAAATGGTTCCAGCCCATAGAAAGCCGATCGTGACAACTATATTGGTATATAGTAACATTTGGTGGTGCCCTTACGAGTTCGGTTTTCCTCTCGAAAGTTTTCAACAATCTCGAAATGGACCCTCCTTCGCTGTGTCTGCCATATTTATATAATGCATAAAGCTGTATGCAATGGAATTTTCGGTAGTAGTATTGTATCAGATACATATATTACAACTGTATGTGATATAATACTTGAGTATGTATCATAATTGCTTTGTGAATGACATGAATTTATTTACTTTTTTGACAACAACAAACTGAGCAAAAAAAATTTTGTACCAACATACTAGAATAAAAATTCTTTTAAATACGACTAACTTCACCCGGTCCTGCAGACAATTTTTCATCAGGCAGAAACGTATAAATCTGTCTCAAGTTGAATTTATACGTTTCTTACCTGCTGCAAAATATTCAGCAGATCATAAAATAGCCAATCAAAAAGAGCCATTTCGTAAAAAAATTCCATCTTCAAATAAAAAAAATTTAAAATCGATGAAAAATGTGCAGCGGGCATCCAACAATAATAAAATAAAATATGCTCAAATTCTCTCCACAGTGTCAATTTTGTTAATTTTTTTTGGCGATATATGTAATGTCAAAATAATGACAGCAAATTTGTAAAAGTACTAAATACTAAATTATTTGTATATATTTAAGTTATTTAATGGTAAGTTTAAGGATAATTTTAAAGTTTAAAATAATTTCAAAAGAAAGTATTGATGCCGTGTGAGAATTAGTTTACAAAATTTATTAAAAAATTAAAACTTTGCCAGAAGTTTTACAGTAAGAAAGTGATTAAACCTGTGATTAAAAAAGTTTGATATTATATTATATTTGTATGAAAGTAATTAGATGAAGCACATAGTGTTGGGACTTAATGATTTTTTAAACGAAAGTGTACATATATTTTATTAATAAATATTATTTAAGCCATTTAAACTTGCACTATACGAGATCCGTTTTATGTTATGCTGCAAAATCAATAAGGATTGTTAAACTATGTATTCGAATTAGGTGGTATGTATTCGAATTGAGGTGGAAAATATATATTGTCCAATTGCCAACCACAATTAACACTGAAATCTAATGCTGACCATTTTATAAGAAACAGATATTTCGTATACCAAATTCAAATAAAACGAAATTCCTTTTATTTTTACATTAAAAAATTGAGCAATATTTTCAATAACGGCTAACTTCAACCTGTCCTGCAGAATATTTTTCAGCAGACATAAACGTATAACTTCGACTTCAAAGCATTAGTTTATTGCGTAACATATTTCAATCATTCAAGACGTGCTTATATTTATTTGTAGCACACATTTAGGACTAGTTTAAATTATTTAAGTTTATTCAATATTTTGGACAGTATATACGTTTCATCCTTTCACTGCCAATTTAAATATGTACTTCGATTTGAAATAAATTTCTAACATGTTTCCATATCAAAAAGGGTTAATAGATAACATTTAAGTACAATTTATTCCTCAGCATGCGTTTAATCCTAGAATATAGTATACATATTACCATTTATACTGGTTAAGTGAGTAACCTTTGTGGTTTATTTATTTAAGTAGATAAAATAGACGCTCAGATATAGTGCGGTTTAACTGTGATGTACAAAGAAAGAATTTAAAATGGGTTAAGATAAAAAAATAGAGGTTTAATTTCATAAATAGCAAATATCATTTTAAAATAACGCAAATTATGCTGACTTAAATTTGAGTTTAGAACAAACCTTTTTAGACATATCAAAATAAGAAAGTAATAATAATATTTTTTGTTTGGTACGTACTTTGTCATTAGTTATTACAAAATAAAAACAATGCCCTAATTTTTTTAAAGCATTTAAAAATTTCATATGTTTTATTAGTAAGAAATACAAAATACATACAAATATTTTCAATATGTACATATATAGTAGTGCCAATTTTGACGGTTGTCACCCTTTATTGGCTGCGTTCTAATTTGGAACTTCTAACTGTTCAAACGGTAATGTTTTGGAGCCTTCTGGAAAGATCATTTTGGGTGTTAATTTACGGCTCCATGAACACCTTGGAACTACGTGAAGTTAAGGAGCATTATGTAAACTCAAAGCTATGCGATAAAGAGAGGGGATATAGGGCACGTGCGCTTTATTACACATGTGTCTTTCACATGGTGCACCATAACTATTGATGTTGTTTACCTCAGTATTCTGCTTTTTAATTGAATTTGTACGTCAGTAAGGTCAATGGGTTGAGAAAGGATGTTCTCAAATCGGACCTACCACCAACTCGAATGGTCAGAGTGGTAGATGCTCCATGACCAGTAAAACAAATAATGAGTACAACAAATTCAGGTAATTGTAAACCAGGTAGTAACTCAGCTAAGCAGCTGATAAATCCACCCTCTAACGAAGCTGTCCCAACGGATTCTGGGGTGAGCCAATCATTGTTTAAAAGCTGTTTTGGGCAACCCAACTCATTTGGATAAAAACCAAGGGTGGCAAGATCACCACCACCATTAGCGAACACCTCGAAAGGGATAACGCAGCACTGCGCAATAAGATTTACGAAATAGATAAGTTAATGTTAAATCTAAACAAAGATCTCAAAAACATACAGCGAGACAACAAGGAGTTAAAAGATGCTCTAACTTGATGCTCGAAGTTACAGTAAGAAAACGATACCAATGATCATATATGTAGATTCTGAACGGTAACAAAAAAATAAGAAACGCAAGATGAGTAAATCACCACAGGTTTCACCCAAACTAAACATTCAAATGGACAGCTTCCAAACGGAAGTAGGAATGTACAACAGGAGGAAAAAGCTAAGGGTTCACCAAAACAGAAACAATCAAGTAAAGAACTCTCAACCGGAAGTAAGAATATACCATTGAAGAAAAAAGTCCCTCAGCCACCTCCAGTTATAATATCTAATTGCAATAATTATCAGGGTATTAGAAACATCATGGACAGCAATCGGATAAAATTTCAAGCTATAGCGTTAAATAGTGGTAATATCAAAATAATTATCCCAGACGGTGATAGCTATAGAAAGTTAACAGGGGCTCTTCATTGAGAAAAGACAACATGGTATTCCTACGAAGATAAGCAGACAAGGTAAACCAAAGTCATTGTTAAAAACTACACACTTCATGCAAACCAGACGAGATAAAAGAGTAACTTTTGGAGAAACGATACAAAATTAACGAAGAGGTGACAAAACACCTCTTCCATTATATATGTTATCTTTTGAAAGAACAGAAGACATTAAAAATATTTATGCAATCAGCGAAATACACCATATGAAAGTGCAAATAGAAACAGTTAAAAAACCTAAACTGATCCCCCAATGCAAAAAGTGCAAAGTCTACGGACACACCTAAAACTTTTGTAATAAGGAGCCCCGTACGGCTGAACGTACGAAACAACAAGACACCCCACCAAAATGTGTCAACTATGGAGAGGGACATCCAGCCAACTACAGAGGTTGCATTGTTATAAAAGAGCTGAAAAAAAAAAATTCGCAACAAAACAAGGGAAACTTCAATAAGTACCAGGCCAGAAATCAACTCAGCCTCAATAAGATTATTTACAAAGTTAAGGCCACACCAAACATTAAACAAGCTATCAAGAACTAATCCAAATATAACATATGCTGATGCACTCATTATTGGAAGTTCGAGATAACAACATAGTTCTGTTTCAGTTAATGAGTCAAATAATAACCAAACTAATAAAATGCTACAAGATATTCTTAATAGACTTAGTTCACAAGTAAAAAAGCAAGAATGAGGTCTCTCATATAAACAACATCAGAGTTAGCCTCTCTTTTCTAATTAAACATGGCACATAAGCTAAAAATTCTTGCATGGAACTGCAATGGTATATTACAACGACAACATGACAACATGAAATACAACTAATTCTTGATTTAGAAAAAATAGATGTATGCTTATTTTACCTGAAACACACCTTACTACTCAAAGTCATATAAAAATACGTGGTTGCGAAGTTCACTCAGCGGTACATCCTAATAAAAATGCACGAAGGGGCAGTGACGTGATTATAAAAAAAGAAATTAAATACGGTCTCAAACAAAAACTTGAAAGTGATGAAATACAAGCAATTAGCGTGAGCAATTATACCCGTAACCTCAAAGTAGTGGTAGCCGCAAAATATTGCCCACCTTAAATATAACATCAATGAGAATGCTTGTACTCACTTCTTCAAGCAGCTAGGTGAAACATTCATAATACCCGTACACGAGACCCAGCCGTCAAAAATACATTAAATAATTTAACACAACGAATACGTCAACAACAAATACGGGAATTCAAAAATAAATCAATAAATTCATACCTACAATCTCTCACCTACGATAAAGATAGTGATTTTTCATTGTGGGGAGCAACCAAATATTTGAAAAGGCCAGTTATGCACATCAATAAGAACAAATAATGGTCACCTGGCTAAAACCAAAGAAGAAAAAGCAGAAAGCCTCGCGGATCATCTCGAGCGTACCTTTTAGCCAAATTTAACAACACTTAATCACCGGGATATACTGATTGAAAACCGATTGGGATTTCCTGTCTCAGGATACAACTATCCTGAAACAGGAAATCCCATAACTAATGCTAACGAAATGGTGAATGACAGGCTATTGTCTGAATTTAACAGGCTATTGTCTTTACTGTCCTAAGTATGAGCTAAGATTCTCGGGTAGTCTTGGCTAACACTGCACGGTTTTTCAAGCTGAATTAATTGCACTTAACCTTTGTGCGATTGAGGCGTTGAAGTTTAGCGTTTTAGGGAGGGATATTATTATCTGCACAGATAGTAAAGCCGTGCTTAATACCCTCATTAATCCTTTGACTATGTCCAAACTATAGTCAAAGATTGCAAGCATTACATAAATCTCCTTTGCTCTAATACGAGAGTAGGGATGATGTGGGTCCCTGCCCATTGTGGGGTTGAGAGAAATGAGGTTGCTGATTTTTTACCGAAGGCGGGTTCGCGTAGTAATTTTGTTGGCCCCGAACCAGCAATTCCTCTATCCTTCAACGGTGGTAAAGACGCTATTAAGAAGTTCGCTCTACTTGAGCTGGGTTCATCTCCAACGCATGGGACTAGCACAGGATGCTCTTTGTGAAGACTGACTAGAGGATATGGACGACTGCATACACTACCTCTGCAGCTGTCCCGCCTTTGTCGGAGCTAGATCCCAAGTGTTCTCTTCCGGATTTTTGAACGTAGATCAGTTAGTATCCATTCCTTGGTTCAAACTTTTACAGTTTGCTAAGATTGCAGTACGCTCCTGCAAATTAGGATCCGTGGGTCTATTGTGGCATTGAGTGCGAAACCTCAGTAGGTCCAACCGTTTTAATAAAAAAAAATTGCTAATGAAGGGAAACAAGAAATAAAGAACCCAGTAGTACTTAAAAAATCATCGGGATATAGTGATAACTGAAGAGTTTCAAATTTGGTAATAATGATACCTAAACCAGGTAAGCCATCAAGTGAATTAACCTCGCTCAGGCCAATATCATTTCTTCCAATTATGTCAAAATTGTTTGAGAGACTATTATTAAAACGAATT
Source organism: Tipula unca (assembly GCA_951394425.1). Taxonomy (NCBI): domain Eukaryota; kingdom Metazoa; phylum Arthropoda; class Insecta; order Diptera; family Tipulidae; genus Tipula; species Tipula unca. The sequence continues at coordinate 104,154,356 of OX596381.1, forward strand.
AAAGAAATTGTAAAATCAGGAGCTGTTCCGGCCCATCAGTTTGGATTTAGAAACACTCCACATTCGATCAAGTCCATAGAATAACAGATTTAATAGAAAAATCCTTAGAGGAAAAAATGAATTGTTCAACCATATTTCTGGACATAGTGCAGGCTTTGATAAAGTCTGAATAGATCGTTTAATATTTAAATTGGAGCAAACTCTGCCATTTGAGTATTGCGAACTTTTAATGTCATACCTGAACAGAATATACGTTAGAGTTAAACAGGAAAAAGTTTACTCCAGCATAAAAGAAGCTAAAGCAGGAGTCCCGCAGAGGAGTGTCTTAGGGCCATTCCTTTTCGTACTATTTACAAGCGACATACTGCAGACGAACAATACATCTACCGCTACGTTTGCAGCTGATACTGCAATTCTAGCTGTTGGTGAGACAATCGGTGAAGTCACATTCAAACCACAAATAGTCATTAATAATATACAAGATTGGCTAGCCAAGTGGAGATATAAAGTGAATGAATCGAGGTCTAAATAGAACCACTAACTGTGACTCTCAATAATATTCCTGTACCACATGCAAATCAAGCAAAATACCTTGGTATAAACTTTGATGCAAAGTTAAAATGGAAAGTACGCGTGAAAAGGAAGGCAGAAGAGCTTCAATTAAAATATAGAAAATTGTACTGGTTTATTGATAGAAACTCTCAGTTATCCATTCATAATAAATTTATACTTTATAAACAAGTGCCCAAGACGGTCAGGACATATATTCCAGTATCCAATTATGGGGTGCACCAAAACCAGCAATGAACAGATAGTTCAAAGATTTCAAAATAAAGTTCTTAGAGGGATTGTAAACGACCCTTATGGAACACTCGTAATAGTGGCCTTCATAGAGATCTCGGAATAGACACAGTCGTAAGTGAAATAAAGAAGTGTGCTCAAAGACATCAGGAGAGGCTCCATCATCACCCTAACGTCGAAGCTGTAAGACTACTTCATCAAGAGGGTATCATAAGAAGACTGAAAAGACTAAAACCTTTTGGGTAGTCCGCATAATGCAAAATCAACCAAAACAACAGTTTATGGAAAGAATACTTAGGAGTGCTTTATTATTATATTGTCAGAATCAAACGCTGTTAGTCAAAAATGGCTAGTTACTTTGTAAATTTATTTTATTGTTATCATAAATAAAATATTTCAAAAAAAAAAGTAAGATCAATAGTAAATTCCCGTTTTAATGTTGTCTTAATTTCGATTCACGAATAAATTGAAAATTTAACAAACACCTATAGTTAAAATGATGATTGAAATTACATGCTTTTAAAATTTCAATTACAATTCTCAATTTGTATTTAAATTTATTTTAAACTACAAAAAATATGTTTAAACTAGCTAAAGATTTTTTTAAATTTATTCGCTTTCTGTTCTAATTATTAGTGAGTCTGATGAGTTGACGTTGGTTAAATGGATTTTTCGTATCAATCATTTTAAAATTTCTTGAAATCTATCCAAAAGTTCAATTGATCGCGAAACTTCGGATTCCGTCTCTTCGGATATACGAATTAATAATATATAATTATACCTAAATTTGATTTCGGTGTTCAAAATCAAGATGCTATTCTCAATACAAGCGTTGAATATTAAATTTTAATATGTATTCGATTTAGCTAATCAATTTTCATTTATTTTTCTGCTCTTTCGAAAGCAAAAAATAAATATTTTCACTGTTTTATCTCAAAAAAATACAAAAACAATTTTTTTTTTCTTTTCCGGTTTTTTTTTCTAACGTTTTTATGTAGTTAATTACGTCTGTGTTTTTATTGTTTACTTAAAAGAAAACAAACTAAGAAAATTTCTTCTTTTCGGAATACCAAATTCATTTATTTTGTTGTTTTTACTCTATTGTTGTAGTTATTTCATCATCATCATCATAACAATATACAATTTAACAATTTTAGTGGCAGTGGCCAAACTAATTACCAAGCTGTTTAGTCATAGTATATGAACAAAGAACTCAGAATTCCTCCTTCTATTGTATCATAACGTGTATGTATGTACTCGTATTTCAATTCAAAATATATGTTCTCAATACACACGCGAAACGTTAATGTCATTTGACAAAAAATTAATATCATTGAAATATAAGTAGAATATTATAGGCGGACCTGTTGCTTTGTCTGTAATAAGGTTTTGCAGAAAAAGAAAAGTAAAAACAGAATAGAAATCAACAAGACAACTAATAAACAGATCATAGAATTGACAAATTTGTATGTAGGTATATATTTAAAAAATATAATTTCAGTGGGATCACCGTATATGTTTATACAATTGAAGTCAAGTTCGGTATTATTTGAGATACAATTCTTTGTATTTGTATAGCAGTTTAATGTGCATATGAGTTCTTTATCGCACTCTAAAACATTCAGGTGTTATGCAACTGATTTTTACCATACCAATCGAGGTTCATTTCAATCGAATACACAAATAAATATTCTGACCAAAGATAGATGCGATGGTTAAGATTAGACGACAAGTTTTTACCATTTATAGAGTCAGTAATAATTATATTGCGATTTAAATTTAAAATTACCAGAGAATGGTATATTATACAGTGATTTCAGCAGATTGATAAAGTTTCCCATGGAATCCAAATAAAAATAGAAATCATCGATTGATGTAATCAAACCGTATATACATCAATTATAGATTTTACATAACTGAATCATTTGTACATATTTTTAAATTTCCATATAAGATTTTGAAATACACATGATTCGGTTACTATCGCAGTTTATGTTATCTTAGTATTTTATCTTAGACTCCACAGTATGGTAATTTGTATCTATATACATACATACATACATACATACATACATAATTTAATTATAAACAAAAAATTGTTGTGTGTAGAATAAACAGAAATCAATTATACCAAGTAGAGTTGGCAGTATAGAGCAGGGCTTCTCAAACTTATTAGATTCGCGGGTCTGTTAGACAGGTTGTCGCTAACCAAAAATCACAATATTTCACTAGTTCTTATAAGTTTATATGTATGTATGTATATAAGATACAATTTCGGTGGCATCGATCACACATCATTAATTTAATTTTAAAATTAATTGCTAAAATGAATTGCATGAATGTCAAACTTAAATTTAATGAACTAGAATTATTTAAACTATAAAATTTAAACTAAAATTTTAATTAAATGCAGAGATTTACGGTAGAACTAAGTTTCGTACATCTAGTTCCAGGATATTTAGCAACATTGGATTTAATGCGAGAGGTGTGATTCGATATACATATTTGTATTGCGAATTAATATTGGGGCTAATATTTTATAATTCGATTCGAATTGTTGGTCCTAAAGTTTCCGTATCCTTAGTGAAAATACTGGAATCACAAATAATTATATTGAATCGAGAAAGATTAAAACATTATAGTAATGGTCCGACTGAATCTTTAAGATTGGAAGTATTGGTCGATGGAACTAAGTTTATGGATGATGTGTTCTATAACTCTAAAAGTGATAATGTGAATTATCGCATTTTTGTTTCGTTTACAATTAATTATCAACCTATTTTAATTGCAGGGGACTTCAACATCAACATGTTGCAAACAAATACCTATGCTTAAAATAAACTTATTCCACCAACCAGTTAACGTAACATCCATAACTTATATTTTTTTTGCAGCAAATGCTTTTGCACGCATCAATCGAACTTTAGTATAAATGCATACTTGCCTAACCGCATTACAGTTTTAGCCGTTTCATTTAAATGTTATTTCCAATTTGCGACAGGTTTTAGCGATACGGGCTAATGTTTGTTGTTTTAGTTTTCACCTCTCTATACTGAGATCATCCAATCTTATGTAGCTTCGGACCCGGATTGTTCTTATTAATTTTATGCCATTCTCCAACTTACCAAATATCGGGGGATGATCAATACTGTCATATCGATCAGCTGTGCGTTTTTGATCTCCAACATAAAATAATTTATTTTAATAGTTCTAGACGGGTTAAAGCAGTGTGGTTGGTGTTAAAATAAAGGTGTAGTGTCATAATTTAAAATGTTAAATAAGAAATTTAATGGTATGGGTGAAATACCGAGACAGCGAAATAAGTGATATATAAGAGAAAAAACATCAACAACAACAACAAAATATGAAGCACAAACAATTGCGTATATCAGCAGAGAGGCAAACCATCATATTCACCACCATATTTTATTGAACGATATATGTATGTACTGCAATACCAACCCAATGGATAGAAATGGTAAAGAAGACGAATTGGAATATATCACACGTAATGGAGTTATGTCAAGTTAGTGGATAATTTATATTACTAATTTTTCAAAATATTTATACCTATTTGTCAAGTGACTTATCGACAAAAATTAATAAAGTTATATCCTGCAGATGGCGCACCAAAATTTTATTAACAAAAATTTTTACGTTACCTGTTCTTTCCAAGTTATTTCAGCCGGATGTTGTCAATTTGGTTTTGTTTATTTAATTTTTTTTCTTTTTAGATTTATTTACATTATTTTTAAAAATTTCGTAAAAAAAATGGTAACATTGCGTTTATTTGCCAGTAGTGCCATCTAGTTAAAATAACCTAACTGCAATAAACTGGTATATCTTGATACGCAAATCTGCAGCAGTTGTGGTATGTGGTATTATAAGTTATTTGCTATTTGTACAAATAGATGCTTAATTAATGATGTACAAAAATATTGGGGTGATGGGAAGTAGGATAGATCATACGGTTTCCACCATTACCCAAGAGGTAGGTTCCAATGCGTTTTTGGTATAGGGGTATCCCCAATTAAATCAGGCCTAATCCCCTTTTGTAAAATAAAGCTATGGCTAATCGTGTGGTGTGATTTATTGTGTCTCAAGTGAGACCTTTCGGGTCACCCATTGTAACGTGTTGCACCAATCCTGTTGGTAGTCGGACGAACGGCTAATTTTAAGGTAACCGATTTAATGTTTGAAGTGGTTTTGTATAGATGTGGTGGAAGTTGTATTGGTGGGTGTAGCCGTTTGAATGGGTATAAATCCGGCAACGGCCAAGGTTATGGCACCATAGCCAATGGTGAGCAAGGAATGGGAAGGGGCGGGAGAAACGCTCATGAATTAGGTTGAATTGGTACTGGAGTGGTTGCCCTCGGTGGGGTTGGGATTAGCGGTGTTTGTCAAGGATTTGGAAGGCTGGGCTATTCGACTGTGTTAAGCACTTCTTCAGTTTTTTTCACCAAGTGAATCACTAGAGTCCGATTCATCAAGTGCATAGATTTCATTGGCCCCTTGCCTTAATTTAGTACGTAGCAATGTCTCCCATTCTATATGAGGTCTACCAAATTAACTTAAACCCTGCCTTAGTGAGTCATTCCTGGTGTAACATGGGCGTCTAAGCTTTCGGGACCGGCAATGTAGAAGGAAGCTGCTCTAAGAAGGTGGGTGGGATTCCTACGATGGATGTGTCCCAAATAATTAATTCGGTGTACCTTGAATCTTTTGATAATAGTACCTTGGTAATAATACCTTGATTCTTTTGGTAATAACACCGAGTACAAATGGTGAGAGGCCGACTTAACCTTGAGATTAAATAAGTACCCAAATATCGCATCGGATAAACACGGTTGAAAATGACACCAGCTTCACTATGCTGAGGGGTGGTACAAATGATACTGAGGGATCTCGGATCAGAACGGTGCATTTATGGGGGTTTAATTCTAAGCCCGCTAATTTTAAGGCACCTAGTAATTCATCCAGAATGGGTTCTAATGCTCTGATGTCTCGTGCGATAGTAATGTCATCTGCATAGGCGAGTATGGAATGCAGAATAAAATAAATCGGAACTAATTTGACTTGCATCTTCTAGGAGTATCTCATAAGTCTGATCCAGCAAACTAATAAATTTTATTTCAGAGCCCAGTGATGCTGAAAAAAATTATAAAAGCAGATTAGAACTGTATCGTCCTGTGTTACTAACTAATGGATATACCGGTTGTCTGTAACCGAGCCAATTTCTATCATACTAACTGAACCTATCCAAACCTTCTTTATGTTATGTGTAAACGAGTGTTCGGTGAGGCCCAGCCATCTCCGGGAGATCCTGCTTAATTCTTGGTCGAACATTCCAACTCTCCAAATTACCAAATATCGTGTATAGTCAGTTCTTTTTTTAAATCCTATATAGTGAGAAAGCGTTTGATAATATCCGACTTCTGTAAGGTCCAATTTTCTACATAAAATTGGCAAATTTTATTTCAAGTTAGGTTCGTAGAGCAATAATGGAATTACCGAATTTAATTATTTCTCCCTTGCTCGTTTTCAATCATTGTTACTATTTTAAGCTGACTTATCTTCGAATATGGTTAGGTGACCCTAACCTTAATGGCATACACACCTTAATAATTTGACGATCCAAATATTTTTAATTGGTTTACTACAATTATGAAAAACCAACATTTTCTTGTCTGTAAAGCTGAGCCGAGATTATTTACAAAACCAAGATAACTAAGAAAAACAATTTTTTTTGACATCATCACGATTTTAAAAATTATGATTTCTGTGGGCTTCCACGTGGGTTGCTCAAATGGCCACGTCTACACGTGTTGTGTAATCGGTTTTCATATATCGAACGTAGACCAACAAGTGCAATAGGATTTGTTTGCTAAGTAGGCGTTATCAGAAACTACCCGTCAAAGCAAACGGCCAACGTCGACATAATTGCATTCATACAATGGAGCAAAACCTTAATAAATATTTTTTGAAATGTTAATATTCATTGGATTAATATAATTTGATTAGGAAAGACTAGGTATAAAAATTCTTAAAAACTAGTACAATTTTTATTTTAAATTATAATGCCATTTTAAAATTATTAAAGTACCTTTTCCAAAAATCTTCTTTCTAATTTGTAACTTAGTCAGAAAATTAGTATTGGACGTTCTTGTAATTTCTATATCTAACTAGATGTTAATTAGAACACCTTCTATGCAAAGGCATCATACTTAGAATCTTATGTGTTAGTCAATTTTAATATGAAGTTACAAGTTATCTTGTAACGCAGCCAAATTTTATCTAATATTGGAGACCTGACAATTCGTTTAGGTGGCACATTAGTTTCAAAACATAAGTTTTAATTACTTTTTATTTTTGTCCATTTTAATTCCATTAAATAATAATTTTAATGATAAATAATAATAAATTGTTCGCGTGGTACTTTCTTCCACGAAAAAATTATTGTGTTAAATTTTACTTAAGCAGCTACTTTTCTGAAAGTTGTAAGTGGTACAATGATTACTTTTGAACCGATAAATATATTAAAAAATTCTCTCATTAGGCCATGGCGAGTGAACTCTGTAACACAAACCATACTATTTATTCTTTATCTATGTATGTATAGAGGTAATCCGCTGTATAATGAACATATATATATATGTTGTTAACTATTTCACCTCTTAAGCCGCTGTCAGCATCTTTTATCTATAGGTGGCGCAGAACTGTTTTCGAACTCGAAATTTTTTATATGCGTATGTGAAATTTGTCCTAAATCTGTCCTAAAAAACAACAAAAACATTTTCCTCTTCTATGTGTTAGTGTGCAACACAGAATGTCTCAATATAACGAATTTTATCATAAGGACAATCAAATTTGGTACGAGGAAAACATGATTTTCTGAATTTTCTTTGGAAAGTTCAAGGAAGCGGACATCATAATGACGCATATACCAAGATGCCCTAAGGTCTAAGCTATGCGAAAAATGTTTCTATTTTGAAAAAAGTGGGGGATTAGGGGGTTTAGAATAACCAAGTTTGGTATGACCTCATATATATCGATTTATATATGAGTTTTTCTAATTTTCCTGGGAAAATCCTAGGAAGCGGACACCATAATGACTTATATACCAAGATGCCCTAAGGTCTAAGCTATCCGAAAAATATTTAAATTTTGGAAAAAGTAGGGGATCAGGAGGTTTAGGATAATCAAGTTTGGTATGACCTTATGTATATCGATTTCCGCTTCCTAGGATTTTCCCTTTAGAAAAACTCATGTACATAATCGATATACATAAAGTCATACCTAACTTGGTTGTCCTAAACCCCTAATCATCTATTTTTTCCAAAATTAAAATTTTTTTTCACATAGCTTAGATATTAGGGCATCTTGGTATATAAGTCATTATGGTGTCCGCTTCCTAGGATTTTCCCAAGAAAATTATACGTGAGGTCATACCAAACTTGGTTGTCCTAAACCCCCTAATCCCCTACTTTTCCAAATTGAAATATTTTTCAGGTTGATTGGACCTTAGGACATCTAGGTAGGTATATGCGTCATTATGGTGTCTGCTTCTTAGGATTTTCCCAAGAAAATTATGAAAAATCAAATGATCTAGATACATGAGGTCATACCAAGCTTGGTTGTCCTAAACCCCTTAATCCCCTACTTTTTCCAAAATTGAAATATTTTTCAGATAGCTAAGACCTTAAGATATTTTGATATATGCGTCATTATGGTGTCCGCTTCTAGGATTTTCCCAAGAAAATTATTACAAATCATATGATCGAGATACATAAGGTCATACCAAACTTGGTTGTCCTATACCCCCTAATCCCCTACTTTTTCCAAATTTAAAATATTTTACGAATAGCTTAGACCTTAGGGCATCTTAGTATATGCTTCATTATGGTGTCCGCTTAGTAGGATTTTCCGACGAAAATTTAGGAAATCATGTATATTTCGTAGCAAATTTTGTTTCCTTTAGTTAAAATTCGTTATATCGAGACAATCTGCATTGCACACTAACACACATAAACGAAAATTGTTTTTGTTGTGTTTTAGTACAATTTTAGGACAAACTTCACGCGTCTATATAGAATTGTGAAGTTTGTCCTAAAAAAAATCCTAATTTTTTTTTTTTTTTTAGGACAGATTTAGGACAAACTTCACGTGAATTTTTATATAGCTATACATAGCTGTATATACTTTAATGTCATCAACAATGTTAAGGCGAGGATGTTATAGCTTCAGCTCCATCATATATCAGTAACATAAGATTTTTTCTATGCAACATAAAATTCGATTTTACAACTAAAAGTAAATAAATTAATTGCAACGAAAGTTTTAAACTAAAAACTAAATAGTTTAACGATTCTAAGATCACGATTTAATTGAAAAATCGAATTATGTATGTTTAAATGATAATAACAGATCATATTTGAGTCATAAATCTTAATGGTTAAACTGATTCGCCACAGATATAATAATTTTAGTTGTGGGTGGTATTGACAGTAAAGTGCTTCTTAATAATATATATATAAACATATTATTATTTAAAAGATGCAAATTAAAATTAAAAACGATCACGAACAGTTTGATGATGATCTCAGATTTAGGGATGAGTGTATAATGTAAAATGGTGGGTGGCTGATTTATAATTAAAAACGCAAGTACAAGCTATTAAATCATAAAATTGGTTATAAGTAACCATATTTTGTTTATGTGACCTTTAACCTTGAGTTATATATCAATATTACCGACGTCACATTAATTATAACTATTTCATAGTTTATTACGTAATACTTTTTCATATCTACTCGTATATATATATATATATATATATGTATGCGTAAAACGTAACTCTGCCGATCAAAACTCATGAATTTTTGAGAAAATCGACCCTGCGTTTGTTTATAAGTAAACATATGCCAATTGCCATAATCATCACCCTAACAATAATTCGAATAAACTATATTATTATTATATTGGCAAATGTTCAACTCATTGGCTATCAGGTTGTCGTTTAAAAACACATTTCTACAAACTAGATAGAAAGGTAAACACATTACCTAGAAACCTTATGCGATAATTTTACAAAATGATGTGTGAATTTTTAAATGTTTATCAAATGGAGACCTACATGTATGTCATTTTAGCGATCAAATAAAGATGTGCTATTCAAAAAATATCTAATTTTAGTTTTACTTTTTTGTTTTAGTAAATAAAATGTTGTGAAGTCAGAAATTGGTGTAAAATCCTCAAGAATAACACATACGAATTTTTTATAGATAAACAAATATTAAATGAGATCATCTTATTTCAATTTTTATTTTACTTTCTGTATGAACAATAAAATATATGATCATTGCGATCATCATCGTTAGAATATAAAATAGACGAAAAGTTAAAAAAAAACCAAAACAAATAAATCAAGAAATTGTTAAACCACGTTTGCGCGATCGCATCTTTTGCCATTCTGTTTGTTTTCAGATACTTGTTATACCGAAAAAGTGGAAGAATTTTTTTTTAGATATGCGAATATTCTCAATCAGAGACTGTATTGTTCAGAATTGTGCGATATGTAATTTCCAATATTTAAGAACAACAACAGTAATAGAAAATGGGATCACTAACTACTTATCAATTGCAAGCTTAATAAAATTCCAATAAATAAATAAAATATCATGCAACATATGTTACCAATAAAAATGCATATGAATGTGATTTAATGCATTTATTACAATTAACAATGAAGTTTATTTATTTTTAAATAAATAATAAAATAAAAGAAAAAATGAAATTAATTTATTAATTTTTAATGGAATTTAATTAAATAATTTTTTATATTCTTTGATGCAATAAATACATTTTCATTTAGATTTTACATTTTGATAAAAGTTTATGATGGCATTTTACGTCATATTATATAAATATTCACCTTAGTTTATGGATGCTATAGATCATTTTATATCGAGGCAACGATGTTTATAGGTAGTATTGAATATAGTTGTGTGAAATAGGCAGCAACTTGACTTTACTTAATGAAAGTTAATTACTTTTTGGAATTGAAAAACTAAAAGCAAAAAGAAAAATTCTACGAAACATGAAATTTATTTTTAGACAGTGTAGTATAAATATTGGAAACGAAAATTTTTCAAATTGACTCATTTAGATGTGGATCGTATTGCATCTCTATACATGTATTGTGAAATAGGTTAATTTATTTCTCAGTGCGCAATATAGTCGAATGCAATTAAATTTTTACTGCAGACAAAGAGGCCTTTACATAATACAGTAGTAAACAAATTGACCATCTTTAAGTAATCCCAGGATTTCATCTCTGGATTTTTTACAAATACCTCAAATAGACAACACAAGCGTAAATACCCATCCCAGACTTTTTAAAAATATATAATTTACATATATCACCCTTGGTTGGTTCATCCCAGGATTTTTTATGTTTATACTATCCCAAAAAAATCATCAGTTGGTACCAAAAAAACTATCAACGCTGGCATAAGGTGTTCAAAAAGGACCCAAACTTAATCGCTATGATAAAATAACCGTCCTTTCAACAACTTGGCCAGAATTTTTTTTTTATAGAACCAAATAAATCGTACATATTGAAAAGGTCTGGGATGAGTATTTTGATGCCAACTGTATATTTGTTTAAATAACGAAATAGTTAAGGATAGTATATGTATATGTACATTAAAAAAAATCCTGTATATTTAAAAAATCCTGTATATACAACGGCCCCTGTTGTCGGGGGGCACGCACATGTCTCGTACATCTAAATTGCACGAACATGTTTCCCAAGAATGCCACCACAGTAGCCTTTGCTTGACTAAATGGTTGGATCGCTGGGCTGAAGACCCACATCCGTAAAAAAAATCAACTGTTTATAAAGTCAACAAAAATAAAAATGGATACCGCCAAAAAAAACACCGGACCCCCGCTCAAGTACCCGAACACGAGATTTAGGATCGGCATGTGGAAAGTGCAGTAACTTAGAAAACCTTGGGGGGTTGGAGGGCCTAATCACGTGCATGAAGGAGTATCGGCTGGAACTCGTTGCTCTTCACAGAACTCGCTGGCCTTAAAGTGGAGACCATGTGTCTCAGGGCTATACGTTGCTCTACAGTGGAGATGACCTTGGAAATCTTGGAGCTGAATTTATTCATGGGCCGCAAGTAAAGAACGCTGTTTTGGATTTCCAAGCAGCCAATAACCGATTGTGTAAACGTTGCTTGCGCCTGAAGTTAGCCAATCTGTCGATAATTTGTGTCACAGAAGTCAGCCAGCCCCAAGATAAAGACTCATTTTACAATGACTTGGACGAACTGATGGGAACTATACCCGAACACGATGTTAGAATGGTAATTTGGGACTTTAATGCTAGAGACCGATAATCGTGAGAGAATGTTGTACTTTGCGATTGCTCATGATCTTAGAGTAGCAAGCCCGTTCTTGCCTCACAAACGGATACATATCTATCTGGAAGGTACTGGAAACTTCGGTTGTCAGTGCTGCTCAGCAGACTGTAGGTATAGTGAAAGTCAGACCCAAGAATGTATGGTTTGATGACGAGTGTCGTCTTGCAGTTGAGCAACAAAATATAGCCCATAAACTGCAACAACGTCTAACAATTGAGAGGAAAAACAAGGCTGCTCTTGCAAGCAGATTTGTAGACGGAAGAAGCGAGAATGGTGGAAGACCGAGGTTCTGAAAGTGCAACAACTCAGCAATGAGCGAAGTTCGCGTAATTTGTTTTAAGGAATTAGTGGACTGCACCATACTTTCAGGCCTGCGTCAACCGCCATTCGGGACCGGGATGGAAACCTCTGTGTCAACATCGACAAAGTACTTGACGAATGGAGTGGACACTTTACTGATCTGAATGATGTTCATCATGCGTCACAGACTGTTGTTCAACCACCTCTAATACAGACTGCGGAGATTTGCACTGAGGAGCCATACTTTGATTGAAACGAAACCGCTCACCTGGAATGGACTGCATTAATTCGGAGCTCTTGATATTCGGAGGGGATACTTTGTGGAACTGTCTTTTCCACCTTATTTGATTAGTATGGCGAACCGAAGTTATGCCTGACGAATGGAAAGTGACCGCGATATGCCCGATCTTCAAGAAGGGAGACCGCTTGAAGTGTGAATCACTCCATGAGTTAGTTGGTGACTATAAAGGAGCATTTCGTCCGAATCGATCAGTCATTGATCAGGTCTTTTCGCTGCGGATGATTCTATCTAAATATTAGGAGACATCCATCCCCGTACATCTGGTGTTCCTGGATTTCCGGCAGGCCTATGACTCGATCAATCCAGATAGTTTGTGGTCTGCAATGGTATACCTAGGAATGCCAATAAAATAGGTACGACTGTGTAGGATGACCGGAACGAATTGTGCAGCGATCTCTGAGAGGAGAGCCACTATATGGTAGGTGCAGAGGTCGTTGCCGGCGACTTTGACTATGGTGTATTCATGAAATCTTTATATTAATCTCCTTAATTAATAATCCTCGATTAGCTAATATAAAATTGGGTTAATTGATATTAATAATGCTATGTTATAATACGAGTATACGTCTGCGAAATTAGCCCGAAAATATTTCTATAAATATGATTATAGTTTAATGTGTTAATACTAATATAAATTTATAAAATATCTTCATACTTTCTAAGACAATCTGAAGAGGCCAAGTCGTTCTCTACATCGTGGAGCCATCGTCACCTGCAACGATCTCTGCGCCTACCATATGGTGGCTCTCCCTTCAGAGATCGCTGCACAATTCGTTCCGGATCAGAACGCAGAACGTGACCGAGCCAGCGTACTCGCTGAGATTTTATTTCATGCATAATATCGGGAATCCTCATCAGATCTCGGATCTCGAAATTGTACAGAGCTCGGTATGTGCCATCTATGTCGCGTTTTAGGCCATAAATCACACACATGAGACATGACTCTTCTCTCAAATGTTAGGAGCCATCTCTCGCACTCATCCGTTAGCGCCCAACTTTCACATCCAAACATAACAACGGGCCTGATCATCGCTTTGTAAAGCTTCAGCTTCCCGGCACTTGATAGGTGTTTAGATTTTAGCAGTGGCTTTAGAGGATACAAACGGAAGCTGCAAAAACTACAAGCGGATATAAGATGTTGCGCTGAGGTGTTTCAGTTTTACGAAAGATGTACTCCAACATGAGATTAAAGAGTATCGGGGACAGAGCATCTCCCTGCCGAACATCCGAGTTAACTGCAAAGATTCTTGATAGACTGTTCTCAACTTTAACACAGCATTGAGGCTGTGTCAGTGTCATTTTACACAATCGTACCATTTTACTTGGCATACCTAGATATTCTAGCGCAGATCATAAACTCCCTCGATTGATCGAATCATAGGCTTGTCGGAAATCCAAGAACACCCGATGTACGGGGATGGATATCTCATAATATTTAGATAGAATCATCCGCAGCGAAAAGATCTGATCGATTCGGACAAAATCCTCCTTGATAGTCACCAACCATGCCCTCAGCTAGAAGGGTGACTCTATCCAATATAATGTAGGACAGGACCTTGTATGCTGTGCAAAGGAGAGATATACCGCGATAATTCTGACACTTCACGCGGGCCCCCCTCTTGAAGATGGGGCATATAGTGGCCACTTTCCATTCGCAAGGCATTACTTCGGTTAGCCATACTAATCGAATAACGTCGAAAAGACAGTTCCACAAAGTATCCCCTCCGAATATCAATTAATGCAGTCCACACCAGTTGAGCGGTTTCATTTTAGTCTCTGCATTGCCCTAGTGAATCCCTCATGGGATGGATCCTCAATGCAATTCTCCACAGTCTGTATTAGAGGTGACTCAACTACCAGTCTGTGATGCATGATGAACATAAAGCAGCTCAGTAAAGTGTCCATTCTATTCGTCGAGTACTGTGTCGATGTTGACACAGAGGTTTCCATCCTGGTCCCGAATGGCAGTTGACGCAGGCTTGAAAGTATGGTGCAATTCAGTAATTCCTTTACATAAATTACGTGAACTGCGCTCATTGCTGAGTTGTTGTACTTTCAGAACCTCGGTCTTCTACCATTCTCGCTTTTTTCGTCTGGAAATCCGCTTAGCTGCCCTCCTAGTAATAGTAGCCTTGTTTTTCATCGCGATTGTGAGACGTTGTTGCACTTCACTATGGGCTAAATTTTGTTCCTCAACTGCAAGACGACACTCGTCATCAAACCAATCATTCTTGGGTCTAAATTTTACTATACCTAAAGTCTGTTGAGCAGCACTGACAGCCGACGTTTTCTCTGCCTCCTAGACAGAGTCAGACTGATAATTAGCTCCCTCAATGTTGTCGCTGACAAGATCCTGATATCGTTTCTTTTGATCTTCAGACCTTCACAGTCTAAACGTTCCATGCGTTTCACTGTGTTCCCGGACCTGTACGAAAACTTCCACCGTAGCTTTGCAGCGACCAAATAATGATAGCGACGCTTACACAATGGGTTATTGACTGCTTGGAAATCCAAAACAGCGTTCTTTATCGTGATTAGGCCCTCTATAAGGCTCCGTCGATCCTAAATCTCGTGTCCGGGTACTTCAACGTGGGTCCTGTGTTGTTTAGGTGGTATCCATTTTTCTTTTTTTGTTGTCTTTATAAACAGTTGATTTTTTTACGGATGCGGGTCGTCAGCCTATTTAGTCGTCTCCTACGACATGCAAAGAATACTGTGGTGGTATTCTAGGAAAAAATATTCGTGTAATTTAGGTTTACGAGACATGTGTGCCCTCCGACCACAGGGGCTATATATAAAATAAAATTTTATGTATATTACGTATTTCATACTAAAAGTTTGTAAAACATGCGGGGAAATATGTCAAATGATTATTACAGTATTCAGACAACATAATAAAAAATTGTGAATGGGACACAGTCTTAGAAATATTTGGCGAGGTTTATTAAGTTGATTACATCTTTTGGTAGAATTGAAAGTATTATCTGTCGGCTTAATAATTGATTTAAAACAAGGATTCCAAAAAATGGTTGCAAATATCCTATGTTGGTAGGTCAATTCAATGTCCAATTATTAAGATTTAGTTATATAAGCCCATGAATACAAGATTATCAAACTCTGAAAGAAAGTTGATCGTAATAATTTATTTTCTGTTTTGATTTTACTTTCTCAGTCCCGCATTTATTGATTTGACGGTAGCGATCCAACATAGTATGCACAGTATACGCATGATTTTAGATTTATGTTTAAAATACATACATTGAACCGAAAGTTTTTTTTTTTGATCTTTACTGTAAAATCATCATAAACCAACAATTAATGAAAATGATAAATCAGTGTGAGTGGAAGAAAGATTTAAAACTTTGGAATTGTGTCCTGTTCTTTATTATGATGTACGTAGTATATGATTTCAATTTGAGAATATTTTTTCCACTTTCGAATTTCGATAATAAAACGAAATCCGTCCAATCAACTATTTTTTTTTTTTTGTGATGTTAATATACATTATAAAGTGCATATGGAAGTGATTAATTAATAAGTTGATTAATATTATCTAATATCTCATAAATTTTGTCACCCAAATGTACAACTAGGCACAACGCTACTCTTAAGAAAGTTACAAATTTTTGTAAGAATTAAAACTTAAAATATATTAAAATTTCGAACCAAACTCAAAACTGCTCTTCAGTAAACGTGTTTCGTGAAATAAATTGATTTCACTTTCTTTGAAAATTAACAAATGGTTTACTTCCGTATGTTTGCAGATTGTTGTGTCTACTGTTTGTATATATTAAACATAAACATAAAAATATGTGTTTTCTTTATTATATAGTATCCCCACTAAAATACAGAACAGAATCACGAAGAAACACACCACATATACGAATGAAGTCAGTTTATCGTGAACAAATCAGTTGAAAATCGTATATAAGACTCTTTATTGAGGTCACCAGTATAGTGTGCACTACAGCTAAATGTGCGTCCATTACTACATTTAATAATAATTTGATTTGAATGCCGTACGTACCATAAACATTATATTGAGTATATACATACATATATTTGTGTATAAGAACGTTTATTTCACAAAACACAATAATCCAACAGTTGTATATGAAGGTAATCTTCATATTTGTATACGTAACAAAATCCGACCCATTAGAGGTGGGTGAGATTAAATTCGATTATACCATTCGAAATAACTAAAAAATATTAATGAAATTAACATAAAACTCATGAATGAAATAACGATTGCTGAATATATGAATGAAATCAAAGTATATTTTGTTTTTGTGAATGAAACTTTTTGCGTTACACCCAACCATTCATATATATACACTAAACACATCGGTAATTTTGATTAAGTTTATACGATAATTAAATACGATAAGATTTATATAGCTGTGGTGTTACGAAATTACTTGGCGGTCATATGTTAATTAGTTTTGTGTGAGTGTATGTGTTGTAACACGTCTTACACTAAATATTTTCAATTTCCATTCTAGTGCTCTAATCAATTTGAATATTTACGAAGGCGTCTTATTATTGCTCGTTTATCTTGTAAGAAAAAATTTATGTAATTAGCGTAGTATGGAACTATATTTTTTTTATATTAAATGTTAAATTTATACATTTTAATTATCGTGGCTTAATTTAGTTTCAATATAGTCTAGGTGCTAATTTAATTGATTGGTAATATAAACTATTGTCGGCTACTCTGACGCGAATACTAATTTGATGTAATATTGTGCGTGGGTATTTTTATATTTTTTTACCATATGGTCAGATATAATAGCCGCATTTATTGTCGTTTGATCTGATCCGTATCAGATCATGACTCATATTGCTTTCATTTCTATGGCCGCATTTCATCAGGGATCTGGATTCAAATTATTTACTATATAAAATCAACACAAAGATATAGAAAACGCCGCAAGTTTTGAAAAATAAAAAATATTTCAATTGTTGTGTTGATTTCATATAGTAAACTTTAAATAAACGATTTTTGTTGATATCTGAAATTTAACAATCAATCTCCAAGCGGTAAATTTTACATGAATGTCGTCTTTCATCAGTTTCCTATCCCATAAGTCTTTTCTAACCCGAAAATGCGGTGTTTTAGTGTTTTCTATATTTCGTTTTACCGTTGTGTGTTCATTTTTCAAGATGTGGATAATAGATTAAATGTGGTGTCGCTGCCTTTTCCTTATTTTCCCCATATTCCTCAAGCAACCATATACATGTTTCTATTTGGTAAAAATGTTTATGCCGTCAGTTCCCACATTTGTTTATTCATTGCGTAACTCAATAAACATATCATCTTAAAAAAATTAAAATTACTATCGGTGTCCATATTGCTTCAATCCAAATTTGAGTTAACGAATAATTATTAAATTTTTGTCAACGTATCACATTTGTTCTTAAATTTCATAATTCTTATTTATAATTAACATTTTGGAAAATCTTAAATCGTCAATTTCTTAGTAGGATTTAGTAGTTGAAGGATGTAGCCATAGAAGATGAAAAATTATATAAAATATTAATGTAAATTATTAAGGGTGAGTCCCGTACAGATACAGACAATTTTAGATAATGTTAGGCCTTTTATTTCGAAAACGAATACAAATTTCTGCAAAAGTATATCAACGGAGGAACACTTGCAAATAACTTTGAGGTATTTGGCCACAAATACATAACATTTCTTTGAAAATTCTTGTCTCTTATTTAATATTTTGGGGTAATTGGGAAATTAGTTAAATTGCATAATTACGGTACATCAAACCCGTTCCAAAGAAGACCTATTATAGAAAGATCACCTATAAAAGAAAGAAGTAACAATTAAAGAAAAAGAAAAAATATGGATCTCTTGGGGAGGCTACAGCAAATGGAGCAATCATTTGCCAAGCTAAGCGAAGAAATCGAGTATCTAAATTGAGAAAATGAACATCTAAAATTTATTCGGGATTCAAATTAACATAGTATATATAAATAGGAGGTATTGAATCAGATACAATTCAACTACTCCACTGATGAGGATGAATTAGATAGAGAGACGGATTGTATCATAAAGGAGAAAAACAGGCCAGAAAGAGTAATGGCTCGTTTACATTCAATCTTTAATCTTATTTCCAATTCTATTCCTAAATCAAATATGTAAATAAAAGAAGATAGCTATACTCTTATACATAAATGGAAAAAATTAACAGTAGAAAAGACAACTACATATGTTATAAAAAAAATTCACAATTTGGCTGCGAACTTTAGAAAAAATAACAAAATAATGAAAAAAGACGAACCCGTTCATCTTTTTTTTTAAAAAGACAATGTTTATTTGACTATGCCTACTTAATTTTTTCATGCAAATCATATGAATGTACTTGTTTCTCTTATGTCCACTTTATTAGGTGTGTTCCATTGGCATGAGTAAACTACTCACAAGTACTTGTGAGTAGATGTTCAATGGAACGCTAATTTATATGACAGCAGTAAAACATAACCTACAATATCTTAGTGTTGTTTTATTCTTTGACTCTCACACTGAGTTGCTAAATTAAAAAATAAACTTAAATTAAATTAACTCAAATTAAATTCAATAAATAATAAATATGTCGAAAAACTGGACTTATAACGAAGGGAAAGCGTTGATCAGTGTCTATGGTAGTAGGAAGGAGGAGTATTTCAAAACTAGAAACAAAAAACATTTCTGGGAAAATGTTTTAACAGATTTGAGAAAAGAAAAAGGACTGCATTGCTCGAAAAATATTTAGAAAAAAAGGAACAGGGTCGGGAAGAAAGAAAACAGCTAATTTTAAGTTTAGTAAACAAATAATTTTCTTTTATATATTTTATATCATTTTTAACGAGGCTGTGAATTTGAAATAAAAACAAATGAATTTTGTGATGAAACATTTATTTTCTACAATGAAATTAATTTAATAAATTTTTATTACCCATATATTCAAACATTTCATTGCGAGCACTACTACTAATATTTGTTTGTTCAGTGCGTGTATCATCTGCTGTTGGAACTTCGTCATCTAAATATTCGATTTCACAATAATCGTTTTCCGCGATACATATATTGTGCAAAACACAAGCAGCTACGACACAATTGGTAATAAAACCTAAATTCGGGCTTTCGAAAAATTTTAATCTACGAAACCGACCCTTCAGTAACCCAAAAGCATTTTCAACAACAATTCTAGTTGCTGAATGAAGGTAATTGAATTTTAATTGTTTTGCATTCAAATTGCCAAAATCTTTAAAGGGTGGCACTATGTAACTGCATTCCGCATACGCCGAGTCTCCAAGCAAAACGCTTTTGGGAAGAATTAATGATGGATCTTCATTAATACGGCGATAAAACTTAGATTTTCGTAATAATCGCGCATCGTGCATTGATCCCGGTTCACCGCAATGAATATCAATAAATTTTTTTTCGGCATTCACTATACCTTGTAAAAGTATACTATAATATTTCTTGCGATTATAATACACTTCTCTGTTGTTTCTTGGAGGATTAATTCTGATGTGGCTGCCACCTATTGCTCCAATTACTCTAGGTAAGCCCTTCATTCTTTCGAAGTTAATTTGATTGGTTTTCATTTCTAATGATGTTGGCCACTTTATGTATCTGTGGCTTTCTTTTACAAACCATTTTATGACTCGATAGAGGATTCGGTGTACCGAGCTACGGGTTACATTGAACCTATCCGAAAGTTGCCGATAAGTTTCAGTGTTGGCAAGAAACCATAAAGTTAAATAAATTTCAGCTTCTGGACCGACTTTTATTCGACCACCATATGCTCGTCATTTGCAAGAAATGTTGTACTGTATTGCTCTGAAATAATTATGTGTATTTTTATATTATAGAAAATTGATGATATACAAGGTTATTTAAATACCGATAACTTTGTCAGCAACAATTCTGGATAAACGAAAATGTTGCTTGAATTGCAAATCCGTATATTTTGGTATTACTTCCATAAAATCTTTTATCCGTGACCTTTTAATTACTTGTTCATCTTCTGAAGTAGTTGACGAAGATGAAGACGAACTGCTGGAAGAATACAGTAAACTGCTTCCGCTGCTACTATCATCAATAAGTTGAAAAATAACCTAAACATAATGATATGTATTAAACAAAAGATAACTTTAAATTATTTATTTAAAACTCACTGCATTCAAATTAGTATTATTATCCATTTTTACGATTAAAATTATTAATTTATTGGTTGAACTTGAAAATTTACACTTCTGACAAACACAAATATAAACATAAAATGACAGTTCAACATAACCTAATGATTCAAAAATCCATCTTTTGGATTTTTTTTAAACTAAAATACCCTATCGTAAATTTTATGCGTAACTACTTTTGTCATCTACACCACCATATGAGTATGAGTAGATGCGAGTAGATACAAGTACTTGTGAGTAGTTTACTCATGCCAATGGAACACACCTATTGAATAGAGAAAAAGATTGAATGTAAATATACCAAATTTGGTGGGTGTAACTATAGTTATCCGGAAATTCGGCCACTGATGAATTCGGTTACTGGCAAAGAGTATAAGGTAAAATTAAAACTCTGGACTCAGATACTTATAGAACAAGTATCAGTGATTTACCTATGAGGACAAACAGACTTGACCTATACAAGTTATGACAAGAGGCTTATGTCACACTTGCTCATCCAATGAAATAATGGAAGACTTACAAAATAAAGGTCTAAGTATTTTAACTAGTTGCTGTGAATTTTGTTAAAAATGAGAGAACAGAAAACCAAAATGGTATCCAAACTTTCAGTAAAAACGGACTCCCTCTTTTTATGCTGGTATTTGATAACAAAGAGCTTGTCCAAATCATTTACGATATAAACGAAATTCTTCACGTGAAGGTAATAATTGAACCAATAAGGAGAACCACTACACGCATACCCTAATGCAAAAAGTGTCAGGGATTCAAGCACACCCAAAAATATTGCAGTCAGGATCCGAGATAAGAAAAATTCTCAGGTAAACATATTATAAAGGCATGTTCAATAGGGAGAGATGTGCCAGCCAAGTGTATAAATTGTAAGAGAGAGTCAACTGTAAGAGTGAGCTAATTATCGAGGCTGTGAGGTTGCTACACAACTATCTACTTGCTAAATCAAAGGATTCAACCATCAAATCAGATGAATCAAAATCCACAACCAAGCAACGCAGGGCAGAAGATCATTTTCTCAGGTTGTGAAAGGTTCGAGTTTAACCAAATATATGAGCTCTGAAAATAACCGAATTATGGAAAACATTATGAACAGCATTGAAGCTATTACAAAGCGACGGACCAAAGTAATGGAACTGTAATGCGTACGGACCAAAGTAATGAAAGTAGTAATAGATGACCAAAGTAATGGAACAGCATGATACTTGATCAACTGAAGAAAATGCAAATGGGCAGACATCAAAATGTGAATTTTACTCTGGAGGTTCCCCAAAATACTGGCCCAATGACGAAGCTAAGATTCCGAACCTAATAGACTTTTATGTAGCAAGAGGCATTGTATAATTACTATACTTGTTTTATACCAAAAAAATTACCACTGGTGGGGTCTTTTAACTATCGGAGAACAAACAACTTGTTTTATTTGTAAATTTATTTTGATTTTATATTTTATTAAAGTATAACGTCTAATAAGCACTAAAATTAATTTGGCCATAAAATAGGTGTTGGGTGACATGACACAAAAGAAAACGAAACTGATTATTAATGCATATAAGTTGTCATATGATTCTGTATAGTATGTTGTCATATGATTCTGTGTAGTATGATTATTTCCTGTTACCTAATGAATCGGTAACAGGTATATCTAAGAACTACATCCACATTGAAAACAGCGGAACAAAACAATTCTTAACACTTTATGTAACAGTCTCAAATTCCTTCTTAAAGAAGTTAAAAATGAATCAATCAACAGATATCTAGTTGCCTAACTGATGGAAAATTTCTGATTACTCACTGTGGAAGGTGATGAAAGGACTTAAAAGACCCAAAATGCAAATGCCTCCTCTTAAAAAGGATGATGGGACCTGGCACAAGGTCCCAAAGATAAGGCTGATCTGTTTGCGGAGTATGTCCAGGAAACCTTCCAACTACTACCAAGACAAACTGCCAACGAAAATATAATGTCAATTCACAAATTAGATGAGTTTGACATAAGAAGAATTTCCTATGTTAGGTTAGGTAAAGGTAGCAGTCCTGAAGGACTAGCATAGACACAAAATTGGTCCGTAGCTGTACCACATTCGAGTTTCCTCCTTCTTCACTCGCTAAACCATCCTGAGCTTACCTAGAAGCGTTTAAAGTCCCGGATCTCGATCTTACTAAGATCCGTGAGGTCGTTCAAAGGGGAAGTTCCCATAAATTTTGTTCTGCTGTGTGCTAGACTATCTTACTAAGATCCGTGAGGTCGTTCAAAGGGGAAGTTCCCATAAATTTTGTTCTGCTGTGTGCTAGACTAGGACAAGTGCAGATCAGATGGAGTACATTTTCCTCCTCCTCATCACCACAGCTGCGGCAGAAAAACCTGATAAACCACATAATGATAAAAATTCATACAGGCCAATTTCTTTGCTGCCATATTATGTCAAAAAATTATTACTAAATTAGACTTAAACAAATAGAAAGCACGTTAGAAAGTAAAAAAATAAAAAAAAAAGCTCAAGCATATTCCTGGACGTCACCCAAGCATACGATAAAGTCTCGCACAGTGGTCTGGAATACAAGCTGCATAGAGATCTTCCGAAGCAGTTCTATGCCATACTAAGATCTAATTTGTGGAGAGAGTATGTCAAAAAGGAAAAAGATGAACTTACCAGTTCAGATAATTGTATTGGCTCATAGCTTATAATTCACAACAAGCTGCTGCTATATCGGCAAATACTGAAGCCGATATGGACTTACGGTATCCAACTCTGGGGATGTACCAAGCAAACAAACGGCAAAATGATACAGACGTTTCAAAACAAGGTTCTTCGTAGCATCGTAAATGCTCCGTGGTACACAAGAAATGAAGATTTTCACAGGGACCTACGGATAGAATACATCAAAGATGAAATAAAAGTGCCAAACTCGAAATAAGGCTCCAGGAACATGGAAATCTCTATATTCGGCATATGATAGATAACCCTGTCGTTGAAAGAAGACTCCAAAGAACGAGACCACTTGACCTAGTGAACTTACCAAACTAAAATTAGTAAAGAGCTTTAATCAATTATTGAACTTATAACCTACTCGTATAGATGAGCGTTGTCTCAGAAAACAAAAAATTAAAAAATTTCAAGTCAGACTCAAACTTCATGACAACCACCTTTTGTAGTGATTTTAACCGTTTTCTATTTTGGATTGCGACTCAGACGAGCTTGAATGGGGCTATGTGTTTATGTATTACACCTACAAGAATCCCGTGATTGTATTTTATCTAGTGTAGATTTCAATGATATTGATATAATAGGCACTGATCTATTATATGGGGATGTTGCTAGTTTATTGAAGCCTGATTTGTAACTAGATCGGTTGTAGTTTGAAGTTGTTTTTTTTTATTGGAAAAGTGTCTCTGTTAATATATCTTTTTGTGGTGAATTGATAAGTTCGAAAGTGAATCTGAACGGTAGCTCTCTTCTTATGTACTATGATAACCAATTGCTTAAACATAAACACGACATAAAAAATAAAAATATTACGCACAAAAACTGTGGATGCTATAACTCTTGCAGTTTTAATAAATTACAGCAATCCTGATAAGGTGGAAAAAATATTGTCTGTTATCCGTAAGGACGGTAGGCATCGAAGTGCATACAAAACCAACTGCTTTTTAACAACCTCAATTCGCTTGGAGTGACTGTAATATGATGGTGACATTATCGTAGATGCGTAAATGCTAAAGCAGGCCGAACGAAGAATACATATAATGCAGATGGAGTAATTGAGTCACAGAAATCTTTATAATTTAATTAACGTTAATGTGTCTGATATAGCTAGCGTCGAACGAAAACATTATACCTAGATCGGACATGAACTCGACTCTATCAACCGCGTCGTGACCTTTATTTAGATCAAGTTGGAGAATGCAAACTCGAACTTCTTGTTCTGTAAATTTGAAGTGTTTAAAATCAACGGAACCGCGAGAGCTTCGAGTCTAGACATTGGACGCCACTGCTGGTTGGTACACTGATTCAAAAAAAAAAGCAATCAATTTACATATTTCAGGGGTGTGATTATTGATGGAGCTCTGGTAAGTCATGGACGACCCAAAACTAGCTACTTTTCTCTTATTCTTTAGGACTCGATGTTCGTGCCTGTTCAACCCTATATAAGTATATTCCAATTCAATAAAAAAAATTAGTGCCAAATTTCACTCTAGGATTTCATACGAGCATGAACGGAAACCTTAATGTTCTGATTAATAAAAACAATCCTCTATGTAGTAGCTAAGTGGTTTAGGATAAGAGTGTATACTGTATATATATTTTTGGGTAGCTGAGGACTATATCTAACTAAAAAAATTTAAAGCTTTCTTAAATCTAGAAGATAAGTAACTTAGGACAGGAGTGTTTTACCACGTTGTATGTTGGTACAAAATTGAAATTTTAAAAAATTCCCCTGCTGAACTAAGGATCGTACCCAGATAGCGATATACACTTTAGGGTAGCTGAGGACAATATCTAACTTCTCTTTGCTCTCTATTGAGAAAAATAATCCACAACGTATGTAGAAATTTGATAGGAGCGGAAAGATGGCGGCGGGATGGCTTTGGTTATTACCTTTTTATAAAACTTTAAACCACAAATCCAATTTATTACTTTTACGAAACAAATTACTCATATTAATCAATCAGATCAATTAATGTTCGTGCCTGAATGACAAAACTTATACATGAATCTTCGCCTAATCCATCTGTATGAAATGTATAAAACTATATTTTATTTTTAAAATTTTTTGAAAAATAATTTGTTCACATGCTCAACAAATACATTAAATTTAAATTTAAATTTCCATTAACGAAAGAAAACACATTATACGAGTATAAGATTTGGCAATTATAGTTAACACCGGTTTTATTTTTATCACCATATTATTTCACCAAAACAGAAATTTAACAGTTGAATTCATAAATAAAAAAATATAACCTGGAATTTTATCCAAAACTGTGATCTAAAACAAATTAAGGTATTTATGTTTCCGGTATAAAACTTATATAATATGTATACATACATATGTATGCATATGTAAGTCTTATTTTAAAATTTAGTCACATTTATCTATGCAATACATTAAGTTTTATTTCACTACTAAAAAAAAATTGGCATAATGCTTGCATCAACGCCGAAACATTCATCAAATAAAATTTATAGTTTTTGTTGTTAGCCCAATTTTCATTCAATCAAACAGTATAGTGGGCACGTATCCAAAATAAATTTAATTTGCCAATCATATTTTTATGACGATTATTACAATGTTTTTGTTTGTATAGCTTTTCTGTTAACTACACGACGTTTGCTATTTGGTTAGCGGATTAACGATATGGCACCAGATACATTAACATTATATTTATCGGTTTTAATATATAGGCAACCAATGCAACTGCTTGGGGGCTCTCACTTTTGAAAGCCTCGCTAAATTGAACTTATTGAACATTGCCCGTTATTTTTTCTTTGTTTGGTTGTATATTAGTTAAGGCCTCGCAGATAATATCCCGAAAAACAATTTACAATTTCAGTATTATAAAATAACCGATGTGAGACTGAGGACCATGTTGTTTTAAGTCGAACACTCGTTTCCTCGAGTACAATAAAATAACCACGATTTGGGCGACCTTGGGCGGTGTGTGTTAACCGTACGAAGACCGCTCGGGTATTTACCGGTTCTTTTGTCCGACAATTACTAGCACAATTATATTTTGGAAGACTGACTTTTTAAACACAATTTGACCGGTCCTTAAACGGTGGGAAATAACCCTGATTTGTAAGACATCGAGTGTAGCAATTTAACCGCACATCGACCGGTTATTATGCAGTTATTTTGGCAGTTTAATGCTAATCAATTAATCTGGACAAAACCAGTCTCTGCGACGGTATAAAGATGCGACTATTTGTAAGACTTCGGACTGATTTTTGCAACTGAAATACTTGTTAACCATAATAATAAAAACAGACTATATACGTAAATGACATTTTTCTGCCCTAAAATGGTTAAATGTGACCTGTGAGTTACCGGGGTCGGTAATATATATTATATATATATATATATATATATATATATATATATATATATATATATATATATATATATATATATACATATACATATACATATACATTATGTACCTATTTTACATAACATACGTATGTATGTACATTCTATATGATGAGTACTTATAGTTATGCAGACATAAAGTCTATAATTATAATTTTCAAGTAAAATTAAAACAAAATTGGGTATTTCGTTAATTATTTTAATAAAATAAAATTTAATGCGTACACATTCATTTGTTGTTCCATATAAATCATAATTTAAATAATAGTTCAATGCAATACTTAAATTAAATATATAGTTAAAAAATTAGTATTACTATTTGTATCACCCAAATGGCATTTACATATACTTGTCATAAATTCATTTATAATTCATAAGTACACACTCTTATATTACTGGTATAATAATGATATATCATTATAACGTTCAATTATTAAAGAAATATTAATCATATCAATAAAATATTGTTTGTTACTACCCCAATAATTTTATTATGTTAAATGTAAATTAAACTCCTATGTTAATTTATCAGTAATCCAAAATAAAATTAAAAAACAAAATTGAATTTACTCGAACAAATAAAAAAATATTGAAAAATCTGATATTGATTCTGGAATATTTGAATAAGATTTAGTGAGCATTTTCTTCTGCCTGAAGTTTGCCCGTTTCAAAAATTCCTGCACACTAGCTTTAATTTCATTGAATGTAACTGGATTATTTTCATTCAAATAATTGTATATGCTCCTTTGTAATTCCAGAATATTAACTTGTTCGGCAAATACTAATTTATGTATACAGGTAGTCCCCGACTTACGACCGAGATAGGTTCCTAATGTCTAATGTCGTCTGAACAGTTTGAGCTTTCATTTCCCGGTAAATTTCATGATAACAAGCCAAATTTTCCTGAATCAGCCTATTCACTTCTGAGAATCGCCCTTCATTTGCATCCATTTGTTGTAATTTTAGCATTCCCTTATTTATTTCGTGAAAAGCAGCTCTCATTCCTTTTGTTGAGAATTTTTTTTGTGAACTTTCTTCTTCATCTGATTTGTGTTTATCCTAGTTTTCTGCAACACATTGTGCTTCAAATTCCAATAAATCTTCATTCGTTAGGTAATCCAATTGGTGTGCAATGAGTTGATTAATATCTTCACTGACAACTTCAAGATTAAGCTGCCGACCAAGATCTACGATCTGATCTATAATTTCCTCAATGTCAACTTCTTTTTAAATCGATGAACTTGTAGATTCTTCAATTTTTTTTGTTAATTTTTGCCATATTCCGCTCATACAAGAGGGCTTGACTTCTTTCCATTTACTCCTTTAAATGCTCTTGGATTTTTCGAGCGATGTATTACAAAAGGTTTCAATTTATAACCAGCAATATTTCCGCCTAATAAAACTGTTATTCGGTCCTTAAAAGCCTTGAAACCTGGCATACTTTTTTCCTCCTTATGAATATACGTACGTTCAGGCATCTTCTTCCAATATAGACCAGTCTCATCTACATTAAATATTTGTTCCTTGGTATAATTGTTTTCTATTAGAAACTCGTCGAATTTAACTACAAATTCTTCCGCAGCTTTATAATCAGCACTAGCTGCCCCTCCAGTAATTTTTACATTTTGAAAATTAGCTCTAAATCTTTGAAACCAACCATGGCTTGCAGTAAAAGTCTGATCATAGTTTTTACCGTCCTTTAATTTTAACATATTGAAAAGACTACATGCTTTGGTTTGGATAATTGCGAGACTTAGAGGAATTCGTTTTTGAATCATAGTTTTTCCATATCATGTATGGGACCTTGTCTATTTTTGGTTATTATTGTAGATTTCATAGATGTCGATTCTTTTACAGCTTCCAAAATTCGATTTTTATCTTTCAAAATCGTCTATATTGTCGAATGAGACAGTTTATGATCATGTGCTAAATCTTTCACTTTTTTATCACTTTCAAATTGGAATACTATCTTATGTTTAGTTTCCAAGTCTATAACACTTCTTTTATTTTTACTAGTTTTACTAGTTCCAGCCATTTTTGGGATGATATAAAATTATTCACTTATAAAAATTGCGACTTAGCTACTGTAATTGTATTATTTGTACTGAAATATGTATGTAAATCGAATTTTTTTTACTTTGATTTTTCTTTAAATTTGTTTCATATATTTTAGGGATTCCCCGCAGCTATATATTTGTCTTCTTTAAGCATTTTCTATGAAAAAATTGAAAAAAAAATGGTCGTAAGTGCGAATAGTCGTAAGTCGAACGGTCGTAAGTCGGGGACTACCTGAACCTGGAAAAAATTAATAGATTAGAGTAAGATTGCATTAGAAATAAAAAAATATTGGTTACCTTTTGAAAATGACGTCTGTCTGAACCAAGAATATTTTATAATTAAATCGTATGAAAATAAATGCTCAAAAACATTTTTAAAGATACAGAATCAGGAATAAAATAAAATTGAATTATTTTTAAATAAGCAAACATAAATTTTCTTATTACCATTTGATCCATATAATGTTTCACCGATAGTTTACTGTTGAATGTTATTAATTTTTCCACTGTTTTTATTGGAAGAAAAGGCAATGCAAAATTCCGGTCCTGAGTTATCGGTGGATTAGTTTGTTTCGGTAAACATTTAATAAGTAGCTGTAGGCATTCTTTAATGTCGGTTTGATTATCAAGAATATTCTTTTGGTTGTCTATAATTGTTTTATTTTCCAAACTTATTTCTTTTATTGATGTTCTATTTTAAAAAAATTTTTTTTTACGGTTTTCTCTAACGTAATATTCATATTTAACAATTCATTGTTTTTACTCGTTGATTCTTCAATGAAACAGTTTGTTCTGTAAACCGAGGTAGCTTCAATAACGAGCATTCATCTGTAATTGTATCTGCACTGTTAAGGTTTTGTCTCAACATTATTGGGGTAGCTGGTTTTACTCATCGAATTTGCCATAGTTATTATTTAAAAGTATTTCATTTTGCTCAAAACATATTGGAGTAAGAGGTATGGCCTAAACTTATAATATTAACTAATATTTTCTTGGTGTGAATTTACTAAATCCTTAGAAATTACGACATTTCTTGATTCATTATACCTCGTATTAAAATCTTTTACCAAGAATTTTATTGGTTTATTCATCGTTGTATAGTCTTCACATTCGGAGTTAGAAAATTTAGATAAAAACAGTTCTTTACTTTTTGCCTCGCTGTAATTTGGAATTGATCCTTTTAAAATTGTTCAATTAAATCTCTTCCAATCGTCGGATACATTTAATTGCTTTTTTATTGCTTTTCTATAGTTTTTAGGCCATGCTACTAGATTCCCACTAATCCATTTTGAACACACAACGGATACTTCTGTTAATTTGTTTTCATTTATGGTTTCGATTACTGAAAACATTATCTAAAAAAAGAAAAGTATCAATCTAAAGATCATAATTATGATTCCACATTGCAAAAATTACATAATTCAATATTAAGAATACGATTTTTATAATAGTTTGACATTTATTCGACATTTAAAATTATCGTAATTAGTAGTTCAAGAGTAGAGCCTCAAAATTATTTAATATTATTTGCCTGAGTCTTGAGTTTACTTACTGTAAAAAATGAAGCAATGGGAAAAAAACGTAAAAATTATCACTCTCATATTTCATTGCGAACAATTTCTTTTTAATATCAGCCACATTCCATCGTTTCATTACTGTGCTAGTTGTTGCAACAGTTTTATAAATATCGAGTTTACTAGACAGATAAAAATCATGTAGGTCCGTAATTGATTTTTCACACAAAACAGCTGTTCCATTAATTTTTTCGCCATGTTCAAATCTGAAAATTTCATTTGACTTTGTCAAGAACCACCTATTCCTTTCAGTAATATCAATTTAGGTTTCTTGTAGAATAATTTTGCATTATTCCAATTTGCCGTCTTTCATTTTGCTATTTTTAAAAATAGGATAACTCATACTTTAAGTTTTCTACTTTCGTCCAGTTCAACGTAGTTTATTTCTGCGATTCAACCAGCGGTAATTGGGGTAATTCATTTAAAAATTGGTGATACTTTTAAAATTTTCAGGCAATTAGGATAAATCCCGGTTACGAACACTGCATTAAATATATCAGCCAATATGTGTGAAAAACTTCTATAGCATTACGCTTCACAACTATGTTAGTAATATTATGCACTTATTATCTAAATTACTAATAATATTAAGAACTTCAGTGTCCTGAACTGGGGCCAAAAAAATGAAATTCAAGTCAGTGTTTAGTTTGCAAGAATTATTCAAGTTATTGTTCAATTTAACAGAGGTCGAAGATGTACCAACAATATTAATGCATCAACAATATTACTCGGCTCTTTATATTCTATATCATTAAATACAATAGATTAGACAATTAGCCCTGGTGTCATACTTCATAAACTGATTAATTATCTTCCAGACTTCAGTTATGGTTTAACTTGATTGTGTGGGTTTTGCTTGATTCGTTTAAGAATGCGATTTTTTTGTTTGATTAAATTCCAGAAATCTATATACTCATCCATTGGCAATTGTTAGAATTTTTTACTTCCACCTTAATCTGATTGGTTTTGGAATATTTATCAATCAGTTCATAATATTTTTTAGTGATCATTAGTAAAGTTTAAAATTGATAATTTTATTTTCTAAATTTCTAGTTACGTATTTCGATTTATGTATGAATTTAGAGAAAACGAAACTATGATCACTGATGTTTGTCCAATTGTTGAGTTCAAGGCACGTCAATGTTATGGAAATTGCAAATAGCGTGATCTAAAATATTCCCACTCGCAGGTCGCGTAGAAAAAGTATTCGTAACAATCATGCCATGGCTGAATAACGTAGAACTAAATGTAGATACTTGACTTGAGTCCTTGTTAACGAGGATATTCAAATCACCAACTATAATGAAATCCGATGTGGCCATATTGCCACAATAAAAGTTTTCTAAAAAATCATAAAAGCGTTGTCAGTGTCAGAGTTAGGTGGTCTATAAATCCCACATACACTAGTTCGATTGAACCCCGAAAGTTGGAACCCGGAATGTTGAAATGTTATATATAATCTGCTGTAATTTTCATAAAAATGTTTTGTAAGTTTTACCATAACGGTGGTAACTCTACCTAACTAAGAATCACGCGTGAAGGGCAAGTAATACCTGATTAAATCTAGGCTAAATACCTTCCTCCCTAAAATGTTACCTATGGCATGCTTAAACAGCCACTATATGTGGAATTTATATATCTTCCCAGAATAAACGTAAATGAATGTCAGATAAAATCATACGTATAATGGTTAGTTTTTAATTCTTATTCATTAAAGCAATAAATTAAATTTATAAAGCTGTGGTACAACTTAAGTGTTAAATTGAAAGAAATAAAAAATTCATAATGTTCGTGTCAAAATCACATTTATACTCAATATTTGAATCTACATGTACATATTATCCTTCCGGCTGAATGTAGTTATAGAATTTTTTTACAAACAAATAAATTCTTGGTGCTGTAAAATAATTTGTAATCTAAT
Organism: Tipula unca; assembly: GCA_951394425.1. NCBI lineage: Eukaryota > Metazoa > Arthropoda > Insecta > Diptera > Tipulidae > Tipula > Tipula unca. The sequence continues at coordinate 104,187,037 of OX596381.1, forward strand.
TTAATTGGTTACTAGCTTTGAGGTAAATCGATTGTTTTAGATAACAATAAAATATTCAAATGATTCGTATTTATGATGATATGTTAGATCTATAAGTGCTTTATATTACGAGTTCGTTCAATATTTTCTCATTGCCTACATTTGAATTATAAATTTTAAACCACTCTCATGTAAAATTGATAGTTTACAATGTTTTCATTCATTCATCTTGAAATGATCAAATTACATTCATTAGTAATTATTTTTATGACTATAATGCGATGATTGATTTAATAATAATTAAATTAAAACCGATAAATCTATAATTAAAGTCATAAAATTATAGCCGATAGCATAAAATGTGAGATCATAATAGTTTTTTTTGCAATTCGATTAATTTTTAAGGGCAAGGTGGATAGATAAATTTTTAAATTATTTAGCTAATTTCCTTGCACGTCACCGACATAATGTATCCATGTGTTACAATAAATTTAAACTCTATACGTTGCATCTACGTAGACGCACATAACATTTATTAATATGTAGGCAATTGAATGTACATATAACTTATATATAGCATATGCAATTGTTTCCTTTTTTTAAAACAATAGACCAATTAAATAAATTGTAATATTATAGAAGATATTTATTTTATATTCAATTCTTTTATTATTAATCTTCATCATTAATCTTTTAAAAATTATTCAAAAAATAAAAACAAAGCAAAACAACAAGGCGCCATTTCGTCATATTCTATATAAATTAGAAATAAACTAATCTGATTTAATTTGTTTTTGTTACATATTTTGGAATGATTTAATTCTGTAAATAACTTAATTTTTTAACACTTTAATTGACAGTAGTGTGCAAAAAACCCAAGCTTATTAAATTTTAAATCTGTACCATGTCGTCACCGATACGGAAATACAATAATATTGAGGCATTGCAAATGTATATACGAGTACATATACGCATATAATGTATATTTAGGCACATGCTATACTTCCTCATTTTCCAATGAAATATCGGCAAGATCTTTTATCAATGATCATAAATAACGGAGAAGCGATAGACACTGTTGTTATTACATAACCTATAATTCGGTAAAATACATAAAATTGTTAACCAAGCCAGATTCCAGAATCGTTATATAATACATAATCTATTGATGACATGGATAACGAAGCATTTTCTTAAATTCACAACAGAGATATTATCAGTGTGAAAAGTCTACTTTTGAAAACCGCATTACACGTTTCCAGCAAATGACACTATAGACAGTAGGCACCATATAATCATAGAAAAAAGATGTAAGAATAGTAACTTTCATATAACAAAATGACATTTGAACCACCAAACTATAAAATATTGCACTGGCTGTATGCATGCTCATACAAAACGAGACCTCAACATTATTTTAATTATGTGTCTATCCTTGTTGCGCCTTATTTTGAAGTTAAAAAATCGAGATTGTTTATTTTGTATACGCAAATCATAAACAAAACTATATTATGAATGAATAAAACAATAACAACAAGATCTCATCAGTATGTTCGTATATAAAACGACCGATCGCTTCATTGCCATTCTCTTTCTCCTATACGTATAAATTTATTTTGCGAGTTTTGTTAATGTTATTCACGATCATGAGCGGTATCAGTAGCACGAATAATATCAGAGCCACCTATATATACAGAGCCGTAAGGATCAGCCATGTTTTTTGTCGAGCTTTTTCTAGAGGAACTACTTTTTGCATTATCCCATAAGAATCAATGTAAAAATGACCATTTTGGAATTACTTTTCATCAATGAAAATTTAAATCTTTCATTTCGATAAACACTTTGTGGAATTTACTCTATATTGAAGCAGCACATATCTGAAAGTCAGAACCTTAAAGCTTTTATTAATTTAATAAACATTAAATAAAAATTAAATATGAATTTATCATATTTATGTAAACATGAATTTATTTGAATGTGTAGGTAAAATTAATAAATAAAACATATATTGTCATCCTTTCGATCAATGATTTTGTCTCTTTTTTAAGAATTAATTCTCACACTTTTTCTTTTTTTAATTTCGCTTTTTCTATTGGGATCGCAGCATGCTCGAATAAAGCATTATTCTATTTCCTTTTATACATTTGAAAATGTATCACCCAACCGGGTAGGATAATATATTTTGAGCGTACTACAACTTCTGTCAAAACATATTTTTTTTTTTTATTTCTCTCATTTTTTTTTTTGTTTATTGCCATAGTCGTACATAAAATTATTTAATTTTTCATAGGGTTAAAAAAAATTGGATTTTTAGAAATTTATGAATATGTATAATGTACATAATTATGTACCACAATACAAAATTGATAAATATTTTTTACAATATACTTGTAGAAAATAATTCCACCCATTTTTTTTAGATAATTTAATTTAATTTTAATATTTTTTTAAAGGGATGATTAATCTTATATCCCGTTTACACGAGAAGAATAAAAGTTTTAAAATAAAAATTAAAATAAAAATTTTCACGCATTTTAACAACAGAAAAAAAAACCCACAAAAAAAAATAGTTTCGCCGGCTATGAACGTTTTTATATAAACATCAAAAAAAGCAAAATGGCCGCGTAATTTTGTTCTATTTTTGGTATACAAACAGTTTAGTTTTAATTTTTTTGATAGAAAACTAAAACTGATTTAAACTAAAATGGGTGGCCATAATAAGGATTAAATACACTTTAAAACTGCACAATTATTTTTAATTTTCATTCGTGTGAATTAAATTGCGATCGAAAAATTTTGAAAAAATATCCACTTAACACTTACCTAAAAAAGTTAATTAAACACTTTTTATAATTGTTTTTTTTTGTATTAATTTGCTTCGTATTGGAGCAATTTGTCACACAACACTTAATTAATTTAGCCATCTTATATTTTTCACTTATAATTTTTAATTTTATTTCGATGTTAAAACACACAAACACAAAACATGAAATAAACAAAAAAAAAAAATTTGTTTTGACAGAAGTTGTAGTACGATTTTCTTATTCTCTTTTCATACATTTTAAGTTTTACATTCTCTCTATATATCTTTATGCTCGAAGATTATCCCATAAGAATCAATGTAAAAATGACCATTTTGGAATTACTTTTCATCAATGAAAATTTAAATCTTTCATTTCGATAAACACTTTGTGGAATTTACTCTATATTGAAGCAGCACATATCTGAAAGTCAGAACCTTAAATCTTTTATTAATTTAATAAACATTAAATAAAAATTAAATATGAATTTATCATATTTATGTAAACATGAATTTATTTGAATGTGTAGGTAAAATTAATAAATAAAACCAAAACCGTCTATAATACAAGCCGGAATGACATGTATACTATTAATTTTTTTTGACTACACACGCGATAGTATGTGTCGTATATGTATATGCAAAACCAACACAAATGTATTATACAAGCCGCGCTATACCGACACATAAACATCAAAAAAGTACAAAGTAAAAAACCAACACATACGTGTAGTACAAAATAGAAAACTAACACAAACGTGAAGTACAAAATAAAATAAAATATTTGTATATAACAATACAGGTAGTCCCCGACTGGCGACCTTTTGAATTACGCACTTATGACCAATTTTTTCTTCGATAAACATTTTATTCATGATTTGTTTTGTTCCTTTTTCAAATTGTAAGTAAAGGAATACCTGTATGTCCGTGTATATTTTAGTTTTGCAACAACAACAATATTTTAAATTTCTGATAGGTACATTATAATAATATGTACATATATGGAAATATAAGCAGGATCAGGTGGTTCAGTGATTTAGTGCAATTAAAATATAGGTAAGAATCATGAAGAATAATATAATAGATTAATATAGAAATTATTTGGATTGTTATGTTAGTTTGCGTTTCAAGCCGACTTGCATGGTTTTATTTTATACATAAAAGTAAATAGATTATTTATGACTGGCTAAGTGAGTTTTGTGCTATACGTTGGAATATTTTGAAAGGTTTTACGTACAATAAAAGTCGATCGCAAGTGCTTGCAACAGTTACAAGTGGTCTAGCGGAATTTTTTTAATTTACTATAAGTAACTACAGTAAAAATTTACCGCCAAACGACATTACCGGTCCAATTATTACAAATTTTATTTATTTATTCAGCAATAAATTCAAATATCGATATCGGACTCAGAAAAACATTTTTCCGAAATATTAACAAGAAACACAAATACATAACAACAAATTGACCGCCTCTACTGTACGATGTTTTGGTATATAAAAATCATGAAGCACAAAATAGAAAACAATACATACGTATTATAATATAAAAAAATGTATATGCTCGTTGAGTATATTATATACTATATACACATTTCTTATTTGGATATTATAAAAACGCACTAACACTTAAATTTACTTTGTACTTTTTGTTTAATGGTATCTGCGTACGGCGCGTACCGCGCGGCTTGTATAATACATTTGTGTTGGTTTTGGTATATGCCAAAACTGAATGACAGCAAACATGCAACAGTGTTGGTGTCGTGAATTTACACGAAGCAAAATAAATTGTATCAGTTTTGTTTTGATTTACATGGTAACTAATACATTCGCGTGTGCATTATTCTTTTGTGGTATCTGCGTGCGAAGCGTTTGTTCCGGCTTGTATTATAGACGGTTTTGATAAAACATATATTGTCATCCTTTCGATCGATGATTTTGTCTCTTTTTTAAGAATTAATTCTCACACTTTTTCTTTTTTTAATTTCGCTTTTTCTATTGGGATCGCAGCATGCTCGAATAAAGCATTATTCTATTTCCTTTTATACATTTGAAAATGTATCACCCGTATCACCACATATTTCTATATCGTTACCTTGTAGCGAAATCGGGAAAAGGGATAGAGTACAAAATTATTCCAATAGGCCGAGATCGCAATAGAAAAAAATCAAAGTTGGATTCACGAACTAGCGTAAAATTTAAAAAGAGAATATAAACATCGATCGATAGAAAAAAAATTATGATGTTGACAATTTACAACATGTCATAGGGAGTTCCAATAACAGCTGCACTATTTGTTTAGAACCATAATTATGCACAAATGCGTAACAAAACTTTTTCTAAATAAAATAGAACCGTGCCAGAAGAACTGTGATAGTCACGGTGTTCCATTTATAATGCAAAATCCAAAATCTACGTTGAAATTGAAGTGAGATTAGTTTGAGATTTATTCAAACAAAATCATGCAGCTTTTATTGGAATACCCTTTAAGTATTTTATTTTATTCACAAAAATATAATTCAAATGGAAACATAACCACACTTTTAGTTTTTTCTCTTTTCGTCTTGCAGTTTAATTTTATTGCGTTGGTATTTGTGTGTATTTATATCAATTCAATGGAGAAATGCTTCTTTTTTTTTCTATACATTTTATTAATAAATATAACAAAAATTAAACAACTTCTTTGATCAGGATTTTAATCAATTATAAAATGATAATTGTAGATTCTATTTCAATGTTAAAATATTTAATCCATCGACATTTTCATTGAAAAATATCGCACCGAAAAAAATGTAATTATTCATATGTTTTGTATCGAAAAGATGTTTTTTTCGTCAATTTTAGTTCCTCTAGAAAAAGCTCAATTTTTAACCTTAAGGCTCTGTATATATAGGTGGCTCTGATAATATACATATTTTGGATTTTGCTTTTTGATGATTTTTAAAAAAAATTTCCTTATTTACCAATCCTATTTTTGAGGTGATTTCATTTCCAGATGTGTGTTGTTGTATTTTTTTTTGTTGTAATCGGTGGTGTTGGTATATATGAACGATCATGTTTTTCGTTTTTTTGTTTAATGAATATTTTTAAATTGTTTTCATATTTTTGAGTTGATTTTTTTTTTCAGATTGTTGTAATTATTGTATGTATTTTTGTTATTGTGATTGGGGTACATGAGTAAGAGGTAATGATCGGAATCTTTTATTTTCGTTTCAACAAGTTTTCAGGATCTAAATTTTTGTGTGTAAGATGGATTTTTGAAAAAAATGTTTTTCCGTTTTAAGGTTGCGATCAAGCTGCTAAATGCGATCAAGCTGCTACAAACATCGCTGCGTATATAATACTTGGGGTGACTCCCGAAAATCCATATTTTTTTGTTAACGAACATAAAATTTTGGCTGGATATGATGCACCACATTTGATGAAATCAGCGCGAGACTCACAAATAAATTTCAGCTTTCGGATATTGGAGTTGTTGACGTAAATGTAATCCGTAAAATATTTGATTTTGATTGCCTCCAACATGTAAAATTAATGCCAAAACTATCGAAGCAGCATTTTGAACCGAATGCATTTAAAAAAATGATTGTGAAATTAGCATCATATTGAATAGTACTGTATCCAGTGCTATAAAAACAACTTTAAAAGTAAAACCAGCATTGTTCGGTAGTTTTCTCAATAATGCCAATAATACCAACATCTCATTTCGTGCAAAATTATAATAACATTTTGGTTAGCTTGAATTGTCGAAATTTTTCATCATCCGTTTCCTATGAACGACCATTGAAAATAAATAACAATGTGTTTAAACTTCTAGAAGACAGCTTAATATTCTTGGACAAACGTTATCTTCAAAAATGAAAAATATTTCAAATTTATAATGGCTTTTAAAACTACTATAAATGTACATATTTTATTAATCAATTTATTGCAAGCAGAATTTAATGTAGAATACTTGCTTACTGGTCGAACAAGTCAGGATTGCCTGGAAAATGTCTTCTCACTTTTGCGAGAAATGTCACACCATACTGAATAAATAAAAACACGACAGTTTAAAACTATATTCATGCGACATTTGTCAAAAAGTTTTTTTTTTTTGTTTATTTATATTACGACTGAGTGTTGTACCCATTTAGTAATTTACATTGCATAATACAGCATTTTGAATAGTCGGCGTAATCAAGTGATTATCCCCAGTTAGTGTAACTCCTCCCTCAGATTTTTCGCCACAGTAAGTCTACTGACCTCCTGGTCGCGATAAGTCCAGTGGTTTGGTTCTTTGCAGTCTTCTTGTTGGAGATGTAGTCAGCATACAGCGTATGTCCAGATTTTGATGCTGGTGCAGACGTTGTAGGTGTTTTGTTGCATGATGCTTAATTTCATCCGCGACAAGCTCAATCTTGAGATCTCGATGGAGGTTGTCGTTTCGAATGTACCACGGTGCATTAACAATACATCGTAGGATTTTATTTTGAACTGTTTGTATGATTTTGAAATTTGTCTGCTTGGCACAGCCCCAGAGTTGGCTACCATATGTCCATACAGGCTTCAAAATTTGTTTGTATAACAGCAGTTTGTTATGGATCGCTAGTTCAGATTGTCTCCCTAGGAGCCAATGCATTTTTCTAAATTTTATGTTTAGTTCTTCTCTCTTCTTTTTTATGTGTTCCTTCCATCTAAGCTTAGCATCTAAAGTCATACCAAGATATTTGGCAGTGTTTGCATGGGGTACTACTATTGAGTTTATCATTATTGGTATATGGTTAACTTTTTGATTTGTAAAGTTCACTTGGATTGATTTTGCGTCATTTAATTTAATTCGCCATTGCTTTGTCCAATTACATATCAGGTTAATAGCCCTCTGTAATTTACTAGTGGAGTCATTGATGTTCTTTGCTGTTGCAAGTATTGCCGTGTCATCGGCAAAAGTCGCCATTGTTTCTTGTGTAATTGGTATATCTCTAGTATATAGGAGATACTGGATTGGCCCAAGAACACTCCCTTGTGGTACTCCGGCTGTTATTATTTTTAGTTGGGAGTATTCATTCTCATATTTTACTCGGAAGTGCCTCTCTGATATGTATGATTTTAAAATTTGAAAAAATTGCTCCGGAAGATCTCGATGAAGTTTGAATTCTAGCCCGTGGTGCCATACTTTGTCAAATGCTTGCGCTACATCAAGGAATATAGTTGAGCATATTTGTTTGCTTTCTAGTGATTTCTCGATTACATCAGTAATTCGATGTACTTGTTCTATCGTAGAATGTTTTTCCCTAATTCCAAACTGATGTGAAGGGATAAGATTCCTTTCTTCGATAATTGGTTTTAGTCTTTTAAGAAGAACCTTTTCAAATAGTTTCGATAATGTTGGTAGCAGAGAGATTGGCCTATAAGAAGTTTTATCATGCGGAGGTTTGTTCGGTTTAAGTATCATAATTACTTCTGCAACATTCCATTGTCTTGGTACATATCTTAGACGAAATGCTGCATTAATTATATGCACTAGTTTCCTCAACGCTTTCTCCGGTAACAGTTTTATTATCTGACCCGTTATATAAGATCATATCCTGGAGCCTTATACGCATTCAGATTATTCTTGATTTCCCATTTTAGTTCTTTCAATGTTACAGGTGTAATATTTACTTCATCCTGTTTATTTATTGGTGTAATATTTTCCTCTTCCGTTTGTTTTGGGTAAGGTTGGAATGTTTCTTCAAGGTGATTTGCAACCAAATCTGCTTTTTGTTTAGCATTTCGAGCCCAATTTTCATTATTTTGAATTGGAGGAATCTGAAGTTTAGGTCTTTTAATATTCTTAGTTGCTTTCCATAATGAATAATCAGCATCTTTTTGCCCAGTTAGAGTGCTGAGGTATTTATTAACTGATTGATTTTTAATGTCTTTTATACGGTATTTTAATTTGTTACACAAATGGTTAAATACTCTTTTATTTTCAGGATTTCGATGTTTTTGCCAATTCTTCCGTGCTTTTCTTTTATTTTTAAGAAGTTCTCTCACTTCCTCTGGATAGCTAGCATTGCGCTTCATTTCCTGCCTATTATTTGGAGTGCTTTCCCACGCAGCATATTGGAAATTATGGATGAGCTTATCTATTCGTCTTCTATTTGGACTGGTCCCTGAATTGGGTTCTGCAGACTAATTCTTTCTGTTAACTGTGTTTGGAAGAGATCCCAATTGGTTTTGAAGCTCGTGAATTTCGGGTTGCTCTCTTTCAAAATAATTGTTTGGCTAAGTATCATAATAACTGGTGAATGATCTGATGATAGACTTTCACTGTTCTCTATATGGATATAATTATCTGAAATCCCTTTTGTAATAAAGAAGTCTATAAGGTCTGGAATCTTACTGGTATCCGTAGGCCAATAGGTTGGTGTACCGTCTGAGTGAAACTCGCATTTTAGTTGTTTGCCTACTGCGAACAGTTCTTTTCCTTTAGCGGTCGTTAACCGAGATCCCCAATATGTATTTTTTGCATTATAGTCACCTCCAACTAAAAAGACACTCCCTAGCGTTTTCAGAAGATTCGTATAATCTACTTGTTTGAGATTGTATCTTGGAGGGCAATATATTGCTGAGATACTGCATATTTTAATATTGCTTAATTGTATATTGATTGTCGTGACTTGCATGGAAAGGTTCTCAACTTTTGGTTCTTCGTTATGTTTTATATACTCTTTTATGAGGATAGCTGATCCACCTCTGGCTTTGTTCTCAGGATGTAGTGCATAGTAGCAATTATATCCTTTTATTTTACAGAATGAAGTTTTGGTGAAATGGGTTTCTGATATATATCTATATTATGCATGTTTAAAAATATATCTAGTTCTTGAATGTGTTGCAATAGCCCATTTGCATTCCAGGTTACAATTCGTAATGTTTTATTCATTTCTTTTGTTTATAATTCGATTTTATATAATTTATATTTTGATACACTTGACCAAGGTTTTTTTCTACTCTTTTATTGAAACTGTTTTGCGTTTTTTTTTTCTTCTAATGTTTTCTGCAGACTCATTTCCTGCGAAATAAGTCTTTTGTTAAGGTTCTCTAGATTTTTCAGTATGTCCTGTGGAACGAGATCCACTTTTAACTGTTTCTCCTCTGTTTGCTGAACTACTTGTGCATAAGTAACGTTTTCGTTTACTCTCTGGCTTTGTATGTTATGATTAGCAGTTGACGATTTAGGCTCCGTGGTTCGTTTTTTTTGTTTGTACATTTATTGATGTACCTGGTTTGCGTGATTTATCTCTCATTTTTTGTAGTTCTACTGCAACTTCACATGCTCTGTAGTTGGCTGGATTTAACACATCTTGCAGTACTCTCAACTTCTGGTGATGATTCAGCTTTCCTCTTGCTTGGGTTGGTTTCTTCTCTAGGTTTCTTATTTGCCCTATTGGATTTCTGTAGTCTCCAATTTGTTTCTTTTTCAAGCTCATCTTCATCAGTTTTATATTCTGCTTGATCTGCGAGTACTTGAAATTGGTTGTTCATTATTGCTAAGTTTCCTGCGTTGTTATTTTTATTTACGGTTTCCTTTAGCATAAGGTTTTCTTTCTTTAGCACGGCAACTTCATTGTTCAGTTGCGCGATTAATTTCTTCATTTGCTCAAATTTATTTATTAATTCCGCGTTATGTATTATAACTGCCTGTGCGCTGGACGTGGCTTCGGCAGTTGGCTTGGAATTTTTATGCTTGATGGAAGAGGTATTTTTCTCCTCATTGTTTAGTTCACACAGCAGTGTGGTGTTCCCTGGCGATGGGGTTGATGGTGGTGTTCTTTGGAGTGCCGTACTTCTTCCACCAAAGGGCCATTCATGTATCGCTTGTTCCTTGCTTCCAGTAGTACAAAAAGGATCAGTCTGGTTGCCTACCGACGATTTCCTTTGCAATGTCGTGTTGCTCCCTCCAGAATCCGTGGAGCAGCCCGATAAATCGGGGTGGGATTTAGAATCTAAGTTCTGACCCACCTGGAGTATATTTTTGTTTATACCCGACATTTCATCTTTTTGTTGACTATCTGCTATACTGTTTTTCTACTACGCTGGGAGTGGATACCACAACCGTTCGATCTACAGTACATTACCCAGGGTGCGCCACGTGAAGGCTGTCAACTAGCACCCCTTGTCAAAAAGCAACAAATTAAAAAATCACCTCTATAGATGAACGCTTTTACAAAATACTCCCACGAACTGGAGCATTCGATTTCAAATCGCTAAAATATCGTAGGTTGTTGACATTATTTTAATTGTCGACGTTCACATAAAACACTGCCAAGTAATCTACGTTATATTTTACGTGTCGACAACCGCGTAGATTACATGGCGTATATAATATATAATTCGATTCGTGTGAAAAGACATATGAAGTGAGTTATAACCGCAACTTCGGTAGTGAAGTTGTGCGTGTAAAGCAGACTTAGATATGTATATGTATGATATTTATAATTAGATTACTCATTCTAACGAGCTTTGTGTTTGTGGCATATAACAATTTTGTGACCTATTTTTTTTTCTCACAAACAGTATTCGTTTTTACATTAATTGGACACACGGTACTGCTAAAGTAACTAAATCTACTCATTTGTATTCAAAACATCCAAATTTGATTACTAAAAAATCAATTTGATTTCCCTCAGTTTTTCTAAGTATGTATAGCAAAAAATACCGCAACAAGGATTACCATATATGGCAATTAAGTTGATGTTGATCACAATCACTTTTATTTGTTAAAAAATAAAATTATTTACGATCACTCATCAGTACGTAGGTTTTAAGTATACATACATATACTCGTATATTGCTTTATACGTTTTGTTCTTACGTAATAAACATATTATCAAGCCAAATAAAGAAATTCTAAATTATAGAATCAATTTCGATTCCAATTTCAAATGAAAAAAAAACAGCTTTTCGCGATTTTATTGTCGTTGCCGTCGAATCGATCGTGCTGAATTTGATTGAAACTTCGCAATCACTATAGTAAACCAAATGTTTCTACACCTTTGTTTGGGTTTGATTTGAAGGTTAGAAAGTAACATTTGTATTTTATTGTTATATTTCCTTCACATCCACTTTATAATTTGGTGTGGTGGCGATCGCTACCATACCTACGCAGCTTCGTGAATATCGATATCATATATATGTATGTAATTCGTCAAGTGAATTAATTATACTTATTTTCACCACTGTATCAATATTCATAATTTAATAAAAAAAAAATTTCTTATATTCCATTTCTAATTCAATTTCATTCATCGCCCACTTAAGCAATCTCATTGTCTCTATTTATATATTGATTGTCACCTTTTTGAAGTAAATTGAAATTTCAACATACATAGGTATATATACATATATGTATATAACATTATATCTAAATCTTGCAATATATCAAAACACATAAAACATAAATTGATCATGAACGATATACATTTTATGGTTCGATATTATTGTTATGCTGTGGCTGTTGGAAAATTTACATACATACGTATTTACATAGTGTTACAACAAAATATAAAGATATTTTTCACCTTGTATACCAAATGCCATTGTTGTTATTATATATTACTTGAATCATATTATAATTATATAGTTGGCGTTTGTTGTTGCATATTACCTTAGCTGCGTGGGCGGTTTTCTAATAAACTAATCCGGCAATTTTGTCTTACAAATACGTTTTTTGTTGAGTTGAATTTTAAAATTGAATTTATCGTTACATTTGAAACGGAATACTAGAAGATACCAATACATTCTGCTTCTTGTATTCCGTTTCAGTAGTTTAGACATGAAATTTATGTACTCAGATTTATTTTAATAGTAAAACAAGACATAAAAATGTTCAAAACTATTTGAATTATCATTTTTGATGTTAAAATATCTAAAGCGTCGATACGAGTTTAAAAATGAATATACATATGTATAGACATAATTTACGGCAATGGATCTAGATTTTATTATACAAACGAGAGAATACTATAAAACTAAGATTACCATTTCCATTCCGAACCCAAAAAACTAAATAAAATGCATATATTTTGTACAGGATTACATTTCGACGAGTGCGAAATTCTATATACGTAGTCATGGTTCACTAATATGTTAATGAAAAAATAGCAAATAATATAAAAACTAAACCTGTACCAAATGTAACAACACTAAACACAAAGAAGTTTCTTCTATCCTTTGAACTATGTAGCAAAGTTTACCACGTGAACTGCTTTAGATTGGAAATTCACTGCAAACGACAGTTAGTTCAAAGCCGTTAATGACTGTCATTGGCCGATACTATTTCCATTACTATTGAAATTATTAATAATGCCGAAGAAACGTTGGCGAACTCTAGCATCAGACAACCAGACCGCGGATCAAATTCGTGGTGTTTCATACAGACCTCAACCCCAATGGTTCGTGCTAACGCTCTTATTTCCGCGTCAACGTCTTCAACCATGTCATTTGATGGTACAACCGTAAATCAACCTTCATACTCCTCGATATGCGGAACTAAACCATGTTGTTTATCAAACAACATCGATATTCGATTCCCCTGTAGAGAAAGTGACTATCGAATGTCGTAGTTACCAACATGTTTAATCAATAATATACAACAAGTAGCATGTGATAGCACCCCTGTAATCCAAAACAAGGAACGTAATAATTTCATTTATCCAGTCGAGATCACGGAGTTGGTTAGTGAAAAACGGAAAGCAAGGAAAACATGGCAGAGAAACTCCATATAACAATAGTGCAATTAATACCAAAATTGGTACAGGCAGTAGTAATCGTAACAAGCGAAATACTATTAAACGCTGCCGATATGTCCATAGGAGAGTATCTACAAGAAACTTCTTATTATTGAGGAATCTTCCAATCCTATTGACAAGTTCTTGAAGCGCCGTTTCACAGGACTTACACAAAATGATGGTCTCTAATAAATCTAATGACGATTATTTCTAATGCTTTAAGAAAACAGGACGGACAAATAGGCCAAAAAGACTTTGGGTCCGTATAATCGGACTTCCCAGGTTTTGGAATAAAAATAACATTACTCCTGCTTTAAGATTTTGGAACATTGTATTATCTAACGGCAATGTATTCTTGAAAAAGATGTATCTAATGGTTCTGAATTAAAGGAAAACCATGTTGTAATTCAGCAAGGAAAATTCCATCAGCCCCACCAGCTGTATAAAGTGCAAAGGGGAAATATCTCCAGCGCAGAACATCGCGATTGATCAGCTTTTGAGCCAAGTCCCAATCGGCTGCCGCAGAAGAAATCCTATTGAGTTCGGCAGAAACATTATCGGAGATGACAATAGCACAACCAGGGAAATAAACTGACAAAACCAGCTCACTAACTTTTCTGCGACAGGAGGTAATCTAACCGTCAGGTTAGAAGAGTCTCAGGTTTACTAACAGCATTCTTACCCTTTTTACATAGTCTAGCGACACCTCGTAAAAGTTTAACCACGAAGCTCTGTGAGTGTATCTTAAACTTCTTTTATATTTTTTTTGTGCCACTAAGAAATTATCCCAATCAATTTGTTATTTGGAGTTTTTTGCTTTGTTTTTTTGATTACTAGAGTATTTCCTCAAATTTTTTAAGGCCAGAGTTCCAAAAGGATCTGTTCGTAGCCTTTTGGTTAGTAATAAAGCAGTCGAAATTGCCATGTATCTGTGTTGTTATCGATGTTGTTGCCAAATTTCCCTAGATGAGGTAAGCAGTGAACCTAGCTCAAAAAAGAAAAGTCCCCCCCCCCGGTTAATTTTCTATTGCAATAAGGTTTAGCAGCGGTCATTTAAGGTTAATATTAAAAGATATATACTTATCATCAGAGGTACCGAGCAAATAGCGCAATGGTTAAAGCTGCGACGTTTGGTACAACAGAGACGGGATGTGCAAAAGGGATTTGTCATCTCCTGATTACGATCGGTGATTAAATTGAAAACATTTATGACCGTCTGTTGGAATGTAGAACTCATGAGTCGACCCATCTTTCATGTCACTGTACAGGGTGACATGGAGCTATGCAATGCGCAGATGGTATACTGTACTTGTGTGAATTGGATGAATGAGTGGATTGAATGAATGTTGGGTGAATGTAAGGTAAGGCTATGGACCAAAGAGTGTCTATGCCAAATCCTTTAAAAAAAAAAATTATCAGAGGTGAGAACATCATCCGTCACTATTTCCAATCAAAAATTAAATTAATGATATACGTACATAGAGCACAAACTGATGTCATATAATCTAATAAATTCTTGTATAATTTTGTATGGAATTTCTTACAACATCATAATTTTACTTAAATATTTAGTTTTAGAAAAAAATTGAGTGTCATTAAAGGATGTGCGAATGAACGGAAACCCCTTATTATTAGTTGTATTACAACTTACTTTAATTTTTTCATCCATTTTACGGTCATTTTTTTACTTTCCAATACATTTTTCTAACATTTTTAGTTATTAAAGTATTTAAAAAATCTATCACCAAATCTCTCTATTGCCAGTTACTTTATTTCTGACATTTATACCTAAATATTGAAGAAATAAGTCGATATTGGATATTTCGATAATAACAATACAAAATTAGAATACCACTACATTGAATAGCAAAATAAAACAACCATCTACTTTTGATTTCTTCTATTTATTCAAGAAGATCTTGGAAGAAGAATATTAGAAGAATAGAAGATTTCATTGAATCGATCTCATTACCAACACATACAACGAAAATGTATACTTCCTGCTTTGGGACAAATTATTTTTCGTTCGTCAGCTAAATCGCTAAATCATTTTTGACCAAAGCTAACGTTTAGCTTGCAAAAGTAAAAATTTTTTTGTATATAAATTGTCTAGCCGTTAGTGCTACCCAATTTTTATACACTATGCAATTTTTTTTGATCTTTTAATTTCTGTCTCAATGTCTGTTTTTTACGTTTATTACAGATATTCTTCGTTTGTGATGGTATTTGGCCAGAATTATTTTATTAAACACCTTAAGCATTTATGCATAGTTACCTGAAGTCTTCTTGTGATCTCTGGCTATGTTTCCACGTGTTACATCGGTATACCGATTTTACACGTCCATTGGACTAGGTTAGGTTAGGTTAGGTAAGGGTGGCCGTCCTAAATGACTAGCATAGACACAAAATTGGTCCGTAGCTGTACCACATTCGAGTTTACTCTTATTCACTCGCTATAAACCATCCTGAGCTTACCAAGAAGCGTTTAAAGTCCCGGATCCCGATCTTACCAAAGATCCGTGAGGTTGTTCAAAGGGGAAATTCGCATAAATTCTGTACACTAGACTAGGACAGGAACAGAGCAGATGGAGCACATTTTCCTCCTCCTCCTCCTCATCACCACAGCTGCGGCAGATATCGTGGGCTGGGACATCCAGTCTGCTCGCATGTATCCCAATGAGACAATGTCCTGTTATAGCTCCCACGACCATGTCAATATGGTGTAGTCGAAGCGATATCAGTTGGCCTGATCTGGACCGGTCAACTCTGCCTGGTTATTACACACGAACTGGCGTTAGACCATCTGACGTTCGTTTCTTTTATAGCTTCTTCCTGAAGCAGCAGTTTACATGAGTCAAGCGGTATCTTTATATCCCGCCTACTTTGGGTTATTAGGCGTGCTGTCCCCTTGCGGGCCAACTCATCTGCCTTTACATTCCCTGCGATATCGAAATGCCCTGGCACCCACGTCAAGCGGATATTGAACTGATAATTTAATAGCAGCCAGGGTGTCCTTAAAAATGCGAATATCCCTCGTAGGTATTACATTATACTTCAACCAGTCCATGACTTCCATTATCGCGATTAGTTCAGCCTGAAAAACGATGCAAAAGTCGGGAAGACGAAAAGAGAGGTTAACCCCTAGTGCCTCACAGAATACCCCGCAGCCAACCCCTCTATCCCTTGTTGAGCCATCCGTGAAGAAGTTTAGCGCCTCATTGTCCATAACCATTTCGTTCACCCAGTCCTCTCTGGTGGGAAACTCAGTTTGGAATCTCATCTCAACGCATGGCAAAGGAATAGCATAGTCGGTAGATTCCGGAATACCCCTGTTGCATAGGATAATGAGTGCCCTGCATTGTTACAGGTCCACATAGATATGGATTTGAGCCGAATGCTGCTCGGGCGCAATATCCAAAGGAGTAAGATGAAAAAGAATCTCCAGCGCTTGAGTAGGTGTGCTCCTGAGAGCCCCACTTCTACACAAGCAGGCCGTTCTTTGGACTTGCATCAATAGTTTAAGGTTGGCCATCATTTTTAACGCTGGCCACCAGACGACAACCCCATACAGCAGTATAGGTTTGACCACTGAGAACTAGAGCCAGTGTCCTATGTGGGGCTCCACACCCTATCTCTTTCCAATGGCATTTTTGCAGGAGTAGAGCGCTATAGTAGCTTTCTTTACTCTCTCTATATACGATATTTGGTTTCCAGCTTAGCTTGCTGTCCAAAACTAGTCCGAGGTATTTCGCTCTATCCGTAAAGATCAAGCGAGTACCATTTAATGTTGGCGGGTCACACTGAGGAAGTTTGTGCCTCCTGGTAAAGAGTTCCAACTCTGTTTTCTGTGAGTTTGCGTTCAGTCTGCAGCCGCGTGCCCACTCAGAGAGGTAGCCAAGCGCGCACTGCATGCGCTCACTCAGCGTACTAGGATATTTACCGAAGACCGCAATAGCAACGTCAGCCGCGTAAGGAACCACCTTGAAGCTTTGCCCTTCCAGGTTTAGTAACAGTTCATTTATAATAAGAACGGAGGATAGAACCCCACCTTGAAGTGTCCCTCTGCTCACGTATCTGCCGGCAGACGGCCCACCCAGATAAGCTGTCACGATCCTGCCTCTAAGCATTTGATCTATCCTCCTTCTTAGTGATCCGTCTACTCCCAGACACGCAAGGGCCCGAGTGATTGCTCCCGGTCTGACGTTGCTAAATGCCAACTCTATATCCAAGAAGGTTACCATGGAATATCCCTTATATTCAAGTGATTTCTCAATCGGGCCTATAAGGGAGTGGAGAGCTGTTTCCACCGATCGTCCCTTACAGTATGAGTGTTGAGATCCCGACAGCTTGCCCGGCTTTATGGAGCCTCTAATGTAAGCCTCTATTTGTCTTTCCAGTGCTTTCAACAGAAAAGAAAATAAGCTTATAGGCCTCAAGTCTTTAGGATAGCAGTGAGAATGGGAGAAAATTCTAAACAAATCGACAAAATAAAAACTAAGCAACAATTTGAAAACGATTCAAATAAAATATCAGGAGTTTTAGAAAAAATTAAGTTAGAAAAGAAACAAGGGAAAATAATTAAAAAAGAACTAGAATTAAAACCAGATCAGGAAATATTAGGAACTACCGACAACAAAGAACCTTTAATATTTAAGTTAGGGGAAAAATTAATTCAACATAAGACAACTAACGAAAATATTGAATTAATAAACCAACAATTTCTAAATAAAAAACCCCAACCGAAAATGGCAAATATAAACGAAATTCTAGAAATTTTTAACGTAGATAAAATTACTAATCATATTTTACCCTACGATGGTAGTAAGACAGATTTAATAAGATTCTTAGACTCAGTAGATAATACGATTCACATTTGTCGAAATTTAGACAAAGAATCAGAACACTACAAAGTCATAATATCTAATATTAGAAATAAAATTACCGGTATAGCTAGTAATTCTCTAATAACATATAATGTAGATACGAAAAATTGGAAACAAATCAAAGAACATTTAGTGAATAAATATGCTGATAGCAGAGATGAGTACAATTTGCAGTTTGAACTCTTTAGTCTTATCAGAAATAATTTATCACCGCAAAGTTTGTTCGATAAAATTCAAAATTTGTTAACCTTATTAATTAACCAAGTCAAACTTCATAATGATAATCAAGAAATTATCAAACACCAAATAAACCACTACAACCAAATCGGTTTAATAATTCTAACTGCGGGTCTAAAAGAACCTCTAGGAGGCAGAATTAGATCAATGCAACCTAAAAACCTCATAGAAGCATTTGATTTTATTACCAAGATACAAAATATTAACAAATTAAAATATAACAACCAACCGACTAGTAGCTACACCAACAACAACAAAATCAAACAAGAATCAAATAGAACTACGGCAAATTATAATGCCAACAATTACACATCAAGTAACAATAAATATTACAGCTCTAACTATAAACCAAATTACACTCCTAATAATAAGAAAAATTTTCAATATAATTACGTTAATAACAAATCACCAAAAACTAATGAAGAAACTAACGATAGCACTCAGAAGAAAAGAGAAATCAAAACCGAACATTTTAACATTGAGACAGATATCAATGACGAAATTTTTAACTAATAGCCTCGGAAAACAAACAACTATATTCAATATAGAAAACATATCTAAATTACCATTTATAACCTTGTCAATCGACAACAAAATTTTCAAATTCCTTATCGATACAGGAGCCGATAAATCTTACATCAGCCCTGATCACGTAAACGAAAAATTTCGAACCCCAACTGATTTAAAAATAACCAGTCTGTTCAATTCCACTGCTCTTAACGAGAAAACAATCATAAAATTCAACGAATTCAACCAGCCGATAGAATTATTTATACTAAAATTCCACAAATTCTATGATGGTCTAATAGGCTATGAAAATTTAACAAAGCTTAACGCTAACGTTCTATTAAAAACAAAACAATTAAAAAGTTCAAATTTCTCATTAACATTACACGACAGAATACAGTCATGTATAAAACCATTATTCTCAAACTCTCGAGAAAAAATAATAATAAGTGTACCAGTTTCAATCAAAAACGGTGAATTCTACATGAAACCAATAAAATTACAAGAGGTAGTTTATATCCAAGAAGGAATATACAAAACTCACTCACCAAACTTAGGATATGTAAAGATAATCAATCAATCAAGTAATAAAAAAGAAATTTTTTTCTCAATATCATGAAGTTAATTTTCATACGTCCCAGGAACAAAGTTCCACCACAAATAATGAATCTAAAATAGATCTAGCTAATCTAAATAGATTCAATAAAACAAATAAATTTAAAAGAATATTCTAAACCAACAGAAAATTCACTAAGTACAAAAGTCAGCAAAGACATAAAAAATAACACACATGAAATAAACATGATCGAACTCATGGAAAATTTCGAAACTCTGGATATTAGTGAACCCACTAATATAACAAAAAATATCCCTGAGACACTAACACCAATGAATAATTTCAAACGTCAAATCGAAATACTAGTCGACGAGGATTTCCAAACGATGAATGAAAAATTCAAAATTAAATTTAGTAAATACAAACAATACACTATCAAAAAAAGGGAATACACACCCGATGATATCAAGTATTTAGCTAGAAAATATCTCAGTAATACCATGTCAGTAATAAAAACTGACGATGAAACATTTAAAATGTTTAACGATTATTTCAAACAAAATCCGAATCTTAAACTGGTCAGATCCAAAATATCCCTAGAAGATATCACGGACTGTGACAAACAACATGAAATAATCAAAACCACTCATGTACCATATCATAGAGGTATAATTGAGAATTTTGAAAAAATAAAGAAACTTTATTTTTTTCCCAATTTAAAGCAAAAAATCACTACATTTGTGAATAATTGCGAAGTTTGTAAACTCAATAAATATGAGCGCCAACCTGTTAATCTGAAATTTCAAATTTCCCCAACACCAAACGGACCGATGGAAATACTCCATTGCGATACATTTGTGTTGAGATCTAAAACATTCCTTACGATTATGGATAAATTTTCCAAATTTCTCTCCATTTTCGAATTACCTAATCGGAAATCTCAAACCATAATCCGAATGTTTAGAAAATTTTTTTCTAGAGAAGGAATCCCAAAGCAAATCACAATAGATTCAGCGACGGAATTCAACTCAGAAACTTTCAATAAATTTATGGATTGGATATGCACAATATAAAATTGCATACCACCACAGCTAAGTCATTTACAGGAAATAGTACTATAGAGCGAGTCCATAACACCTTAACGGAGTTAACAAGGATCATTCATAGCGAAAATAAAGATATGCCAATCTACGAATTAATGAATGAGGCAACCTTTGCTTATAATAATTCAATCCACAGTGCAACGAATCTTACACCATTCGAATTATACAAAGGGCATATAATTATAAAAAATATCCCAGAAAAAATTCCAGAATAATCGGAAGAATTTCTAGAAACAATTCGAAAAAAGTATCAACAAGTAGCAAAATACATTGCGGAACTTCAAGAACGAATTATTAACAAAACACATTAACAATTTAACTATTAACATGAACGAATGGATAAAATCGGCATTCGTACCTAGTGAAAACGCAATAGAAGGAACACTTTTAGACCAACTATTTTTGGAATTATACGACCAGATAGACATAGTTCAGGATCAAATAAATGAAGTCCACGAAATTTTAACCTTTTCCAAAATTAATATTATTAATAGGCACATCCTTGATAACCAAGAAATGGAATATGTAACGTCAGAATTCGATAAAGATAACGTAAAAATTAATTCGGAAGAACAAATTTATTCTCTTCTAAAGATAAAAGCATTTTACAATGTTACTGATCTAGTAATAATTGTAGAGATCCCACAATTCACTAACGAAACATTTAACATGTATAAAATCCAAACTTATCCAGTTAACAATCAAATTATTAACCAACCTTATAACTATCTTATCCTAAACTCCAATAATTATATGATAATAAATAACCTTTGCCCAACAATCGAGCAAACTTTCATGTGCGAAAAACAACAAATCCACCCAATAACCGGACATTGTATACCAGAGTTATTGAACAATAAAAATACAAGCTGTACCACACAATTCATAAAGCCAGCTGAAGAAGTTAAGCAATTGGATGACGGATATCTCTACATCTCATCACCAGAAGGATTATCAATTACATCAACGTGCAATCTGGAACAAGCACCACAATAAAAGGAATAAAATTAATCAAATTTTCGGATTGTATAATCAACGCAAACAATAAAAAATACTCAAATACAAAAAATCAACACAGGCCTAAGTTAACTTTAATACAACCTTTGGATAATATCAGCATAAACATAACAATACAGGAATTCATAGATCTACCATTACTCGCTAAACAAACTATTCACAAAATGGATAAAATAAGCAACGATAGTAAATACATACAAATCTACCAACATTCAATCGTCGCATCCACAATAATTATAGTTATAATTATAATACTAATTATTTTGTTCATCCACAGAAGAAACAAACAAACATTCAAAAGATTCATCCTTCCAAAATTAGTAAAAACCCATAGGGATAGCAAAGAAGTCGAGGACAACTTCAGTCTCACAAGGGAGGGGTTATGTGTCATCACCCCACACAACACCATTTCCACGAGGCAACAACAACGCAAAAGAACCGCATCGATGGGAAATATCGATGTCCATGCAAATTGTGTTTAAGCAATAAAATTAATTGCATTTAAGCAATAAAATTATTTGTATTTAAGTAAAGTAAAAAGTAAAGTTCATCAAACTAATTATTTTGAAATATGAACACTATAAATACTAATTTTTCTGTAACCAAAAGGTTCATAACTTTTGTAAATTTTGTATAATTAAGTATTGATCAAATAAATTATGGATATCCATTTTTTATTATTTTTGTGTACTTTTATCACTGTTTAATTAATGTATATTAATAAAACTATTTTTTATTTCTTATTTTATTTTATTTTTATTTTTCTTCCTTTTTGTGATAATATTTTTTGTTTTTATATTTTAGTTTTAAAATTAAAATATAAAAACAAAAAATATTATCACAAAAAGGAAGAAAAATAAAAATAAAATAAAATAAGAAATAAAAAATAGTTTTATTAATATACATTAAATATATATATATATATATATATATATATATATATATATATATATATATATATATATATATATATATATATATATATATATATATATATATATATATATATATATATATATATATATATATATATATATATATATATATATATATACGTATATATGTACATGTAAAATGGTTAACTTCAAAACAAAAAACCCCAACTAAAGTGTCAACGAATTAACTATAAAATTAATTGTATTAGATAAATAACACGATATATCCACACAAAGAAAGCTCTTAAGCTTTTGTTTAGTACATTATTGAAACATTGATGACAAAATCTCGATTAGCGTTGATTTTTTGTGTGGTGTAAGCTAGCTTTAAAGTTTAAAGTTATGCAAGACACAGACGTATTTCAATCATTTTAACGCGGGGAAATAGTTTATGAAAGTTGAAATATTTTAGGTGATGCGTGAGAACCTTGAAAACACAAGTAAACATTTTGAACACAGTTGGAGGGATATTATTCAACTAAAAATTTGTATGGTAGTATATGTATACGATTCGCTTTCCGGTAGAAACAGATGTTTTGAATCATATATACATAATTATAAAAATAAAAAGTAGTAGTTTGGCACCTAATACCCACGAATATCATAAATTATCGATTTATATTATGTATCTATATATACATAAATACGTATGTTTATAACGTACATAAATAATATCACATCTATACATATTATGCTAGAAACACAGTTGAAGTGTTAGAAAAATAAAAAATGAAACGAATCATCAACAATATATATATGTATGCAGAGAAATGTATCATCTCTGCTTAAAATAGCCGAAACAATAGATTCATTCGGATAGATAAAACTATAGAGACAAAATAAACAGTATTGACTATGCGTGTACAGATCCATTCATCATCAGTAATCGCGTTTGTCTGTTTTGGAAGTTCTCCAAGTAATACAGCGCAATCATTTTTTAGAAAACATGAAACACACAGAAATTTATCGCAGACCCACCACATACGACATATTGTTTAATAAAAACAAACCGAAACGCAAAATTTTCGTTATTCGAGCATTCGCTTTCGACTGTCGAGAGAATCGATCACCAACAGAAAATAAATTTGTTTTTAATAATTTTTTACATCGGTCCAATCGTTAATTTAGACAAATTTGCTATGCCTCATAAACACTCTTCGCCTTATGATTCAACTCATTTGAATGGTTTATTTTTATTCTCGTTCACCGACACAATCACCATCAAGATGATTTAAAACAAAACAAAAGCGCGGTGTATTAATAAATCGCTATACGGCTTCAAGGCGAAATGAATGAACATTTTGTCATGAAATATCATTCATTACTACCATCATCTTTAATAGTTAATATACATATTTACTAAAGTAATTTTGGCACGGAATTTTGCGGTATTTGAGTGAAACGAATTCATTGTGCGAAATAATTTATCTATATATGTAACCATGAAAAATCAAAAGTGCAGGAATCACAAAAGACTTATTTTTGTCTTCGGAGTTCTAATTGAAACTCAAAAATATTTAAAATATTTTTGAATTAATTTCAGTTGGGCGCGATATATTCCGCTCGAAATGTAAACCATTACAATATTTGAATATTGCAGCTCAGTCTGAAATACTCATAACGTATATAAATAATTTTGTATCGGATAACTTCGTGCTTATTATCTCATCAATTTAATTTAATCTGGTTCTCTCGTTAGAAAATATTCTTCGGCATTTACTGCCATTCGATGCCATACACATAAAATTCCTTCCAATTTGTATAGCTACTGTTGCGGTGTGAAATTAAACATTATATGGGTTTTGATCTGATGATTTGCATCATGCTGCCCTCATGGTTCACCGTGATATACACCACGGGCTTTGCATTTCCACCAAAATCGAGTCAATTTTGTTTTCTTACAAAATTGGTTTAAATGCGACCGAGTCTCCTTATTAGTATATGTCAAAATCGCCTTTGAATATTACTCAAATGATGTTTTCACTTTTTTAAAATTGGATTTGCTAAGTTGATTTGCTGAGTGAAATTGCGAAATATATTTTAATACGATCTCTACTCTATTTTTGTGTGTACTTAACTTACCCAAGCGTTGAAAAGTATTTTTACTAAGTTGTTTTTGAAAATAATATATTTTTATGTATTATTAACTGTAGAGAAATTCGAGTAGAAAAACTTCCAAATTATATTTAATATCCATTATTATGGTAATTTTCGTGAAGAGATTTTTTTTTTTTTTTTTTTTTTTTTTGACAATCTTATTTATTCACATAAAATTTTACAATGTACCTAGTCTGTAGACTAACAACATTTCTTTTTTGACCTAAATTGCTAAATTGTGTTTAATTAAGGTATCCCCATTGGTTTTCCTTATGTTCTATTTACTGGTGTTACTGCCTTACGCTGACTATAGTGCTAACTCAAAAGGTTTTACTCTTTTTGGTCTTCTCACTGCTTCCCTGTGGTCGAGTAGTTGGTTGGCCTCAACGGTCGGGTGATTCTGGAGCCTCACTTCATGCTTCCGTGCAGCATTGTTTGCTTCTCTGGTGACAGTTTCCACTCTAAGGTCCCTGTGGAGGTCGCTAATCGCTATTACGTATGTACCAGGGGGCATTTACAATATCCCTTAGCACTCTGTTTTGGAATCTTTGAACGATATCCATGTTGCTTGGTTTAGTACAACCCCACAGCTGAATTCCATACATCCAAATGGGCTATAATATCTGCTTATATATCATCAATTTATTGTTTATTGATAGATTGGAGTTCCTTCCCATCAGCCAATACATCTTTCTATATTTGAGTCTGAGTTCTTCACTTTTTTTCTTGACATGGACCTTCCATCTAAGTTTGGTATCTAGATTCATTCCTAGATATTTTGCTGAGTTAGCATGTGGTAATGGGACATTATTTAATACCAGAGGCAAATGATTTATTTTTCTGTTGGTGTAGTCAACACGTATGGATTTTGTTTCATTTAACCTGACACGCCATTGCTTCGTCCATCGATAAATTTTGTTCATCGCACTTTGAAGCTTATTGGTAGCTCCTTCTATGGTATCATCTACTACCAAAATAGCAGTGTCGTCTGCAAATGTGCCAATTGTGGTATTCTGAGATAATGGGATATCGCTTATGAATAATAAATATAGAATGGGTCCTAAGACACTTCCTTGTGGCACTCCAGCTTTGATCTTTTTAATTTCTGAGTATGATTGTTCCTGTTTAACACGAAAGTGTCGCTCTGTAATGTAGGATTTTAATATTTGGCAGAATTGTGAAGGTAGAATGTTCTGGAGTTTGTGCAGAAGACCTTCGTGCCAAACTTTGTCAAACGCCTGGGCCACGTCAAGGAAGACTGCTGAGCATATTTTCTTTTCTTCGAGTGATCTTTCTATGATATCTGTTATTTATTCTAAGAATTTGATCGACTGTAGAGTGTCTATCTCGAACTCCAAATTGATGTGTGGGGATTAATTCCTGCCTTTCAATTATTGGTTTCAATCTTTTTAAGAGAAGTCTTTCAAATAGTTTTGACATAATATGTAGGTAGTAACGAAATCGGTCTATGGGATGTTATTTCGTTTGGTGGTTTTCCAGGCTTAGGTATCATTATCACCTCTGCGAACTTCCATACATACGGTACATATTTCATTCTGAAAGCTGCATTGATTAGAGTTGTTAATTTTTTAATGCCCTTCTTCGATAGCTGTTCTAAGATTTTTCCTGTTATCAGGTCATAGCCTGGCGCTTTGTTAGGATTTACATTTTTTTTTATTTCATTAGTCAATTCTGCAGGGGTGGTCAGAGCGATTTCTTGATCAATAGTTTCCTCTACTTCTTGGAATTCTTCTCTCTCTTGTACCTCATTAGGCTGAAAAATACTTTCTAGATGGTCAGCGAAAGCTTTTGCCTTTTCTTCATTGCTTCTGGCCCAATTCCCATTGCTTGTTCTTATGGGTGGTATTTGAGTTATTGATCTTTTCATTCGTTTGGTTGTCTTCCACACAGAATAGTCAGTATCCTTTTCATATGTTACTGATTATAGATATGAGTTTATTGTATCATTTTTAATGTACTAGATTTCCCTCCTGAGTCGCTGTGTCAGGTTATTCAGTTTATTTTTATCTGCAGGCATCCTGGTGTATTGCCATTTCTTCCTGGCTCACCTTTTTTCTTCGACAAGTTCCCTGATTTCTTTTGGGTAATTTGTACCTATTGTTCTTCTTTTGAACTCCGGCGTATTTTTCCATGCTGACTGTTGTACGTCATTTATGAATTTTACGATTTCTTCATCTAGTTGTTCTTCTGTTTTTAACGGTACACTAAGTTTTATTCTACTATGCAGCTCTTCTTTGAATCCCTCCCAGTCTGTATATTTATTTGTCAGAGTCGGGTTGCATTCTGTTGAGATTATTTTTTCACTGAGAGTAAGTAGTATTGAAGAGTGATCGGAGCTCGAATCATACCCCTCTTCGATTTTAACATAAGTTGCTGGAAGTTTTCTAGTTATAAAGAAATCTAGTAGATCAGGTATTTTGTTATTATCTGTTGGCCAGTATGTCGGTTTGGCAGTAGAATGCCAATTACATCCAACTTCTGTCATTACTCCAAGAAGTTCTTTACCTCTAGTAGTGATTATTCTTGATCCCCAATGAGTATGTTTCGCATTGAAGTCTCCGCCAATGATGTACTTATCGCCTAAGCTTTCCAGGAAGTGTACGTAGTGTAATTTTTTAAGATTATATCGCGGTGGGCAATAAATTGCCGTTACGGGTAATGACTGATTTTTAGTTTTAATGCTGACGGTAGTTGCTTGTATTTCTTTTGTTTCATATTTTTTCTCTTCGTAATGTTGTATATTACTTTTTATTATTATCGCACTTCCTCCTCTGGCTGTATTTTCTGGGTGTATTGATAACCTCTAAATTTTATAAATGATTGTTTTGTAAGTGTGTTTCGGATATGAGACAGATATCAATTTTTTGAATGTCCAATAATAGTTGCAATTCTTGCTGATGTTGCAATAACCTATTGGGATTCCATGCTAGTATTCTAATGTCGCTATTCATGCTAAAATATGAGTGACAGGAGCAGTCCTGATGCTGTTTTCTAGTTTCGTGAGTCTTTGAATGATTGATCCAATAGCTTTTTCTTGCTTTTGTTCTTGCTCATCGTTTTTCAATTCTGCTCCCCCTTTAGCAACTTCAGCATATGAGATACCTGGAGCTTGAATTATTTGATAAGCAGGTTTTCTTATCTTTTCTATTTGATTTCTTGGCTCCCTTAATTTGCTTTTTGGTATGTCCTTTTTGTTATTATTATTTTTTCTCATCTTCTGTAGTTCTCTGGCAACTATACATCCTCTATAATTTGCTTGGTGTGACTCTCCACAATTTACACACTTGGCCGGAGTTTCTCTGGTTTTTGTACATTCTTTGGAGGAATGCTTAGCTGCGCACTTAGCGCATCTTGGGTCTCTATTGCAGTAGTTCTGAGTGTGCCCGAATGATTGGCACTTTTTGCATTGCGGGAGCAATCTTGATTTTCGTAAAGCTTCAATCTCCACCTGCATGTTGAGGATATGCCTTATTTGATAAATATATTGTGTGTCTTCATCTTTATCAAAAGTTAACATGAACAATGATAGCGGCGTTTTATCCTTTCCCTTCAATATTTATGTAACCTCTTTTATTTTCGAATTTTTAGAAAGAAAATGGAAGGATGGATGCAGCTTTTTTGCCACAACTTTAATCGGCCTGGATCTTTTGTCCTCAGAAGAGTACCATGTATTTCCCTTTTCACTAAGTGAAAGGGTTAGTTTTCTATAATTCTCCTCGTCTGGGACATTGACTTTAAGATCTGCACTACTGAGCATCGTTGTTTGGTATTGTATTTGGTTTGAATCCATCATTTTTCGTATATCATTGTAGTTTTCAATCTTATTTACAATGACTGGTTGTGGTTTGGGTTGTTACACCTTCTTACTCTGATTTTTTATTTCCTTTTTTTCTTGTATTTGTTCTGGAGATACAAAGGGTGATTTGCTCAGTTGTCGCTTTTTTCCTTGTTTCCTTTTTTTTAGCACCCAATTCACTTCAGAATTAAGTTCATCTGAGTCCGTGACATATTCATTCTGGCCGATGGCTACGTTTCCGCCAAATGCTACGTTTTGAGCTACGTTCTGCTCTTCTATTCTTGATTTCTCTTCTGTTACAGTAGGTGTTAGAGTTTCTTTAAGTTCCTCATTTTCTTTTTTAAGTATCATGAAATCATTACTTAGCTTAGTTGTGATCTTGTCAAATTCGCATAGCTTTCTGCGTAGTTCAATATTTTCCTTTTCATATTCGTGACCGTATCTTGTTGGTGATATTGTCAATTTGGAACTCTTTCCAAAAGGGTTAGTAACGGGGTTTTCTTCGATAAAGTTCTCCGATCGTGATCTGTCCTTTAGCAATGGTTGGTTCCCCCCAGAATCCATGGAACCGGCCTTCTTCGAGAAGGGTGGAGTTTCCAAGTTAAAACTTGGATTACCACCTGGGGTAATATTTCCTTTCGTTGTTTCCATTGCATTTTCCTTTATGTTTGGTCCGCGGGGAGTATTTCATTTCCTCCCTTCCCTTCGCTACCCGTAGATACCGATGAGCACTCCTCTATCCGCCACCTGAGGACGCGCTCTCTAGCGGTTTACATACTCCGCCGAGAGTCGTGAAGAGATGAATTCAAAAGTATTTTTACTCTTATTTATTGAGTTAATAATTTCGTTTCTTCTATAACATGCCTGAAAACTCAGAGTATCCACAAATATTTAGAAAATGAGTTGTGAATGCTACTAAAGACGGTTTAAGTTAAGTTGAAGTCGCACGTCAGTTTAAAGTGTCAATACAGCTAGTGGGATACTGGGATAGAGTTTTTGAAGAGCGTGGAACTTTGCAACGCTCTCAAAGGCAAAAATCTCCTCGAAAAATTACAAGATTTTATTTATTTATTTATAAGGAGATAAGTCTAAAAATATGACTTGAAAAATGATTAAAAAAATTATAAATGTAAAAAGAAAGCTTTAGCTCGGTTTTTATAACGATTGAAGGAAAATTGTGTTTAAAATTTAAACCTATCTCTACTTATACAAAAGTCTAGAAGGTGATCCGTTTATATCATGTTTACAGGCTCATATTATTATCACCATAAATTGTTCTGTGGACATAAAGATATAGCAATCGTGACCTCGTAAATTTGTGTTAGGTATGATGAAGTAAGAGAATTGTTGCCAATAAATACACTTTTTAGTAGTTTCCATCTATTTTTTGATGTTGTCATTTTATAGGTTTCACATTCAGCTAAATATGATGGTAATCGTTTCACATTTAGATAATAGTATATATTTCTTCTAGACGTTTTAGATAACCGTATACATTTCATCTGGACGTTTTCAATTTTGTGAATAGACAAGTCATAAATGGGACTCCAAACATTGACTGCATATCCCTGCAAACACAGGATTTTAATTGTCTCCATATCATCAAAATCACAGGTCCACCGTTTAATAAAACCGAACATGAAGTTAGCCCTGGCAACTGGTTCGATGTGTTTTGTGAAGCACATGTTTCCAACAAAAGTAATCCCAAGGAACTTAAATTTCGAATACGTACGTTTCGTAAAATGGTACGATTTATATAGTCCTGTCCTTCAACAGATATTCAGATAAAGCAGGTTAAATTCACTCCAGATCAAATAACTTATAATACTACTTTCCAATTTATTTCAGGCGGTTGCTGCCAATTTTGTTTTGTTTATTTAATTTTAGATTTATTTACATTATTTTTCAAAATTTCGTTATGTAACATTGCGTTTATTTGCCAGTGGTGCCATCTAGTTAAAAAACGTAAACTGTACGATAAACTGCCATATACGCAAATCTGCAGCAATTTCCCGTATAGTATTATAAGTTATTTGCTACAGATTATACCAGATTGTCAATGCCTTTTGTCAAGTTGATGGTATTGTCGATATTTTCCACGGTTTTGTTGATTTTGAGATCGTCTGTGAATCTTAAACCATTGAATTCTGTATAACAGCAGTTACTCCAGTAATGAAAATGGTCAAGATCCAAGGGCCTATATGGCAACCTTGTAGTACGCCAGAAGAAATTTCAATTAATTTGGATGTTTTATTTCCGATTTCCACATATTAAGTATACGGTTGGTCGGGTAAGGTTCAAACCATTTCACGAAAACAAATTTGAAAGTTTCGTTTATAGAACAAATTTTTTCTTACATTTGAAGTTTCTATATATACGAATGATTTCATTAACTGGAAACACCCTGTATTACAAAGGTGACCAGATCGTTATGTTAGGTTAGGTTGAGTGGCTGCTACGGCTCACTTAGACCGGTGACGGTCCGTTGTGATACCACAGGATCCTACTTCCCTTATTACCCTTATGTGAACCAGTTTGAGTTACTTATGTAGCGTGATATATCTCGCACCTTACAGTTTTCGAGATCAGAGAGGCTGTCCATTAAAAATTAATCCATATATTTATGTCTTTTGTGTGCCAAAGCCGGACAAGAGCAAAGGAGGTGTACTACCGTCTCTTCCTCATACTCGTCCATACCGCTTCTGCGGTAAAATTCTGAAAAATCAGTTGCTTCTAAACCTAATCTTCTCTTTACCACTGTGACTGATGCTTTCAAAGTAATGGAATCACTGAATCCATTTGTGATAAATGATATCATTCACAAATCTTTGTATTTGATACAACCTACTGTAAGCTGAAAAAAATCTGAACATGGGCAACAAATGAAATACAAGTTTAAGAATACAAATTACACCGGTTTGCAAGTTTATTTAGAAGCAGTAAATTGGGGTAAAATGTTAGATGCAGATAATGTAAATTCAAATGAAGGCCTCGAACTCACCGAACATTCATCCGTCATGGTTTGATGACCTGCTAACAAACTTGAAAGATCGAAAATGAAAAGCCTATACCAAAATGATGAAATCATGACGATTCGAAACAGGCAAGCTGACCTTTTTACAACGCAGCGAGAAATTTGACGTCTATTTCAATGTTAAGTACACGTTTTACCTTGCAAGTATCGAAGGTAAAATTAAAGAACATCCTAAACAATCTTATCTTATCCCTCCATCATGACTGACTTTTTTCAATCAGTCTATTGACCACATGATAATACTGGGATACGCATCAGCCTTAAGGGAATTTGGAGATGGATGTGGGCCGCATGACATACGCTCTTCTATGTTAAAAACGTTTGCGTGTAGCTTGATAAATTCGCTCTACAAGCTATTCAATCCCTAACCACTGCCGTGTTTCCCGACAAATGGAAAGTTTCAAAGATCCCACCTATCTTAAAATTTGGAATGCGGGATGATGTCTCATGTTCTGGTCGAATTTACCAGTAAAGTGTTTAATGAGATAGAAAAACATTTTTAAGTTGACGTAGCTTACACAGATTTTAGTAAGGCATTTGATTCTATCTGTCATCATATCTAACAAACCGTTTGCAATATTTATCAATGGATCCATGGATCTTTAATGTTTTCATCGATGGAATAGTCAAGTTAATAAAACACTCAAATATTATAATATTTGTCGATGACGTAACAATTGTTCATACTATTAAACATGAGTTTGATGCTGAAAAACTGCAAGATGAGCTCAAACGTCCTTCTCGGCCACATTGATTCATCCCACATATTCGGAATCATCCCTATTAATGTTCCAAGCAGGACTTTGCGGAAACATCAATTGTTTGCCCGCGAACACCACCCAACCAATTATTACAACAATAATCGAATTAATATATAGACCAAAAAAATCATTCGTAGGATGGAGACTCAACGCGTTCGAGTTTTATAAAACGAACAAGTTAGGGTGGAATTTAACATTTCAGTACAATTATTAATTCTAAACTACGAAATTCATGTTTTGGTTCTTACTTTTACAGTTTTAGTCAATTAAGTTAATTTATTTACAAATTATTTTAATTTAAAGTTATAAAAATTATCAAAATTGGAAAATCGACGAGCGGGGAAACACAAAAATTGAAATGCAAATTATACATACTTGAACGACAAAGGAGAAATCGCACTTGAACGACAAAGAAGAATTCTCTGAGAAATCGCAGATTACAATGAACTCAATTTGCTGCAATAGTTGTTTCAGCGTAGCTAGATACTCAGCTTGCTGCTTTGCTATGAAGTCATGAGGTATAAAGGCAGCAAGCTGCTTGCCGAATTCTGCCAGGAAAACATCCAATGATTTTGATAATTTTGCTAAGTTTGACCTTCCTTAAAAATTGGACATAAATGTTTAATTAAATTAAAAGTTTCATTAATTTTCTTCTTACCATTTTGATTTATCCACTGTTTGTAAGACACAATGTTTAGATCATTCAATAAGGTGACCAAGGTGTTTCTCCATTTTTAATATTCCAGGACAATTTTTGCAAATATTCATAAAACAATCCGTGTTTGGGAATTCACACAACATCATCTTGAATAGATCACGATATGTATCGACACCGAATACCCTCTTCATTGGTTCAAATATCAGTGGAACATGCTGATGATAACAGCAAATACAAACAGAATGTGTTCCGTTGTGGTCGAGTGCCAAAAGAAATTCAGCCGGCCGTATTTCGAAAATCCAAATTTGCAACCAATATAGCTTGTTGCTTGAATTCATGAGAATTATTCGCCATTGTTTTGACATTTTCACAATATTCTCATCGATAGTCACATATTCTCTTTTTCCAGTACACATACGACTGATATCGTCACTCACGTAGAATTCTTTCACAAGCTATATAATCTCAGGATTGATGACATTTGTGCCAACGCGCTGTGAGTGATTGAACATGATTCCATTTTCCTCCACAAGTCTCTTGGTGAGCTGCGCTAAATTCATTGTGGTGTTGAACTCCTTGACAATTATTCGCGCTGACCATGATCGTGGAAGAACTGAGAGAATTTTTATTTTAAACCCTTTATCGGTGGCCTCAGCAAATTTAACTTTTAACTGGTTTATCATCTCATTTTCATTACTAGTTGTTTCGGTCTGAGATGTAGTGGAGCCCATGGATATTTCAAAAATGTTGCTTGCCATTTTTTTTGATATTTGGTCAATTACACTGCGGCAGTACTACCGTGACTTCTTAATTTTGTGGATGATAATCGGTGTAACTCCAATTAGTCGAAGAATTTTATTTAATTCATTTATAAAATTCATTTTTTCCAAAAAATCAAATGATGTTGTTGATACTACGATGGTGAGGATGATACTTGAGGCGACAACTGTGTTGTTTGCTCAGGGCTGACATTAACCGCATGTCAACATTTTCTGATCTTTCTACTCTTTCGGTAGATCTTTGCTTAAACTCAAGATGACAGGTGTTACAAATTTTCATTGTACTCGGCCCCAAGGTTATATTTAGACCCGCTGCCACATCAACAATATTTCGTGTTATTTTCCGATTTTTTTTTAAATTGATTTTACTAAGTACATCTGTTGTGAGTTTTAGTCAACCTTCTGCCTGTTTTATGCTGTTACATATGGTCAACACTATATTAACCGAAGCCATAAAAACTCAATGACTAAAGGAACATTTGTAATTGGTAACTATACTGAAATGTTGAATATCGCCCTAATTTGTTATGACGTTTTGCTCTATAAAACTCGAACGCGTTTAGAATCCATCGTCTAATATGGCTTGTTGGAAAGCTATTTTCAAGTGCTTTACGATAAAAAAAATTAAATGGGGAGTAGTTCGACTTTTCAGCATAAGACTATTTAAAGGATATATTATACATTAACACCAAAGTTTAAAACGCTTATTTGAAAATATGTAAATTGTCTTTCCAACGCGCTATTACACTTGAAAATTGGACAAGGAATACTTAAGATACATTTTATAGTCGTAACAATCATCCAAGTGTGCTCGCTATTCGTCGAATTGTTGAAAATTTTGAGCGTACATTTTCTTTACATAATATTCATGTGCCAATAAGACAAAGAAACGCTCGAAGTAATGCAAGTATTGCAGACGTCCAGGCAAGTGTTCCTGAAGACCGCAATTTGTCGATTCCAAGACGTTCTCAAGAATTGGGACTGTCTCAAATAAACGATTTTGAGAAAGGATTTGGATTTGGATCTGTATAAAATTGTTCTCACTCAAGAACTGAAGCCATTGGGCTACCGTAAACGTCGTGAATTTGCTGATTTTGCCTTGGAACAACTTGAATGGCCTCCAAGAAGTTGTGATTTAACACCATTAGACTATTTTTTGTGGGGTTATTTGAAGTCATTGGTCTTTAGCAATAAACCAAACTCTCTTCAAGCTTTACAAGTCAATATTGAACGGGCTATTGCAAGACATACGACTTGATTTAGTGGAAAAAGTGCTCGAAAATTGGGATCATCGAATTCGTTCCTGCAGAAGAAGTCGTGGAGGCCATTTGAATGACGTTTTATTCAGAACATAATTGTATCGATTGTACTTCACATTAAATAAAATACATTTCAATTTCTGGTTTTTAATTAGTGTGTTTTTTTTAAAGAGATCATATCACTCTTATTGGAAAACCCTATATATATATATATATATATATATATATATATATATATATATATATATATATATATATATATATATATATATATATATATATATATAGCTCGTTTTTAGCAAGATTTTTTCAGAAAAAACCCGAAATTATGTGGAAAATGTCTCTTTTCTTGCATATTAGCTCGTAAAAACCAATGTAATCTGGTATACTAGTGCACTGTCAAATTGATTATTTATACAGATGTGTACATAATTCTTCAAGGTACTTACTTATTAAATTAAGTTAGGTACGAAAGGTCTATATATATATAATATATATTATTATTTAATATGCAATATTTTATATTTTCTTATCGCTGTAGAACGCAAATCAGTCATTATTCCGCGAATAGGTTTATTGATAAAATTTGAATTTACAATAAAATGTGTATATCATGTAGATAAATCACCAGTTTATTTTGTACCGTCCGCAGACTATAAATTCATACCGATATAAAATTAAAGCAATGTAATATGTAGTACGTAAAATAACGATATTCGTTTATCAATGTGAAAGTGACAACATACTAAAATTTTACGTAAGCTAGTAGAAACTATGGGAATATCATCTAGAAGTAATACTAGTGCGCTACTGGATGAAACAATTCCTACCCCATGCTACTTAAGCATGGAACAATATTGTGAAATTTCATGTACTGGGCCACCACAATGTCATGACAATTTTAGCATAAATGTTATTCTAAACAAGTGTTCCGACCAATTTTATCGCATTTTTGTTATTTTAATGTTAGTGCTGTTAACAGTTGTAGTAATTAGTTTGTGGCATTTTATATAATAAAGTGTAATGTATTAAAAAATATAAGTGCTATTTAGAGAAATTCAATTGTTTTTTATGGGCTAATCAGGTAATTATATGACTCCTGGGTAAATTACTTCTTAAGCCATTTTATAAACATAGTGTGGGAAAGTGGAAAAATGTATAAACGTTCAAATATATAAATGTTAAATAAAATTTACTGTGTAGCATATAGTTATTTGTTTATTGAATCAACAGTTTATTGTTAATAATTAATATGCATAAATAATATAATATTTAGTTAAAACTCAAAATGAGGTCGATAAAAGCATTTAATTTATACCTTCATCCAGCATCTTTCTTCATATTTCTATGAATTTAGCACTCGTAATGCGCATATTTTGATTATTTTCGCATTAAACTAAAATTTCACTTCTATGAAGCAAGTATGAATGACCACAGTTTATAGTTTTCATACTATGGTATTCTTCGAAAATCAATATTATGGCTTACTATCTGAAGGCGGCATCTACAATCTACATACATATTCTTTTCCGAGTGATATACTTGTTTAACACAGTTGTCGTGTTTATGAATATATAACTTTAAATCGTGTTTATGGATATATAACTTTATAGAATAATCCTGTATCCTAACTCTTCGTTTGCATCATCAAGTAAAATGGCAGTCGAAATCAAATTTAAACAAAACATAAGATAAAATTGAAAGAATATATTATTAACAAATAATATTACAGTTTACCATGTTGCCACAAAAAATATAGTAAAATTGCCGAACCCCCTACCATTATAAAAGTGAAAATCCAACAAACTACTTCTGAATCAAATAAGCGGTACTCCTGGCTTGGTTCTTCAGGCAATGCCGGTATTTCAATAATTTGAACTTCGTTCGGGTCAAACCGAACCGTAAAATTGTGTGTGCGTGGACATCCGTCACTTCTTTTCATATTATTATTTATAAGCGTCACACTTTAACAAATTCTTATTTACTGTGAATTTTACGAATAAATTTTGATTTTATTATTTTATTCAGTCATGAAAAATATCTTGTTTTTTAAATATCAAAAACTTACTGCCAGATTTACACATGACTGTTTTTGTGATATAATTTTGTTGTTATTCCGATCCTCATATCTATATATATATAGATAGATAGGGTATGTCGCCAAAATTGGGGTAATGAACAAAAAGCTTTCGTGTTAATTTTCTAATCGATATAACTTATTTACAAATGTGTTTTGGGGTAAAACTATATCAAATTAGCGACTTTTATCTGACATTAAATGTCCGGGTTGCCTACTGTTATCAAAAATATACTTTAATTAATTAATTTTTTAAATTCACATCGATTCGTTTTATTATTGGTCATCGCATCAAAAAAATTTGATGAAGCTCTATAAATTATAATTTTAACGTTCAATAGTAGATATTCATATTCCAATTTCAATATTTAATTTGGAATTGAAAACTATACATTAATGTTATTATATGTAGGTGGTATTCATGGATGTCAGTCGATCACTGAGGGCATTAAAAACCGATAAAGAGAATCTAAAAATAGTCGAATTCTTTATTTTAGCAATCTTCAAATATTTAAATATTACAACCTAACCAGCATTCCAAAGATTTTATATTATTTTTACTATTTTGTATGCTTTTGTGGTGTTCAAATTAATGTTCCTTGGTTCAAATTCTGGTTCATAAAAGAAACATTCGACGAAACGAGTACAGTATTTTTTGAAGCTACTTTCATATGTTTGAGCGACACATGTGCATATATATGCACGCTGTCGGATCTTACCAATGCTGAGAGCTACCGATTATACTGATTGATTCCATATAGATACTGCCTATATTGGCAAAATTACATTACATTTTACAATTTACAACAAATTATAGGACGCTAAAGCAATACATTGTCATCTGTAAATATTCTGATATGTTGTAACCTATAAACACCTGTAAACAAACCATAGTCCAATTTGCGAGATATCAAATGTAAAGAGAAGGCTTACAGAGAAACTTCCAAATTCTATTCTCTAAACACAACGTCACAGAGTGTAACCAGAATC
Source organism: Tipula unca (assembly GCA_951394425.1). NCBI lineage: Eukaryota > Metazoa > Arthropoda > Insecta > Diptera > Tipulidae > Tipula > Tipula unca. The sequence goes on from OX596381.1 coordinate 104,225,277, forward strand.
TCACTCAGAAAGTCACTTTGAGATAAGAGTGTAACCAGAATCTCGGAAGTCACTGTATTAAGGAAAAAGTAAGAAAGATACTAAACATTTTTGGAGTTGGAGGATTTTTTTTAAACAAAACGTACATTTAATGTGAGTGTAACATTCACTGGAAGGAAAGAAATCTTGCGACCTGCAAGTCATATCAAGCATGTTTGCTGGATTTTTACAATCAGCCTAAAAGCCGAAAGATATAGTCTAAATAAGTATAGATAATGCAGAAAACAACGTATCTTGCAGGCAGAGGATTACACTAAACTCTTCAAATCACTATAAGGCGCAAGTTTCATTTTTGGAGGTGAAAAAGGAGGATAACATTTCCAAGCAAGATGGGCATCAAAGTGCCATTTTTGCTCAGACTCAAATAAGTTTGAAAATCTAGATTTCTTTGTAATAAAAGCAATATCAGACAACTTCATCCACATAGAAGATAACGACGGACTCTCGTCAGACCATTCTCCTGTCATTATGACGCTTGGTGAATTAATAATCAGGAAAGAACACGCGCCCATAGGCTAACATTTCAGAAAACAAATTGGGATCAATTTTGGATGCTCTCAGAAGCAAACATTAATTCAAACGTACCAAAGTAAGAAATCCTCAACAACTGGAAGGTGAACTAGAACAGTTTCTTGAAACAATTCAATTTGGGGCCCCATTTGAATTCACCGAATCATCAAAATACAAAGAACTTCGATAACACGTATCCAGTGGAAGTAAGAGAATTGGTCAAGATAAAACGTAACGAACAAACTGTAGGCACTTATAAAGGAAGTTAAAAATGAATGAATCAATGGACACTTGTATGGTCTTACAGATGAAAAACAGAGAAGGTCTAAAAGGATCAAAAAAAATTTCATAACAAAAAAAAAACGATGGAACCTGGCCACGAAGTGCTTGAAAAAGTTGAAGTATTCCAACATTTTCCGAGACAAACTGCCAATGATGACATAACGCCAGTTTGTAAGTTTGATGTGCAATATCAGGTCAAATCATTAAATCCTGAGAAAGTAATACGGAAATTATTGCATATAACGGTAGGTAAACCATCTAGTGACAGTAGAGTATCTTATAGGCCTATATCTTTATTGCCAACAATGTTCAAGCTATTTGAGAACCTTCTTATTAAAAGAATGAAACCGCTAGTGGTGGAACAAATCTCATTCCATCACATCAATTAGGTTTGTAGATGTAACACAAGTACTAGATGAAGTATGACATAATACAGCACTATAAAATCTTAACTTCTTATATAACTGATAGACGCTTTAGAGTGAAATATGATGTGGAATATCCCAAAATACCGTTTTAGGACCAATATTTTGTCTATTGTATATAAGAGATACAAGGTGTGGGTACCAAAAAAAGAAACCATTGCATCTTTTGTGTAAGATACAGCAATTATGACAATCGAATGACAAGAAGTAATTAACACAATGCAGAGAATCATAAATGAGATTTCCAACTGAACAAAACGATGCCCATAAAGTTCAACGAAATGAAATCCACACACAATAACTTCAATACTCAGAGAACTAATTGAATACCAATAGAAATTAATTCGAAACAGGTAACGTATGCATTACAGACAAATACTTCGGTATGTTTCTCGATGCTAAGCTAAACTAGAAAAGCCACGCGAAAAAGAAAAAAGAAGAAAGATGTGCCACAAACCTATATGGACATATGGTATGCTGCTATGGGATTATACCTATAACACAAATGTTAAAATGACCATAGTACACATAAGAAATGTGAATCTTAACTTCAGGATGGAATATATAAGCAAGACAATAAATAAGCATGCTTTAATACAGTCGCAAGACGACTTCAACCACACGAAAACGCCGAGATATGAGGTGTGGTATAGATAACCCTACTAATTGGGACTAACCACAGGTTACAGGCCAACAAACGTGTAAATTTAAGAATATAAAATATAAATAAAATAATCAACTAATAAATTAGTTCAGACACATTTTAGTAAAGAAGTTAACCTTTTCTAAAACATATTGAGCAACTATAATGCTGCCATCTACGTAACACTAGTTAAACTAATAAATATACGTGTAGCTTCAAATAAACTCTAATAGATGTCACAATAATATTTGAAATTCGAAAACCAGCTATAATTCATTATTGAGCAAAAAATATATTTCCATCGATAATCGATTACAAAATACAAGAAAAGAAAAACAAAACAAGACGATTCCGCGCATGTTTTCACCAAACAAAAAATAAAAATAAAAATTTATCTACAGAGAGAAGAAAAAGACAAATCGCGATTACAATAAATTAAAACACAGAGTAAAAAATATATACATCCTACTATACACTAAAAATGTTAACCTCAATGAAAAATTTTCATCGAAATTTTCACAAAAAATGAATTTTACTATTAAATTTTCCAAAATTAAAAATATATAAATTTAATTTAAGTTGGTTATCTAAGCTAGTTGAATAATAATATATTTAGTAAAAAGACCGTTGAAACTATAGAAAAGTAGAAAAATGGCGTGAAATAATATAAAGTTCTTTTTGGTTTTCTAAATATTTTTTTTTTTAGTTATAAATCCCGGAAAAAAATTAAACTATAAAAATTGGAAATTTTTTCATACACAAAAAAAACTTTCTTTTACATTTTCTTCTTCATATTTTTTGTACTCGAAAATCAAAATAACAAAATATATAAATAATCGCATAGAAAAGTGGAATTTTTTTGATGAGTGAAAATGTGGAAATTTATATTAAATTTAAAGTTCTATAGTTTGTAGCGAAAAATTGTGTTAGAGAGCTTCTTCTTAAGCAAGCTTTTTCTTGGTGTTATTTATAAAGTAGTTGAAATTATATAAAATAATAAAATAAAATTGGGGAATACAAATATACATACTGCCATTTGTTACGAACCGTTTTCTTACCTGGAAAACTTTGGTTTTTAGTTTTATTTGATATATGATGTGAAAATTTGAACGTGAAAAAATACATCAGAAAATAAAACAAAATTTCAAAGTTCTTAAAGCTTTCTATAGTTTCATTTCTATTACATGTAAGTTGTAAATGGTTTTTTGTGTATGGAAATGTGTATGTTATTCGGACGGGAGGAACGGTGTGAGTGTGATGATGCATGGGGTACTAAAGAATATATTGGAATGTTTAATTTTGGGGAAATATTATGAGTGTTTCTTTTGTTTTCTTCTGTTTTTAGTTTTAAACTAAAAATGGTAACTATGACATCGGAATCGGATAAGAAGGTGTCGGTTATGCATAAAAAATCACTTAATACAGCTTCCGGGCATAATGGAGAAAATACACCAAATATCCTTGTTTATAAAAAGGTAAGGTTATTTATGATCACCGTGACAACATACTTACATATATATTTATGTTCATATATATATATATATATATATTTCTAGATGGAAGCAGTCGTTGAAAAAATGCAAGAGGAAAATGGTGGTGTAGCAGTTCGTACCGTAAAGGCATTTATGAGTAAAGTACCATCGGTATTTACTGGCGCCGATCTCATAACATGGATCCTAAAAAATTTAGATGTAGACGATGTCACCGAAGCATTACATTTTGCCCATTTATTGTCATCCCATGGTTACCTATTTCCAATCGATGATCATCAGCTGACTGTGAAAAATGACGGCACATTTTATCGTTTTCAAACACCATATTTTTGGCCGTCGAATTGTTGGGAGCCAGAAAATACCGATTATGCTGTTTATCTATGTAAACGGACAATGCAAAATAAAACCCGATTAGAATTAGCAGATTATGAAGCCGAAAATTTAGCAAAATTACAAAAAATGTTTTCACGAAAATGGGAATTCATATTTATGCAAGCGGAGGCTCAAAGTAAAGTGGATAAGAAACGTGATAAATTAGAACGTAAGGTGTTAGATTCGCAAGAGCGTGCATTTTGGGATGTACATCGGCCGATGCCTGGTTGTGTTAATACAACGGAAATGGATATAAAAAAGGCGTATAGACGTGGTGCATCTAGTTTAGGTTCCGGATCAGCCGGAACAGCTTCAAATAGTAACCCTGTAGATAATGTTAATCGACAAATTAAATTAATTAAGCAAAAATTGGAACGTCGAACAATTAAAATATCGAAAGTTGCTGAATCGTAAGTTCCATATTATACTATAAATAGCGTTCAGCTTATATGTAAACCACGCAATTAACGTTACGTTTATATATTACTAATTTCAGCTATATTTCATATCATGAACAGTACAGCGAATTTGATTACTTTTTAACACCACCGGAATTACCTAATCCATGGTTAAGTGATAATACAGAAATGTGGGATTCAGAAAAATTAGCGTATGTTAAACTAAATAATATATAACATATTTCAATGAATTACTAATTTGATAAACTTTATGAACAATTACAGAAAAGATGTTCCTTTGAAACGTGTTAAACGTTGGAGTTTCAGCCTTCGTGAACTACTAAATGATCCAACAGGCCGTGATCAATTTACGAAATTTTTAGAAAAGGAATATAGCGGAGAAAACTTAAAGTAAGTGTAGATCAGTTAACCTAGACTATACCATCGATCGAAAATTTCTATATCATAATTACATATTATATGTTTGTATATGCGTTCTAATCGCACAACATATAATATTGATAACATAAATTAGTTATTAATTGACTTCACATTTAAACACTGTGATTCTATATGATTCATTTTGTTCGATATTATCGATAACATATACGGATCGTATATTATTATGATTGACATTATCGTTAATAATTATTTTCAAGTACATGAGGTACAAATAAATTATAGATATAAAAATGAAGGGCTGGTCGCTTTGACTTACATCAAAAATAATTAACCACATACATGCACTAAATGTAATATTACAGATTACTAAAATTGGGAATACTGTACATGTGAAATTGATAATTTTTAGACGAAAAAAATCGAAAATTTATAACACAAATTTTTCACTTAAGCTGTATACAGATCTAGATTCTTAAATTTATAGTATACTCGTATATACATATATGCGCCGACGGTATGTTGTAAACCATTTTGAAATTTTGAGTTCATGAATATAGGAATCAGGGACTAAGGAACTCAAAATGTATACTCAATAGGTTTTGAAGTATAAAGCATAAATGTTAAAAATACACTTGTATCACTATAGCAATTATCCACATTTTATTCAATCATTTAGTTTTAGTTAATCAGCGGCCATATATCTATTTTAGAGTTGTTTCAGAGAGTTTCAGCAGTTGGGTTACTTTTTTTAAATTAAAATTGGGTGGATTACTCCAGCACTCAATGCCTGCACTAATGGACCCACGGTGCAATAGCAGTTAGGTTAATCCTACAGGAAATTTGTCTGTACAGTTTGATTTTCCAATTCCATATAAACGATTAATAATTTACAATGACAAAGTTTGTAATTCGAAGAATATATATTATGTTCCAACATTTTCAACACTTTCTAAATTCGATGAAATTTCATAGACAGATTTAGAAAATGAGCTGAAAATCAAATTTTCAAAAGTGTCCATATTTAATAGTTACAATTTAATTTAGTTACAATTGCTTTCAATTGTGGTAATTAATTATTTAAAAATAAGATTCTAGTAAATTATATCTAAATTTAATATTTCAGAATTGATTGATTTGATTGATGACTTATGATGAGGTACGTGGGTCATTAGTACTTCTTAACAGGTCTTAGCTTTGCATCTTAAGAGGCATATTATACCCCGGTGTATTGTTTATTTTCTCGGAGAATCTTCACTGAACCCGAGGCCCAAATTCAAATTCATGGGGTCTTGTGCTCAATATTTTTTTACACTGCTCCTGTTTATTAAGAGCTAGATTTGTTCATATTGAAGGTAAAGAGATCACCGATTCTTTAGGCAAAACTGGTTCTAGCGGCTTGCTATACTTCTATAGGTATCTATTTATTTTAAGTAATCGGCATAATTTTTTAATAGCGAACTTGAAGTTATATAATACTGGTTGTTTTGCACACCATCTCCCGTGTTATAGGACTATCACGAGACTACATATTCACTTCGAGTACTGATATCCAGGTTTCGACAGAGTTAGTTCTTAATTGTCTAGTCTAATTTCTAGATCATTAATACCAACACATACATACATTATTTTAGAGACTGTCCGGCTAGTGGATTTATTGTCCTTTGAAAGCTGAACAGTATCCCTATTTGTACACGGCTACAGGTCCGTCTTTTAATTGGCCATCTGCACACTGCAAGCTCCATGCTAGCCTGTACTAACATGAACGATGGGTCGGACCATGAGTTCTACATTCCAACAGAGGGTCATAGATGTTTTCAATTTAATCACCGATCGTAATCGGGAGATGAAAAATCCCTTTTACTTCCCACCTCTGTTGGGATTCGAACCCGGTACCTCCCGATCCAAACGTCGCAGCTTTAACCACTACGCTATTTGCTCGGTAATGCTATCTACATTGGTTCATACTTATCTAACGTGCAAGTTAAACGTCTTAACTATAGAGAAAATGATCCTTTAAAAAAAAATACTTGCTTTAGTGTAAGATCAATGATCTAGATTTTAGGTTATAAATAAATACAAATTACAAATACATTCATTATCATAGCAGAAAATATTAACACAAACTTCTTCAGCATTTTAACCAACTAACTAAACATTAAAATGCATCACGGCAAGCAAAATGAATTAATGATTACTAATTAGCACAACCTATAATTTTATCTGCATGTTTTAATAGCTCGTCGGAAGAGGAATAAGAAGAGCCACCCCACTTTTAATATTTTTCTCAGGTGTTGAAACGATCAAACCTTTGTTAAAGAAACTGGCCCATTATGATCTAAAAATAATTGGTGTTAAAATTCGATAAAAAAGTCGACACTTACCCAACTATATATAATTAAAGTGGTGGAAAGTAAAACCGAATCCAATCGTTTCAGTCAAAAATGGATATGACAAAGAAGGACAGGAAGTTAAAATTTTCTTATTTTAACAGGAAAAAGATGTCATGTTAATATCTGAGATACAAATATTTATAATAAAAAAAAATTATAAACTTCGATAATATACTACCCGCCGCACCATAACATACAATAAAATTGGAATACCAAAACCAGCCAAGCTCCTGGAAGAAGAAACAACTACACTCCTATACAGATCAATTATACTACAGTAACAATTAGTTTATTACACTAAATTATCTGGAAAATTATGAAAAAATAGAGAATCAATGAAACATGTTAACAAATACCACAATTTAATGAAGTTAAATATGTAGGAACTCAACTCGATTAACATGATGTAAACATATATGAATAAAAAATGGAAGCATTTAGGAATAAAACTGACAAAAATGTATTGGCTTATATCTTTGTGTATTTATATATAGAGTGATTACCAAAATAAAATAAAACTTACAATGTCACCTGGCTCGAATTGTAGAGCGCGACAATCGACTATAGAATTGTATACATAACTACATAGAAGGAAACGAAAAAAAAAAATGCAAAAAAGCCTTACAAATACAAACATACAAACAAATTTTTTACCATTTATTTTTTAAATTTTGATTTCATTTTCTGATTTTTAATATTTTTCTAGTCTAAGATTTTAACGCGATTGCGTTGCATCGAAACCAAAATTTGGTTAGGAATATTTGAGTAAATTGTGCTGGTTTTATAACCATTTTGTATTTAAGAAACAAAACAAAACAAAAAAGTCTCAAATATGCTATTATAATCAAAAACACTAAAGTTGGAAAGGAAAGTATTCAGAATTTTGGTGAAGATTAGAATGGTGGAACTTTTGGCAATGTATGTAGTAAAACTTAGTTCTGAGATAGCGCAGATTTTATCATTTGAAATATTTACAAAGAATTAAATTTGATTTTATTAAAAAAAAATATGCAAAATTTAAAAAAAAACATGCCAAATTTTGATAAAATTTGGATACAAATTTGAGAATTCCCTCCATAATTTTAATTTCATCCCTTGCTGTTGTACTGTTTGTGTTCTTGGTCCCACAAAGAGCGCCTTTCTTCCACAAGTTTAATTTTTCAAAATCAATTTTTACTTTAAATACGTAATTTGGCTAGCCTTTGTAGATGTGTCTCCATCGAAAATAGGGCATAGTTTTTATAATTAGAAATACCTTTATTAACTATAAATAAGCTCCAATTTGTTTGAAGTGGTTAATTCCTCTTTTTCCAGAATTTATTAAATAAATTGTTTACCTTTTTTATAGAAATTTCCGCTTTTCCAGAATGCGCAGTAGTCGATTTTGAATAGGACACGTCAGCGAAAAGTGTTCCCATAATTCAAACGAACGACTGATCAAAAAACAAATGATTTTGTTGGTATTGAAATTTAGAGGGTTCCTACGAATTACACGAGCTTTTAGTTTACTTTTGATGATTTCGTATACATATCCTTCCAAATCCATGCGAAATTTTCTTAAGAATTCATATCCAATATGTAACCGCAGCCTAATTCTAAAACGTATGTACTAGGGGAAGGGTATTTGGACACACTTGAGAAATCCCATGACCTCTTTAAAACTACAGCTATTAATGCTAATGATTAGTTTAATGATGTATAAATACATTTTTAATAGATGACGAGTTAGATAGTTTCGATTTAATACTCGTAGATGACGCTTTCGAAATGTCGTTCGAGGAGTCGGATATACCTACGAGGTAAATAAGAAAACAACATGAATTGTATTATTCCAGAATCGATCTCTATATATTTGCTTCCACGGCCTGTGATTTGAAGAAAGGAAACTAACTAAAGAATTAAGACGGGTACACGATTTAATTCTAAAAAAGAGCCTCTTGGTCTTTTTATCCGGAATATCCAACCAAGCCGGCTTCGCTTTAATTTCTTATTATAAACACGGCCTATAAATATTTTTTTCAATTGGGTTCAACATGGAAGAGTATGGTGGTAGAGAGCTTAAATGACTTCCTGAGGTTCTTTTTTTATTCATCAAATGCGTAGTTTTATAGATTTGGGCATTATCCGTTCCAAAAAAATTCAAACTCTACCTCTAATTGAAATTCTATACTTCAAGTAAATTTTGCAAATTGATTGAAGAACTCATTGCATAAATTAATGAACTGAGTTCTCTTTTGTAGTGGATGATGCACAAATCCACAAAACTGCGCAGATCAAGGTTATAATAGAAACCTCAAGAAACGATTTAAGGTTCCTACCACTGTACTCTTCCATGTTGAACGTTTGCTTAATAGTTTGTAAAATGAACCCAATTGAACAAGCCTTAAACAACAGAACAACGTTAAACCAGACAACGGAATTTGGGTGAAAGATATGAGGGCTAGGTAGTGTGAATTCAGTGCCATCTACGGACTTCGAGTTTCATAATGGACGATGTCAACATCCTTGCTGCAGACGCCAGCGAAATATTGCATACATTTCAAGAGTTGATTTTTTATGTTTAACCTTTACCTGTCGGTACGTTTTTATAGATAATTTTTGCAATAGGTCGAAGTGTTTATTATGGAGCAACTTGGCCATTTCTTAACCGATTACGATGAAATTCATCATATACGATGAAAATGGGACCCTAATAATTAAATATTGGGTGTATGCATTAAAAACCGTAATTTAATACAAGATGTCATTACTTTATGTTTATGCGTAATAGTACATCAATGACATCTATGTCATTTGAAAGTTCTATTCAATACCTGTCAAAATCAGCTAAAAGGTTTTGTTTTGATTGTGCACATCTAACCGATTTCAACGATGGAAAATTTATCAAATTTGAAAAAAAACAGCATTTGCGGGAAGTTTTGTTGAGTCACTTTTTCGCAAACAAAACATCAGCTGAAAGTCATCGTTTGCTCGTGGATTTGTATGGTGGGCATGCTCTTGTAAAAACACAGTGGTTTGAGTGATTTAGTCGCTTCAAAAGTGGTGATTTTGACATCAAAGACAAAGAGCGTCCTGGTTAGCCGAAAAAGTTTGAGGATGAAGAATTGGAGGCATTACTCGATCAAGATTCATGTCAAACGCAAGAAGAGCTTGCAGAATCATTGGGAGTTGATCAAGCAACAATTTCCAGACGTTTGAAAGCCTTGGAATTCATCCAAAAGATGGGAAATTGGGTGCCATACGAGTTGATGCCAAGAGACGTGGAAAGACGATTTTGCATGTCCGAAATGCTGCTCGAGCGCCACAGAAAGAAGTCGTTTCTGCATCCACGGGGCTAAGGTCATGCTGTGCATTTGGTGGGACCAGCTAGGTGTGATCCACTATGAGCTGTTGCCCAGTGGCCAAACCATCAATGCCCAACTCTATCGTCAATAATTGATCCGATTGAAGCAGAAAATCCAGGCAGAGCGGCCAACGTATGCAACCAGACACGAGTCAATCATTTGCCACCACGATGACGCCCGAAATTCTGCCTCACCCGCCTTATAGCCCAGACCTTGCTCCTTCCGACTACCACCTATTTCGATCCATGCAGAATGCCCTATCGGGAATACGCTTCACTTCAGTTCAAGATATCGAAAATAGGCTAGATTCGTTTTTGGCCGCCAAGCCGGCGCAGTTTTTCTGGGATGGAATCCATTTTTTGCCAGAAAGATGGGGAAAAACGGGTAGCGATGGGCAATATTTTGAATAAAAAATCTTGTAACATTTTTCCACAATACAGGCTCAAATTTCATTAAAAAAAAACCGGTTTTTAATGCATACACCCAATAATATAATTTGTACATGAAGTTCTGGAATCCAATCAGTAACCTTGTAATGAGGAGGCCAATTTCAGGTCCACGAAGTCTTTATCTTTAAAAAAGAGCCAGTTAAGATTCTTGGTGGCGATTCTTACGGGACATGGCCGTTTTAAAGATCATCTACATCGTACTGCCTTGAGGAGGATGACGACTCCCTCCACTTCATGTGCAGTTGTCCTGCGTTCAGTTCTATACGAGTTCGGGTATTCAACTTTAGGTCTTTGAATTTAGATCAGTTGTCCTCTCTGCCTTGGTCTAAACTTGTTCAGTTTGCGAAGGCAGCAGTGCGCATTGGCGAATTGGGATAGAATCCTGGGTTTACACCATGGGCCTTTGTGGCATTGAGTGCGGAATCCTCGTGGGTTCCAGCCAATTTTAATAATAATAATAATAATAATAATAACCTTGTAATTTCTTAATCGATTGTTGTGAAATTAGAAATGTACACTGACTCCTGAAAGGATCCTTAAATGATTTTTACATGGAGTTCTGGAATATGGTCAGTCAAAAAGGAACTTAGTTATTTCATAACCGATTATGATGAAATTCGAAATGATATTTAGAAGAAGATGTGGAATAAAGAAATTTAGGAAGGAACTTGATTGTGACACCTGAGTACCTTTGGACATGCCGAATTTTATTATAACCATATAATAATTTCATTATAGCCATATTCCAGAACTTGTAAAAATTATTTTAGAATTCCATTTGCATCGTACATGCTAACCGTTGTTATAATCGGCTAATAAATAATTGGCCATATTCCAGAACTCATTTAACAATTATTTTAGAATTCCGTTTTCATCGTTCTTAGCTCGTTTTGCCGACAAATTTTGAAAATTGTGTCCTGATTGTTTCAACAGTTTATTGAGGTTCAAAAACAAAAACAATGATAACAAAATAACCAAAATTACAGTAGACAACAGTTTTATTAGGTTTTTCATTAAGAAAAATGTCTTGGTTTTTATACATTTTATATGGTAAATAACATCTGCAAATAGCGAAATAACAAATGAAAAAATGAGTCCTCCCATCAGATCGATAAGAGTTAATCTTGTATTGTTGATACCAATTAAAAATTAATTTTGTCGAATTTTAAATTATAGAAAACAGCTATGTTACTGTTTATTACAGATTATCCTATAGATTCAAATGCGATCAAATTAATATAAAAGGTTTCATTGGATTTGTAATTAGTTTTAGTATCATTCTAATTGAAAAAAGTTTCATTCCAATTGAAAAAGGTTTCATTCTATTTAGAAATAGTTTCGTTTTATTTGAAAAAGGGTTCTTCTATTAATTTATAAAAGTTTAAATATGCGTGAAATTGTTTCACTTCCAAACTTCATTTAATTAACTTCTTGTCATATTTTTTTACAAGAAAGTCCATTTAAATGTATATTTCGGAAATCCTAGATTGTCCCGAAGTTAAATTTCCAAAGATTTTAAAATCAAAATACATAACACTCTCACTGATGCAAGTATTTTGTACAACAATACGCTATGTAAAACAAATATGTCACATTCACACGGGTCCTGTCTGTGTGATAAAAAAAACAAAATCTAATTCGTCTACCTTAGTTTTTAAATTGTTTTTTTGTTGTTTTTGTTGTATACATAAGAGCGGAAATAAATAAAGTTCAAATGATACTCAAAACAAAATATTTCAGCGAAAAATCTTACTGTATAGTTCGATACATTGCAACCTAAATATACTATGCACAATAAATTAATAAAACATTGAAAATCGTGTATGTAACGCTATCTATTGAGGTAACATTGTAATTGCGCATGACTTCCCTATTTATATATACTCAAAGCTTATATGTATATGTAATAAGCCAAACTTAAAAATAACCTGCTTCTTTTCAAAGTCATATAATAAAACCTATCAGGACATATTATAGTAAACAGCTATGGGAAACAGCAACCCAAATTTGAACATTCTTCAACATTTTCAGACTAAATTTTAGAAAATCATAGTATAGATGCGCCATGATTCCTGACAAACGATATATAGAGCATCAGCTATCACTCAGGGTTAGCCAATCATACAAATGAGTTGACGAAAAAATTTTCTAAATAAGTTTTAGATAAATTAATTTAATTTTTAAAATGTAGCGAATCATACATAGATAGTGGATAAAAATACTCCAATCGTGCCAATGTTACACTAGACTACTTTTTCTATTGCGATCGGAACCAATTAGATAAAGTTTATGCACTGTTACATTTACTCTTTCTGACAGGTCACAGCGGTAAGTAGTGTTGACTGACAAAGATAAATGCAAATTGAAATAGAATGACATTTAACATAGAAGTAGAGATACAAAATCTTTAAATCCCAGTCCTGAATGTAAATTCGCTCGATAACCGTAACATTTTATAAATAATCGTAAATTATGCTCTGGAAGTTTGACTTCATACAATATTTTTATAAAAAAAACTTCGCCACTAAATTACAAAACAAATTTCGAATACGCTTTATGTTTGAACGAAGGTAAAATATCAATAAATAATGTCACAAAAGTATACTCGGAGACTTAAATGCTTTCAGATTTTTGTTGCAATGCTGTTTTTACGAAAATAAGATAGGCTGCCGTAAGTTCATAAGCCACGTAAAGTTATATAATGCTCGATTTTGAGAGCGACTATTTTTTCAGATGTGCATTACTCCCTGGGATGCGCATTTACGCCCATCCCAGGGAGTAGTGTACATCTGTTCTTTATCTATTATTTTTTACGTCGACGTGTTGACAACCCGTAGATAACGTAGACAATACGTAGAAAACACCGATAATGTAGACGATTCATAGAGAAATTTAATGAACTGATTCTAAACTACTGTGGCCAGATTTTTTTTAGGTTTAATCAGCATCAACGGGACAGTTTTACAATTTTTTTCAATACATTTTAATCTGTTTCAATTTAGGTTAGGTTAGATAAGCTGTTAAAATTAAAATATTTTCATAATCTATCTTTAAGAAATTTGGAATGATGTACATTGTAATCTGAATATTCACAAAATTTATTTTGTCTGTGAATCTGTTATACATTTTTTTGATTCACAACTATAGCGAAGATAGAATTAATATTGAGATGCTCAATTTATTATTTGTCATAAGGCTTAACTGAATCACTATTTTATAAATTAATACAACACTGTAAACTGTGAACATCAATTTGAATATACCAAAATATCGTAGATTGTTACTGTTGACCTACGTTTGATCACATTTTGTAAGGCAATTTTAGAGGTAAGTAACATCAGTTTAAACTCTAAATTTACTTACAATCAAAAATCTTGCAAAAAGCTACACAAATAATTAGCATCGTTCATTCTTTGGTTCATTCTCCTCTCATTCAAGCATACAAATATTGAGGAGTTCCTTCAATAAATTTTAAATTTAGAATGAGCTAGAAATAAAAGTGGTATGAAACTATTATGGATTGAAAAGATTAAATCTTCGAATAATAATCTTGTGAACTAGCGTTAAAGGCCAAAACTTAAATAAAATAGAAAGAATCTAAAATAACTAGTTTTGCAAGACAATTTAGCAGATCTAGAATAAAGCTTGATGTTAGCAATACTGTTAAACTTTTAAACTTACTTAAAATTTTAAAACATATTATGAAATGAAATAGCATCTCCTAAGCAACGGCGTTGGGTACTGTGTCAAGGGCTAAATGTACAAAAGGCTACATTTGCTCTATAACGGTCGGCCAGGCACCGAGGAAAACTAGCATATGAAAAACATAGCTTGAAATCGAAGTTGGGGGTAAAAATGGCCGATTTCCAATTTGAGGGGATTTTTTCACCAAAATCTGAGTGCAATTTAAATTATAATTATTTACTCATATTTTGAGTTTGCATATAGACTTCGAAGAATATGTTTTTTGAGTGGATTTGCTTAAATGAAATACCAGAATAGAATTCTAGTATGAATTTGAGCCAAATTCTTTAATGATTTTTTAGATGAGTTGTATGAATGAAAATAATGTAATATTTCACTTTGACCTGAATAAAATTTGAGTGAATTTTAAATTTTCAATTGAGTTAAAAATCAAACATTGAGTTGAAAAAAATATTTTGTTGTATTTGAGTTTACGTATCGGGTTTGAATTATAATTTAAGGTATAAGAATTTGAGTTAAGTTTTAATTTCACTTTAGAGCGATATTTATATATAGATTTGAAACAAAATCTTTAGTTAACTTAAACGAGTGAATATAAAATAATATTTTAACTGAATATGATCAAAATTTGAGTGCATTTTAAATAATGTTTAATCGTATTTGTATTTGAATAGATTTTGACCTATGTTGAGTGGATTTTCTTAAATAAAATTCCAGCTTAAATTCTAGTATGTATTTTTGTTACGAAATCTTAAGTGATTTAAGCAAAATTTGAAAAAATGATAAATTATGTTTTAACTTGAGCAATCAGTTGAATTTTTCTATGGCAGTGTCGTCAATCAGTGTCTCCCGTATGCACATTCAACTTATATCTAAAATGCTAATAATAGAAAGTAACGGTGACGCATGACGTGACTCAAATCTGCATATTCCATACAATTTCAAACAGTTACCGCATCAAAGTAGCTTCTCTTCAATGAATTGGTAACAACCATCATGGCGCAACCCAAGTAATTTTTAGAACAGATCTATTGGTCAATACTAAGATTGAAACCAGTGAGATTGGTTTACCTCTTTATATTACAGAAACGAATATCGAATGGTATTTTGATAATGGGTTCGTGAGCAATTACGATTTAACAGACGATTTTCTAACTTCTGCATTATTTGCTTGTCAAATCTGGTTTTACATGGCATGCAGAGAAATATATCGGCAAAACCTGAGATTGATTATAGTTGTAATTTTTGGTGGCTACCTTTGACCGCGTTAATATTTGGTGACAACATAAACAATATCAACAACGAAGACAACGTCTCTGACTATAGATTTCTTTAGGATATCAATGCAATACGAACGGTGACACTTTTAAAGTATCCTTGAATGCATTTTAATCTAACTTATCCTCTCTGCAGAATATAAAATTAGGTTAGAATAGTTTTAAACTACCTTTTATTATCTATTGCATATATGTAGATATACATTGTTTTTCGAAGCTTCATATTCCATACAATTAGCGCAGATAAAATTCAAACTAAAACTATCAAATTATGACTTGTCAATTTCTATTGTTGTTTCTAACATTTTCAGGGATGGGAGAAATTAAAAAAATAATAATTAATTAATAAACTAGTAAACTAGTTTTCATGATACAGTTTTCTCGTATAAGATTTTTTACAAATACCACTTTGAACTGGTTTATTCGAGTTCAAAACGCTAAGATATCGTCGATTGTTGACGTTGTTTTAATTGTCGACGCTGACACAAAATATTGCCAAGTAATCTACGTAACATTTTCCGTGTCGACAACCGCGTAGATTACATGGCGTAATCTACCTCGCCCATTCCTGACTGCTCCCAATAGCCTGCCAGAATTCCAGTCACTATTATTTGTAGTTTTCGAAATCTTCTCTAAAATGTCATATTGCTATTTAATGAAAACCCCTATTTGTTGAAGTAGTTTACAAACAATTAATAAGATTAAATGGATTAGCTTAAACTAGAATGAATTGTACAGAATCATTTTAAAATAATGGAGAGACAATGGTTTGCAAATATCTAAAAAGAGGTCTTTATATTAGAACTTTGTTGAATAGAATAGTCGAGGGTTCAAACAAACACGTATGAATCTTTGTATACTGACTGAAGATAGCTCGATTAAAGGAATGTTAAAGAATCTAAGAATATTGGACAACAATACAATTGCAATGATGTCAGCTATGAATGAAGCCGTACTAAGAAGCGTTGATCTGTATAATGTGCTAATGGTTTTTACAGAGGTGAAAATTATACAGTTTGTGTAAATATTGAGTTTTAGTACTCTTACTATACTCTGTAATGTTTACTCTATAAACAATTACTGTATGATTGTGTCATGGGGTCGGATATTTACACTTGTTCTTTATATACGATCTCCAAACCAATAAAATCATGCAAAATAAAAGTTACCCTATATTTTTATCTAATTGCCGGATGTAAATCGCTATTTTTACATATACCGATTTACATTCGGCAATTAGATAAAAGTATAGTTTAACTTTTTTTTTTTTTAAATGCCAAAGGCTTTATTCTTGAATCTTTCTCCAAAAGAAACTAACAAGAAGTATTCAAATCTTAAGCTAAAATTATTATATTAAGTCTTAACCAATGTTAATACTTGTCATTAGCGTTCACTATTTAATTAATTTAGATTACATTTATATGTAAAACCTAAACATTTAATACATTTACAGGTGCATCAGTCCAAGTGGATCTGCTTTCCTCAGTCGCCTAAATCGCGGCTGTTTTAATATATCCCTGGCCAATTCATTGGGATGTGTCTCTAGTTTTGAGTAATATTTCGAACTGAATTCTCTAATGGTTTCTTTAATAGTTTTAATTCCAAGGTCATCGTGTATATTACTATTTGGTAATACTACAAGTATTTTCGCTTGGGTTTGCAGGAGTTCTCTGTTTGACCAGGTCAATCCCCATAACTGAACGCCATATGCCCATATAGGTTTGATTATCACTTTGTACAATAAAACTTTATTGGTTAATGACAGCTGAGATTTTCTTCCCATCAACCAATACAATTTGGAAACTTTTATTTTAATTTGTTTGCGCTTTGCTTTGATATGATTTTTCCAAGTTAGCCTTCTGTCCAGGTGCATGCCTAAGTATATTTATATCGTTTAATTTTACTAGTGGGAAAGTGCGGTTGTTTAGCGTGAATGTGACGTGAGTTGATTTGTTTTCGTTCACTTTTATGCACCATGTCTTCAGCCAGTTCTCGATTTTGTTTAGATGATTCTGTATAATTGCTTTGAGGCAGTTTCGAGGTATATCTTCCATTTTTGAGGAATATTACCAGTCCGCATAATTGCGTTGAATATGAATGTTAATAGTTTTATGCATTTGTCTGGCAATTCCATTGTCATTTTCCCAGTAATAAGATCATGCCTTGGTGCCTTTTTTGAGTTTATACAATTTTTAATTGTTTCTTCGTGTGGTGCGAATACTGTTGTTAGATGAGTTTTTGACCAGTTTCCAGTTGGTAGTCTAATCGGGTGATTCGAGTTTGTTGGGCTTTGTAACTTTTTTGTTTCCTTCCACAAAGAATAATCTGTCCTCTCGGTTGCCGAGAGTTCATTTAAATAATTCTGGATGCAGTTTGTAATAATTCTGGATGCAGTTTGTAAAAATAATAATAATAATAAAAAAAAAAATTTCTGCCGGTTGGAAAGCCGTTTGAGAGAACCATCCTTAAGGGTTTCCACCACAGTTGCTGCATTTTCTCACTGATGCTTCCGTTTTTTCTTTGTTGCATGCATTTGAGTTATGGCGTTCACCACAGATAACAGAAACATCGCTTAAAGTGCAATATGCTTTAGTGTGTCCATACTTTGACACTTAACACACTGTACCGGTCCATTTTTTTTCTGGGTTCGTCAACGAAAATTCTTCTATGCAGTAGATATTTTAAGTCAAATATTGCATGTTTCTCTTCAATTTTTTTATTATCCGGTTCTAATTCCAGACGGAACAATGGCTGAGGCAACTTCTCACGATTAATAATATTGGTAATTGATTTGCATTGAAATCCTTTTTCAGCGAGAGCGGTTTGTATCTCGTTTGCATCCACGTAGGCCTCTATACCTTTTATAACATGACGACCAATCCTTTTTGGCTTTTTAGTTGGTAAGTGTAGTAATGTTTACCAAATTCGTCGAAATGTTTAACTAACGCTCCGTAAGCGTCAATATTGGGCGGTTGAATTTTTGTTTATTTTATATCTCCTCTTTTTATCACAGAGATATAAAATTCACTATTAGTGGCGGTTTCTCAGTTTTTAGAGCTTTTTCGGCCGGTGGGTCTTCAACAATCATACATTAACATGCATTTATAAAATTTGGGGCAACGTAATTAAAATTTTGGTCAATTAACTCAAAATTTAAAATTCTGAAAGATTTTAAATTTCGCTAATTAGAATTGAAATTCCGATTTTCAATTAAATTTTTTCTTCAATGTTCGTTTTAAATTGTTGTCGAATGCTGACTATAGAGAATATATAGAAATGTAGAAGTTTTGTAGATATTGTGAATTTAAGATTAAACATGTACTTCAGCTGTTTATGCATATATAGACAAAAGAGATTAAATTATATAGAATGCACAAACAAAATGACATTGCAAATAGCAAATATTTCTTTTTGAAATATAATTTTGTTGCTTTTTTATAGTACAAACAATTCTAGAATGATTGACTATGGTATTAAAGAGAGCGAATGATCTTGAATTCATCAGTACGAGTATACTGCCATCATACATTTTCACACAAACACTTGTTATCTATATTTTAGTTAGCGCAAAAGAGTTTAAATTGAAACATAATGAAAAATTTGTTTTTTTAAATCAAGATAATGTATACTTGTATAATGGATATGTGATGGACGTACTTTTGATGGTAGACTATTCTAAAATGTCGACTTATAAATCTCTAAAACACATAACTAATGAACATTTCTAATTGGTTTTATATTAATTAACATTTATTGTTTATTTTAGATTCTGGGAATCTGTCCAGGAAATGAAAGCATTACCACAACGTGAAATTAACGAAGCCGCACAAAACATATGGAAAGAATATTTAGCACCGGAAGCTCCTTGTCCGGTTAACGTTGACTCAAAATCATGTGAACACGCCCGCCAAGCGGTACAAGCAACTGGTGGTCCTAATCGTTGGTGTTTTGATGTGGCGGCGGCGCATGTCTATCATCTAATGGAAAGTGATTCATATTCACGATATTTGCGTTCTGATATGTATAAAGAATTTTTAAATGGTTCGCGGAAAAAAGTCAAATCAATACCAAATTTATTCGGTGTTAAACGTTAGCATAATTAAAAATT
Source organism: Tipula unca (assembly GCA_951394425.1). NCBI lineage: Eukaryota > Metazoa > Arthropoda > Insecta > Diptera > Tipulidae > Tipula > Tipula unca. The sequence goes on from OX596381.1 coordinate 104,245,114, forward strand.
TGTTTAAATTGTTTTTTAATTTAAATATTATAGAATTATATTTTAGTTATTCATTTATTTTTACATTAAAACCAAAAATAATTTTATTTATTAAATTTATAATTAGACACACAAACACACTAAAATAAACAACATACACACACATACACAACTGAGAGAAGATATTTATTTAATAATTATTAATACAGTTATTTAATTATTATGAAAAAAATTAATTAAAACAAATGAAGAATAAGAAGATCGTCCAATTCAAAAAAGACATTAATTGTTGTTTCTCAATTAGTGCAGGTCAATATGTTCGGGGTTGAATATACTTTTTGAACAATAAATCTTTAAGTTTTTCAAAACAAAACAAACTAAAATATTTTAAAATAATGATACCATTAAACAAATACAATCAAAATTGTTATTAAGAAAAGTTTAAGATGAAAATTTTGGATTGATCAGAACACTATTGTAATCTTGAAAGGAACTTGAAAAAAAATATATATAAAATAATTCATGTCTAATTGAAGAAAATGGTTTTGGTTTCATTTACAACTATGAGTATTGATTACGATAACTTTACTGGTTAGCAGATATTCGATATTATATGCTTACAAATTTTTTTTTACAAGCAACGTTGATTTGTAATTGTTGGCACGTGATGTTATCAACAAAATTAAATTATCGAATTCAATGTTAGATGGTCATAAGAGGCAACATTAGGAAGTATACGACCAGATCGAAAAGGATCACGTGAGTTCATACTCAACTCCTAAAAGTTTAATGATATTTTAATTTCAGAACCAATTATAATAAGCACTCAGAAGTAATAAAATTAGAGCATTTTATTTACAGTATTTATAAGAAGAACGCGGTGACAACAAAATACGAATATGAATCATTAATATAACGATATTTGTATACAAAAAAACGATATTTGTATGAAAGAAACTTACTTGCTCCTACACTCTCGATCAAATCGATTTTTACGATCCTATGTGGATAACCATATCAAAAAGCAAGGGTTGAATGAGGTTTTGGGTTGTTTAATCTGAACTTGAGAATTTGAATTTTTATGCATCCTTCTGTGTTCATTGTATTCGTTTATTTAAAAAAAATCGTTTTAGTTTGTGTCTGCAAGATTAACAAAGCGAGTTGTAAATATTTTATTAACTCTGTATGTTATTTATAATTTACACTAAAATAAGGAATTCCTTATAATCCCTTTGCATTAAACCGATTTGCGCAAACATGACTAGTATAGAAAATGTTAAACGTTTAAAAAACTAATCCTGGTTCTAAGCAATTATTTGCTATTAATTCGTATTTCCAAAATCAAAACTACCTATTCAAAATTGCACAAAATTGTTTTTATTTCAGCAAAATATAGCCATAGGATTAATGAATGCAGTGGACTTCAACAACTCATGTTACGCGAGAAATTGAGTAAATAGTAAGAAATTATTACAACGGAGTACGGTTGTCGTGCTAGCTATTAGTCATAATTTCTTTAACAACATGAACGATGAAAAATGGTGCTCTATACGAGAAAAATCTATATTTATAGAACGATTTCTATCTTATGATGCTATAGGTCCTAGGCATTCTAAAACTAATATTGGGATTCCTTCATGATTTGGAAATCTATTTTCCCACGATTAAACCGAAGGTTTTGGAATTAAATAAAAGTTACTATGCCAAACATTAATACAAATTTAATTTCATTTAATTATCATCACTTAACATTTGGCATAACTATATTCAAATAGCTATAATAATTTGACAAAGCTTGTTTACAGGCTACACATGTTTTCAGATTTACACCGTACAGCGAGTAGTTTATATTTTATTTATGAATTAAAAAATCTTTGCTTAAAATTATTTAACTAACTGCGGATAATATTTTGTAAACCACAATTCGACATCTTTATAGTAATTATCGATCCAAAATTTTAAATATTCAATGTTAAAATTAATTTTCTCTAGCGTAGCCCGTCTCAAATCAACTTCCATTTCGTCCATTCCGTTTGATTTGTCAATAACACTTTTACTTTATCAACATCTTTTTTTGAATACACATTGTCTGATAATATGGAATAGGTTTTCACAAGTTGTCGTTGTTTACCTTTAAAATTCTCTTTCTTTTTTAATTTTAAATATTTCTTATTGAATTCATTTATGTAGTTCCGGTTTAGTTTCATGTCGTGATCACCGCGACGTAATTTTTGATTACTGATTGCGGAAGGAATTAGTAGAATGTAATAGTTCTGAAAGTGTAAAATTTGATAGATTTACATTTCACGAAAAGCCAGTCAAAATGTAAACAAAGAGTACTTACGTTTAATGTTAGCTTCATTTTAGTAGCACGTAGCATATTATTTAGAAATTCGAAATTTGGGTATACACCCGACCACACAACAAAATGATTCTCTTGTCTCAAATACGTGGTCAAATTTAGGGCAATCTCATATGACACCTCTCCAGCCCGGGCTAAATTCATTGAATCGTGTATTAATTGTATTCGATTAATGTAATGGACTTTATTGAAATTTGTTCCATTCAAATACGTTATAATCCGCTGCCAATTTGTTATATCATAATTAACGCGACAATAGACCGTTTGTTGATTATTTAATATTGTCCAACCCGATGTATCATTTAGTTTTATAACAATTGTATCATCTTGGCCATGGATCCAGTCAACCGGCTTGAAATTATCAAATGCTAAATAATTTTCGGTTGACATGGTTAACGGTATCCACCATTTCTCGTTGAAAGTTTCTTTTTTCGTTGAAATTATGAATCGTTTCTGAAAGTAAATGTTTAAGTATGCTTAATTCAGCTGTGGTTATACGAATAAAACAAATACCTGGGTTATTGCAGCCACACCACTCTCATAATCAATGTCCATTGTAATTAAAGGTACTCCGGGTTGATTTGTCCAAGAACTTAGTACAGTTTTAGCCGGTACAGTTGGCGGTAAATCTTTGGAATTTTCAAACATTTCAAATACATTTTCCGGGACTACAGTACTGTATGCGTTTAATCTTAAATATTTGGATATCCTAGATTCAAAATTATCAAATACAGACGCCATTTGCCGTATAATTGCTGATCCTTTTGTGTATGAAAATTCATCAAATTTATTGAAGAACTCTGATTTTAGTTCAACAAAATCATTTAAACCTTTTGAATACAGCGAGATCGAATCATGTACCATTACACGTTGGATATCTAGTACTATATGATTATCCATGATATTACGCTTTGGTTCTAAGGCATGAGCACACGCATGGCCATAATATGTTGCGAATCCTTCATTTAGCCAAGTGTATGACCACCATCTTAGTGTCACCAAATTTCCAAACCACTGATGCGATAATTCATGGCACACTAAATTGAAAATCCGTTCTTGCGTATAATCGGTTGTGCGATTTGGATTATGCAGTACCGAATCTCCGTACACAACTAATCCCCAATTTTCCATTCCGCCACTAAATGTCGGCAGAACAATTTGATCTAATTTATTTAAAGCGTACTTAGACGATAAACGATCTTCTAAATATTTTATCGCTTTCAGTGTAACATTCTGCGCATATATCGTATGATTTATATATTTTGGTTCAACATAAAGTCGAAAAGTTTTGCTATCGATATTTGATTCGACATAATCGTAATCGGTCACAGCCACCGCTAGCAAATATGTTGACATAATTAACGTAGGTTTAAATGATGTCATGGTTTTATTATCAAATTTAAGCATATTTGACACATCCGAGTTGGAAATGGCGTGGCGATCTTTCGGATGAATAATTCGAAGCTGAAATGTTGCCTTGAATCCGGGTTCATCAAAACACGGAAACATTTCACGTGCATTGGCTGGTTCAAATTGTGTGGTCGCAATCCATCGTTGTTCATCCGACCCCGTTTTATAAGCCGTACGGTATAATCCGGTTGGTTTTGTATTTAGTACACCTTCAAATCGTAGATACAACTGATATATGCCATCAACGACAATATTATTAAAATTTAATATTAAAAAATCATTATTTAAATTGTTGGTAATATTAAAAAAATACACGCGATTATATTTTTTATCCAGCAGGTACGAGTATTCTTTCAATATTCGTAGACTATTCGCGTGCAGGATTATTTTTTGCGTTGACTCCAACTGTATTATATCAATTGTCACATTGCCGTTGTACGTAAACTCAGGATCTAATTTAACTTCTAAATGTAAATCATAATGATACGGTATTGTTAAATTTGGTAAACGATTTGCATAATCTGCACTATCAATATCATTCGAAAAACGTTTGGTAATTTTATAACTATCACTTATATTTAATCTTATCACTAATATAATAAATAATTCGACACTTAGTTTCAATTTCATTTTAAAATATTTAAAAATAATTAAATGTTTTGTTTTAATATTGTCACTAAATTTTATTTATATTTTGTTAACAACAACTTCGATCTAAGACATTATTATAACTGAATTAATATATTTATTACAAACAATATTTATATTATAAGTTTTTAAGAAGTGAAAAGACAAGTAGTTTTTTGTTTTCATTTTTATTTTTGTTGTAAATGTGCACTTAACGTTGTAAAAGTGGAACGTAAATATTAAACATTCACATTAGTACTTTTTCTTCTCCTATTCGTAATAAAAATGTTTTTAACTAAAATCTATATATACTAAACATAAATATATAGTTCGTTCATTACCGACAAATTTGGATTAGTTGTTAACTGTTGAGAAAATAGAAACACGCAGTTGAAAGTCCTTTCATTTTAGTACCTACCGTAGCAATCTTGTTTAAATCGTATTCAAGTTCTGATTAAGAAAACCAAATAAGTTATGATTGAATTGCCGGTCAAACATATAGGGAAATCACTCATGTAAACTCCACAAGCTTAAAAGTAATTTAGCTATAGGGGAATATAGTTATCATGCTTGAAAAATAGCATAAAAATTAAATTCAATATTTGTTTTGCTGTGGGAGCATCCTTTGTGCTATAATTTCAACATGGTAACTATCTAATCGCTAATATTCTCTCAAACCTGTTCGAAAAAATCACACACAGAATTATTATCTGTTAAAAAACGATTCAAAAATCTTTAATTTTCTCATAAAATAAAATATTGATTGTTTCTGAAAAAAGATTAACGTCTGAAAAAATGCATGGAACATATTATGTCCGTCATGTTGTGTTCTATTATAAATTAAAACAAAAAAGATTAATTCGCGTAAATGTCATGTTTGTAAAAAACACTGTTAAAAATGATTTTATTTCAGATTTTCCGTAAAAAATGAATGAATCGAATGTACGAAAGATACTTTTGTCAGTTATTGATTTAAATTAAAAATACTTTACACTATATTTTAGTAAAGTTCAACAAAAATAGTATATAACTCCGCCATATTATATTTGTTCATTGCTCTTGAAATGTCAAAATTACAGCAACAAGTGAGCCCAGGGCAGTATTTTGTAACAATCATCATCATTTTCGATAGACATAAGTATGTATCATTTTTATCAAGAACAAATCCGTCACTATTTCGTGTTCAATTCTGTTTTACCCACAGCCTGCTAGATTGTATTTCTATAAATTCATTCGATAAAATATCATCAAATTTTTTGATTGTCGTTAGCTAACGAAATTAGGAAAAAGAGATAGTGTGCAAATTTATTCTAACATGGTGAGATCGCAATACAAAACGCGTAATTGAATGAATTTTTCACCTGCATTTTGTATGGAAGATTCAAACACGAATCATAAAACATATGCATCAATAATTTAAATGGGAGCCAAGTTAGATTGCGTTTGCCACTTGCGAGTTGTGTCCTATCTGCGAATATTTTTATTTTACTTCATTTCATTCTCTTTTTGTTGTATGTATACTTAACCCTTCCATGCATGATTTTTTCTATTTCAGCGAAAAAAATATATAAAGTTGTCATGATAATGCTTATTTACAACATGAAAATAAAATGTTTAAGTTTTCAGTAGTTATCTGGGAAAACTGATTTGGTTGTATCATATATGATACATCATGCATTAATGAGTAAAAAACGACTTTGGATATTACATTTATTTTACAAACTTAGAGTTTAAATAACATTAATTTTTTAAACGTATAAATAATTTAAATAACTAAAAATGGTACATAGTTTCTTTTTCACAGCCTATGTTTCTAAAAATTTACAGATAATAAATTAAATAATAAAATACGAGTATATTGTATATAAACAATATAATCATACATTTCGACCGTGGAAAATTGCAACACAATTTCTGTCTTTGTTGAAACAAAGATGTATGTTACATTTTTCGCACATTACAAATGTAATTTTGGAACAGCCAGGTAACTTGCATCGCTGCCTTCCCGACGTACAACCGAATATCCTTTGAAGGCAAGTGGCATGCATTGAGTTTTTTATGTTTTACGTCTATTTCTAGACTAATACTATTAGTTGATGGTCCACCATGTTTCAGATAGTTGCGATTATCATTGGCTTTACACAAGCTCTCAGCAAGCTGAATTGTAAAATCGATTAAAGTAAGATGATCGGTTCCTTTTTCGATGGCGATCCGTTTGGAAAGCAACCATGAATAACCAACAGTCATATCTAAATGATGGTAAAATACACGTATGTACCACTTCTTTGACCGTAATTTGATTTTGTGGCGACCTATGAGGCTGTCTAATAGGTCGACTCCGCCCAGGTTTATTGTACTCAACAATGATTTGAGGACAATCCACCAGAATGGGTAGTTTTTTGCTGCGGATATAGCGGTCTACCTTTGTTGTTGGTAATTCACCAGCAATCGTTGAGAGCAATGTTACATGCTTGGTATCTTTCCATAAAACCACGCTTACATCAATATCTTCTATGGTGCATACATTTTCGATAGCGAAACCTCGAGGTTTATCCTTTAGAAAGCATTCAGTTGGTAGTTTGCAGGAAGGTAGTCTACCACGACGTACTGTGTCAATTAATTGAATGCCAATTTTATTTAATTCAACAACCAGTGGTAGGCTTGTGTAATAATTGTCGAAGTAGTCGTGGTGGTTTACATATCTGGGTACATTTCGAAGTAGTCGGATGACAACGTTTGATGAGCTTCCTAAATTTATTTCTATTGGTATTCGTTTATTATTTTCTTGGCCCGAAAATAGCTCGAAGTTGAATGTAAATCCTGAAACTCCAGTGAGCACAAAAAATGTATAGCCCCATTTGTGTGGCTTCATTGGCATACTGTTAAGGTAACTCCTACCTTTACTTGAACAAATCTGTTCATCAATAGAAATATTCTGTTCCACTGGAATCTTTTGAAAATTTTTGATGAGGGCTTCTATTACCGGCCGTATTTTGAATAAACGATCATGATTTATACTGGTGAATGGTAAATTATTACCATTACAGTTAAAATGAAGATATTTGCGAATTTTTTCAAAATAATTAATCAAAATGGTTGCCCGTATAATAATATTTCCCACTTCATGAGACCAGTATCGGCGCCAGCTTGTTAATTGGTGCACAGAAGTTAAAATGCACACGCCGATGAATTTTTCCAAATCTTTAACGATTATGGAAAAATTGTTTTCGATATTACTTTCCGTTGCGTAGTAATTTGATTGATTGACAATTCAGTCTTTTAAATCGGAATCGAAAAAATAATTAAAAATTTGTAGAGGTGTCTGTAATTCTAGTACTTCAGCCGGTAAAGATTCATCACCGGAAAACTTGTATTTTTCTGGAGAAACATCCAAATGTTTTTTCTTCCAAATAACATTGTTATACTTTTTTTTCAGTTCCTCTATTTCGCACGTTTCATTTGTTACTTCATTAATGTTTTGAATATTTAAATCATTCATATATTGATCACTATTCAATCATATCACAGTGATATTTTCAATATCAAATGGTTCATCATCTTCAATTTCAGATAATGGTTCGATAATGAAGCGACATGTTGCTGGATCCAAATTATAAATTTCATTACAATCACTATTATTTCCATCTAAATCGTCTTCGCTATCGATGAAATTGTTTATCACTTCTTCGATTTCAGAAGCAGACAAAAATTTATGTCGTTTATATTGGTTGTATCATATAAGGATACAACCAAAAATTTTGCAGTTATTACATGATGTATCATATATGATACAACCAATGATTTTCAATATTTACATATATAATGTTAGAATTTTATTAAATACAAGGGTGAAAATGAATAAATAAATATTAAAAGGAGAAGAAAACATTTTTATTATATAAATTACTTAGTATTTACCTTAGAAATGCCTCACAATGTCGTCGCCTCCGGGTCCTCGTTCGTACGTTTGTATGAACGGGTGGGCAAAAGTGATCTAGGTGTGAGGCGGGTCACGCTAAATGACGACAGATGGGCCGGTTTAAGGTGTTACGCGACCCGTGCCAACAAACTACCAGGCTGGGGGCCCATTTAACAAAGCCCAGTCGCAAACGGAGCCCTCTGGATACCTGGCGACCTCCAGTTGTAAGTAGCCTTACCTGCGTATACGGACCTCTGCGCAGGTGGACCATTTTTTCTCCGGAACTCGTGGGAACACTATGCCTAATTTTAATAATAAAAAAAACAAAACCGAGACCGGCACTCACCAAAGGCCGGAAACAACAGGTGGAAGCCCAAACCTCAAAGGTGGGGCTCCCTCAAAAGTATCAGGGGGAAGCGACTCCAGGGCATCTAAGCCTGGGACTAGCGGAACCCAGATATCTAGCGCTGCTGAACGGAGAAGCGACTCCAGGGCATTTAAGCCTGGGACTAGCGGAAACCAGAAATCTAGCGCTGCTGAACGAGGCTCAACTAACGTCCCTAGAAATTCAAAGCTACGGTACAAGGTAAGGCGCTCGGCACAGAGGCTTCTGCAAAAGTGAGCTGCAACCACTGAGGAGCAGCGCACTGCGAAGCTAGAAGAATCCGCAAATTGGGCCAGGAAAACGCTCGGGGGCGATAACTCGGAGAGAGACCATGTGTCGAAAAGGCAGCGGTCTCAGGATGAGCTAGAGCCTGTCGATTCCAAGAGAGCCAAAATGCAAGCGGAGAAAGAAACTCCTCACAAGGACACTGGCAACCAACTGAACCGGCCAGCCCTGAAAAGATCTTAGAAATAATAAGGTTCAGCAACCCCAATCTTCCGACAAGAAATTGGATGATTGTGAGATAAGAGAATGCCAAGGGAGGCTCCAGATTATCCACCATGATAATCAATAAGGAGTCCTTGGCTCCTCTTGCCGCGACTAAGGGAGTAATCGACTTCGGTTTCGGGTCGATTACTCTCAGAGTCTACAAGAAATACGAGGCTGGAACACACCTGGAGGAACCTGGGGAGGTAGGCAGCTCGTCCATACAGGAAGCAGACACACCAGGAGGGGACACGGCCCAACCAATGGAGCTCTCCGAGGTGGCTGCACTTGGGGAGGAGATGGGAAGTCGCCTGTCCCTGGTGTCGGACGAGGAAGACTTGTCGGACTCGGGGGACGAGGAGGCTTCCTGCATCCGGGAAGAAAGTTCCGTGGGAGGAGATACGGGAGACACCGGCGACTCCAAGGGAACCGGCGAGCACTATCCTGCGGTAGCGGGGAGTAGTAAATAGGTAAGTAAGCGCACTTTGTGTTATGTTAAAGTTTACACAAATAAACCTGCACCATACGAAGGCAGCGTCAGCTGCCTTACTCCTCAGACTGACTGAATCAGGAGACGACGTGGTCTTTATCCAGGAACCTTCGATAAATAGTAATAGGATCTGTGGCCTTAGAATGAAGGGGTATAACCTGCTATACTCAAGAAATTCGGGGAAAATCAGATCCTGCATTCTTGGGAAGAATAATCTAAATATTTTTCTACTTTCTCAGTATAGTAATGGGGACACAACTGCCGTCAGCCTGGAGATTGGCGGCAGTCTAGTTTGGCTGGTTTCCGCCGGATAACCTGGGGGACCTGGTTCTCGAAGCAAAGAGGAAGAATATTGGGGTGCTCCTTGGGTGTGATGCCAATGCCCATCACACAATTTGGGGCAGCACTGATATCAACGAAAGAGGTGAGTTATTTTTTGATTACCTATTAAATACCAACCTTTGGGTGTGTAATATTGGGCAAGAACCCACTTTTATCACTAAAAACCGGCAGGAGGTTCTAGACGTAACCTTCGCCTCAGAAGGGTTGTACCCTATGGTCAAGAAATGGAGGGTGGCGGTGGAGCACTCCTTCTCTGACCATCAGAAAGCCTTCAGGAATCCTAGAAGGACAAACTGGAGCAAGTATGAGGAAACGCTTAAAGAGTTATTAACGCCGAAGGCCCCGGAGCCGCCAGCGACACGGGAGGAACTGAATTGCATAGTGGACACACTCACTAGAGCCTGCAATCAGTCCTTCAACGCTGCTTGCCCAATTGTTAAGCCCAGGGGCAAGCAAAAACCCGCATGGTGGACCAAGGAACTGGGGACCTTCCGGAAGGCGTGCAGAAGAGCCTTTAACAGAGCCAAAAGCACGAGGGAGGCTCACGATTGGGACTCCTATAAGGAGGACCTCAAAGTTTACAAGAAAGTATTGAGGAAGGCAAAAAGGAGCTCTTGGAGACACTTCTGTGATAGAATGGAAGAAGTCTCCGAGACCTCTCGTCTTAGGAAGATACTGTCTACTAATCCAACCTGTCCTAGTTATTTAATTAAACCGGATGGATCTTGGACTGCTTCTAGTGAGGAATCGTTGAAACTTCTCATCGAAACCCACTTTCCAGGAAGCTCAGACGACTCGACAGAGACTAGTACTCATCGGGAGGTACATTCACTGCGCATAGAGGATATCGTAACCAAAAAACGGATCCTATGGGCACTTGAAGGCTTTAAACCCTATAAATCTGCTGGTCCTGACCGAATTGGAGATTCAGAACAACTCGATGATTGTTCTCCCCTGGATGGAGGTAATCTTCAAAGGGTGTCTAAAACTGGTCTGTATTCCGCGAGGGTGGGCAGAGGTCAGAGTGATCTTTATCCCGAAAACCTTGGAAAGACTGATGGATATCTATATACGTGCAAAAATAAAGCCTAGTGACTGGGCTCAGTCTCAGCATGCTTACTGTAAAGGGAAATCTGTGGACACAGCTCTGCACGCCCTAGTAAGCACAATTGAGAAATCGATATTCTCGCAAGAGTTTTGTATGGTGGCGTTCCTTGATATTGAGGGCGCCTTCAACAATATTAAGACGGAGGCAATTCTGGAAGGATTGTCGTTCCTAGAAGTGGATTACCCTGTAAGTGAGCTAATCAGTCACATGCTGGGGGTGCAGGATGGTTAACTCGGAGCTGGGGGAATCCACTATCAGGAGGCGGGTGGCTAAGGGAATCCCGCAGGGAGGTGTCTGGTCTCCTCTTCTCTGGAACATAGCAATCAATGGACTGCCGCTGGAGCTGGAGAGAGAGAGGATCGGGGTGGTTGCTTATGCAGATGACGTAGCGTTAGCTGTCTCTGGGAAATATTTAAGCACGGTGAAGGAGGTAATCCAAAATGCCCTCCAAATCACTACGAGGTGGGCCATCAGATGTGGACTGGCAATTAGCTCGTCCAAAACTGAACTGGTACTATTTACTAGGAAATATAAAATCCCGGTAGTAGATCCACCTCTCCTAAATGGCAGGAGACTAGCTTTTACTGACAAGGCAAGATTTCTGGGAGTAATCTTGGACAGTAAGCTTAGTTGGAAGCCCAACATTCTGGAAAGGGTAAACAAGGCTAATATAGCAATTACTCGTGCAGGAATGCCATCGGAAAGAGATGGGGCCTGAAGCCGGAGCTGGTACACTGGATATTCACTGCCGTAGTAAGATCTGTACTTTTGTATGGGGTGAGTGTGTGGTGGCCAGCTCTTGATAAAGTAACGTACAAAAAGGGGATCGAGAAGGTGCAAAGAACGGCATGCATGCTGATAAGCGGGGCGCTGAGGACAACACCAACACGCGCCTTGGAGGTTATGTTTCACCTTCCCCCAGTCGATATTTATGGCAAGCAGATGGCGGCGATTACGGCCACCCGACTATCAGCCATATCTCAGTGGAAGTGTCTTCAGACAGGGCACTCGACGATAATTGGATCGCTAAGGAAGGAACTGGCGAATCTAGACTACGTTACACCAACTTTGTGTTTCGAGAAAAAGTTCCGAACTTCCTGCCCCTTAAGGGAATCCTGGAGGGGCGGGTTGGGTGCGGAAACAGGAACACTGAAGTTCTTCACGGATGGCTCCAACCTAAACGGTAAAGTAGGAGCTGGAGTCTTCTGTGATAGACTAGAAGTAAACATATCAGTTCGTCTCCCTTATCACTGCAGCGTGTACCAGGCAGAGGTTATAGCGATTGAGGAGGTCCTGAACTGGTTGAGGCATAATGTGGTATCCTCGATTGATATCGCAATTTATGTGGACAGTCAGGCGGCAATCAAGTCGCTGGACTCGGTTTCTCTGACGTCTAGGGTGGCGTTGAGTTGCCACTGGTCTCTGAATGAGATGAGTGAGCATTTCAACATCCAGATTGTCTGGGTCCCCGGTCACTCGGACGTTATGGGGAACTGCAGGGCGGACGAACTAGCGAGGCATGGTACAACTCTCCAACTGCTACCGGAAAGGGCAGAACTGGGAAGGCCCATAAATGCACTCAAGACGGTGCTCAAAAAGGAGGCAGTAGCCTCAGCTAATGAAAGGTGGACGAACACCCTCTCATGCAATGTAGCAAGGCAAGTCTGGCCTAAGCTGGACTGGAAACGCTCTAAGACATTGATCTCCCTTCGAAGACGTGAACTAAAAGCGATCGTGGGGGTACTCACTGGACACTGCCTACTTGGAGAACATGCGAGGAGGCTAGGTCTGGAAGCAAATGACTTTTGCAGAAGCTGTAGGGACGAGGAGGAGGAAGAGACGGTAGTCCACCTCCTATGCTCATGCCCGCCTCTAGCACACAAAAGACATGATCATTTGGGTAAATTCTCAATGGACTGCCTCTCGGATCTCGAAAACTGTAAGGTGCGAGACTTATCACGCTACATAAGTAGCTCAAAATGGTTCTCATAAAGGTAATAGGGAAGTAGATCCTGTGGTACCACAACGGACCGTCGCCGGTCTAAGTGTGCTGTAGCAGCCACTCAACCTAACCTAACCTAACCTACCTTAGAAATACACGATCTAAAATCGACGTTGACAGCTTCAAACTATTCTTCAGATATTTGTGTATAAAATAACGCGCGAATACGAAATATGTGTTGGTATAGGTTTTCTAAATGTGCATATAAACGTTCTTATAAGAAGAAAATATGAAAAAAATACATACAAATAGTATTTTTTATAATATTAAATGGTTGTATCATATATGATACAATATGCATGGTAGGGTTAATACTATTGAACTTCCCTGACGCATTTCTTCTCTATTTCTCTATTTTAATTGTTGTAAATGTAATATCAAGTAAAGTTGACAATTATGTAACTATGTAAATTCACACGATAGAAGAAATTATTGTTTATACAGAGCTAGAGTTAACTCGTTTATTCGCCGGTTGAGGTGTTTCCAAAAAACTAAAATAATTTCCTTTAGTCTGTAGAAAACAAATTCAATCTGTCTCGGAAAGATAATTCCTTAAAACTTTGAAGAAGGAAATTAATACGAGTTTGAAGAGACGCTGCTTAAATTTAGTTTTTAGTTATTGCTATCTTACCACGACAATTAGCATAATAGTTTTACATGTTTCGCTGATATTATCCATAACGATGGTACTAGCCAATAGCCGATAAGTATAGCCTGGTATAAACGCAATTCGTCTATATACATTCGACCTACACAAGGAAACAGTATGTCAAAAAATTTTTATTTTTGATCCAGCTATCCACTTAGAGTCAACCGCCATTCGGGACCGGGATGGAAACCTCTGTGTCAACTGTCAACATCGACGCGGTATTTGACGCATGGAGTGGACTGACCTGCTTGATGTTCATCATGCGTCACAGACTGTTGTTGAACCACCTCTAATGCAGACTGCGGAGTTTTGCACTGAGGAGCTATCCCATGAGGAATTCACTAAGGCCATGCAGAGATTGAAACGAAACCGCTCACTTGGGCTGAACTGCATTAATTCGCAGCTCTTGTAATTTGAAGGGGCTACTTTGTGGAACTGTCTTTTCGACCTTATTAGATTAGTATGGCGAACCGAATTAATGCCTGACGAATGGAAAGTGGCCGCGGTGTGCCTCATCTTTAATAAGGGAGACCGCTTGAAGTGTGAGAATTATCGCGCTATATTGTCCCATATTATATTGTATAGAGTCACCCCTCTAGTGGAGGGCCTGGTTGGTGACTATCAAGGAGGATTAAGTCAGAATCGATCAGTCATTGATCAGGTATTTTCTTCATTTATTCTATCTAAATATTATCGATCCCCGTACATCAGGAGTTCCTGGATTTCCGGCAGGCCTATGACTCGATCAATCGAGAGAGTTTATAGGTATGTAGAGTTCTAGGTATGCCAACAAAAATGGTACGATTGTGTAGAATGATATAGTTACACAGTCTCAATGCTGTGTTAAAGTTGAGAACAGGCTATCAAGAATTTTTGCGGTTAGCTCGGGTGTTCGGCAGGGAGATGCTCTGTCCTAGATACTCTTCAATCTCATGTTGGAGTACATCTTCCGTAAAACAGAAACACCTCAGCGCAACACCTTATATCGCTAGTCCAATCATGTGTGCTTGCATATGCAGATGACATATGCGTGATTGGACTGAATAGCAACAGAGTGAAGGAAATACTTGGTCCGCTTGTAGAGTTTTCAGCTTCTGTTGGACTCAATGAGTCCAAAACGAAATACCTGATCTCAGGTTATAGGGACAATGGCAAACCAGATTTTAGTAGTGGCCACTACACGTTTGAAGGAGTGAGGAGGTTCAAATATTTGGGCTCTCTTATCACTCACGATAACAGTGTGGGTGAGTATATTAAAGTGCGGCTGGTAGCTTGCAGCCGTGCTCTGTATCCTCTAAGCCCACTGCTAAAATCTAATCACCTATCAAGGCCGTGAAGCTGAAGCTCTAAAAATCGTTGATCAGGCCCGTTGTTATGTTTAGATGTGAAAGTTGGGCGCTGACAGATGAGTGCCAGAGATGGCTCCTTACATTTGAGAGAAAGCGTGATTTACGGCCCAAAATGCGAAATAGATGGCACATACCGAGCTCAATACAATTTCGAGATCAGAGATCTGATGAAGATCCCCGACTTTGTGCATGAAATAAAATATCAGCGAGTACTCTGGCTCGGTCACGTTCTGCTTGCTGATCCGTTACGAATTGTGCAGCGATCTTTAAAAGGAGAGCCACCATATGGTAGGCGCAGAGGTCGTTGCCGGCGACGATGGCTCCACGGTGTAGAGAATGATTTGGCTTCTCCAGGTTGTCTAGGACAGTATGAAGACCATGCCCAGGATCGAAACCATTGGAGCCAGATTGTTGACGCTGTAAGAGACCAGTAATGGCCTTTAAACACTGTATTATTATTATTAATCTGCACTTTGAATTTTTATGCAGAATTTGAATTTTTATGCATCCTTCTGTGTTCATTGTATTCGTTGGATTATTTGTGTCCATTAAAAAATTCCAGTTTGTCTGTCGTAGCAGCGATACAATCTGGTTTTAGCCTGTGTCTGCAAGGTTAACAAAGCGAGTTGTAAATATTTTATTAATTCTGTATGTTATTTATAATTTACACTAAAATAAGGAATTCCTTATAATCCCTTTGCATTAAACCGATTTGCGCAAACATGACTAGTATAGAAAATGTTAAACGTTTAAAAAACTAATCCTGGTTCTAATTCTAAGCAATTATTTGCTATTAATTCGTATTTCCAAAATCAAAACTACCTATTCAAAATTGCACATAATTGTTTTTATTTCAGCAAAATATAGGCATATAGGTTTAATGAATGCAATGGGCTTCAACCACTATTATTACTCGAGAAATTGAGTAAATAGTTAAAAAATATAGTACGGTTGTCCTGCGTATATAATAAACTAATTCATATGACTTTGCTGGCCCTTTGTTTGCGTATAAAACTATGTTCTACGCATACCGGTTTTCTGCATTTGACACATGCATGACGAGTGACCCGCTTTTTCTTGTTATGTTGGTAGCACATATAACATGCACTCATTCCCCCAACAGATTCACCTAAAACACACTCCATTGCGGTTCTTTTGGAAAACTTCCCTACAACCCTTCGATTTTGTGATCTCGTTCTTATTTGGGGCAAGCACAACTGTTTCCCTAATTGTAAGAATGTACGCCTTTGGCTTCTTTTGACTACTTCCTTTCCTTGGGGATTGTTTTTGTAATAAATGATATACGCTGTCAAGGAAGCAGTGTCAAGTAAATTATAGAATAAAGCTAGCGGCCACCGATTAGTTCCACGTTTAGTTGTGTATTGACTTAACATTTTGTCCATCGAATCTACACCCCCTTCGTCTGATTATAATATTGTATAATTTCTGGTTTGTCCTTTGGACCGGATACAGTTCAAGAGATGTAGAGTAGATAATAAAGTCACGGCCTTATCTTTTTTCGGGACGTATGAACACAATATCGTTTTGGGTCCGAATCCAAACTCAGTGGAAAGAACTTCTCTAGTTTTGGAAGCCTTGAATTCATTCGGAATGTAGCGTTTGTCTTGTTTTAGTGTCCCATCAATTGACAACTTCCAATTTATTAATTCCTGGGCCAATAGTAAGCTGATGAAAAAATTGTCCACAGTCACATTTCGGCCAGTATTTTGATAAGGAACAACAAGCTCTTTCACAATTTGCTCGCCTTGGTTTACATCTCTGATGTTACCTATTTTTCCTGTGTAAATTTGACCATTTACTGGATACGAGGTCGCCGAATTACAATGCCACTTACAATGAAAGCGGAAGAGCATTATTTTTCCAAAGCTCACTGATAGGTTCGTAGTTCGACCGATGACACCCCATTATTAACAATAAATTCCTAAATAAGCCGAAAATTCCTCCTCTTTCAGGGGTTTCCACATTAGTTGATTTTTATTCGTATTTTGGCTATTTCAGTCGCTGTACTCTTTTTCGGCTCTTTTATTAGTGTACCTGCAAATTATATCTTGAGTGCTACTACACATTATACAATAAAACGTGTTCCTTTCTGACATATTTTTCGTAACCGGATTAGGTCCCACAAACGAAGTATCGCGAAAAATATTATGCGCCCACTGACGTTGCAAGATCGGCGGATTTTTATACCAAACTGTTCCATCTTTACTAGTGAACGTTTCGCTAGTTCCTGGAGTGGTATCATATTCATCATTTTCTTCATTCTCATCTTGTGCACATTCCTCGTCATCCGTTTCAAAATCAGTATCTGGAATCTCTATCATTTCTATACTCCATTATCCAACTCAGCATCACAACCAGCAGTTGTATTTGCATTTAGCGGGAAATAGTCTTCATCGGAGTTATAATCTGCATCAACTTGTGCAAATTTTCCTCGCTATCGGAGTCAACTTCTTCAAGCAATCTTTCATAATAATTTTCTCTCTCCTTATAAGATAATCTAAAACAATTAATAACACATTTTGAAAAAAAAATTGATTATATTATTTTCAAAAATTTTGAAATATTTATAATTTAAAATGTTTATTACGTTTATATTAATATTCAAAATATTTACCTGCATACTGCTACTCTGGAAAGAAATTTAAAATCATTTTCCTTATTTGCCATTTTATAGCAATTATTGTTAAAAACTAATGCAACAACACAAACGAGACACTCAATTTATATAGAAACACTAACCAAGTTTAAAATATTTGCTTATTCTACTAAGCTCAACAAAAAGAAAATTACCGTTAAGTTACACTCATTGTCCAAATTTTGCTTACACTTTTACATAAATATTAGACGACAAGTAATAATACCCACAAAACCAAGGGTAAAATCCCAAAAAAACATGTTATATGGAAACATTTACATGATATATATAAAAATGTACCGGGGTAGATACTGTTCATTTACATTTAAGTAAAATGAAATTTCCGTTCAAGCGATGTTAAACCGATGGTTTTTGAATTATGTAAAATAAAAGTCACTATGCCAAACATTAATACAAATTTAATTTCATTCAATTATCGTCACTAAACGTTTGGCATAACTATTCAGTAGTTGATATTTTATTTATAAATTAAAAAATCTTTGCTTAAAATTAATTAACTAACTGCGGATAATATTTTGTAAACCACAATTCGACATCTTTATAGTAATTATCGATCCAAAATTTTAAATATTCAATGTTAAAATTAATTTTCTCTAGCGTAGCCCGACTCAAATCAACTTCCATGTCGTCCATGGATTCCGTTTGATTTGTCAATAACACTTTTACTTTATCAAAATCATTTTTCGAATACACATTGTCTGATAATATGGAATAGGTTTTCACAAGTTGTCGTTGTTTACCTTTGAAATTCTCTTTCTTTTTTAATTTTAAATATTTCTTATTGAATTCATTTATGTAGTTCCGGTTTAGTTTCTTGTCGTTATCAACGCGACGTAATTTTTGATTACTGTTGGCGGCACGAATTAGTAGAATGTAATAGTTCTGAAAGTATAAAATTTAATAGATTCACATTTCACGAAAAGCCAGTCAAAATGTACACAAAGAGTACTTACGTTTAATGTTAGCTTCATTTTAGTAGCACTTAGCATATTATTTAGAAATTCGAAATTCGGGAATACACCCGACCACACAACAAAATGATTCTCTTGTCTCAAATACGTGGTCAAATTTAGGGCAATCTCATATGACACCTCTCCAGCCCGGGCTAAATTCATTGAATCGTGTATTAATTGTATTCGATTAATGTAATGGACTTTATTGAAATTTGTTCCATTCAAATACGTTATAATCCGCTGCCAATTTGTTATATCATAATTAACGCGACAATAGACCGTTTGTTGATTATTTAATATTGTCCAACCCGATGTATCATTTAGTTTTATAACAATTGTATCATCTTGGCCATGGATCCAGTCAACCGGCTTGAAATTATCAAATGCTAAATAATTTTCGGTTGACATGGTTAACGGTATCCACCATTTCTCGTTGAAAGTTTCTTTTTTCGTTGAAATTATGAATCGTTTCTGAAAGTAAATGTTTAAGTATGCTTAATTCAGCTGTGGTTATACGAATAAAACAAATACCTGGGTTATTGCAGCCACGCCGCTCTCATAATCAATGTCCATTGTAATTAAAGGTACTCCGGGTTGATTTGTCCAAGAACCTAGTACAGTTTTGGCCGATACAGTTGGCGGTAGATATTTGGAATTTTCAAAAAATTCAAATAAATTTTTTGGGACTACAGTACTGTATGCGTTTAATCTTAAATATTTGGATATCCTAGATTCAAAATTATCAAATACAGACGCCATTTGCCGTATAATTGCTGATCCTTTTGTGTATGAAAATTCATCAAATTTATTGAAGAACTCTGATTTTAGTTCAACAAAATCATTTAAACCTTTCGAATACAGCGAGATCGAATCATGTACCATTACACGTTGGATATCTAGTACTATATGTTTATCCATGATATTACGCTTTGGTTCTAAGGCATGAGCACACGCATGGCCATAATATGTTGCGAATCCTTCATTTAGCCAAGTGTATGACCACCATCTTAGTGTCACCAAATTTCCAAACCACTGATGTGATAATTCATGGCACACTAAATTCAAAATCCGTTCTTGTGTATAATCGGTTGTTCGATTTGGATTATACAGTACCGAATTTCCGTACACAACTAATCCCCAATTTTCCATTCCGCCACTAAATGTCGGCACAACAATTTGATCTAATTTATTTAAAGCGTACTTAGACGATAAACGTTCTTCTAAATATTTTATCGCTTTCAGTGTAACATTCTGCGCATATATCGTATGATTTATATGTTTTGGTTCAACATAAAGTCGAAAAGTTTTGCTATCGATATTTGATTCGACATAATCGTAATCGGTCACAGCCACCGCTAGCAAATATGTTGACATAATTAACGTACGTTTAAATGATGTCATGGTTTTATTACCAAATTTAAGCACATTTGACACATCCGAGTTGGAAATGGCGTGGCGATCTTTCGGATGAATAATTCGAAGCTGAAATGTTGCCTTAAATTCGGGTTCATCAAAACACGGAAACATTTCACGTGCATTGGCTGGTTCAAATTGTGTGGTCGCAATCCATCGTTGTTCATCCGACACCGTTTTATATTCTGTGCGGTATAATCCGGTTGGTTTCGTATTTAGGACACCTTCAAACCGTAGATACAACTGATATATGCCATCAACGACAATATTATTAAAATTTAATATTAAAAAATCATTATTTAGATTGTTGGTAATATTAAAAAAATACACGCGATTATATTTTTTATCCAGCAGGTACGAGTATTCCTTCAATATGCGTAGACTATTCGCGTGCAGGATTATTTTTTGCGTTGACTCCAACTGTATTAAATCAATTGTTACATTACCATTGTATGTAAACTCAGGTTCTAGTTTAACTTCTAAATGTAAATCATAATGATACGGTATTGTTGAATTTGGTAAGCGATTTGCATAATCTGCACTATCAATACCATTCGAAAAACGTTTGGTAATTTTATAACTATCACTTATATTTAATCTTATCACTAATATAATAAATAATTCGACACTTAGTTTCAATTTCATTTTAAAATATTTAAAAATAATTAAGTGTTTTGTTTTAATATTGTCACAACACTAAATTTTATTTATATTTTATTAACAACAACCGATTTCGATCTAAGACATTATTATAACTGAATTAATATATTTATTATAAACAATATTTATATTTTATATAAGAAAGTTTTTAAGAAGTGAAAAGACATTTTTTTTTATTTTTATTTTTGTTGTAAACGTGCGCTTAACGTTGTAAAAGTGGAACGTAAATGTTAACCATTTACATTAGTACTTTTTCTTCTGCTATTCGTAATAAATTTTTTTTAACTAAAATCTATATATACTCGTACACTAAACATAAATTGTTCGTTCATTAGAGGCAAATTTGGAAACAGAAACACGCAGTTGAATGTCCTTTCATTTTAGTACCTACCACAAGTTTAAAAGTAATTTATTGGGAATATAGTTATCATGCTTGAAAAATAGCATGCAAATTAAATTCATTATTTATTTTGCTCTGGGTAGCACCCTTTGTGTTATAATTTCCGCATGGTAACTATCTAATCGCTAATATTCTGTAAAACTTGTTCGAAAATATCACAAACAGGATTATTATCTGTTATTCTGAAAAAAATAACGTCTAAATAAATACATGGAACATATTATGTCCGTGTTGTGTTCTATTACAAATTAAAATAAAAAAGATTAATTCGCGTAAATGTCAAGTTTGTAAAAAACACTGTTAAAAATGATTTTGTTTCAGATTTTCCGTAAAAAATGAATGAATCGAATGTATCGAACTATACTTTTGTCAGTTATTTATTTAAATTAAAGATACATACTTAACACTACATATATTGTAGTAAAGTTCAACAAAAATAGTATACAACTCCGCCATATTATTCGTTCTTTGTTCTTGAAATGTCAAAATTACAGCAACTAATTAGCCCTGTGCTTTGATTTGCTACCACATATTATATATTATATCATATACGCCATAACTCAATTTTCATATGGAATAATTTCGACTCATTTATTTAGCCTCGATTTGAAAAAAAGGGTAGAATATAGTGATTATACTCAAAAGTCAATGCCACTATTTATCTTAAAAATCGTTGAGAAAACATGACAGTGTACAATGCGTAGCTGTCAATCTCAAATGTCACTTGAGATGAAATAATAAATAATAAATAATTTAATTAATATTAATTGTGTGTACACACTTACTTGTTGATATCACAATAAAAGTAACTCTAAATAAACAGTCAATATTTTGACAATTGTTTGTATTAGGAAAAACTTGACAGAATTGCTGCACTGTTAAAATATTATTTTTATAATTTCAGTACCTTTTAAAAGTTAAGGACTTTTCTCAGTTCAAAAATAAGGGTAGAAGCAAAATTGTTTCTGTCCACGTAATGTCGTATATATTTATTATTAATATATAGTTCTACCATCAAATTTTCGATAATCGATAGACATTTGTGTCTCTTTCTTCACGAACAAAATTGTTTTCTATTTCGTAATCAATTCCGCAATTTCTATTGTGATCATAGCCTACTTTCTATTGCTATAAATTCATTCGATAAAATATCACCAATGTTTTTATTTTCAATGGCAAGTGAAAAGAGGAAAAACAGATAGTTTGCACATTTATTCTAACAAGCTGAGATCGCAATAGAAAATACGTAATTAAAAAAACGCAATGGGGCACAGTTTTGCTCGTGAAAAAAGACACAAACGTCTATCGAATACCGAAAATGTGACGGTAGAACATCCCAGCACAGGGCGGTATTTTGAAAAATCATCACCATTTTCGATATTCGATAGACATACATATATGTATCTCTTTTATCAAGAATAAATTCGTACACTATTTCGTATTCAATTCACCAATTTCTATTTTACCCACAGCCTGCTAGATTCTATTTCTATAAATTCACTCGATAAAATATCATCAAATTTTTTGATTGTCGTTAGCTAACGAAATTAGGAAAAAGAGATAGTGTGCAAATTTATTCTAACATGGTGAGATCGCAATACAAAACGCGTAATTGAATAAATTTTGCATCTGCATTTTGTATGGAAGATTCAAACACGAATCATAAAACATATATAGCAATAAATTAAAATCATTTAATTCTCTTTCTATTTCATAAATTATCAGCAAATGCAGCAACTTGCGTAGTACCGCATAGTGATTGCAAAGAAGTAAAGTAATTTCCCTTAGTCTGTAAGAATTAAAATAATTTCTCTTAGTCTCTCAAAAACAGATTCAATCTGTGTCGGAAAAATAATCCATTAGAACTTTGAAGAAAATAATCATTACAAGTTTGAGGAGAAGCCGCTTAAATTTTGTTTTTAGTTATTGCTATCTTAGCACATCAATTGGCGTAATAGTTTTGCATGCTTCATTGTATTATCCATACCGATGTTACTAGCCAGTAGCCGCTAAATGTAGCCTGGTATAAACGCAATTTAACTATACCATCGATCTACACAATTTTGATTCAGCTATTCATTCAGCTGTTCACTACTAAAACACACAGAAGTACTACAAAAAATGAAATGTCATTCAATTAAAATTTCACTCTAAAATTATTATTAAAACTCGTAAGTCAAATATTTAATCCAGAATTTCCAAAACTCGAATACGAACTCTTACATTATATGGCAATATTAATAAGTAATACCAAAACGTAAATAGTTTTAGGTTATACATTACGATTAATATAGTTGGAACTAAAATTTGATATAAAGAAATGGTTGTTGTTGGTATTATCGTTTTATATACTATCTTCCTTGTTACAAGATTGTGTGGTGTGGCGAGTCTGCTCGAATATTGTATTAAGACAATTCCCCGAAAACGGCAATTCACGGAAATCGACAATTCACCGAAAACGAATATTTACCGAAAACGACAATTATAATGATAACCGATTATAATGAATTCGAATTATTTGATGGAAACCATCTGGAACTGAACTACGTCAATGTTTGACAGCTTATCATGAAACTTAACAAGTTGAATGGGATATGGCCATCTGGAATGGAACTGTCCAATCATTGACCGATTACCATGAAACTTGACAAGTTGAGTGGAAATGGAATTATAACATTTTTGGATAAAGCTCTGAACTAGGCTAATCTTTGACGGATTATCATGAAACTTGTCATGTTGAATGAAATTCGCCATTTTCTATTCTTAACATTTATCCATATACCTATAATTATTTAATCGTACATTAAATTTTAAAAATTGTCTGATTTTCATTATTTTTATTATATTTTAAAATTTTCGAAAAATTCACATTTTGAAAGCGGCCCTAATTAAAACATAAACTAGAATTAAGAGTAAAACTAAGACTTAGTTAAATAAAACGGCGAATAAGTCTTGTGGACTTTTGCGTTTAACATAGAATAAACCATATTAAAATTTAATTAAACTGTCAACAAACATATCTCACACGGCTGCCGTTCGGTTGTACAATTTCATTTTCACAAAGATTTAATTCATAAACATTTCTCTAGGTAGTAACCAGCAGTAATGTTTGTATAGAGTAAAAGGGTAATTCAATTATGGGTGGATACACAAGCAATCGTTTTTTATAAGTGTTTTAACCGTCTAGAACAAATACTAGCAAAATCCAGTTTCAGTGGAACATACAGGGTTTCATCATAATATAATAATTTTTTTACAAATTATTATTTACATTCATATTTATATTAAACCACACACAAGTACTATTTTAAGCTAACATTCATATAAACCAAAAATAGCCTAGTTCTGTTCCAATTAAGGACTGTTCTAGTTCTCTTCAAGTTGATCATAATCCAAAGTTTTATATAAAAATTATTTTACAAACTCATTTAAATTCAACTTGATAAGTTTCATGATAATTGGTCAAGGATTGGACTAGCTCTGTTCCAGGTGGGCATATTCCAGAATTTTACCCAAAAATCATTTTACAATCACATTTTCCATTCCACTTGTTAAGTTCCACGATGATCGGTCATGGGTTGACCCAGTTAGATATTCCTGAATTTTATCAATGAATCATTTTCCAATCCCATTTACATACATTCAACTTGTCAAGTTTCTTGATAATCGGTGAAGGATTAGCCTAGTTACGTTTCGGTTGTCTATATTTCAGAATTTTATCCAAAAATCATTTAACAATCCCATTTCCATTCAACTTGTCAAGTTTCATGATTTTCGGTCAAGGATTGGCCTAGTTCCGTTCCAAATGGTTGTATTCCAGAACTTTATTCAAAAATCTTAGATGGGGTTTCTGTATATCGTTCACACAAACCTTACCAAAAATTGCCACGGCGCTGCCCGATCAAATTGGGGTCCCAATTTGTTGGGTTATTTGTATCAATTGTGAACTGTTAGCGACATTTTTGGTACCGAATTATAATTTAATAAACTAAACTTGTATGTCCACCAATGACAAGGATTTGTGAGATATCGTTTCATTTGGTAAAAAAAATGAATTTCCGTTTTAATCTATTTAGCACTACTATATTGTACAAATTAACAAAAAAGTGCTAACAAAATATATAAATAAATTAATTAAATCTACTTACTTTCATTGATCAAGAGAAGACCATTATCATCAATTCTTTAATATTGTTTACATTAAATGAAATAGAAAACAACGGCGCTATATCAATTGTGAGTAAGACAAAGATTTTATCCAAAGGTAAAAAAAAAAATTGTTCAAATGCTAATCAAAGAACAAAATGCACAAATTAATATACATAATAAGAAGAAAGCAAAGAGAATAACATCTCATCACACGATAAAAAATATATACAAACGTATACAGTTGTGATAAACAAATTAACATTTTAACCATTTTAACATTTCAGATCGTTTATTAATTAGTAGATTCATAAAACACATACACCTACACCAGAAAAAAATCGAAAAGTAGTTTTTTTAAAGAAAGGTAAAATCTCTTTTGTTACAAATTGAAAGTGAGGCATTGACCTTTAACTATAAATACAAATTAAATCAGGTATGATGAATAAAAACAAAACGAAAAGGAAGTATGTACATATACTCGTACAACGTATGCCGATAATCATTTCTTATTAAATTCTGTTGTGTGACACAATTTTATTTCTTCTCTTTAGTTTACGCACACTTATTGTTTGTAATGATTATCATAAATTACATATTGCTTTTTAAATGAAATCGATATTATTGTTTATGTTGTTTTGTGCTACTTATAGCAACGGCCAGTAGTAATCGGTAGTCAGATATCATATGAAGTACATATATACACATAATACAAATACAAGATGTTTAAATACTGAACGACAATTTATGTGTCAGTTTTTTATTTTGTAAATGAAGTGAAAGACGACGACTATCATCATCAAATATATTTTATTACCATTTAAAACTCTAAACAGCGAATTTCATTTTCATTTTTTTTTTGTTAAATTATTTTTTCCGATCACGTTTATCAGCGACAATAAAATGTAATTTATAAGACATTTTGTTGTTTTATTGACCTGTATTTAATGACCTCACTGGCACACTTCTTGCCTGTGGTGAGCATAATCTGATGAATTTATTTATTTTTATATAGAGCCATCGGGGAATAATTTTGGAATTTCCGGTATAACTTATGTTTATAGATTACATTAAGTAACAATTTGAATGTCATGAATATTTGAAGAGCTTCATATATGCTAGAATATTTAATAGCAGCTAAACAATGTAATCTAGGATCCACAAACTTAACCTTTATATGTGACCAACAATTACCTTTTAATGATTATAACAAAATGTAGTTTGTGTGTGTGTTCTAATCAATAACATATTTTCTGGATATTGGTAATGTTTATTATAGCTTCCGGTCAGTTTATCGTAAAGTTTCCCGCATTACAATTTAATGGAATTTACGTAAACAATTGACATATCGTAAAACAATAGTCGTTAGAGTGAGCCATTAAATAACATATCAAATAAAATATACAGTTTGTTGGTACCTTCATTTAATTATTAAATGACAATCCACTCGTCCGTAATGACAGTTCATAAGGGTTTCGATTTACATTTGCTGTATGGAATTTTAAAAACTAGGTTGTGGTCTCTAAAATTGGAATAAATTAAAGTTGTATGTTCCTTTCAAATTTAGGAAATTTCACCCTCAATTTTCAACAGGTTTGTAAACCAATTTATAACCAAAGAGGTTTTTTGTTCTTGTTAATTTAGCTCCGTCCAATTATATGTTAAACCCAATATCCGCCAGATAAATTTAAAAAAAAACAAAAAATGTAATCCAATGGCATCAAATCACAGGAACGCGGCGGCCAATTAATGTTGGTTTTTCGCGATATAACGCGGTATTAAATTTTGTGACTTAAGGCGTCGACTTGTTTAAACCTTGTTTTATATTTGAAATTTACGGTTATCATGCCATGGTAGCGTTCACCCTTGACAAAAATCCAGCCCAAAAACGAAACAGTGACTCTGTATATATCGTGATTTTTCAATAATCTCCTTTTCAATAACCCAAATAAGGCAGTTTTGTTTATTAATAACGTGAAAATTGGCCTCATCACTAAAGATAATTATCTAATTGGTGAATATACGGCGCTGTACGTGGTCTCTAGGTTTTAGTATATTTGTGTGTAGTTGGATTGTATAGGGGTGGAATTTCAAGTCTTTGTTCAAAATGTTGTGTACTGTTGAGCGTGAATTATGGCTTCGGGAATTATCTATGGTGTCTAACATTGCGAACACGTATACGGGCATTCTTTCGTTTCGTTTCGACCCAGTTCTTTCGAATTTATTCACAAGACCTCGAAATGCTTTTTCACTGCTTCTTGTCATGAGAACTAATTCAGCGTCCACATACATACATACCATTTGATTTAAGGCTTCGGTTTGTAATTTATTTATTAGATTATTCTCCAGTGTTGAATCTGCCAAACACAACTTAGTAATCTAGTAAGTCACTGTCAGTATATAGTACATAAATTACTGTTGTCATTGGGAGAATGAACTGCCCGATCAGCCAAACTTTTCAACACGATAACATATTTGTGTAATAATATGGTTGAACCCAAACATTAAATTTCAAATACAAAACTTAACCTTTCATCAAACTTACATGCACCGAAGAAACAAATTTATCGATAATTATAAGTACATTGAATATTGATATAAAATAGCATTCAATCCACTCGAGTATCTTATAGCCTTAAATATGTGTCAGTTAGAGCGAAGGTTTTCATTGTGGACATTGAACTGAGCAACAGCAATCGATTCAGCTACAATTTTGTTTAATATATTTTTAATTAATTTTGATTTCAATTATTTTTGAATTAGGTTGGGGTTAATAAAACGATTTACTAAATACTATATTATACCCAATAACCTTTAATTTGAAATGCTTGCACATTATTTAACTTTATTTTACAATTCGTTTTGGAACAATCACATATACATAGTTACTATTTACGACAACATTTTCTTAATACAAATACTAGTGCTACTATGACTAGCAATCCTATAACACCTATGACTACATAATGAATGGGAAAATCGTCATCCGCTTCCTCATCAACAGTTATAGGTTTAGTGTTTTCTCCGCTCTCACTATCATCATCGTCCTCATCTTCGCTCTCGACTTCTGCTTTATATTGAATACGTTCTATAATATTGCCTATGTTTCTATCACCCCATTGTAGATTCGCTTCAATTGAACTTTGTGCAATCTCTAGTGCATCATGTTCGGCTTCACTTAATTGGGCTGTAATTTTATTTATGAGATCGTCAAATAATGTTTTCGATTTTGCTGACACAATATTGTTTGAAATTTGTGTGAATAATTGTGGTTTATTAAATTCCATAAATTTTTCATAATTATTACGAATAAAATTTAATATTTGTTCAATATTATCATCATCGCCGAAGAGCATTGCTTCTACAATACGTTGACGTTCCACAACGGTTAGTTTAAAAACATTCGTATCCGCTACTAAAGGTAATACGCTAAAACAGAGTCAATTATAATTTGTATATACAACATTTTTTTTAAACAATAACTTACGTAGCCACGAGCTCGTCGTCGATATACGCTAGACCAGTAACAACTTCATTAATTTCATCAAAATTGTCATATCGCGTTTGTTGAGTTGCCAACAATGTTCCCATGTGCTCGATCAAATACGATGGATTTGCTCGTGCCAACCCATAGAAATATCCTTGTCGAATATCAGCGTCAATGCTCTAAAAATTATAGTTCGTTAAAATATTTTGAGTATTTTTATGAGTAATTCCTGTTCAACCTTGGTTACAAACGCTGAGATCTTCGTTTTAACATAATCCACACATTCTTTCAGTCCCACTTTACATGCAAAATTAAATATTTGCATTCGTGTTAATCTTAATGTAGTATCACTCGGTTGTGTTGCGTAATATTTAAGGAATAATGGCCGACTTACATTATGAATAAATTCCTGGAAGAACACAATTCTTTAAAGAAAATATTTGTAGATTATAAGTGTCTCCCTACCACAATTAGTTCATTATTGTCGTGTCCCCTGCATAATTTATACAAAGAATCTAAATTATTTAAAGCCGCTTTAATCGGTATAAGATCTACTTCATTTTTAATGTAACTAATTAAATCAATTGACACATTGTATGTCAAATAATTATGTTTTGCCAAATTGAAAGCATCATCAATTAGTTGGGCTCGATTTATAGCTTTAATTTGTTCAACATATCCTGTTTTTCCCGTATTACTCAATTCGCTAATTAATAAGTTCCAATTCTTTATATCGTAATTCACCCGATAATAACCATTCGAATCAACATTAAATAGAACCCAATCGTGTGCAGTATTTTCAGTAACAATTTCTAAACTCTTTGATGTTTGAATTATCAGAGATTCGGTGGAATTTGTACCATTGGAAATATATGTGGTGGGGATCATAAAGTTACTTTCCTTTACGGATCCATCAGCTAGAAAACGATGTTGAGAAATTTCAAATGTGCCATTGTTAAATTCACTTAATACATTTAAGATAGGATATCCCGGATTTTCAGTCCAACTACTGATGAATTGCGTAATGTTTACAGAATTTATTAGATCGGCTTTATTGTGCAAAATTTGTTCAAAACTACGGTATAACTCGTATGGTGAAGCAGCGGCATATGAACTGAAATAATGCGATATGTAAAATATTTTAAATTAATTTAAATCATTAAGTTTAAACTTACTTTAAATCAACATAATTCCGAATAATTTCTTGAAAAACGCTTGGTGTCACAAACGTTTCTATCATACGAATTACTGATCCAGATTTTTTGTATGCTATAAAATCATAAATCGTTGACATCTGCTCAGTATTTTCCACAATATTATTCATCGGCTTAATATCGATAGCAACATCTTGTCGCATAGCTTCTTGCACTGTATCGATCAAAAACATATCCATACTTCGCATCTCCGGATAAATTAAATGCACAATATAATCTGCCATAAATGTTGCGAAACCTTCGTTCAACCATGTATGTGACCACCATGAACATGTTACTTCATTACCGAACCATTGATGCGCTAATTCATGTGTAATAATTTGTAGAACTTGGTAATATTGGTTAATGCTATAATTGTTCGAATCATAGTATAGTTTTGAGCTGCGGTACGTGATTAGGCCCCAATTTTCCATGGCACCGTACAAAAAATCGTCAAATAAAATGAAATCCATTTTAGTGGTTTGATAATTCCGGTCTAAATATTCTTCAAATTTTGCTAAAGAGGTAGCACCAAAGTCTACAGCCAAACTAACTAAACTAGTCTTAAATGGTTGGACATATACACTAACGATTGAATCGTTTTTAGCTACTGCAACAAAATCTGTAATCACAAACGCTAAGAGATACGAAGACATAGTGGGCGTTCTTGCAAATTCAGTCCTCATCAATGTTGCATCTTCACTGCAAATAAAATATATTATAACACAGGGGAGAAATAGTATATACAATTATACATAATATAGCATTTAACACTTACAATGTTTCAACTTTGGAATGTATCTTTGTGTTGGATAGCACATGATACTTATTTGAATGCCGTATTACCAATTCAAATGTGCTTTTATAACTCGGTTCATCATAACATGGGAACACTTTACGGGCAAAATTTGGCGCAAAGAATGTTGCTGCTACGACTCTGTAACGGTAAAAAAATAGTTTACAATTTAACTGTTGGTTTAATTTTGATAAGGTTTTAATATTTCGGTAGTTTATCTCCAAGAAAAATTGTCTTGCATCTGTGCTAGATAATTTTCAACTGTTTTATGATGTGAGCAGTTGTTAAGGTCGACTGAATTGTGATATCGTTTTTTTTATACATTTCATTTACTATAATTTATAAAAAACAAAATTGTTCGATACCAAATTTTGGTTAACCTTTTTAACCACTTAAATAACCGGAATACCGTGTCTCCACTATAGCAACAAATTGATAACCCATATTATCTAGAAAAATGGTTCTTTATAGAAAAGTCGAACAGAAGTAGTAATTAGATATTCCCCTCCGCATACCAGAAGATATTGATCCGGCAACGGATAGTATAGCACATAATTATAATGAAAATTACGGCAAAAGCCGCATTTCGGAAACCGAATAGATAGACGTACCCAAACAAAACTCCAGGGCACGATTACTGGAAAAATGACCAGAGAGTTATTTGACAATTAAATTGGCAAACAAATTGGGGAAAGCCCAAACAAAAATTGCATTGTTCTGGCCAAAATGGTTGAAACATGATATTACAGTAATTAAAACTAATATTATCTAAAGAAAACATTAAACCCCACCACCAACTTGAATCTCGAGACCATCATGTTACTGTAGAGCAGATGTACAGTGTTATCACAGTCAAACTAATCTTAGAACAAAAGAAATACTGTTAGATTTTCATGGCCAAGATTTCCAAGCTTTTCATAGACTTGCGCTTTATAATGCCGATCTATCGATTAAGCAATCTCATCACTCTGTGCAAACGAGTCAGCTATTATATATTCACACACAAGCATCATCAAGAGAACTCCAAGAGAATTGATCGCATACTTATACAAAAGTAAGAATTTTCAAAGAACGTGACAGATAAAAGTCGATCCTAATTCTTATATGGACTTATGTAATTCAGCTGTAGGTAGGCTTGCCACCTTTTGAAAAATCCAGAGGAGGACCGTACAGTTAATATTTTTCATTCGTGATTAAGAAAATCTAAATGAAAGAATTAATTTAATCGTGGAGCTTTTCAGCACTAAAATGCATTTCTTATTAAATCTTTCTCATAATTAATCACCCCTAAAATACTTACATTGTTTAATGATAATAACCTATGTGAAATAAACAAATGATTTCACAGTGTAAATACGGTACCGTCGAAAAAAATCAAATCAATCAGTTTTGTCGAATACTGTTGCGATCGTGGCGACATCTCTATTTGAGTAGAATATATTTTGGAATATTCTAGAAGGTTAGAGTATGTGATATAAATACGAGATGAAATAATAGATTTTCAACTGCGATAGAGTTAGTAGGAAATAAAAAATGAAAGAGTTATATTAGGGTTATATAAAAAGTCTCCACGGTTTTTTGGTGCATTTTTGAACAAAAATTTCTTTATTGAAAATAAATTTTTCTTTTACCATTTTTCGAGTAGCTTCATAATTCTATCGGTGTAGAACATTTGTGGTTTATTGTCGAAAATCTTGCTTTACCAGTTGCAAAATTAGAGACTTTTTATATGACCATATATTTTAACCGTGAAAGTGTTAGTAGCAATAAAAAGGACAAAGTAGAAATTAATTGTTAGTAAAGTGTAATACACTTTTATTAAAGTGTAATAAAGTAATTATTGTAAGTTAAAGTGAACAAGAAAGTTGTTGTGCTGTCGTTATTTGATCAGCATATGGTCACTGAAGGCTGGCTTTCGTGGCATTTCGTTTCGATTTTTAACTTTCTCGGATATAGAAATGATTAAAAATGAATAAAAATATGTAATCGTACCAAAAAGGTATGGTGAGTTAAATGTATTCTAAAAGTTAATCAATAAATATTTTATTAATAAAATAGCGGAAGGACGCCATTTTATGTATTTATAATCAAACTTGATCGACAAACTCCTTAATGTGTACGGTTGTTAAAAGCTTTAAATTACGTAAAGTAAGGTTCTATAAAAAAAATTATTTTTGTTGGATATAACTGGTACAGAAGCTCGATACAAGGTCAAATTTTCAAACAAATTTCTCTGACAAGTAGTCTTATGTAAGTTCACAATTCTTCAAAAAACAAAGTATGCAGTTCCTTAACGTATATTGTGAATATAAGCTTTTTCACGATTATTACCAATCGACTCTATATTAATCCTATAATTAATTTTATTTGCTTATTTTAATTTCTTGCCTATATAATTTATTTGAATCAAAAACAATAACTTACCTAACACAAACGAAAAATTATTTAATCAAAAGTGGTAAAGAGTGTTGGTAAGTGAGGTTAAGAAAGCCATCAAAATAATTATGGATAGTGTACCTGTTTTTGGCCCGAATAAAGGACTGGTATGATGGATGCCTATTCCAAAATGGGTTGAGTGATGCAGAATTAACTCTAATGAATCCAATTCATTGTATATCTAAATCAGGTACCGGAATTGGAAGAATTAACCAGACCGAAGTTAATCTGATGAGTGTCATCCGAGTTATTCCCCCAGCTCCACTGCCTTAAGAGAAATACCGTATTACAAGATATCAGTCCAAGGCAGCCTGTCAATTAAATTTAGCAGAATCAACATCGGCGATATCTTATACATCATTACCAAGAACAGAATTAAACATCGGAGTTACCAATACATGAAATGCAAATTATACATACACGACGGAATTGGGGGTGCCTTCAAACGAAATGCCACGAAAGCCAGCCTTCAGCGACCATACGCAGAACAAATAACGATCATACAAAAAATGAATCAAACATTACTTTTAGATTTTGTACAAATCAAAAGTACAGAAGGGTGGCACGATCACTAGCAAAAAAATTTGATTCAGTAAAAGCCATCAGAGAAACTCACGAGTATCAGTGCTTTGTTCCCAATGGTAACAACCACATCACAGCGCGTCGATTTTCCAATTCTGATAATTTTTATAATTTTAAATTAAAATAATTTGTAAATAAATTAACTTAATTGAATAAAACTGTAAAAGTAAGAACCAAAACATGAATTTCGTAGTTTAGAATTAATAATTGTACTGAAATGTTATACTACACTTGTTATGACGTTTTGTTTTATAAAACTCGAACGCGTTGAGCCTCCATCGTGAAAGATGGCTTATTGGAAAGGTATTGTCAAGAGCTTTACGATAAATATAAAAAAATAAAAATAAAAAGGGGAGTAGTTCGATTTTTCAGCAAAATACTATTTAAAACTGAAATTTAAACGATATATTGTACATTAACACCAAAGTTTAAAACGCTTACTTGAAAGTATGTACAATTGTCTTTCCAACGAGCTATTACACGTGAAATCGGACAAGTAATACTTAAGATACACGAATTTAAAGATGTGAACGTTTGAGCTTCCGACAAAAACAAATAATAACGGAACTCAGCGTATTTTGACCCCACCGAGTTTTTACTCAAAATTTATTTTTTTTTTATTTAGTCTTACCATCTGCCCGAATTTCAAAATAATTGGACACCTTCCCGCCGTAACTGTCTTTTTTTTGTCTGATTTCGCATGGAATGGCTGAATACACTATTATTAAAGTGTAATAAAGTAATTGCTAGATAATATCTACCTGAATGTAGCCATATATAACACTTTTACAGATTGGCGGAAAAATATTGATAAATTTGATTTGTGAGTAAATCGTTTTTGTCAAGAATTCATTAACTTTGAGACGTAATTACGACAAAACTATGACGAATTTAAAAATAAGTCAATATCTAAGTTTCTGTGGCCATAAAACGATTTGTACCATACACAGGTTTTTGCAAATCGAGTAAAGTAAAGCCTTAATAACACTGTTAAAATACGCATTTCCAGACTGTGAAATCATAAAACTTGTTACGTGACCAAAAGTCACACAGGTGGTGAGGGAATCATTTGAGAACACAAATGGACGACCTTTGTGCAGGTATATGTATATAAATAAAAGGAACCTATTTTCCATTGTGCATCATCAATGAATCTACGTACAAATTTGCCAGTATTTGGCAATATTAACCAAATTATTAAATTTGGTGGTTAGGAGGCAGCTAAACCGAGGAAATAGCACAGTGCAGGTGACGTTTGGAACGGGAGGTACCAGGTTCGAATCCCAACAAGATGCAAGATGCAAAAGTGATTCTTCATTCATGATTTCAATCAGGGTGATGAAGAACACATCTATGACCTTCTGTTATGGTGTGCAGAATTCATGGGCCGAACCATCATTTATGTTAGTACAGGCTAACCAATACAATGTTTAGAGATGGTCAGTTAAAACCTCGGGCCTGGAGCTGTTAAAAGTAAATCTTTTAATTCTCACGTCATATATGTATATGTAAAAACTGGAGACATTTTAGATTTTGTTGTTGGCTTATTGAAAATAGAAGTGAAAAAGATTGATTTTAAGCGGTACTGTAATAGAAGAAACAATTGTTTTAAGCGGTAATTCTGTGACTACCTGAGTGGCTGGTAAATATTCCAATGCATGTTAAATTTAAAGTTTAACTTTATGTAT
Organism: Tipula unca; assembly: GCA_951394425.1. NCBI lineage: Eukaryota > Metazoa > Arthropoda > Insecta > Diptera > Tipulidae > Tipula > Tipula unca. The sequence continues at coordinate 104,280,653 of OX596381.1, forward strand.
TTATAAAATAAATAATATTAAATGATTTCAATAATTTGTTTATTCAAATTCAAAGCAAGTCGCAACTCCGTAAACAATTTAATGAAGTAAAATGCCTTTATCCAAAATTTAGAAGTAACGTCCAGCTTACTTTCAGCAAACTATCACATATGGTATACATATGGTCAGGGTCCTGTGGGGCATTAATACAAATTGCTGTTATTTGAAAATCAAAATAGTCATCAGCCATACAAACCGAACTTGATAAGTATATGTTTAGCACTATTTATAGCACAAAACAAAATCCAATAAAATATTGCGTAAGTTTTGAACGATTTCTTTGAGATAATTTAGTGTTGCCTACCATCGCTCATGGCGTGAAAGAATTACTTTATTGCACACGAACTTCAAATATCGCTTAATTTACAGGAGCTTAGAGATCAATCGGCCTCCAACACTCATTGCAAATTTCGACTTCCGTATGATGGCGTGTAAACGAACTATGTATATATATCAGCAACAGTAATTTCCCCGATACTCTTTAACCTCATGTTGGAGTACATCTTTCGTAAACTGAAACACCTCTGCGCAACATCTTATATCGCCGATTCAATCAGATGCTTGCATATGCAAATGACATATGCGTGATTGGATTGAATAGCAACGGTGTGAAGGAAATACTTGATCCGCTTGTAGAGTTTTCGGCTTCTGTTGGACTCCATATCAATGAATCCAAAACGAAATACATGATCTCTGGTTACAGAGACAATGGCACACCAGATTTTAGTAGTGGCCACTATACACGTTTGAGGGAGTGAGAAGGTTCAAATATTTGGGTTCTCTTATCACTTACGATAACAGTGTGGGTGAGGATATTAAAGTGCGGCTGGCAGCTTTGTATACTCTAAGGCCACTGCTAAAATCTAGACAATTATCAAGTGCCGTGAAGATGAAGCTTTACAAAGCTTTACTCAGGCCCGTTGTTATATTTGGATGTGAAAGTTGGACGCTAATGGATGAGTACGAGAGATATCTCCTTACAAGAGTCATGCGTGTGATTTACGCCCCAAAAAGCGAAGTAGATCGTACATACCGAGCTCGGTACAATATCGAAATCAGAGATCTGATGAAGATCCCCGATACTGAACATGAAATAAGGTCTAAGCGAGTACGCTGGCTCGGTCACGTTCTACGTGCGGATCTGGAACGAATTGTGCAGCGATCTCTGAATGAAGAGCCACCTATGGTAGGTGCTGTGGACGTTGCTGGCGACGATGGTTCCACGGAGTAGAGAACGACTTGGCTTCTTCAGGTTGTCTAAGATAGTAGGAAGACCAAGCCCAGGATCGAAACCGTTGGAGCCAGATTGTTGACTCAATAAGGGGCCAGTAATAGCCTTTAAACATTGTTTATTATTATTATTGCGTTCCGATTAAGCGATACTCTAATAGATTATTTCTGCAATGAAGGAGTCATGCCATTTCAGTATTCTCGAACAAATAATGAAAATCTTTGCTTTAAAAATAAACGTTTTATTCTTAATTAAATTCAGTTTTACGTTTTGAATATTCCAAAAAAAAAAATAATAATAAAAATTCACAAAAAGTTTATGTACACAAATTATTTATAATTTAGCTTAAAAATAATTATTTAATTCAAAGCACAAATTTCAATTTTATTGCATAGACCAAATTACGGTTTGTCCTAATCAGCCTGTCGAGGCCACTATTTGGAATACCATCGAAAAGTTTGGATCCCAGTTTACAGTATTGGATGATACGCGCGACTAAATAGACGGTTTGGTGTGGTTTATGGGCCTGTGAAAATAATGCGTCCAAATTTCTTCAAAAAAGAAGATGGCCAGGATGTACCTGTGAATAGTACTCGTTACTGTGCCATGATAACGGAATATTTGCTGCCTGAAATTGAAGCCCGACCTGGGACGACTTTTGGTTCCAAGAAGCCGGCAATGTACTTATTGAAAAATCATGTTGGCGAGCAATTAATTTGGTTTGGATCGTTGAATTGGCAATTTAGATCGTGTGATACCTCTAGACTCTTTTCGTTGGGGAAAACTCGTGAACTCGAGTTCAAGTATCATCAGCGCCAATACTTTTTTAATTTAATTTCTGCTGTAAAATTGGTTCAACACAGCTTCTGTTGAAATCTACATTCAATTTCTGCAAGTATAAGAGCCATCTCTTGTGTATGACCGTAATGACCATATGGTGGTGATGGTCAAATAATCGCATAGTCCATTGCTGTTGCTAAAATTTTCAATTTTCTCTATTGAATTGGCAAACATAATTGATTTGTATAGCACTTTAAAAACGCCGGTGGTCCAGTAAGCAGAGTCGTTGCATGTGGAATTGTGAACTTGAGTTCAAGCCGCGGTTTGGCATTCAATTATTTTTAATTTAATTTATTTAATTTCATGTCATAGGATTTGGAATCGTGGGTGTTATGCAGTGTTCGAACCTCGATTAAAGGTAAACAAATCTACGGGCATCAACACATTTCTCATTAAATTAAAAAAAAATCGTTTTATGATTTAAAAATGACCAATTTGCAATTAAATTAAAAATATATATTGAGGCTTGGACTCCGCTTTTCTGAACATCACCGTATAATTTCATTACCGCTCTCTTCCCCCCATACACCCATCTTTTATACTTACCACATTTATTACATCGAGAATATTGAAGTTTTGACAGAAGCTGAGTCGGATTATTTTTATTTCACCATCACCAATTTGACAGGAGAAATTAAATCAAAAAATGTTTGGCTCGAGCGAGAATTGAACTTAGATGAATAAATCCAAAGTCAGACTTTGCTTACTGGAACACCGCAGCATACATATATATCATGATATATACAAATCTTTTATGCCTGTCATTTGAATAGAAAATATTGACCACTGATCATACAAATTTTACTTAATCTTAAAATTATGGAAATGCCGATTTTTTCTTCCATTTTAACTAACACCAACACATAATTATGCGTCAATTCAAAAATATAAATATAAACAAAGCGAAATGTCATTTGTAGTCATTCGTATTTCTCTTGTTGTTCTTAAAATACGTGTTTATAAAATTAATGTTAAATTAAACCGTATCGTAAAATTATGCAGAAAGTTTTTTTGGAATTTTAACCCAAACACGTGTTCATATTAATTCATAAATATAAACATAAACAATCGACGGAAGACGTCATAATAATAAATTTCCTTCTCATTCTATCAATATTTACTACTCTTTCTCTCTTCACTAACGCAATGACAAAAAAATTCAATTTCTTTACGCGTTCTTTCGGGCCAACGAAACTGTGATATTTTTTTAAAATCCGACAGAACTCGACGTTAGTTTTTCAAATCTGTTTTTTATTTTTTTTAACTATAATGAGAGTTTTGCTTTGTTATAATTTTTTTAATTGTGTATTTGTGAGTTAAATTTCCAAAGACCTCTTCGTCCGCAGGTTTGGTTAATAGGGCTATTTCCGTCAGAAGTAAACTTTTAAGGGTGTTCGATAGAGTTGTTAAAATAAACCAAGGTCTAGCACGTATTGCAGAACAATTTCTGTGTATGGACACGCTCGAAGCGTGTATGGAGAATGGAGATGATTATTTTTGTTTCCAAAAAGACAGCAATTTCCCTTATAAAGTACAATTTACTTAGGGCTAGTATCGATTTAATTTATCGAACGAAGTCGTCCATTAACCAAAAAGTAATTTAGTATTTTAAACTATGATAATTATTAAGCCCCTCCCTCTCTATAGTCTAGATAACAACGCGCTTGTTTGGGTGCCCTCCATAAGTTAATAAAATTAAACGTTTTCAAATCAATCTAAAAAAACAATTCTGGGAGCTCTTAAACCGTGGCGAAATTACTTTCAAAGTAATCGAAGTCATTGAGCCTAGAATAAATTATCTGATCTCTTCTTTTTTTATAATATTTAGAAACGACACAACTTAAATACAGCTTAAATTCAATATGATATGCATGAATATTTGGCCTTCAAAAATATTTGTTCGCGCGTTGAACCGTACCATTGGTTCAACGTAGAACGGTCAATTCTAAATGGTACACTACCATTTGTTTGCCAGAAGTCTTCAGCGAAATAAGGAAAACCAACCGCTGACGACGAATCATTCTCCATAACGACAATTTAAGCTCTCACTCATCGGCACGAACAACTGAATTTTTGAGCGGTGAAAATATCGGATTAATGGGTCCGGATTTTAAACCCAATGACTTCTTTTAATTCCCGCACTTCAAAAATAAATTGCTCAACGTTTTTTGACACCTGAAGTGGTTTATTCGTTAAAAATGCATGGTTTGTGGGTACCCCAATCGAAAAAGAAAAGCGCTTCGAAAATTGGTTCAAACGAATGCAAAAGTGTATTGATCTCAATGGAGAAAATTTTAAAAATAATAAAGCCATTTTCGATAAATAAATAGTCGCTTTTGTACTCTAATCCTGAAATATAAAAGACAACCGTATGTAGTAATTAGGCAATAAAACATTTTATGAATGCCGATATACTACAGAAAATAAATATTTGTAGTTTAATATATTTGGGTGATATGAATTACGTTGCGAATATTGAATGAGATAATGAAATCAACGATCAATCAAATATCAGAAAGAACTACAAATTTAATATAAATAAAAAATAAATAAACTGTGGCTTCCGCAACCCGGCCCTTAATATCTCCAACAATAATAACAAAACCGTTATGTTACTGTAGGAGGTAATTTAAACAAAATTTCGGAAAAATATTTATGTTATGAAACACATACATATGTAACTTTATGGTCGTTGTATTTACTATGAAATTTGTTATGAAATATGTATCATAAACTTTTGTTGATTTTTTATTTTTCTATTTCCGTCGAGATGAAATGTTGTAATCTTAAAACTTAAACAAACACATCCAATAAAAACCGTGCCATGTGACTTTAAAAAGATTTAATAAACTACTATAGTACATATATTTAGTATTTACCTTTCTTCGCCATCAAGCAAATAATTAGTTCTATACAAGCCTGCCAAGTTAACATTTATTAAACCTGAATAGCGTATCACTAAAGTATGTGGTGTATTTGGTAATAAATCGGTTGCCAAATTTATTGTTAAAAATTCAGCATCCGCACTAAAACGATCTACATCATTTCCATTTAACTTCACACTGGTAACTATTAAATTTTCCGAATGTAATTTTATAACATTCGTTGATTTGACACATTGCACTTGGATTGTGGCGATACCTGAAAATGTATCGCTTATCAGATCGATAATATTTAAAAATAAATTATAATTAATTGGTTGTGTATCGCCAGTCAACCGTTCTATTATTGTGTTCGAACTGCTTAATTTAACTAATAAAATTAAAAACAGTAAAACACTACTTTTATGTTTTACCAACATAATTTTAAAATATTTCTCACTTTCACAGCACGTTTCCCGAACGAACTAATCAACGAATGAATAACGGTACAAAATCTTTTGTACAATATTTTAACGTCTACGATTAATTTTTGCAATTACTGTTCTCAACTTAATTTAAATAAAATTGTAATTATAATTTTTATATAATGTTAAAACAAAACAATTGAGAAACAAACAATAGATAGATATTATTTATTTTGGTTATCATTATCATAAGCTCGTTTTTCTTTTAGCTTCTTATACATTTTGTATTTATATTCCCCTATCGTACTAATTTTGAAATGTTTAAACAATAAGCGATAATAATTTTATTTTAATAACTGCTTCTATAAGATAACAATACAACAACAACGATCGGCCGTACAAACATGAATGATAATTATACAAAACGTATAACGTATATGTATATGAAATTATTAATACTAAGAAGATTCATTATTGAAAAAAAATTGTAATATTTGTTGTCTTACATATTCCTTTATACCAGTGGCGTAGCATGGATTTCAGAGGTGGGGAAGCATTTTATATACATATACATATTTAAATACAAATTACATAAAATTTGTGTCTAGTTTGATTATTACTATTCTCACTTCAACTTAAACAAAATTGAACATACATCTAAGATTTTACCATTTTTGCCATATTCGAGATCTTCAAATATAGATTTCAATTTCAACATATAGTTATTTTTATTTACAATAAATAACACTTAATACAAATATTGTTTCAAAAAAAATTATATATTTCAATTTTCCTCTAATTAAATTTAGAAAATTTTTATATTTTTTTTTTAATTCGATTAATCATGAACAAAAAACTTAATTCTCTTTAAATATTGTGCTGATTTTTTTTTTATATGTCCAAGACGATGCAACAAACCCGGTAAGACCGTAAAACGCTCTATAAAGAAAATTAAAGCTCCGCTCATAACATGCAAATACGAACAAAGAACAGTAAAGTTTAGATCCTGGAGACTAGACTATGGTAAAATCCAAGTGTCTTTAGAGATATCAATGCTGCCCAAAGTGATTTCCTCTGGTTCTCCTAACCCACTCTATTTTCAGCGACCGTACGGAATCTTTGAAACTCCAATAGGAGACTCATTTTCCAGCCAGTTAGGAAGCTGCAGAGTCCACAACCTCCCAGGTGAAACTGTAAGCAGAAGGGAAATTCTGTGGGCGATAAACAGTCTCAAACCATATATATATAAGTCGGCAGGACGTATTGGTATTGTCCTTGCAGATATCCAATAGACCATTGACTTAACCATTCCATACACAGTAACAAAATTGAATTTTCAATAAAAATTCCGTGTTCTTTCTCTGGTAAATTTACATTTTTACTACAATATTACATGAAAACATCAATTATGAACGCAGAATAGATTCAGTAAAATTGTTGATTAACGGTAATTTTCAATCAGAATGTAAAAATGTAAAAAATTTATTGTAAAATTACAAACAAATTTATCCATTTTTCCTTGTCAATTGAAATTTGTGAGATAATTAAGTTAACCTGAGCATCTTTGGGGGTTTATGATGTATCCAGCTTTTAGACTTCCCAATAAAAATAATAAAATTAAACATACACGATAAATTAGTTATTCATTAATTTTGTTATTAGTTTTTATTTGTTCAATTTTATTTTGATAATTATTAATTATACATATAAATATATATATATATATATAATTGATGAAATTTAAATTTATTTATTAATATTATTTATTTATTTACTACCACCACTTGTAACTATTTTAATAAAAAATGGATGAAAAGAGAACGCGTTGTTTCGCGTGTTGCTGTTTGGTATTATATACGACTAATGTGTTGTTGTAATGACGTCGCCTTCGTCTTCGTTTTTGATGAAGGAACACATGCGCCGGCGACGGTGAATATTGCACTTACGCATAAATGTTGCATCACCGAACATTGTTGTTCGTGGTGATGTTGTTAGATGGCGATGTGTTTTTACTATAAATGTTTTATAGTAATGGTTCGGTTATTAGATAGTGGTGGTTGGATAGATGGATATGTTATGGGGTTAGTGAACGCTTAATTCAAATAAGTTGGTTTATATTTGAATTTCAATAATTGTTTTGTTTGTGGCAGAATCGAATATCGGTGAGTCGAATATTCGAGCTGCTACACATCATTTCAAGTAAAATCGTGTGAAACATTAATTTAAAATAAAACAAATAAAGGACAAACCTCATGTTAATTCGTAATTATTTTATTGTGTGAGAAAATTGCAAGGGGGTTGGACGTATAAAATATTTTGTTTAGTATTAACATAGTTAAAACAGTTAATAAAACGTTACTATATAAAGGTATGTATATATATTAGTTATTTATTTATTTAGTCCTAAGTGTTGTATGATAAAAAAATATATATAAATATTAGTGAATATAATTGCTAATTTTATTACCCCAGTGCAAAATGCTTTTGAGGTTATGTGATCAAAACTCAAATTTATATCTGATAAATTTAATATTTAGCAATTTATAAATCTTGATATCATTTTTATAAAAAAAGAATCGCTCTAACATATCTAATAAACTATTCGAACCTTAATCTTTACCCGTGATCGACCAGAAATAGCTTTCGTTATTTCTAAACCAACAGTTCATTGATGGATTGTCTTTTGTTTATCTTCTTATATTCTAAATTTTTGTTAGAATTTATCGTGATTATCGATACGTAATCTTTTGTAAAATTAAATTAACCGATTTATCGATATTGGAATTTTTTACTGATGATAATGTTGTATCTTGCAGATCAAGCTGAAAATATTGAAATTATCTATTTGTTTATTGAGAGGCAGCAATTGGATTTCACATGCAGTTCCATCAAAAGTGCAGTACTTATGACGATCACGATAGCCGCATACTACGTTTTTAATATCGAATATCCATAAATTTTATCACAGTCATTAGAGGCAATACCAAAAATTGAAAGTCAAAAAATAGTTCAGAGTGAATGACACCCGATGCGATCAATGAAATGGGAAATAGGGTTGAGACTGCTTAGTACACGGATAGATTGGAATTTTTTACATACCCACAGCAGGAAATGTATCGATTTCCCTATTTACTGTTATTTCAGGATTCGGTTGTGAATGTGGAACTTCGGGTTCTGGTATTGTATTCAGCTCTTCTATGTTTCGAACATTTTGATATAGGTTATGACGAATCAACTTTGCTTCATCCTTCTTTATTATTTTCAGTTTATTTTTAAAAAATTTTTTGAATACACTCTAATATTAACATGAAGGCTCCCGTTGAATTGAGGTTGATAAACATAACAGTCTTGGAATTGTAATGCGCTAACTGAATTTTAATAATTTGATTTTTATAAAATATAATTTTCTTACATATTATAAACTCCTTTTTAAAATAAATAAACTGTAAATTACGACAAGAAATGACTCGCCTCTTATTTTACGGCATACCAGTTTAACTAACGACCCAATGGAAAGATTTCTGCAAAACTAGAAAAAATTAAATCAACGCTATTAATTAACAGAGCTCTCACAAAGAAAACCCATTTTACTTTTGCCTTAAAAATTTGTTTAGCTCGCACAATGAAACAAAAAATTAAACTGAAGCCAACCTCATCATTATTAAGAATTGTTTTCAAAAGTTGAATTTAATTTTATAACGTCTATATAGTTAGTTAAGAAGATTTTTCTTGACCTCATATTTCTAAAAAATAAAATAATTTTATAATAAAACGTTATACATACTTCCAACTGCCTTGGTACATGTAACCGATGTACATTGTACTCAGCACGAACCAAAAATATTTATGTAGAGCACTACTAGATTCTGGATCGCAAGTATCCCTCATCAGGGAAAATTGTGCATAGAGACTACGATTACCGAGTAAACGAGCCAAGCTAAGCCATTAATAATAAACAGTTTTTAAAGGCCATTACTGGCCCCCTCCCTACTGAGTCAACTATTTGGCTAAAGCGAAACTCCTGGGTCTAATTCTGTATAATAAAGTAAATTGAAACCCAATATACTGGTAAGGGTGAAGTAAGCTTCGATATCGCCTTAGTGGTGCAAAACTGCCAACTGTTTAACACTTGCCCTATACCGCAATAGTCAGACCACTCATATTGTGTTACAGTCTTGTGGCCTGTTCTAGACAAATGCACAAACGAAAAGCATTTGATGAAAGGTCAGCGAACCGCCTCGCCCTATGGATCAGTAATGCATTAAGGAGCACATACTCGCGGGCACTGGAGATTTTACTACGAGTACATCTAACTCGTTTAGATATATTGGGCCAACAGTTGTCAGGATGCACTGCTATCAAACTGTAATCTGCTTCCCTGTGAACCAATAATACGGCAGGACACTCATCTAACAAAGAGATTTCCAAAACTACCGAGTACACTATCCATGCAACAAAGAGATCCCAAAACTAGTTAGGTCTAAATGCAGGAGTTATAAACTACATCAGGGATGGTTCGAAAAGGGAGGTGAAAGACCAAGGGGTGGCGGGGTGTTCTGTGAGGAACTTTTGATTAATCTCACTTTCCCACTACTGCAACGTTTTTTAAGCTGAAGCAACTGCGATAAACAAGCCTTAATCAAAAAACAGATCAGTATAACATTCATCTAATTTGGGTGCCAGGACATTTCCAAAGTGCATGGAACATTAAAGCAGACGAGCTCAACATGGTACTACAGGTCATATCTCCAGAAGAGGAAGGAATATCGTAAGGCCACTTGAATCATGCAATGAATTGACAAGATCTAAACAGCTGATCTTTTACCAGCGGTGTTAGGTTAGGATGGTTGTCGGAGTCACCACAGGATAGTGTTGTCGATTTGTAAAGTCCAGTTAAAAGAATATCCGCTTTTGTAAGATTGTGCTAGAGTAGGTTATAATACAAGTTATTGTAACATTATAAGATGGACAATTTTTTGATCCCATAATACGTGCCAATATGTATGTTCATTGCACTTGAGAATATAGAAACAACTATATTGATATTATAATAAATGAAATATTTAACAAATTAAATACATATAACTCTGTCTGTAATTGGTCTGTAATCAATAGCTGCTAGAAGAACTAAGATACCTGTCTGTTTGTATAATTTTAACGCCTTATAGTCGATTATTCGTGGCGTAATGACGTGGACCGAGATTATTTATTAAATAAATAAAATAATTTGACAACCAGCAATTAGACATACATATATATGTAGTGATGTTGCATGATCTGACTGAAATAATTTTAATATTGTTTTCCTGTTCTTTCATACAGTTTTTATATGTTTATTTGTTGTATTTACTGCTGAGAGAGAGAATAAACCAGTAATCATTTATTTCACTCAAATAGTATTTTAACTGTACTTAACATAATATTAATCTTAAGTATAGTTAAAATAATTTTTCGATGAAAATCCGGATCATGTTGATGCATTTGAAGGACCCAATCACGACGTTTATGGTGATCGACCGGCTTTAGTTCTTGAGTTAACTGTACTTTAAAAGCCTTAAGACCTAAGTGTTTATGCAAAATACGGTGTATGTCGTTTGTGGAATGTCTAATTCCAAAGATCGACGAGGAATCGACAAACCTGGGTTTTCTTCAACAATACGGGCTACAGCAGCAATATTCTTTGTTCTAGAGCGACGCACAAGGTTTCGATTCTTCACATCACTAACTTGTCCCACCAGCTCAACTTTTTCTACCAGTTTCACTATTGTCGCCCGAGAAGGTGCTTCACGACGACCAAAAAGTGCTTTAGTTTTGCGAACTGTGACTGCAAAATTTTCACCATTTTAGTAGTGAATTTTAACAATTTCAATGCGTCGTTGAAGCGTGTATCGTACTAATTTTGCACTGATTTATTCTCTTAGTAAATACAAATATAATTTAAAATTTTCTATATAATTATTTATACTCGTATTACAATTATTAGTTAATAATTTGATAATAGTTAATCTTAAAAGATATGTTAATAAAATTTTATAATTTTATATTGCCGTGATAGCCTTAAATACGTTAGATTAAGCCATATAATTGAATTGTAAACATTATTGGTATTAATCAAAATATAATCATATAGGTAATCTAGTTTGATTGATTAATGGAGCGGCCACACTTGTTAGATTATTGCAAATTAAATATGTGTGTATGTATATAGCATTTGATTTAACACAAAACAAACAAATTTACGATTAGGTGATAAAATTGTTGACCTTTGCTTATAAAGCAAACAATAATATATGTTTTTGGGGTATTTGATCAGTACTTTAACTTTAAACCAGTAAAATATCTGCCCTACTTTGATCTATTCCGTTGTTAGTCGACTCATGGCTGAAGCACATTGCTTTTTTTTAAACGAAGAATATATGCATATATATACTGGCGTATGTTCATCTCAAGTTGCCAGTACTTCCTTTTCTCGATCAATCTTCAATGTTAATCAACCAAATACATCAAAAATTATCTTCATTTCGAACTGGACGGAATCTCAATACTTGAACCGTTCAAATCAAGATTTATTGAAAACGATTTTGGTCACAAGCCAATAAAGTTTTTAATATAAGAATTCAAGTTGGATTCTAGGTGGTGGCCAAAATCAAGATTGGATAAAAACATACATGGGTAAATATTTAAGTATGTTCGAATAAACGTAGCGGGCCCATTATGGCATTGAGGACAGAATTTATGAATATCGTTTTTCGAAACAAGGGTTCTAAATTGTATAGTAAATATTATTATAATCGATTATCTCACACTGAGAAAACTGATATTCAAACACGATACATTTTATATCTGTTTTGAATATAAAATATATTTGAAAACATTTCTATCTTATTATCTTTTATATGTTTGGTTCTGGAATAAATAATTAAAAAATACACTGTTATTAAGTATTTGGAGCTATATGAAATATTACAATAGGTCAATCCTCGGAAACAGCTCCCAATACTGTTGTGACGATTATGCCTATTAAACACAATCAAATCAGTATCGTATGTAGTATGGTGGTTAGAGTCGCAGCTACAGAGCATGGTGTGGTAACGATTGGTGGTTCGGTCAGCACCAGGACAGTTGTAGTTTTTATTATAGATATTTATTTGAATCGACAACCGAGGTTGATGCGATGTATGAAAAGGTAGAATGAACATGATTCAGTATAAATCCTGTATTCCATTGTGAAACATTTACTGACAGCAAAAACAAAATGGGATACAAATTTAGATTTGCTGGTGGTGCGAAAGAAACAACTATCATTATCAGTAAAAGTTTACTGGAAAGAAAAATGTGTTTGTGTTAGTGTGCTGCCATTATTTGTTGTAAAAAAGTATCAAGTTGAGTACTATTTATACATAAAAATTGTGTGCGGATACGAAATTTTTTTCAATTTATTTAAATGTAAATTTTATTTGGATATTTTTATGGTCAAATGTCATTTTGTTGTAGATTTTTTTTTTAATATTTCAGTCGTTATAATAATAAATTATTATGATTATTATTATTAAGTATATTACAATAAACTATTTATTATGTAATAGCTTATGAATAAATGAATAAAATTATGTTCGCACACTAAACATAAAAAAATTTATAAAATTTTTTGGTTATGTTACAGAAGCTGTCAAAACGTAACCATAAAAGTTTTGTTATAAAATAAAAAATAAAAAAACTACAATCTCTGTCACACTAATGGAATTTTTATTTTTTTTTTCCTTTAGTTATATCAGCAAAAAATTGCTGTTAGTCAATTTTTCACAATGGAATACAGGCTTAACACCACAATGTTGAAGCAAGAAGCAAGGTGTGAACGAAAACCATAGAGGAGAAAGGTCAGCAAAGACACGGCGAGAGTGAGAGAATGTAAATTGCTACGCATACTTAAACGATTTTCGTCCAACGACGCAATATGGAAAGTTCAAGAGTTGCATTGAATGGATATTTAAACGCAACCAGGTGGCAGAGTAAGATCAGTTAAGATAGATAAAATGAAATAGTGAACTAGTGAAATTGTAAAGAGCTGAAAGTGCTATAAAGTGTTATAATTTCTTTGAATAAAGTGTTCAAAAATAAATAGTTCAAATGTTTTATTACAAAATCCCTTACAAATCCTTAGAAGATCCCAAAATTCGTAACAATATCAAAATTTATTGCTGAAGAAGCTCAAACCAGTAATACAAAATAGGAACCTTATTCCTGGTGACCAATTTGGTATAATCATAATCGAAGTGCACAGTGAAAAACATAAAGATTCACTTGAACATGAAATAAAATGTTTTGTATCCTTTTGGATGTAACTCATGCATTTGACAAGGTATACCTTAAAAGACTGGAATATAAACTACATTAAGATTTACCGAAATAATTCCACCAGATTTTAAAATCTTAAATTGCTGATCGACAATATCGGGCAAATTCTGTATATTCTATTCATCAGAGAATACTCTAATTATAGCAATTGATCACACCATGAAAATGGCGACAGTTAAACAGCAGAAAGCCGTTAATATATTGTATAACTAACTGGACCAAAATATGGCAAATTCAACTCAACGAAACGAAATCAATCAAGTAAATTTTACCGATCAAAGAGTTAACTGAATTTCTGTTATACGGAACACAGAGAAAATTGCCTATGAAAATTAATATCTAGGCCAAATATCTAGGCGTGACTGTTGACGCTTAAGAGGAAAGAACCTGTGAAAATGAAAACAGATAAACAGTTAAATCTTAAATACAGAAAAATGTACTGGCTCATAAGAAGAAACACTGAGTTAACACTACATTAAAAATTGCTCCTATATAGGTAAATACTGATACTAAATACTAATGGCCCCTGTGGTCGGGGCAATCAAAATTGCACGAACATGTTTCCCAAGAATACCACCACAGTATCCTTTGCCTGTCGTAGGAGGCGACTAAACGGTTGGATCGCTGGGCTGACGACCCGCATCCGTAAAAAAATAAAATGTTTATAAAGTCAACAAAAAGAAAAATGGATACCGCCAAAAAAACACCGGACCCCCGCTCAAGTACCCAGACACGAGATTTAGGATCGGCACGTGGAACGTGCAATCACTAAGGAAACCAGGAGCGTTAGAGGGCCTAATCACGTGTATGAAGGAGTATCGGCTGGAACTCGTTGCTCTTCAAGAAACTTGCTGGCCTAAAAGTGGAGACCATGTGTCCCAGGGCTATACGTTGTTCTACAGTGGAGATGACCTCGGAAATCTTGGAGCTAGATTTCTTCTTGGGCCGCAGGTAAAGAACGCTGTTTTGGATTTCCAAGCAGTCAATAACCGATTGTGTAAGCTTCGCTTGCGCATGAAGTTAGCTAACCTGTCGATAATTTGTGTACATGCGCCCACAGAAGTCAGCCAGCCCCAAGATAAAGACTCATTTTACAATGACTTGGACGATCTGATGGGATCTATACCCGAACACGATGTTAGAATGGTAATTGGGGACTTTAATGCTAGAGCTGGCAGAAATCAGACCGACTTGTGTGAAAACATAGGTCCGTACTCCCGACACCGACCGATAATGGTGAGAGAATGATGTACTTTGCGGTTGCTCATGATCTTAGAGTAGCAAGCACATTCTTCCCTCACAAACACATACATCTTGAGACATGGACACATCCTCGCGGAACTTCCCGCAGCCAAATTGACCATGTGTTAGTTTCTAAAGGACGGGCTCAGGTTGTGCAGGATGTGAGAACTTATCGGTCAGCAACCAAATACGTAGGCAGCGATCATCATTTGGTCGCTGCAAAGCTACGATGGAAGTTTTCGTACAAGTCTGGGAACACAGCGAAACGCATGGTACGTTTCGATTGTGAAGGTCTGATAAATGAAGATCGAAAGAAACGATATCAGGATCTTGTCAGCGACAACATTAATGAAGCTAATTACCAGTCTGACTGCGTGAACTCTGTCTGGGAGGTCCTGAAAACTTCGGTTGTCAGTGCTGCTCAACAGACTTTAGGTATAGTGAAAGTCAGACCCAAGAATGATTGGTTTGATGACGAGTGTCGTCTTGCAGTTGAGCAACAAAATATTGCCCATAATGAAGTGCAACAACGTCTCACACGGATTTGTAGACGGAAGAAGCGAGAAGGGTGGAAGGCCGAGGTTCTGAAAGTACAACAACTCAGCAATGAGCGCAGTTCGCGTAATTTCTTTAAAGGAATTACTGGACTGCACCATACTTTCAGGCCTACGTCAACCGCCATTCGGGACCGGGATGGAAACCTCAGTCTCAACATCGACGCAGTACTTGACGCATGGAGTGGACACTTTACTGACCTGCTTGATGTCCATCATGCGTCACAGACGGTTGAGCGGTTGAGCCACCTCTAATACAGACTGCGGAGATTTGCACTGAGGAGCCATCCCATGAGGAATTCACTAAAGCCATGCAGAGATTGAAACGAAACCGTGCACCTGGAGTGGACTGCATTAATTCGGAGCTCTTGATATTCGGAGGGGATACTTTGTTGAACTGTCTTTTCGACGTTATTAGATTAGTATGGCGAACCGAAGTTATGCCTGACGAATGGAAAGTGGCCGCGATATGCCCCATCTTCAAGAAGGGAGACCGCTTGAAGTGTGAGAATTATCGCGGTATAGCTCTCCTTTGCACAGAGTACAAGTTACTGTCATACATTGTATTGGATAGAATCACTCCTCTAGCGGAGGGCTTAGTTGGTGACTATCAAGGAGGATTTCGTCCGAACCGATCAGTCACCGATCAGGTTTTTTCGCTGCGGATGATTCTATCTGAATATTATGAGACATCCATCCCCGTACATCAAGTGTTCCTGGATTTCCGGCAGGCCTATGACTCGATTAATCGAGAGAGTTTATGGTCTGCCCTAGAATACCTAGGAATGCCAACAAAACTGGTACGACTATGTAGGATGACAGTGACGCAGTCCCAATGCTGTGTTAAAGTTGAGAACAGGCTATCGACAAGTTTTGTAGTTAACTCGGGTGTTCGGCAGGGAGATGCTTTGTCCCCGATACTCTTTAATCTCATGTTGGAGTACATCTTTCGTAAAACTGAAACACCGCAGCGTAACATCTTATATCGCCAGTCCAATCAGGTGCTTGCATTTGCAGATGACATATGCGTGATTGGACTGAATAGCAACGGAGTGAAAGAAATACTTGATCCGCTTGTAGAGTTTTCAGCTTCAGTTGGACTTCAGATCAATGAGTCCAAAACGAAATACTTGATCTCTGGTTTTAGGGACAATGGCACACCAGATTTTAGTAGTGGCCACCACACGTTTGAGGGAGTGAGGAGGTTCAAATATTTGAGTTCTCTTATCACTCACGACAACAGTGCGGGTAGCTGGCAGTCGTTCTTTGTATCCTCTAAGGCCACTGCTAAAATCTAAACACTTATCAAGTGCCGTGAAGCTGAAGCTTTACAAAGCGTTGATCAGGCCCGTGGTTATGTTTGGATGTGAAAGTTGGGCGCTGACGGATGAGTACAAGAGATGGCTCCTAACATTTCAGAGAAGAGTCATGCGTGTGATTTACGTCCCAAAACGCGAAATAGGTGGTTCCTACCGAGCTCTGTACAATATCGAGATCAGAGATCTGATGAAGATCCCCGATACGCTGGCTCGGGCACGTTCTGCGTGCTGATCCGGAACGAATTGTGCAGCGATCTCTGAAAGGAGACCCACCATATGGTAGGCGCAGAGGTCGTTGCCGGCGACGATGGCTCCACGGTGTAGAGAATGACTTGGCCTCTTCAGATTGTCTTAGACAGTATGAAGACCATGCTCGGGATCGAAACCGCTGGAGCCGAATTGTTGACTCAGTAAGGGGCCAGTAATGGCCTTTAAAACTTTTTTAATTAATTAATTGGTAAATACTAAAACCTATATTGATATACGGTATTCAGCATTTGGATTGTGCTAAGAGGACAAACGTAATAATAATACAAACATTTCAAAATAAAGTCCTACGTGGTTTAGTAATTGCCATAGGGTACATAATAATTGAGAACCTTCATATGGCCCAAATGTGGTATACGTCAGTGAAGAAATAAAGAAATACGTACAGCGTCTAAGTCATCACTAATCGAAACGGCGGTTAGTTTCAAGACGTAAATTATGCTGGGACTAAACTTAGGTTACTTCCGTGAAAAGTGAAAAAAATAAGATAGATAAATTACAAGATGAATTGTAAAGATAGATAAATTACTAGTTGGAATAACAAATAATAATAAATTTTCCAGCGATCTCTGAAAGGAGAGCCACCATATTGTAGGCGGAGAGGTCGTTGCATGCGACGATGGGTCCACTGCAGATTTGGCTTCCTCAGATTGTCTAACACAGTATGAAAACCAGACTCAGGATTGAAAACGCTTGAGCCTGATTATTGATACAGTAAGGAGTCAGTAATGGCCCTTAATAACCTGTTTTAATTATAATATTAAAATCTGGTAGTTAAACCTGGTTGTCAAAATCCTGGCTTTAAACTACTGGTTGGATTTTACATTCAGGTTTTCATAAGCCTAGTTTTTTATATTGAAATGCTCTATCAATACGAAAATAATTTTTTCAATAAGAATATAATAGCAATATTTTATGCGAGAAGTAAAAATCACTGTTTTTCTTTGATTTAACACGATTTCGAGGAATAACTTAATTTTCTTGCTTTGTTTACATTTATGATTATTGCATAACTAATAATTTTTTCAGTATTACATGAGTATTTCGTATAATACATTAGTTTTTCAATAAAGTTAAGTAAGATTTCAAATTTTACATACCATGTACATAATATTGTTAACTTAAAATAAAATGTTACTAAATAAATTATGATAAAATCCAATCAATTTGTAACAGCAATATAACAATAAAATTTCCAACATTTTATTTATTATCACAATTAATAAAAATTATTTATAAAATTCAAAAATCAATTATATTTGATAAACAATTAAATAGAAATATAGTTGTATGAACAAAATAATCTTAAAATAGAAATATTAAAATGGCTACCACCGCTTGAAAATTGTATTCCCTTTTGTTTTTTTATAAAAATAAAATAAAACATCTGTTTTGCCATCTCTCTTATTTTTTTTTAAGTTTGGGTTACAAATTTCGCGTTCATAAGTTTTTTAAGTGACAGATGAAATTTAACGATGTTTCGTTGGATATTTTAATTTAAGTTAAGTTTTCGATGGGCGAATATACAGATATGGCTTTTATCGCGTTCTTATTAATTTTATGTAATTTTACCACTTTAGGAAAAGTAATATTATATTTGTTGCTTTTGTAATTGTTTATCCGGGCATGGTTAAAGGTTATGTCCTCGATAAGATAATCGTGAATCGAAACTTGTTTTTTTTTTTTCATATAAAAATGGTTTATTTGCGACCGTTTATTGTGTTGTGAAAAAGTGGTAGTTACTACATTTTTGGAGAAAAACCGTGAAACCATCCAGTGGGTGTATACGGAAAGTAAATCTCTGTTGTGTAAAGAAACTGTAGTGGCAAAAGTAGGTGAAAGATCATGTGTAATTAAAAAACGTTCACCAAACAATTGTCACGGATGGTCCCACGTTTTTGGAAGACAATGCAGTGTGGTAACACAAATTTAATAGCTAATGAACCACATACAACAATAAATATAATTCGCTATAAAAGAGCCCGATAATATTAAAAATATGGAAAATCCTGAAACACCTTGAAGAACAATTTGTTTTATTGCAAAACAAAAATTGAAAATCAAGCCATTATAGCGTTAGCAACTGCCAGCCTAGAACTATTAGTAGAAGCAGAATTTTATATCGGACGGATTTCTTCTTGCTGGCCTGTATTCAATACAGTAAACCTGTAAGGACTCTTATAACATTTATAACATTTGAATTTTAAATTTTCATACGCATTAAACAATTTTTTTTTTAAAATATTGAAATCTGTTTTTTAAGTTTTATTTTCAGTGTTCCTTCCCAATAAATAGTATTAATGGCAGATTTTCATTCAAGATAGCAAGATCGTCTTGTAAAAAGTTGAGATACTATATCGAAAAATCATTTCAACTGATTAACTTTGTCTGGCACAAGATTACGAAATTCATCTTCCTGCTAGAAAAAAATGATAAGACGCAAAGTAATGACGTCCTTTTCAAAATCATGAAGTACATTTAACCTCAAATATGTTGACATAAATTTGTACTACACTATGTCTACAATAGTGGAGATATTTCTTTTGTCTCACTTGCTTAATAATTGTCTTGCTTCAAGATGACCTAATTTCGTTGCAAAATTTCGTTGATTCTAAATACATGTACCAAAGAGAAAATTTCATTTTTATTTTTTGTTATAATCAATTTTGTGGACCTACTGTATCGTCACTTCACCAATACCAATAAATATTTTGTTATTTGTCGAAAACTTCCCACCCTTCTTCTTTTTTAAAGGTACATATTTAACTGTTTCAACTTTGGTTCAACACTTACAGTTTATTTTAATGGGATTCACTATAGATTCATATACATGATTCATTAATTCAATTATACGATCCACTCCACACACTCTGGGTTTTGTATTAATTACATTTCTTTTTAACTGCTTATTATTTATTTTCTTGTTAGTTTACTTCTTCGGGTTCTTATAATAAAATATAAGATATTTATTTAACACAACATTAGAAATTTGATATATAATAATAATGTACATATGTAATACATAATATTTCATGACTTAGCTAAAAAAAAATTAGTATATTCAGAGACGCATCATAGTATACAGAATACGGCTTAAATTTGTACTGTGTGGTCGAAATTATGATATGTTATACCTGTGTTGTATTATAACCACTACACATTTCCCTACCTTTGCTTACACAAATTAAATTAATTGGTCGAGAAATATATTTAATTTATCAAAACTTCCCGATCCCGATACTGTAAAATATTAAGATTATCTGCAACAAACGAAAATACTCCACGAATTGTTATCAAATCGAACAACACCAAAATACAATTTATATAGCGGAATATTGTTTACCTTGGAAACTTTTACACAAACCAGTTCTCCTAAAAATACTTATGTACATACATGCCTTATAATACGCTATAAGTTTGTTGTCAGTTCGTTTAAAATTATTAAAAAAAAAAAACAAACAGCTAGAGCTATATGATTTAATATTTTAACAAATACAAACGAAATTAACAAAAAATTAAAAACACATTTCATACCACGTACATACGTTATTAATTGGCTATTCATTTTATTGGTTTTTAATTGGTCATACAAATAATTTTGGTCGCACAAATAAATAAATGTTTCTACAGCTGATATTCTTTATGATAATCTAATTAATTACTTGTATGTATGTACCTCTAAAAGTCAATTTGATATATATATATATATATATATATATATATATATATATATATATATATATATATATATATATATATATACATATATATATATATATATATATATATATATATATATATATATATATATATATATATATATATATATATATATATATATATATATATATATATATATATATATATATATATATAAGTCAATAGTCTTGCACTAACGAAAGTAAGTTTTAAATTTTTGCTTCTGATGAATACAAAAACTTTCAAAGAAGAGGTAGCCGAATACAGGGTATTGTAAAGAAATTGTAACTCGTAGTATGGCAGATGGATGAAGTGATGGATGAATTTAGCTGTCTTGAATGAATTACAAATTTGTTGCACGTCAATTTTATTCCCAAGAGCATAATAAGCGGAAGCACACATTAGATGTAGCTGCAGGGAGGAATATCTCTATATAACTGTCGGAATCATTTCATCACAGTTCCACATTGAACAGAGCAAATTTCTGAAGCGCAACATCAGAAAACACTTAATTGGCCTAATGGAACGAATTATGGAAGAAATTTGTATATCGGTGATCCCACCAACGTTTTTAACACTATTTACCTAATTTAATGAAAGATTACGACTTAAATTAGTTATATAATTAATAATTAAGAACTATACATTTTTGTTTTGATTTATCTGTTTTGTTTCCGTAGATCTGAAATGTTGTAATCTTAAAACTTAAAAAATCACATCCATTAAACAAAAATGTGCCATGTGACTTTTAAGAGATATTATAAAATACTATTACGTAATATATTTACCTTTCTTCCCCATCAACCAAATAATTAGTACTATACAAGCCTGTCAAGTTATCATTTATTAAACCTGAATAGCGTATGACTAAACTATGTTGCGAATTTTGTAACAAATCGGTTGCCAAATTTATTGTTAAAAATTCAGCATCCGCACTAAAACGATCTACATCATTTCCATTTAATTTGACACTGGTAATTTTTAAATTTTCCGAATGTAATTTTATAACATTCGTTGATTTGACACATTTCACTTGGATTGTGGTGATTCCCGAAAATGTATCACTTTTCAAATCGATAATATTCAAAACTAAATTATAATTAATTGGTTGTGTATCGCCGTTTAATCGTTCTATTATTGTGTTCGAACTGCTTAATTTAATTAGTAAAATTAGAAATAGTGAAATACTACTTCTATATTTTGGAAACATAATTTTAAAACACTTGCACGTTAATCGAATAAAATAACCAAATTGAATGTGAATGGCACAAAATCTTTAGACACGATTTGAACGACTACGATTAATTTTTGCAATTACTGTGCTCAAGTTAATTAAAATAAAATTGTAACTATAATTTTTATGTGTAATCTTAAAAAAACAAATAAATTGAGCAGCAAACAATATTATTTATTTTGGTTATCGTATAACTATGTACATAATTTTTATAATACACTAGAAGTTTGTTGTGAGTTTAAGACTTAGAACAACAAAACCCAAAAAAGTAATAGCTAACTATTATGATTGTACATTATAAAAAATACAAAACTAAACTAACAAGCAAAAATTGAAAATAAATTTCGAATTACGTGGAAGTGTATTGGCTATTCATTTTATTGGTATTGGTGAGTGCATATATGTATTATTGGGTTGAGCTCAGTGTTACCCTAAAAATGGTAAGTTTAATCTTAATTTACAAGTTTTTTTTGTCTCTAAAATGATTTTATGTATTTGTCATTAAATTATGTTAAATTAATAAGGGGAAGCCTGGCATATATTTAGGTTTCATTTCGTTCTGCTCATTATGCTGTATAGGTCAAATCATATGAAAAACTGAAAACATTGTCACAATATCAAGATCAGGGACGAAACGAATTGAATAAGTTGATCAACTTTATGTTGTTTAACATTTTTATTAACTTTACGGAAACAAAAAATAAGCAAACAAATTTAATTTAATAATAAAAATTTGAACAACTTCTTGGTGAGCAACGTATATTTTGTGCTTCTTATCTTTCTGTTTAATAATATAAATCTGAGTACTATATATTTCGTTGCGCCAAAAACAAAACGTAGCGAAACGAAACATTTGAGCGAAACGAAACGCGGAACAAATTCAACAGCAAAATGTTGAAAGAATAATTTAATAATTGCACAAATCAATTTAAATAAAACTAAAATAAATTAGATTCTACCACTACAAGTGGTATTTTGTTATCTAAATATCTAGCCCGATCGCCATAACGCCACTAGACGATTTATCAATGAGATTGTCAAAGATGACTTGACTTTGTTTTAGTCTATATGCACGTCATTCTTATAGCATCACAAATAAGAGGAACAACACAAACTACAATTGGAACAACTCTTGTAAACATTCTCAGAGGTTAACGTAAGCATCAAGAAAATACTACCATTGATCCATAGGTACCAAAACTTGTTGAAACATTCAAACCAATTGATTCACATGTTGACGTGGCTTTACAACACAAAATGCCCAAAACAACTAAGAATTCTCAAATAACTTTATTAGCACCTCACATGAATGACATAAAGTTTGGCCGCTTGAAGGAAATTCGACTCACAATACATTTTGCAACAAAATATTTTTGATATTTTGTCAGAGGTGGGGAACTCGGGCCAGGGACTTCTCCATTTATATACCGCCAACAAAACTCTGACAAGATCAATTCAGTCAAACACCGACAAAAACCACATGACAATCACGTAATCTGTATTTAATATAGTTAATTTCGACTACAACAGATTCTACAACTCCCTGAAAGCAGAGAAAACTGCTGTAAGAATGTGTACAGAAGCGTACCATAAAATGCAGAATACGGCTGAATTTCCACTGCAAATTTGATTGTATAGGTTCATTCGCTAGGAAGGATATTTAACCTAGCTATTCACATCGTTCACATAAGATCACTCAAAATAATCAAAGAAAATCATCAATTTCCTCTCTTTCTTGCTAATGCTAATAACACGTAATATGCTTGTCCACGAGTAGACACTAGACAGTACGACAAATCAGAAGAACTTATCTATGTACATACATACAGATAATGTATTAAAAAGAAAGTTAATTTCGTATTGACTAGAGAAGAACAAAACACGTAATAAATAGAGAAATCAAATATTTTCATTCAAATCATCCATTTTTTTATTGCATTTTCGTTTGTATTAGTGCGTAACAACTCATGGAAATATTTGCAAAGAGGCAAAGAAGTAAGAAGTTTTATAGGCAAAGCGGTAAGAAACGAGGAAAATACTTCATGTACTGCATACTCGTGTGGACAAGCACACTAGATATCTGCACCATTCGTACATGATCGTGTACAATTCTACTCTTTCATAATCGCTATATAACTCATTTCACTACAACAATTTAACAAGGTGATACGATTAGTTCCACAATATTTTGTCATTTTCCATGTCTCTGTACAGGGTGACATTGAGCTATGCATTGCGCAGGTGGTATATTGTACTTGTGTGAATGGGTTGAATGAATGTTCGTGTGGTTGTCCGGGTATGCACCGTGGGCCCGTTTGTGGCATTGAGTGCTGGAGTGAAAATAATAATATAATAGTAATATTGCATACTACACATATGAGTAGCTTACATATGATGGGAGTATCCATACATTGCATATCATACGGCGGGAAACGGTTGAGCTATATATCGAACAACATCAAACCATAGATAATAAATCCTACTATAAGAAAATTGAACACTGGCAAAACAATGCCTCTTGGTAAATATTTGTTTTTTTTCGATGACGTTCGATTTAATAAAATAATAAATCATTGTAAAATAAATATCTACAAAATATTTGCTGACTTTGGAAACTTAAATTGTTATTTTAAGATAGCGTATTCTGTAAGAGTAAACTGTGTCTATACGTGATCTAGATTAGCAAATAAATGAGTTTGCTGTAAAATTTAGTTGTTGATACAGAATATAAATTTGTTTTATATGTATCTGCCTTAAATGAGTAATATTTGAGATTTATGGATCAGGGACTTGGCGTGGTGACACATCAGATTAGTCAAAACTTGTTTGCACACTCGTACACACAACCAGAAAAAATGTTTCAAGTAAAATTTCTACTCACTTAAACGATGGTCGCGTCATGAGGCTAGTCTCACGCGAAAAAATTGAAAATTTCGTATACGTACAAAGTATAATGTACACAATTTTATAGTTGTGTATAGCTATTTGTTTTCTTTGTATTAGTATGTTTTTTGCTATGGTAAGCACCAAATGTATATGAATCGGTTCAAATCGGTTCATTTTGTTGGTGCTTACGTTTATTTATATGACACTTCTCCCATGTCATTTACTAGTGGAATTGTCATAAGTTATGTTTGGTGTTTTGATTTATTTGACATAACTTTATTTACTTTCGTTATGTTCATGGCAACCATAGTACATAAATAACAATAATAGAAAAGCACACTTGATGGACTGAATCAATACACGCACATTTACCAATACCATTATTTTCCGGTTAATTTTGTCGCACAGTCTCATAAAACGACCAAAATCCCTGTACAGATCTTCCGATCAATCAAACCATTTATTATGATATAAGTCCATCCTACTTATGCCATTCTTGAGTTAATAACATAATTACTTTGAGCAAACTGTATCGTAATTCGTAGGGTTACCCTCTAAAATATTTTTGTTTTTAATTTTGCCTGAGTGTAGATGCACAGCTTGTTATAAAGGGTTTTCCAATAAGTGGTTTCATTTTGATATTAAAAAAACGAGTATTTTTTAAGAGAAATCAATGAATGTTTATTTCATTGTTAAGAGGAACGTATGCCATTAACATTTGCCACGGCTCCGCTTGCAGCACCATATTCTTCTCATGAAATTTTTCATGACAAATTCGCACATTTGCAGCTGTATGTCCTCGATGACTTCACGAATTCCATTTTTAAGGTTTTGAATCGATTGTGGAGCATTGGCATAGACCATATCTTTTACTGGGCCCAAATAAAAAAGTCTAAAGGTGCTAAATCACAAGGTCTCGGTGGCCAATTGTAATCACCTCTTCGAGAAATAACACGGTCAGGAAACTTTTCTTGCAAAATTGCGATTGATTCATTGCTTGTGTGGCACGTAGCGCCGTCTTGCTGAAAATAAACGTCGTCCACATCAATATATTCCGATTCCGGCCATAAACAATTCTAAATCATAGCTCGGTAGCGCAATCTATATTCACAGTAACAGCTGCACCAGCCTCATTTTCGAAAAAGTAAGGTCCAACCACTCCGCCAACCCAAAAACCGCACCAAACAGTGACATGTTGAGGATGGAGAGGCTTTTCAACAATCATTCTTGGATTTTTTGAGCCTTAAATGCGACAATTCTGGTTATTAACGTAGATCCGAGGTGAAAATGGGCCTCATCCCTGAAGATGAATTTTCGTTGAAAATCCGGATCATTTTGATGCATTTGAAGGACCCAATCAGCGAAGTTACAACGTTTATGGTGATCGACCGGCTTGAGTTCTTATGATAACTGAACTTTTAAATCCTTAAGATCTAAGTCTTTATGCAAAATACGTTGTAATGTCGTTTGTGGAATGTCCAATTCCAAAGATCGGCGTGGAATCGACAAACCTGGGTTTTCTTTAACACTACGGGCTACAGCAGCAATATTCTCAGTTGTTCTTGAGGTTTCAATTCTTCACATCATTAACTTGTCCCAGCTGCTCAAATTTTTCCACCAGTTTCACTATTGCCGGCCGAGAAAGTGCTTCACTACGTCCAAAAATTGGTTTCGTTTTGCGAACTGTGCGACTACAAAGTGTTCATCATTTTTGTAGTGAATTTTAACAATTTCAATGCGTTGCTGAAGCGTGTATCGGACCATTTTTAGTAATGGCGTAGTTTTTACTTGTCAAATGTTAAATGATGACACCGTCAAAATTGGCAGCTGCCCAAATAGCAGGCTATTCAAAATGAATCTTCTTACTGGAAAACCCTTTACGTTTTTGATTTTATTTTGTTTTCCGATTGCGTGTCACCGATAATGTTTGTGTATTGTGTTAATTATATTTCGTATAGCTATTTAAGGTTATTATAAAATTATGTAATATTAAAATAAAATTAGATTTATATATTATAATTATTACATATTGCCAATTGTAATAAATGATTTTCAGTAGCTATTGTGATTTTGTGAATACAGTTGAATATGGAATTATATTTGAGAAAGGATACGTCATAGACATGATATTCGTTTTGTCCGATGTTATATCGGTCTTCGGTAAATCACGGAAGTTTTCGTCAGTTCATTAATATTAATTATTAATATTGGTATTCTTCCTAGTTTAAAACACAAGACATTTCCAAAATGTCCCCGTTTATTTGGGAATTGTGTTTTATAGTTTAATCAATCAATCACTCTCATAAGTGTATAATAATAAATGATGTATAAGAGGGCCAACCCAGTTCTAGTAACTCATCGAATGTTAATGAATTCATTCGATGGTAATTACTGAAATTAAAATTCTAAAATATATTTTCGTTTAAGATCGTGCAATAAAAGTGCTACAAATTTTTAAAGATACAATAATTTGGTATCAACAAAGGAAATATTAAATTGAAAATAAAAAATTTGACAAGTGTAATGTCAAACAAAATTTTGAGCAAAAGCCAAGAGTGTCTAACTTAAACTCACAATGGAAAATTCTCCCAGCTTGCAAGTTGTAATTTCTTATGTAAGAATGTTGTACTAATTTTAAATTTGTCTTCTAAGCCCAACCACAAAGCTGATTACCATAGGTCTATGTAATATGTTTTAGTACATCTGGCAGCATAAGAGCAATTTATTATGTAGTGTTAACTCTGTAGTGTTTTTACTATGTGCCAGTACATTTTTGTACTTACCACTTGCGAGCTTAGCTCCAAGGGTTATGCCTAGATATTTGAACGTATTTACATATTATGGAAATTACTGTGTGTTAAGTTAAGTATAACGGGAATCCAGTTAACTATTTGATTGGTAAAATTTACATGTATTGGTATCGTTTTGTTGAATTTAATTCGTCATCTTTTCGTTCCCTCCTTACTGTGTTATTGGCCTCTCCAGTTTGACTGTCGCTTCATTTATGCTGCTACCAATTGTTAAGATTGCAGTATCAACCACAAATTTTGCTATATTTGCTTCTTTGTAGGTAGATTCTGTCGTATGTAATATAATATATAGAGCTGGTTCCAGGTTCAGCATGCGTCCTTGTGGTATTCCTGCTGATATTTTATATAATTTAGAATATTCTTCTTCATAAATTTTTAATTTAAATTTAAATTTCATTATTATTGACAGTTTCAAGGTGTTCCATGAGCTTCTTTTTAAAGTTGTTAAATAGATTTTGAAAATTAATAATTTTTAGCTTTAATATGATTTACTTTTTATCTTTTCTAAATGAAATTTTTTTTGTTTTAATAAGAAAATTCGTTTTTCTTTTTCACCATACATCAAAGCATAAATGTAATTTACTAAATTGATTTCTTAGTGTTAAATAAATAAATATTTTACCAATAAAACAAAGTTAAGCTCACACGACTTGAAAGAATCTGCTCCGGCTCACACAGCTAAATTGAAACGGAACAAGGGATGCTAGAAAAATTTACGAATTTTATCAACGGTAGGCAATGGCCACCGTACTCTCTAGAATTAAAACCTTTTTTTTATTTGGGAATACTTGGAGACTATAAAACCTGCTTACTATACTTAATTTTACTATTTACATACAAATCGTTACTTGATGCCTCTGGGAAGGTCTGCTATGAAATTCTAATTAGAGTAAATGTAAAGTTATGTATTGATTCCCCTTATGCTATTGTATTTTGAAAGAGTCCGTAGACTGAAAGAAAGTTATATAAGTTTGAGAATAGAGTAGTTTCCTAAATTTAAATGAAAACTAACTTCGTGCCTTGAAATGGGTAATATAAAATAATTGATGTTGATTCTTACCTGTTATTTGTAAATCACATTCAAAATGAACTAAGGACCGTTTGTTGAATATCAATGTGGATTAATTTAAATTATTTCTAATATTCCGGTTTAGAAAAAATAGAAGAAATCAAAAATAAGATAAAAGAGATGATCCTTCTATTTTGGTATTCGATTTCCAAAGCCACTATTATAATGCAGTTAACTTAGTTTAATACAGTTACCTTATGCCATATTCTTTCGTAAAAAAAAAATAACCTTGAGGGCAAAAAAAAGTGCTCTGACAGCTAAAAAAGTGCTCTGACAACTGAAAACACGTGCTACTTTGACATTACATGTTCTTTGGAGAAACCAGAGAGCACTTTTTTCTTGCCCCAGTTCACTTTTCAAAAATCACGATTTTTTCATAGATTTCAATAAAAGTTCACGCGTACATAGAAATATTAAACGTAAATATCAACAAAAACAAGGCGCCTTTTCCAATTTCATTTGTGAATTACGTTTTGACGGGGCTTGTTTGTTACATTTTTGTTATATTTTTTTTCAATACATCTACGAAAAAAGAGCATTTTTTTCATGTTTTTTTCATGAAAATAAAGTTGCCCTTTTTTCATAAAGACCAAAGAATATGACATTAGTTTACCGATATTTTTCGGAATCAAATCTTTTGTTTTTGTTTTTGTGAACGCCTAAAGTTTTTCCATATGTAATGTACGATGAATACCAAACCAAACTAAAATCAAACAAAAATAAAGGAACGTAAATACATCAAAGAGATTGATGTGATTAATGTCGGGTTCTTTCGGGTTTTAAAAAAAAGTCAAATTTTCGTTGTTCCCAAAAAACGTGTAAAGAAATTGAGGTTCTTGCCTCTGTGTTAGTAAAGAGAGAAAGAGAGTAATTTCACCTCCTATTTCTTTTAGTGTTAGTGAAAATTATGAAAACACAAGAGAATATATAATAGAAAAAAAATGAGAAAATATGTATTGTTTTATTTACAATATATATGCAGGGTGTTTCCAATTAATACTGGTGTAGTGGTGTTATAATAACAATACATGTACAGATTAAATTCTAAGAAATTAGCCATTTGCCCAATTCAATTTTTGGTTTTATCTTTACTCGCTTGGGCAGTGCTGCTATTTGTTATGGGACAGTAAAATTTATAATGTCAAAAATTTCATATAAAAACTTAAAAAAACTTGATTTTTAATTTAACATTTATATATAAAAACGACGTGTCCATTTAATTTTTATAGAATAAACATGAAGTTTATAGTTTTAAATTTAATTATAAGGCACGTATTGCGGAGTTTCGATTGAATAAATTATTAAAATATGCGGATACAAAAACACAAATCTGGTTAAGTATATTGAGGTTATGCTTTTGAAGTTTTGAGTAAATGCATTTGTTTTTTTAGATTGTGTGCAGAGTAATTATGAATTACCTAACGGAAGAAGACGTGCCTGGGGCCAAGCTACCACATCCCAACCCTGGTTTAAATAAAGTGGAACACCTCAAAAGATGGCTTTTTTTACAGCTTTTAATTTTTTTACACTGCGACTATCGCACATCTGTCAATTTTTTTTATTATTTTTTTTAAGGCTAGGTGCGCCTCCAATGTTAAATACGTGAAGTAAATTTGGGAAAATCGCTAATTGTTTAAGTAACTTTTAAATTCGTTACCGTTAAGCCAGATTAAATCGAAAATTATTTTCACGATAAGTAAATTTAATTCTGAATAGAACAGTGAAAATTAAAATCAA
Organism: Tipula unca; assembly: GCA_951394425.1. Lineage (NCBI taxonomy): Eukaryota > Metazoa > Arthropoda > Insecta > Diptera > Tipulidae > Tipula > Tipula unca. Next base: position 104,311,221 of record OX596381.1, read on the forward strand.
TTATGTCAAATCAAAGGTTATGAGGGGAAAACATTAGTGTAATGCTCTATTTTAATTATAAGGGCTTAACGGTAACGAATTTGTTTGTTTCTTGAAACAAATTTTTTCTTTCAATTTATTTCTGTACATGCTTGTTAATTATAATACCAGTAATTGGAAACACCCTGTCTAAATATTATAGAAACAAAATAAATAATATATTGCACCTGCACGTTAAAAAATTTAATTCCCAACAACAAATTTTAATTTTATATATAATTATTTTCTATTTCTCTTCTCTAAATATTTTGTTATTGTGCAGCAGATTTTTTGCGTTTGGTTTGTTCATTTGTTACTCAATATTGTATATTTTATCTTACTCTTTTTTCTATGCACAAAATGATATGACACCAATACCTACAAAATAAATTTTTTCCGTTTTTCGAGTTTATTTTATATCGTGTATGTACACTGCTATAGGAGGGTAAACAAATCATAGTAATGTTAAATGAATTGGGCTTGTATCTTATGACGGTTTTGGTTGGGGTTAAAAAACGTGTAAAGAAATTGAGGCTCTTGCCTCTGTGTTAGTAAAGAGAGAAAGAGAGGTAAATATTGATAGAACGAGAGCGAAATGAATTATTATGTCGTTTTTCATCGATTATTTATGTTTATAATTATGAAACGATGGATAAACATGCGTTGGGGTTAGTTAAATAAAATAACAGAAAAAACTGGTACTTCCAAAAAACTTTAAAAATTTTGATATATATTAACTTTTTTGATACCGTTTAATTCAACATTGATTTTGTAAACACGTATTTCAAGAACGACAAAAGAAGCATGAATGACTTCAAATGACGTTTCGCTTTGTTTTTGTTTATATTTTTGAATTGACGCATAATTTTATGTTGGTGTTAGTTAAAATGGAAGAAAAAATCGGCATTTCCATTTTTTAATGTACATGAAAACATTTTGCTATATTTTGTCCCGAAAGAACATAAAAACTGGTGTACATCTAAAAGCCATCAATATTTTTTCTAGTTTTTTATGTACATCACATTTTGTGGCACGAAAGAATTCGACATAAAATAAATACAAATTAAATACGCAATAATACTCCGAACAGCATGGTTGGATACTGTGCGGTCGGTTATTTAGCAAAGATCAAATTAAAATACACTAAATATGTAGTCAAATTCTACCTGAACAAAAACGTACGATTTAATGTTTAACGAGAATGAAGAAATACAAAAACTCCAATAACACATTTTAGCATTATTATTATTATTATTAAAGTTGGCTGGAACCTAAGCAGGTTCCGCACTCAATGCCACTCTGGGCCCATGGTGCAAACCGAGGATTCTATCATAATTCGCAAATGCGCTCGGCTGCTCTGGCAAACTGTAACAGCTTAAACCAGGGTAGGGATGACAATTAACCTACATTTAAAGATCTATAATTAAGAAATCGGGACCTAACTATCTCGAAAGCGGGACAACCACAGACAAAGTGCATGCTGTCATCGTCATCTGCAAGACAGTTGTCACGCAAGGAATTTTGGAGAAGTCCCATTCTTTTTAAATGGAGTTTAAAAAGACCATGGCCGGTCAGAATAGCGACCAAAACTCTCAGTTGGTCTTTCTTCAAGGATAGAGCAAACTTTGTGGGTCTCAGATTATGTTCACAAATGAAGTACTTAGCCACTCGGCAAGTAGTAGAAGCTAGCCAATTACGCTTAGCCTGAAAAAACATATAGTTTTTAATAGCCAACTAAAAGTTTTTAATACCACAATTAAAGGTCAGGGGCACTGCCGGTTCAGGTCCAATGAATTCCATCGTTGAACCTGTTTTAGCTAACACATCAGCTATCTGATTACCTTCAATACCACAATGAGCCGGAACCCACATAACTCTGACACGATTATTAGAACAAAGGACGTTAATAAAATGTTTACAGTCCTTGACCAGTTTGGAAGTGATCATAGGATTTCGTAATGAATTGAGCACAGGTTTACTATCACTGCATAGAATAATGGCTTTTCCGGAAACAGCGAGGTTAGAAGCGTCAATCGCACAACGTGTGAGTGCAATCAGCTCCGCTTGGAATACAGTGCATTTCTGGCCTAGACTCCCACATGATTGTAGGTCATGTTCAGGACAATAGGTTCTAAAACCTGCACCAAAATTAGAGTGAGACCCGTATGCAAAAAACACTAGCGACTGAGCCACCCAGTCCTTGAATTCTTGAGACAACCACGAGGTCCTCGTTGGATATATCACCGTAGAATGAAGGAATTGTCCGATTAGATGTCTCGTAATTACAGTTTACGTTTGAATGACAGACCAATATAAACATGCAAAAGTTTGCATGAGTTTTTGTCTTTTTTTTAGCAACTGTTACTATAAAAATTAAAATGTTACCATAAAATACATTCAACCCGAGTATATTTTATGGTAACATATTGAAAAAATATATCCCAACCAATCAACAAATAGACGTCATATTTTTATAGTTGTGCTATAAATAACACACCCATGGCTTGTAAGTACATACATATTTATTTATATTTTCTAATTTAAATTAATAATCCTATTTTAGTAAACCACAAAATTATAATAATATAGAACGAACGAGTTCAAAATTATCTAGTTCCACCGATTGCTTATGGTAATAAAATAATTAAATGCAATTGAGGTTATGTTTTATTAGAGCATTGCAGATGCAAAAATACATTTTTCATCATCTAAATCGGACTTCAAACTCATTCTCTTTCAAATCGTTGTGGGGTTTGGACGTGAAATCGATGAAGTAAGCGATAAAATAAAAAATAGTCAAAAATTGCAGTGATAGTAGTTTCTTTTTAATTATTTTATATAAGTACATATTGTGAAAAAATTAAAAGTGCAGTGTTAGCTTTTTTTTAAAATTATTTTATATACACTCCCGGCCAAAATTACTGGGTCGATGAGTTTATTCTCAATTTAAATTAAGGCGGTACACCAATATCAACATTGGTAAATCCACGCTCTATGCAGATTGGCCTCTATGGATTCTGTAGAGGACAATCTGGTACATAACCAGGGAACATCAAATCCGTTCCAAAGAAGACCAAATATAAGAAGATCCCCTACAAAAGAAAAAAGTAGCAACCCGTTAGTTGATCAGGCCGATGCTTCTAATGCCAGAAGAGGTGCCAGCGGAAAATTTAACCTAGACTTGTTATCACAAGAAGGGCTTTCAAGGCTGATGCCATCATCAACTGGTTACTCTCAGTTAGTAAGAGAAAATGCGAGTTTTCGCGCAAAAATCAATGAAATTGAAAAGATGACGCATCAGGTTAGTAGCAAAATTATGGTGCTGACGGAGGAAAATGAAAAATCGAGAAAAGGTTTTTTAACCAAAGTCAATGATGAACCTCAAATTAGTATAACGAGACTACAGAGTTCTATACTGAAGAGGAGGAGTTAACAAAAGAGACCGAATGGATTGTCAAACGGAAAAAACGACCAAGCAAGATACCAAATCCGAACAAACCATCTAATCATAAAAAGTCATATAGGCCAATTTTTCTGGTTCCAGTACTTTCGAAAATTTTTGAGAAACTGTTATACAAAAGAATGAAACCTATAATACTTGAGAGAAAGCTATTACCACCACATCAGTTCGAATTTAGAGAAAACCACTCCACGATAGAGCAAATTCACAGGATTACAAGTATTATTGAAAATGCACTTGAAAATAAGAAAATATGCTCAACAATATTTCTGGATGTAGCACAGGCCTTCGATAAAGTATGGTATATTGGATTGGAATATAAACTGCATCGAGATTTGCAAAAAGAATACTTTCAGCTATTGAAATTTTATATTGATAACAGATATTTTCGCGTTAGATGTGAAGAAGCATTCTCTCCGAGCTAAAGAGGGTATCTGCAGGGGTTCTCCAAGGTCGCGTGCTAGGACCAGTGTTGTATTTTATTTACTTTACACAAGTGATTTACCAAACACAAGCGGGACAACAATAGCAACATTCGCGGACGATACGGCAATTTTAGCTACTGGTTATAAAGTAGACGAAGCAACCAGAAAACTGCAACGGGCTACGACCCAACTAATTAACTGGACCAAAAAATGGTGCATTAAGCTAAATGAAGAAAAATCAACGCACGTTAACTTCACCAATCAAATAGTTAACTGGATACCAATAGAACTAAATTCCAAACAAGTTCCTTATGCTAACACTGCCAAGTATCTTGGCATGACTCGCGATGCTAAGTTAAAATGGAAAGGGCACGTTAAAAAGAAAAAGGAGGAACTACACATTAAATATAGAAATATGTATTGGCTAATTTGAAGGTATTCAGAGCTGTCAATACTTAATAAGTTAATACTATACTAGTAGTTAAATCCGGTCATTATCGAATTGTAAATGACTTTATTATGTCAATTATAAATATATTAGTATACTATTTATCCAATGAAAATGATAAATAATGAAACCAGAATTTTTTTAAAAGAATTAATGAAATCATGATCTACCACTACTACTAATTAAGTTATGATGTCATGATCTACCAAATGTATCTAACTATCTAAAGGGTGTTTTTCTTAGCCCGATAGAACTTGAAATTGTAAAAATTAACACAAAAAATTAAATGAATTTTTTTTTATTATTAAAAATACGTTTAATGGTTACTAATGGTTATAATTTGTTCGTCTATAAATCGAAAAAATTAAGTTTAAATAATAATGACAAATAGTTAGCGGCATTCGGTCGAACACTGAGATACAAAAACTTAGTTAACTGCACTTGTGCGCGGGAAAAAAGTAAGACATTGTTTTCAATAGCGTTTGTTCAACGTATGTTTGGATGAAAAATAATCATGAAAATTAATAATCATAAAAATAACACCGGGAAGCCTCTATGTCGTCGCCTGCAGGTCCTCGTTCGTTATGAACGGGTGGGTAAAAGTGACCTAGCTGTGGGGCGGGTCACGTTAAATGACGGCAGATGGGTAGGTTTAAGGTGTTACGCGACCCGTGCCAAAAAACTACCAGGCTGGGGCCCATTTGACAAAGCCCCAGTCGCAAACGGAGCCCTCTGGATACCTGGCGACCTCCAGTTGTAAGAAGCCTTACCTGCGTAGACATATCTCTGCGTAGGTGGACCAATTTTTCTCCGATACTCGTGGGACCACTATGTCTAAAATTAAAAAATAACAAAAAAACCGAGATAGGCACTCTCCAAAGGTCGGAAGCAACAGGGGAGAACTCAAACCGTAAAGGTGGGGCTCCCTCAATAACACCAGAGGGGGGCGACTCCAGGGCACCAAAGCCTGGGACTAACAAGTGTCGAAAAGACAGCAGTCCCAGGATGAGCTGGAAAGGCTCCTCACAAGGTTATGTCGAAAAACAAGTCGTTCTGCGACATTGTAAAGGAGCGTGTTTTGGTGCGAGCCGTCATTGACAGGAGTCATGAAGATGAGGGCATCACCTTGGAAAAATGGAGATTAGTCTATAACGCACTAAACTCAGTTTATCTCAAAGTCCTAGGTTGGAATCCAGGAGGCCTCTTCATCCTGCAGAGATGCGGGATGGTATCAAAGAAGGCTGATAAGACGGCTGCAGCGGACGTAGTTGAGGTGTGGCAAGGCGCGAGGCTGGCGGTTGTAAGCAGGGAAGATATTCCTAGCCGGCCAAGAGCGCGCATCTGGCTACCAACCTAACCGGCTAGCCCAGAAAAAATTCTTGAAATAATAAGGATCAACAACCCAAATTTTCCGACAGGCAATTGGAAGATAGTGAGGCAAGAGGATGCCAAGGGGGGCTCCAGATTATGTACTATGGTAATCAAAAAGGAGTCCTTGGCTCTTCTTGCCATGACTAAGGGTGTAATTGACTTCGGTTTCGGGTTAATTACTTTCAGAGTCTACAATACGAGGCAGAAACGCACTCAGCGGAACCTGGTGGGGACGGCAGCCGGTGAGGGGCGGGGGACCACTCCTCTGACCATCGATATGTAACATTCAACCTTAACGTTTCCCCTGCTACCCGGGAAGGTTTTAGGAATCCTATAAGGATAAACTGGAGCAAGTATAGGGAAACGCTTAAAGAACTAATAACGCCGGGGGCTCCTGAGCCGCCAGCCACAGTGGAGGAACTGAATTGCATAGTGGACACAATCACTAGTGCGTGCAACCGGTCCTTCAATGCTGCTTACCCAATAGTTAAGCCCAGGGGCAAGCAAAAACTAGCATGGTGGTTTAAGGAACTGGGGACCTACCGAATGGCATGTAGGAAAGCCTTTAATAGAGCCAAAGGAACGAGAGAGAGTCAATATTGGGACTCCTATAAGAAGGACTTAAAAGTATACAAAAAAGAATTGAGGAAGGCACATAAAGGAGGTCATGGACCTCTCGTCTGTGACAAAATGGAAGAAGTCTCCGAGACCTCTCGTCTTAGGAAGATACTGTCTATGAATCCAACCAGTCCCAGTTATTTGATTAAACCTTATGGATCTTGGACTGCTTCTAGTGAGGAATCTTTGAAACTTCTCATCGAAACCCGACAGAGACTAGTACTCATCGAGAAACATATTCAGTGCGCATAGAAGATATCGTAACTAAAAAACGGATCCTATGGACACTTGAAGGTTTCAAACCTTATAAATCGGCTGGTCCTGACCGGATTATACCGACGGAAATTCAAAACAACTCGTCGATTATTCTTCCCTGGCTGGAAGTAATCTTCAAACGGTGTTTAAAATTGGTCTGTATTACGCGGAGGTGGGTAACTGCTCACATGGCTACCCATAAGACTAAAGACTCATAACTATATCATCCGTTCTAATGAAAACCTTGGAAAGGTTTGATGGATAAACGATATATGATGGATATCTATAGACGATCAAAAATAAACCCTGGTGACTGGGCCCAGTCTCTCAGCATGCTTACTGTAAAGGGAAATTTGTGGACACAGTTCTTCACGCCCTGGTAAGTATAATTAAGAAATCAATATTCTCGGAAGAGTTTTGTATGGTGGCGTTCCTTGATATTGAGGGCGCCTTTAACAATGTAAAGACAGAGGTAATTCTGGAGGGTTTATCGTTCCCTTGAGTGGACTACCCTATAAGTCTGTTAATCAATCATATGCTGGGGAGCAGAATGGTTAACTCAGAGCTGGGGAATCCACCATTAGGAGACGGATGGCTAAGGGAACCCCGCAGGGAGGTGCTTTGTCTCCTCTTCTCTGGAACATAGCAATCAATGGGTTGCTATTAGATCTGGAGAGAGAAGGGATCGAAGTGATTGCGTATGCAGATGACGTAGCGATAGCTGTCTGCGGTAAATATTTAAACACGGTAAAGGAGATAATCCAAAATGCCCTCCTAATCACGAGGTGGGCCATCAGATGTGGACTGGCAATCAGCTCGTCCAAAACTGAACTGGTACTATTAACTATAGGAAATATAAAATCCCGGTAGTAGTAGATCCACCTACCTTAAATGGCAGGAGACTAGCTTTTACTGATACTGATACCGAGCAAATAGCGCAGTGTTTAAAGCTGCGACGTTTGGATCGGGAGGTACCGGGTTCGAATCCCAACAGAGGCGGGATGCAAAAAGGATTTTTCATCTCCCGATTACGATCGGTGAATAAATTGAAAACATCTATGACCCTCTGTTGGAATGTAGAACTCATGGGCCGACCCATCTTCCATTTCACTGTACAGGGTGACATGGAGCTATGCAATGCGCAGGTATTATACTGTACTTGTGTGAATGGGATGAATGAATGGATTGAATGAATGTTGTGTGAATGTAAGGTAAGGCTATGGACCGTAAAAGTGTCTATGCCAAGTCCTTTTTTTTAAAAAAAAAAAAAGAAGCTTTTACTGATAAGGCAAGATTCCTGGGCGTATTCTTGGACAGTAAGCTTAGTTGGAAGCTCAACATTTTGGAAAGACTAAACATGGCTAATATAGCCATGTACTCGTGCAGAAACGCCATCGGAAAGAGATGGGGCCTGAAGCCGGAGGCAAGTCTGGCCACAGCTGAACTTGAAACGTTCAAAGACACTGATCTCACTACGTAGACGTGAATTAAAAACGAGTAAGAGACGGTAGTCCATCTCATTTGCTCATGTTCAGCTTTGGCACTCCAAAGACATAAATATATGGGTAGATTATTAATGGACTGCCTCTCTGATCTCGAAAGAGTTATATCATGCTACATAAGTAGCTCAAACTGCAGCCACTCAACCTAACCTAACCTAACCTAACACCGGGAAAATGCGCTAATGCACTAATGTGTTGAATGTTCATTCAAAAGCATATTATAATTATTTTTGATTTGCTATCATTATTAACTGATAGTGGAGAAATTATTGTTATATATTATATTGTATTCTGCAGTAACACAGCTATATTCAGCAGCACATTTACCTACCTCATGCAATTTGATAAGGTTTATTAGCACTTGTTTTTTTTTGCGGTTTAGATACGTCAAACGTCAATCCCTGCATAGATTTACGTAATATGATGGTTCTTTAACGTGTCACGCAAGTACCATTTTGACAGCAGTGTTGGCGTTGATAAATCGCGATTGTAGATTTATTTATTTTATTCAAAACCACGTTTACAAACGGATCCATTCGTCATAGATTAATAACCCATCTAGTGGTGGTGGTAGAATTGCTTGATCATCACACCACTCTTCTCTAGAACATTGCTTGCTAGAGAAATCGAAATAATAGTGAGTATTTTGCAATTAGATTAGACAGCACCAGAAATAAATCTGTTCTAATGGTATGTAATTCATGAATATTTTTATAAAACTATCGTTGAAACCCATTCTCGGACCCAGTGTCACATATAATTAATTTAAGTACATTAAGATACATGTATTCCTGATAGAAATTCTCATGAAAACATTGCATATAATAAATATATTAATTAAAAACTTTAATGATTATTTAAACCCATTTAGTGTACTACTATTTAGCAATAAAAACATTTTAACAATATAAAATCAAAAATGGAATTTTCGGTCGAGTATTATTTTATATAAATTGGCGTAGCATTGCTGCTACTGCAATGAACAAAATAGCTCTACTTAATACAACTATTGATGAACCATCCGGTTCATCATCAACAGGTAGCGCATCGATATTATCCTGTAACCACTTTTCAATGTCACTTCCATAAGTTTTACGCCAATTCACGTTTGCTTTAATAGTGGTTTGAGCTCTGACCGCCGCATCATACATTGTTTCATCCAGTTTGAGCTGAGTCTCATATTTAGTTACAAAGCTATCGAATAAATCGGCCACATCTTCAGTTACAATTCTTGACCCGAGTGCATTCAATACTGAAATTAAACCAGCTGACTCGTACATTTCTATCAACTCAGTAAACTTGTCCGTTAAATATCGAATCATTATTTGTACACCCGCATAGCTTCCATTTACTAATGCAACTGCAATCTGTGCTCGAATTTCAGCACTAACTTGTATACCTAGGTTTAGAATATCACGTTGCAACGATAAGTCGAATAGCTCATCAATATTAGATTCATTTCTGGTGCATCCAAGTCCCGTTATTATTTCATTCATTTGGCTAATTAATTCTTCTTCAAGTGAATTAATTGATAACATTATTTTTACAATCAACTTTTGGATCAAATCATCATTTATATCAGTGTAACGTGAAAGCGTACAGAAAACGATTGGTTTTATTTCATCTGCAAATTGAGCATTCTCATCGATAATCTATCAAAAGATACAACTATTACAATTTAAATACCACATGAAAGGTTACAATTTTAATACTTACGAAAGTATTAATAATTTGATGAACATCTTTAACACATTCCTTGTGCCCATATTGACAAGCCCAAGCTACAGAATTTAGTCTATGCAACCGATCTACATGTTCGTTATAGTCAACGTCGATTTTATAAGTTTCATAATTTTTGTTGGTAATTGTTCTCAAGAAATTCTCGAATCGTTCATGTTCAGCCGAACCAAGGAGCATACGTGCCAAAAAATTAATTGCATTATTTGCTGCCATCCATGGCAAAAATCCTGTATCATGTTGTAAATTATGAAGTAATTTGAAGAGAATTTCATAACTTACTAAGCCCGCTTTGGCCAAATTGGCCGCATCATCGATTAGTTGAGCACGATTTTCCTCACTTATTGCCAGTGTGTTAGCCTCTTCGGATAGGAAATTAACTAAATATAACCAATGATCTTCGTTATAATTAACACGATAGTATCCAGCTTGTAATTTATTTAAAACTACAAAATTGGAATTTCTATCGAAGCTAATAGTAATACTATCAGTATGTGGTGATAACCAATGTACGTCATAACTATCACCATTTTTATCAGTTGCCACTGTGATGGGAATGTAATAGTTTCCCTTTACACTTGATTCCATCAAATCTGGATCAACGAAGAATTGTTTTTGTGAGACATCAATTTTATTAGTCGTTATGTGTACCTCGGCATTTACAACCGGATAACCTAATTCATTTGACCAACTCTTGAATAATTCGGCAAACGGTTTGGGTAATTCAATATTTTTGGTATCGATTATCGATTGAAAACTTTCGAATAAATTTTCTGGTACAACTGTACCATATGAGTTGTCTTTGAGATATTTATTCAGCGCTGCTTTAAACGCATCTTTTCCAATAATTTCATAGAACATCCGAATAACAGAAGATGATTTAGTGTACACAATGTAATCGAATTGAGTTTTAGATGGGTCAAAAATTGGCTCGGACATTGTGCGGATATTCATTTTGTCGTCTTGAGATAATGCTGATTGTAAATTATTTACATTGAATTGTTCCCATATTCTCCAGGTAGGCTCGAGTTCATCGGTAATGTAGTATTGAAAGAATTGAGCAAATCCCTCGCTAAGCCAAACATATGTCCACCATTCAGGAGTTACCTCATTGCCAAACCACATGTGCGCAAATTCATGAGAAATTAATAACCGGCCGTGCTGATGAATTCGTGGAGAAACATACCAATTTGGATAAAGTAAATATTCTGATCTAAAGGTAACTAGACCCCAATTCTCCATAGCTCCAAAAAGAAAATCATTGATCGAAGCTAATTGTGTCAGCGTTAATTGATACTCAACACCCAAGAAATCTTCCAATGCTTTCATTGCCTTCGGCGCAAATTGAATAGAATCATCGGTATGTAATTCTTCTCCAGGAGGTGCATATCCCACGTATAAATCGGTATCTGTACCTTGCCTTTTATATTCAGAAACAATGAATGCTACTAAATATGTTGACATTAACGGAGTATCTTCAAAAGTTGTGAACATGTATCCACCTTCTTCTGCGCTGTAAAAAAAAGTAAAGTAATTTATAGAAAGAATGCTAATACTTTGTGCTGGACCCAGTTTTGACAAAATCGTCGACTAAACTGATGCTATTAACCACCAGGTTTTTATTTTTTTATTTATGTTTATTACCGCCAGGTTCATGTTTATAGTTTATACTCGGCGATTTAATCAAACAATCAGTGTCAAGCACACAGAATTAAATAAAATTGTGATGAATATGCGTTTATTACACAGGACCAACGATTGTTGCTACACGCATATTGGAAATTGGTGTAAACTTCTCATCGTGTATTACGGTAATATGAAATACAGCCTTTAAGTGTGGTTCATCAAAACATGGGAACACCATTCTGGCGTATGATGGTTCAAAATGTGTTGTTGCAATGACCCTGGAAGCAAAAGTATAGATATTTATAGTGAAACTGAAATCGAGGCCGATTGTTATCAATTATAGATAAGCCCTGAGGAGTCAGAACGAACTGCAATCTTTGAAATATTTGAAAAGTTCACCACACAAATTAGATATGTCTACAAATTAATATACTCACTTAGTCGTATCATATGTACTTTTATATAGACCTTTAAGATCGTTTCGGATGTTATCCGAGAAAGATAATGTCATCAAATAAACTCCTTCCGGTATAATTTTTGCAAAACGGATAAATGCAATTTCATTTTCCGTTTGTAATTCAACCATTTCGTACGCATATTTGATAGAATCTATTTTTCCTACTAAGACGACATTCTGCCACGCCACTTCAATATCTTTATAATTTATTGCTATTGACTTAGTGTCCTCAATAACATCAATGTCGATTGTAACTTGGCCTTGAAATTTTAACGAATCAATATCAATTTTAATGTTCAAATCATAATAGTTTGGTTTCACATTCGATGGTAACCGATAAATTAGTTCACCAGGGTCCGATTTTGAAATAACTACACTTGAATTATTAAGCTTAACTAAAAAGCTTATTACAAAAAGTAATTTGAATAGCATTTTTAATTTAATTTGTTTCACAAAACTCTTAAACAATTAATTTTGTAGTCCGCGTTATTAAAATCATTACGAATAACTGTGTACCAGGAGAATTTTTTTCGCTGTTATCAGGTAAAACTAACAAATGTTAATTTCATTCGATATCAAATACAATGATTACACCAGCGATAAGACTTGAATCACTTGAAAATATTAAAATTAAATTTGTATAGCGCCGTTACGTACTCGAACATGTTTCTATGTGTAGGTATTTTAATACGTACGAGTGAGTACGAGTATATGCGTATATTATTGCGGAAAATAAGATAACAATTTTTTTTAACATGTCATTATAATGGGAAATTATAATGAAATCAACAAAAAAAAGTTAATTAATAGTGATATGAAAATATATATATTAATGAAAATGGTGATTGCAATGGTTTTGATCGATCATTTTGTATCATTTTATGTAAAGGGTGTTTTTTAACCCTGATAGAATTTAAAATTGTAAAAATTAAAACAAAAAATTAATTTTTTATGAAAAATATACTCTAGCAGATATCAGTATACTCTGGCAAATCATCATGAATAGTCTCACGCTTGAACAACGCTCCGAATTTATTAGAACTTACTTATAGACGACTTCGTGATTTTTATGGCGCACATAATCGAGCAAGCCGTCCGTCGAACTGTAGATAGATTTCGTACCACATACTCTCTAAAGGATGCAATAACATCAACACGTCGAAGGAACGTGCGTACTGAAGAGAAGATCGCTGCTTAAACGAAAGTGTGGAAAAAGATCCAAATTCATCGATTCGTTCGCTATAGAATTGGGGCTCTGCCCGTCATGGACAATTTTGCGCAAATATCTTAGCCTACATCCGTATACGATCCAGCTGGTGCAAGAATTGAAGCCACGAGACCATTATCAGCGTTGTTCCTTCGCCGATTGGGCTCTAGAGCAGTCGGCAAATGACCCGTTGTTTTATCGTCAAATTGCGTTCAGCGATGAGGCTCATTTTTGGCTTAACGGGTTTGTTAATAAAAAAAATTGCCGCATATGGAGTGAGACCAATCAATTCAGCAACAATTGACATCTTGGAGACCAGCATTGCTCGTGTTATTCGTGACATATGGCCAGCAGTGCTCGAAAAAGTGGCCAAAAATTGGGCGTCCAGAATGAGTTTCGTCAAGAACAGCCGCGGTGCCAAACCCGCGGTTTTATCCTTTTAAGCCTACTTACTATGTTGTTATTGTCGAGGAGCTGAGTTGCTTGGACGTTAACGTGCCGGTTATGTACCATGTATAGTCTATGTTCATGACTTTGGGCAATTTTTGTAATTTCGAAGAGTTGTATTCCATAAATCCAGAGAGGTTTATATTATATATAGATAAGCAGGAGTTTCTTACCATTAAACTGTACATTTTCCTGTATATAAGTTCCAACGCATTTTAATTTTTTTTATATGGGCCTTCCACCTTAGCTTAGCATCAAGTGTCAAGCCTTACTATTTAGCTGTATTCGAATAGGGAATTGCAGGAGGTCTATATGCTTTTATTTTGTGTCCGGACTCCTCCAATAAATTAAAACACACACAACCCACAATATAATTATTTATCAGTTTATTTATTTAATACTTAAATAATTCACTTTAATTTTTTTACTAACTATATTTACTAATTAGTCTGAGAATGATCTAGAAAAAGGCAATGACGTCTCGATTGATGATTGTATATAATGCGCTTATGTATTAGAGATCATGAGCGATGCAATAATTTATACATAAAACCTGATTAATTTGTACATGAAAATATTGTATACGAGAGTGCAAAATGTTCTATATACATAACAAGAGTATGAGTTGTATATAGGAAGTAAATAATTGTAATGCTAACGCGTTGCATCTTCAATAAGTGGAAATGGGCAAACGCGAAATTGTAGTGATTACGATACAATTGAAATTAAGGCGATTTCCAGATTAATTGTATCGGCCGCTACAGGACTTCCTCGCAAGTGAATATCCCCTCCTTGAGACTTTGAATTATTCGGCAAAGTGTACGGCCTTATGTTTGCGAGTGCCTGATATTTGATCAGGTGAGGTAAGTATACCGTATGCCGGTTTGATTCGGTCAATTGAAATGGTATGGTTTTTACCATTAATAGAAACCGTGAATTGTTTGCGAAGGCGGCGTATAACTTTGTACGGGCCTTCGTAAGGAGGTGATAAACCCGTGCGAACCTTGTCTGTTCGAATAAAAACAAAATCGCAATTGTCTAGTGATTTGGGGACAAAGATATTATATCTTGTTTGTTCGAACGTGGTGAAGTTGGGACAAGGTGTTGCATGGTTTGTCGCAGTTGGTCGACGACTGTGTCTTCTGTTGGTAATGGTGGAAGAGGATTTTCTACAAAGAACTCACCGGGTAACTTGATGGTTTGACCATAAACCATTTCAGCTGGTGAGCACTTTAGATCCTTTTTCACTGTTGCTCTGATTCCAAATAAAACGATGGGAATCTCAGAGTTCCAATTGCTAGTATTTCCTCGAGCCATGAGTGCTGATTTTAGCTTACGGTGAAAGCGTTCAACCATGCCATTGGCTTGAGGATGATAGACCGTAGTACGTATACGATTTGAGCCAAGGAGATTCGTTAACTCAGCAAAAAGTTTGGACTCAAATTGTGTTCCTTGATCGGTGGTGATATTAAGAGGAACCCGAATCGGGATACGTAGTTGTTTACGAAAGTAGGAGCGATTGTAGATGCAGACATGTTGTCCATGCAGTAAGCTTCTGGCCATCTAGTAAAGCGATCGACACAGGTAAGTAGATATTGATATCCCTTAGATGGAGGTAGTGGTCCTACTATGTCTAAATGGATGTGTTCAAATCGACCAGGTGGAATCTTAAATTGTCCGTGAGGTGAAATTGTGTGACGTTGTACTTTAGATTTTTGGCAGGATAAGCAGGAGTTCGCCCACTGGGTTACGTCCTTGGTTATAATACTAGGCCAAAAGTAACGAGCTGTAATCAATTTTCGAGTCGCACGGACACCAGGATGTGAAATGTTGTGCAATGTGTCGAAGATAGTTCGTCGTAGTGGTTCTGCGATGTACGGGCGATTATTTCCCGTTGATATTTCGCAATATATTTCTAGGCCTGGCAATTTAAAAAGCTCTAGCTTATAAGATGTGCTAGTGGGACGTCTGGAACCAGAAAGTAAATTCTGAAGTTCTAAGTCATGTTTTTGTGCCATAATTATTTTTTGATAGTCGAAGTGAGTCTCGACTGTGGCCATTTCGTTGTCTGTGGTGCGGGAAAGTGTATCCGCGACCACATTGTCACTACCTTGCACGTGCTGGATGTCGGTGGTCAATTGACTAATATAATCCAGGTGGCGACATCGCCTCGGATTGCGTTCAGTTTTAGTCTGAATTGCTCTAGTCAGAGGTTTATGGTCGGTGTAAATTGTAAACTCACGACTCTCGACAAAATATCGGAAGTGTTTGGCTGCCTGATATATTGCGAGTAATTCCCTTTCGAATGCGGAATATTTCTTTTCGGCATCCGATAGTTTTTTGGAATAAAATCCCAAGGGTTCCCATTGCCCATTGTTGTATTGTTGTAATACTGCTCCGACAGCAGTGTTTGACGCATCTGTTGTAATGCTGAGCTTTGAGTCGCACAGTGGATGCGCAAGCAGTGTTATTTTGGCTAATTCTTGTTTTAGTGACGTGAATGCCTGATGGCATTCGTCAGGCCAAGTGAAGTTCTTGGCTGTCTTGGGCATTTTGTTTAAATCTGCCAAGTGGTTGTGAATTGGTGCCAAAATATCAGCGAGTTTAGGTATAAATCGGTGGTAGTAATTTACCATCCCGACAAAACGCTGAATATGCTTTATTGTTTGTGGAGCTGGGAACTCGGAGTTGGTTTAAGTGCAGTTTGTGTTCTTCCTCAGATTTAGATGCCACAAGTATGTCGTCAATGTAGACGAACACGAAATCAAGTTCACGAACTACTTCGTTCATGAAACGCTGAAAAGTTTGTGCGGCATTGCGTAATCCGAATGGCATTCGTGTAAATTCGAATAGGCCGAACGGTGTAGTGATTGCCGTCTTAAAAACGTCTTCAGGTGCGACGGGAATATGGTGATAACCTCTGATTAAATCGATTTTGGAGAAAATCTTACAACCATGCAAGTACATGGAGAAATGTTGAATGTGGGGTATCGGGTATCGGTCAGGTGTTGTGACCGTATTAAACCTGCGATAATCCCCACATGGTCTCCAATCGTCGTCTTTCTTTTTCACCATGTGAAGTGGACATGAGACGGGAGATGACGATGTCCGACAAATCCCTAATTCCACCATATGTTGGAATTCTGTAAGCGCTGCTTTGTGTCGCATTTGATTTAGTCTGCGTGGTCGTGATACCGGAAGATGGCCTTCCGTGACTATATGGTGTACCACGTTATGTGGAGGATGATAGACCGTAGTACGTATACGATTTGAGCCAAGGAGTTTCGTTAACTCAGCAAAAAGTTTGGACTCAAATTGTGTTCCTTGATCGGTGGTGATATTAAGAGGAACCCCGAATCGGGATACGTAGTTGTTTACGAAAGTAGAAGCGATTGTAGATGCAGACATGTTGTCCATGTATCCCTTAGATGGAGGTAGTGGTCCTACTATGTCTAAATGGATGTGTTCAAATCGACCAGGTGGAATCTTAAATTGTCCGTGAGGTGAAATTGTGTGACGTTGTACTTTAGATTTTTGGCAGGATAAGCAGGAGTTCGCCCACTGGGTTACGTCCTTGGTTATACTATACCAAAAGTAACGAGCTGTAATCAATTTTCGAGTCGCACGGACACCAGGATGTGAAATGTTGTGCAATGTGTCGAAGATAGTTCGTCGTAGTGGTTCTGCGATGTACGGGCGATTATTTCCCGTTGATATTTCGCAATATATTTCTAGGCCTGGCAATTTAAAAAGCTCTAGCTTATAGGATGTGCTAGTGGGACGTCTGGAACCAGAAAGTAAATTCTGAAGTTCTAAGTCATGTTTTTGTTTCTCGACTGTGGCCATTTCGTTGTCTGTGGTGCGGGAAAGTGTATCCGCGACCACATTGTCACTAACTTGCACGTGCTGGATGTCGGTGGTCAATTGACTAATATAATCCAGGTGGCGACATTGCCTCGGATTTCGTTCAGTTTTAGACTGAATTGCTCTAGTCAGAGGTTTATGGTCGGTGTAAATTGTAAACTCACGACCCTCGACAAAATATCGGAAGTGTTTGACTGCCTGATATATTGCGAGTAATTCCCTTTCGAATGCGGAATATTTCTTTTCGGCATCCGATAGTTTTTTGGAATAAAATCCCAAGGGTTCCCATTGCCCATTGTTGTATTGTTGTAATACTGCTCCGACAGCAGTGTTTAACGCATCTGTTGTAATGCTGAGCTTTGAGTCGCTCAGTGGATGCGGTGTCATTTTGGCTAATTCTTGTTTTAGTGACGTGAATGCCTGATGGCATTCGTCAGGCCAAGTGAAGTTCTTGGCTGTCTTGGGCATTTTGTTTAAATCTGCCAAGTGGTTGTGAATTGGTGCCAAAATATCAGCGAGTTTAGGTATAAATCGGTGGTAGTAATTTACCATCCCGACAAAACGCTGAGTATGCTTTATTGTTTGTGGAGCTGGGAACTCGGAGATTGCCTTGATTCGTTCGTCTGATGGCAAAATACCATCAGGAGTAATTTTGTGGCTGAGAAAGTCAAGAGCTGTTACTCCAAATACGCATTTGGCGGTCTTGATGTGTACATCAAACTCCACTAACTTTTTGATTAGTTGCTTTAAGGGCAGTTTGTGTTCTTCCTCAGATATAGATGCCACAAGTATGTCGTCAATGTAGACGAACACGAAATCAAGTTCACGAACTACTTCGTCCATGAAACGCTGAAACGTTTGTGCGGCATTGCGTAATCCGAATGGCATTCGTGTAAATTCGAATAGGCCGAACGGTGTAGTGATTGCCGTCTTAAAAACGTCTTCAGGTGCGACGGGAATATGGTGATAACCTCTGATTAAATCGATTTTGGAGAAAATCTTACAACCATGCAAGTACATGGAGAAATTTTGAATGTGGGGTATCGGGTATCGGTCAGGTGTTGTGACCGTATTAAACCTGCGATAATCCCCACATGGTCTCCAATCGTCGTCTTTCTTTTTCACCATGTGAAGTGGACATGAGACGGGAGATGACGATGTCCGACTAATCCTTAATTCCACCATATGTTGGAATTCTGTAAGCGCTGCTTTGTGTCGCATTTGATCTAGTCTGCGTGGTCGTGATACCGGAAGATAGCCTTCCGTGACTATATGGTGTACCACGTTATGTTTGACTGGTGCTTTGTAGTTTGGCTCGGCTGTTAAATACGGAAATTGTTTGAGTAATTTTCCGTAGCCGTTGTCGATTGCGTAATGAATTGGTGTAGGTGTGGTGGTGTGCACCATGAAGGCATTGATTGACAGCTGTGTCGCTGAATCAACCAGCCGCCTACGGCATAGATCGCCAAGTAAGCCAAATTTTGCCAGAAAATCGGCTCCAATGATCGGACGATTCACATCAGCAAGAATGAATGCATGTGTGAAGGATCTTTTAAGTCCGATATTAATTTGGAGGAGCTTGGTTCCATAAGTATTAATGCCGAAACCATTAGCTGCCGATAAGACTAGATCAGGATTTTTTGTATGATTAAATATGGATTTACGAAAAATAGTAACTGGAATGACCGAAAGTATCTATTAAAAAATGCAGTTTTGTGTTTTTCTCGAATATAAATAGTCGGCTATTTGATTGGGTGTAATTAGTGGCCGACTCTACCCGGTTTGCGAGGAGTTTTTTTGGATATCAACTTCCATGTGTTCGGTATGTTGCCCGAAATTGCATGGTTTGATGCACTTTTTTGCGTCTTTGCCCCATCTATGATGGTACCAGCACGTTGGGTATCTCGTGCTGGGGCTGCGGCTATTTTGCCTACAATTCGACTTTCCAGTCGTAATAACCTAGTTTCAAGCGAGTTGGCCGGATTCGAATTTATGTTTCTATTTAAGGGTGGTCGGTATCGAATGTCGCTAGTGCCTTGTGCTGATGTTGATTGCCTATTAATTGCCGAAATCGATAATTTGGGGTTGATTGCCTCGTGCATTTTGTCAGCAATTTTTGCTATGTCGCCGAGCTTGTTGTTTTCCGCCTGACCAACCATAGCTATTTTTAGTACCTCTGGTAATTTTCTGACCCAGAGTTGTTTTCTAACTTGGTCGGTGAGTTGACCGCCGGCTAGCATTTGAATGTGGCGCAGTATTTCTGTAGGGCGTTGGTCGCCCATATCCTGTCCACTTAATAGTTGCTCGAGTTTTCGCTCGGTGGATGGTGCTAGCCGGTCTATTAGTGTTTGTTTAATGTCATATATTTATTTGTCTCTGGTGGATTGGCGAGCAGGTCGGAAATGTGTGTACTTGCTTGTGGCGACAGTGCTGACAAGACGTAGGCGAACTTTTTGTTGTCGCTCTTTATGTCTGATAAACCCAATATAATTTCAGTTGTGTTAAACCAGTTCGTCGGGTTCTCTAGCCAAAACGAATTAAGCCTGACGTGTGTTGCTTCAACATGTTGTTGAATATTTGGTAATTGATCATTATTTGGCCTTTGGTTGGCTGAGCTTTCCCCGTTATCGGTCTCTGGTTTGGATGGCATTTTATATGTTGCGAACGTGTGTCGCTGTTCTTATTCTATACGGTTTTTATTAAGTAAAAAACTGCTCGGCCAAGCGTTTTCCCTACCAACTACTTAGTCGGTCCGAGCAAAAAAAACCTCCAGTACACCACTGTGTGGGTCTGGTATAAAACAATTAAATTCTAATGGAATTTCTATAAATCACTCAGTACTCCAAGAATAGGATCTGATGAGGATAATCGCTAAAAATTCTCAATAAAATTGCCAAAAAAATTGGTATCAATAATTAAGAAGAGATGATGGATCCGATAAAATTCGGAATATCAATTGATTGTAAAATTAGCAACGGATATTAATCATCGCCGTTCGGTGGTTTTTATAAAAACCTTTTGTTTTAATTATTCTTTTTTGTTTTTTTTATTATTAACCCAACGATGGTGATGGCGGGAGGAATGCCACGAGATACGACCAGTGATTGTAAAAATGGATCGGTGCAATAGTGGTGGCAAAAAAATTATGTATATATGTATGTAAAGAAAATTTTACATTTAAAACTATGCTCTACCTTAAATTTACAACAATAAAAAAAATGATTCTACGTTATATGAATTACAAAAAAAATATTTACTTTGAATTTTAAGTTGCAAGAAAAAAAATATTTATGTAAAAAAAAACTTGGTACCGGTTTTTTAGTTGTGTTGTTGGTATGGTTTCTGCTGCTGCTGGTCCGCTGCGGTGTGGGTGGATCGCTACACCGTTATTCGCCGTCCCGCGTTGTCCTTTGTTCTGCTGCCGGTGTCGCGTATTCTCTTTGGGGTATCTCCGTTATGTATTGTTTAATTAAGTGTGGGCTTGGTCCCTTCACTAGATGAAAAATATTCCCCCGTTGCGTGGGTAGAGTTGTTCTAACACACGTGTTGCAGTGAGGGTAGATCGCTTCACCGTTGTTTAAAATCCCTCGTTGCGTGAGTAGGGTTGTTCTAACACACGTGTCCTCTTTTGTATGTAGTGTTTCGTTATATGTTGTATATTTTATATGTATTTAAACGGTGTGGTGATACACGTGATTGTGTAATCCTTGATTTTTGCTCGATATGTTGGATATTTTCATGTAATGACAAAAGTATATATATTTTTGGGTTAGGATTTTGTATAATGTTTAGATTTTTTTTTTGATTATTTTTATATGTATATATATAAATAGGTACGTACCTTTCACCTGGTACGGTCTACGTACCAGGTTATTGAAAAATATATTGCACTGAACCGTTTGTTGTTTTTCCGCGTTTTAATTTGTTGGGTATGATGTAATATAATGAAATTCGCGATAAAAACCGCGGTCGAGGTCACCACTGTAGGAAGTCTATATGCTTTTATTTTGTGTCCGGACTCCTCCAATAAATTAAAACACACACAACCCACAATATAATTATTTATCAGTTTATTTATTTAACACTTAAATAATTCACTTTAATTTTTTTTATTAACTATATTTACTAATTAATTATTCTACAATTTGTTATTTAATAATTATATATTTTTAAATTACAATATAATTAATTTTTGATAACCATCACGGTATACACACGCTGTATCTTCACTATGCGAAGTCTGAGAATGATCTAGAAAAAGGCAATGACGTGTCGATTGATGATTGTATATAATGCGCTTATGTATTAGAGATCATAAGCGATGCAATAATTTGTACATAAAACCTAATTAATTTGTACATGAAAATATTGTATACGAGAGTGCAAAATGTTCTATATACATAACAAGAGTATGAGTTGTATATAGGAAGTAAATAATTGTAATGCTAACGCGTTGCCTCTTCAATAAGTGGAAATGGGCAAACGCGAAATTGTAGTGATTACGATACAATTGAAATTAAGGCGATTGCCAGATTAATTGTATCGGCCGCTACAGAATAATTTTGTCATTGATATAAACTGGTTTGTATTCGATTCTCCTGTTAGTGAAATCGACATGCTCAGATTTGCTCTTGTTTAATTTTATACGCCATCTCTCAGTCCAGCTATGTATCTGTATGATTGTTTGTAGTTTTTCTGTTGAGTCATCATTGCTGTTCTCAACAGCCATTATTGCTGTGTCATATAGCGACAGTGCTATTTTCTTTAATAGGTAGATGACTAGTGTACAATAGATAATGGACCGGTCCGATTACACTTCCTCGTTGAACACCTGATTTAACTTTCTTCAGCTCAGAATAGCCACACCCTGTGTGACTCTGAAGAATCTATCTGATATGTATTTGAATAACTTTAAGTTTGTAGATCAATCGCTGATGCCATACTTTGTCAAAGGGCTGCGCTACATGTAACAAATCGATCGGGCGGACTATTTTCTCATCCAGCCTTTTCAATAATATTTGTGATTCGAGGTATACTTGATCGACTGTAGAATGTTTACTGCGGAATTCAAATTGATGATTTGGAATAAGATTCCTTACTTTGATTATAGGTTTAAACCTCTTTAATAGTAGATGCTCGAACAGTTTTGACATTATCGGTATAGTAATCATATAGAAGTTTTAATATAAAAAAGAATAGAGTTCTAAATTGGATAGCTAAATTTATAGCTCAACAATTATTAAAGTGGTTTAAAGTGCTATACAGATAATTATTAATAACTATATTAATTATTATAGTGTTTAATTTAATTTAATTTTGTCTGTCGGTAGTGAGTTTTATTTTTCTGTGTGTGAGGTGATTTTGTGCGTGAAACCGCTAATTAACGGTGTTTTTATATCTGTGGAATTCGTGCTCCGCTTTTTGGTTATATTCGGTTTTATCAATAGTGTTCCATCATATTCATTTTTTGTGTTATTTTCATTTTATTTAATTAGTTACTCATTGTTTAATAACTTATCGGTGGTGCAATCATTTGTAGTGTTTCTTCGATCACGTTTTTTTAATGTACTGTTATTATTTTGATGAGTGTACGCTTATTCTAAGGAACGGCACACTCTAAAAACGAGTGTGACGGGAAGATAAGTGAACCGTTTTGTTAATTTCAATTCTTTTTTTTTACCTTTTGATATTTTTATACGTAGGAATTATACACTCGTATTTTTATTTTTTGCATATGAATATGTATATACCGGGTGTTTCTTTTAAACTGAGACGATCACTCTACGGAAAAATGTCCATAATTAAAATTTAATCATACCGCGGGGGAAATACATTAGTGCAAAAAAAATAGTCCCCCACCCCCGCTTTGTAGGTGGGGCGGAGGTAACTTTTAAACTAAGATAGGAAGCCATATTTTTTATTGCAGATACGGATTCTACGACTAAAAGTACGTATGATTTGAATGAAATATTTTGTTCGGTTCATGATAGATGGCGTTGTAATCGACGAAATTCAATTTTTTCAATTTTTCCTTCTTAGAACACACGCATTCGATTCTGCAATACGTTTGAAATAAAAAACATCACGTTTTCATTGGAAATACTCGAAATTCGTCATCAAAACAATTTATTCAGTTTTGTAATTCACATTTAACGTTTGTGTTATTTCTTATCTTCATGTTTTTCGTAATTGCAAAATAAACCACAAAATATTTTAGAATGGAGCGTTTAACTGTGCCAGAGAAAATTTAAATGGTTCTGGTTTATGGAGAAGCTGGCAGAAATCTTGAAAATGCTGTTGCTATTTACGCTCAACGTTTTCCGGATAGGATTCGTTCACGTGCTTCATTTGGCCGTACTATCAAACAATTTATTACTGATGGAAATGTTCAACCGAAAAGGAGGACCCGTAGAGCAACAGTCACTGGATAAAATAATGAAATTGCTGTATTGGCAGCCGTGGCTCATAATCATCATATTAGTACACGAGAAATAGTTCGCGATTCCGGATTGCCCCTCACCAGTGTTTGGAGAATTTTAAAACGGCACAAGTATCATCCATATCATGTGTTTTTTCACCAAGATCTTCATGGCGTTGATTTCCAAAATCGGGTAACTTTTTGTCAATGGGCACGTGAACAAATACAACAAAACCCCAATTTTTTTCGTTGCGTAATGTTCTCCGACAAATCGTCTTTTACAAATCATGGAACGGTTAATCGACACAACATGCATTATTGGAGTGTTATAAATCCTGGCTTCGTCAAGTTGAACATCAGCGTCCTTGGACTGTCAACGTGTGGTGTGGAATAATTGGCAACAAACTCATAGGCCCCCATATTATTGAAGGCAACTTGAATGGTCAAATGTACCGAAACATTTTGGAAAATGAACTGCCAATATTACTTGAAAATTTGAGCTTAGAAGTGAGACGGAACATGTGGTTTCAACATGATGGTTGTCCTGCACACTATTCGTTGATGGCACGTGAAATGCTTGATAGTGATTTCAATGGTCGCTGGCTCGGTAGAGCTGGTCCGATAAATTGGCCCGCCAGATCACCAGAACTTACTGTGCCAGATTTTTTTTTGTGGGGCTACCTCAAAAAGAAAGTTTACACACAAAAACCAACAACACGTGAGAACATGATTGAGCGAATCAGAAATGCGTGTGGTGAAATTCAACCAGATACACTTCTCAGTTGTGTACAATCATTTGAAATGCGGATTAATAAGTGCATTGAAGCCGCAGGCCATCATTTTGAACACTTATTTTAGATTTACAAAACTGAATAAATTGTTTTGATGACGAATTTCGAGTATTTCCAATGAAAACGTGATGTTTTTTATTTCAAACGTATTGCAGAATCGAATGCGTGTGTTCTAAGAAGGAGAAATTGAAATTATTGAATTTCGTCGATTACAACGCCATCTATCATGAACCGAACAAAATATTTCATTCAAATCATACGTACTTTTAGTCGTAGAATCCGTATCTGCAATAAAAAATATTGCTTCCTATCTTAGTTTAAAAGTTACCCCCTCCCCACCTACGAAGCGGGGGTGGGAGGCTATTTTTTTGCACTAATGTATTTCCCCCGCGGTATGATTAAATTTTGATTATGGACATTTTTTCCGTAGAGTGGCTATTTTTCGAGATATTTGATCGTCTCAGTTTAAAAAAAAAACACCCGGTATATGTATGTATATGTATGTACATATTTGTGTGTATGTAGTGTATTTTTACTCCTGTCTATTTTTATGTGCATATTCTTTTATTACAGTTTTGTTGAACGATTTGCTTTTGTCTTGTATGCCGCTATTTGACTGTTTGCTATTTTATATTTTTTTAGCGCATTTTTCCGATTGCCGTGCGTTTTCTCGCCCAGAGTTATACACACTTTTCTTTTTACTTTTTATTATTTTCTCTCGTCATTTAAATTATATTATTATTATTTTGATTTTTGTTGTTTTTTTTCTCGATTCATGATGTGTTTCAGATCCATCATCTTTATAGTGTAAGAGTTCATGGATTCAACTGATCTGGCATCCGACTTCGAGTTTGCTGACCACGATAATGTTGGTTGCAACTCGGATACACCGTCGGGTACGGAAAGTTTACTACTGAACTCGGATGGCGATGGTATCTTAACGGAGCCGAGCCATCGCACTACATCTAGACGTCTACGCAAACGTCGTCGCCAGCATCTGCAAAAAAGACTGTCTGGCCTTGCACTAGGCACAATCACGGAGCAGCCCAGAACTTCCGCTGGCACTCCCAAACGAGTGCGTACCATAACCGGTACCACTCCAGAAATGGCGACGAAAAAGCCTCGCTCGTATGCGCAGACTGTCGCGGAATCTACGATTAAAAAGTTCTGTGTTCGGGAGAACAATCCGGATATCTCTCTTGATGAGAAGAAATTGGGTGTTTTCCGGCTCGAACTTAGTCGTCGAGTTCTTGCCTCGGCTAAATCGTCAGGGTTTGTACCGCAGATGCTTGGGTGCTATCTTTCAGATGGTGTCTTCATTTGCAGGTGCAACAATGACGAGACCTACAAGTGGTTTTGTGAGACAATCTCCAAAATGAAAGATGTTTGGAGTGGTTGTCAACTATCGGTTGGCGACCCCCCAAACCCACTTCTTTTACTAACTTGGATTCCTGGTCCGCCTGAGGATCCATGTTTCATTTCATTCATTATGTCGCTTTGATCGAAGAAGCTGTTCCCAGGAGGTCGTGCCTTTAACAACTCCAACGCGGACTTACACTTTTTATTATAAAACTTATAGGAGGTTGCTCCTAATTTTTAGTATGCCGTCCGGCCAGATTTCTCAATTTAAATAAAGGTATACAAACACAATAATATTTTATATTTTACACAATTTTATTTTGTTATTTATATAATTTTAATTAATTTGTAGTTATAATTTTTATCTTTTAATGTTGTAATTATTTATTATCATTTGTTTATGTTTTATTAAATTTTATTTATTTATTTACTTTTCACCACCACACTAATATTGAGAGCGTTGTCTTGTAAAAGTAATGGACGACTTATTGTGTTGTTTTGTTTTTGTTGTGTGACGTCGCCTTCGTGTTCGTTTTGTGTTGAAGGAACACATGCGCCGGCGACGGTCAACATTGCACTTTTGTTAAGTGCAGTGGATGTTTATTGCATCACCGAACATTGTTAGTTCGTGGTGATGTTGGTTGGATGGCGATGGTTTTACTATAAATGTTTTATAGTAATGGTTCGGTTATTGGATAGTGTTGGTTGGATAGATTGATATGTGATGGGGTTAGTGAACGCTTAATTCAAATAAGTTGGATTATATTTGAATTTCACTAATTATTTTGTTTGTGGCAGAATCGAATATCGGTGAGTCGAATATTCGAGCTGCTACAGTACCCCCTCTCCAGATGAGAAACCATGGGTTTTGAGACGTTATACGTTGAACCGGACGGTTTTATATCGTTTGCTGGCTGATATTTGATCAGCCGTGTTGAGAATACCGTACGCCGGTTTCAATCTGTCGATTGAGATTGAGTGGTGTTTGTCTTTGATTGAGACAATGAATTGCTTGCGTAAGCGGCGTATAACTCTGTATGGCCCATCGTATGGAGATTGTAATCCAGTTCGAACCTTATCAACCCGGACAAAGACGTAATCGCAATTGTTGAGCGATTTGGGAACGAATATGTTGCTTTCATTCGTTGGTCTTGTTGCCGTGGGGATAAGATTTTGCATGGTGGTGCGGAGTTGGTCGATGACTGTGTCGGTTGTGGATGGAGACGGTAGAGGATGTTCGACGAAGAACTCACCGGGTAGCTTGATGGTTTGACCGTAAACCATTTCGGCTGGTGAGCACTTCAGATCTTCTTTAACCGTTGCTCGAATACCAAGTAGAACGATCGGTATTTCGGAGCTCCAGTGAATTGTGTTGCCTCGGGCCTTGAGAGCAGCTTTGAGCTGGCGGTGGAAACGTTCGACCATGCCATTGGCTTGCGGATGGTAAGCCGTTGTACGTATCCGATGCGAGCCGAGGAGTTTCGTTAACTCCGAGAAAAGCTTCGACTCGAATTGGGTTCCTTGATCAGTGGTGATGTCAAGTGGAACGCCAAATCGTGATACGTAGTTCTGAACGAATGTGGTGGCAATGGTTGCTGCAGACATGTCGCTCATGCAGTACGCTTCTGGCCATCGAGTGAAACGATCGACACAGGTGAGTAAGTATGAGTATCCATTGGATGGAGGTAGTGGTCCTACGACATCCAAATGAATATGCTCGAATCGACCAGGTGGAATTGCGAATGGTCCAAGAGGCGATTTTGTGTGTCGCTGGACTTTCGATTTTTGGCAGGATAAACAGGATTGTGCCCAATGGGTCACGTCTTTGTTTATGCTGGGCCAAAAGTATCGAGCAGTAATCAATTTACGAGTTGCGCGGACACCAGGATGTGAGATACCGTGTAGTGTGTCGAAGATGGTTCGACGTAGTTGCTCTGCGATGTACGGGCGATTTGCACCCGTAGATGTTTCGCAGTAGATTTCGAGGCCAGGTAGTTTGAAAAGCTCCAGTTTCAGTGATGAACTGGCGTGACAAGCAGAACCAGAAAGTAAATTCTGAAGTTCCAAGTCTGCTTTTTGCGCTTGTGCGATCTTATTGCAGTCGAAGTGAGTCTCGACTGTGGCCGTTTCGTTTGATGTTGTGCGCGAAAGTGTATCCGCGACAACGTTTTCGGTACCTTGAACATGCTGGATGTCCGTGGTAAATTGACTAATATAATCCAAGTGGCGTGCTTGCCTTGGATTGCGTTCAGTTTTAGACTGAATTGCTCGAGTGAGAGGCTTGTGGTCGGTGTAACTTGTGAAGTCCCGACCCTCGACAAAATATCTGAAGTGTTTGATTGCTAGATATATTGCGAGTAATTCCCGATCGAATGCAGAGTATTTCTTTTCGGCATCCGAGAGCTTCTTTGAGAAGAATCCCAGGGGCTCCCAACACTTGTCGTTGTACTGTTGCATGACTGCTCCGACAGCAGTGTTTGATGCATCAGTAGTTATGCTGAGCTTTGAGTCGCTCAGTGGATGAGACAAGAGTGTTGTGCGTGCCAATTCAGCCTTGAGTGACGTGAATGCGTGTTGACATTCGTCAGGCCAAGAGAAGTGCTTGGCGGTTTTGGGCTTACGTAGTAGTACTGCCAGGTGGCTGTGAATTGGGTTGAGTATTTCAGCAACCTTTGGTATTAATCGGTGGTAGTAGTTTACCATGCCGATGAATCGCTGAATACTCTTGATTGAGGTTGGAGCTGGGAATTCTTTAATGGCATTGATTCGTTCTTGTGAAGGAAGGATGCCATTAGCGGTGATCTTGTGGCTGAGGAAATCAAGAGTGGATGCGCCGAAGACGCATTTTGAGCTCTTGATGTGAACATCAAACTCGACAAGTCATTGGAAAAGTGTTTCCAGATGGAGTTTGTGTTGCTCCTCAGTTTGAGATGCCACAAGAATGTCGTCTATGTAGACGAAAACGAAGTCGAGATCTCGAACGACTTCGTTCATGAAGCGCTGAAACGTTTGTGCGGCATTGCGTAATCCAAATGGCATTCGGGTGTATTCGAAGAGGCCAAATGGTGTTGTGATTGCCGTTTTGAAAACGTCTTCAGGTGCCACGGGAATGTGGTGATAACCTCTGATGAGATCAAGTTTGGAGAAAACTTTGCAGCCATGCAAGTGCATGGTGAAGTTTTGAATGTGGGGTATCGGGTAGCGATCCGGTATCGTAACCGTGTTTAAACGCCGATAGTCCCTTGGCCTCCAGTCTTGATCTTTCTTCTTGACCATGTGTAATGGACAAGAAACGGAAGATGTCGATGTTCGACAAATTCCTAATTCCACCATGTGTTGAAATTCTGCTTGTGCAGCTTTGTGACGCACCTGATCTAGTCTGCGTGGTCTCGACACGGGAAGATGGCCTTCCGTGACGATGTGATGAACCACGTTGTGTCGGACTGGCATTTTGTAGTTCGGCTCTGCTGTGAGTAGTGGGTACTTTTTGAGCAGAGTGCCGTAGCCGTTGTCGATGTTGAAATGGATCGGTGTTGGTGTGTTAACACGAACCATTGTGGCGTTTATTGACAGCTTTGTAGCTGGGTCAATCAGCCGTTTGCGTTTTACATCGACAAGAAGTCCGAATTTGCTTAGAAAATCGGCGCCAATGATCGGACGATTCACTGCAGCTAGTATGAAAGCGTGCGTGAAGGTTCGTTTGAGTCCGATATCCACGTTAAGCAATTTTGTGCCGTACGTGTGGATGATTGAACCATTGGCAGCCGATAAGACTAGATTTGAATTTCGATTTGATAATGTGTAATTCAATTTGAAATTCATGGCTGGAATAACCGAAAGGTCAGCGCCAGTGTCGACTAAATAGGTGAGTTTGTTGTGTCTATCGTACACAAACAAACGGGATGTATAGGTTGGTGTCAGGGGAGGTGTGATACTCTCTACCCGTGACTTTAGTAGTTTTTTTGATTGTCAATGTCCATTTTTGCGGCGGCCGCGGACGTCGATGGTTGCGACGTGGTGAAATTGCACGGTGGCGTGCATTTTCTGGCGGCTCTACCAAACTTTGTGTGGTACCAGCATTTACCATGTTGGTAAGTGTTGTTGCTGGGACTGCGGGCTCGATTGCGTGAGGGAGCTCGTCGTCCACGCGAACGGCTTCGACCTCTGAGTAACCCGTCGAGTCTGGACTCGATTCTCGACAGTCTTTGTTCGAGTGTGTTTGGTGGTTGTGTTGAACGGGGAGTTCTGTCTCCACTGCGTTCACGTGATTGCCGGTATGGATTATTGACTTGGCTGACGCTTTGAGATGTGATGTTTATGACATCATACATCTTGTCGGCAATTCTGGCTAACATTTGTGTCGTGGAGGATTCGGGCTGTGCCACCAGCGCTATCCGAATCAACTCCGGCATGTTACGAATCCACAAAGATTTAATGATATTTTCATTAAAGTTGTTGCTAGCCAGTGTTTGTATGTGTCTTAAC
This sequence comes from Tipula unca, assembly GCA_951394425.1. Taxonomy (NCBI): domain Eukaryota; kingdom Metazoa; phylum Arthropoda; class Insecta; order Diptera; family Tipulidae; genus Tipula; species Tipula unca. The sequence goes on from OX596381.1 coordinate 104,341,709, forward strand.
GCGTCAGATGGTTTTCGGTCGCCTAATTGCTGTCCTGAAAGCAATTGTTCCAACTGACGTTCGCCCGATGGTGCTAGTCGTTCTAGCAGCGTTTGCTTTAATGTGTTGTATTGGTTGGTTGTCGGCGGATTGAGGAGGAGATCCGAGATCACATCGCACGTTTCTGGTTGCAAGGCTGATAATGTTTGCAGGTACTTTGTTTTATCAGCTGTTATACCTTGCAGTCCGAATTGTATTTCGGCGAGCTGAAACCATGTGTTTGCTCTTTGTGGCCAGAAAGGTTGTACTGCGATTCGTTGATGTGATGCCGCGATCTCTATTTTTGGACCTTGTTGATCTTGTTCATCGTCCGACATTTTTGCACAAACCAATAAAACAAATCAAAATACAACAATACAATATTTTAAAGCGGTATGGTTACCGTGTAAAAAAAATTAGTTGACCAAAAATGAAAAATTAAGCGGAATGGTTACCGTGTAGTGAATGGTTTGAAGGCCGGGATGCTCCTTCTTTTTAACGCCCGATGCGAGATACCCCCGAATATGGAGTTCCTTGCGTCCTACCTTATATTGGGGGGGCTCGTTGAAATTTACAATAGGCAGCGAGATTCGACCGGGGTGTGAGAATATTTTGGATGGGTACAATGTGGTGGTGGTGAAAAAATATATATATAAAAATTTTACAAGAAAAAAATGATTTTACGTTAATTTGTAACAATAAAAATTGATTCTACGTTAAATGAAAGAGAAAAAAAATAATGATTTGAGTTTTTAATGTTCAAGAAAAAAAAAATATATATTAAAAATAAAAAAATAAAAACTTGCGATTTGGTTTTTTTTATTTGCTGTTGTTTCTGCTGCTGCGTTGCGGTGAGGGTCAGTCGCTTCACCGTTAATATTTTTCCAACGTTGTCCCGCGGTGCGTGGGTTGGTGCTTCCTGTTGCCACGTGTATATTATTTTTTTGATCCAGCGTTGGCGCGTGGGATGGCCCTACGCACTTGCCTCTTTGTTTATTTGTTTGAATCCCGCGTTGCGTGGGAGGGGTTTTGGTCCCTACACACGTTTTTGTTATCTGCCCGCGTGATTTTACGCGTTTTTTTTTTTTTTTAAACTTGTTGCGGTAAAAACCGCCGTCGATGGTCACCACTTTAGGAGGTTGCTCCTAATTTTTAGTATGCCGTCCGGCCAGATTTCTCAATTTAAATAAAGGTATACAAACACAATAATATTTTATATTTTACACAATTTTATTTTGTTATTTATATAATTTTAATTAATTTGTAGTTATAATTTTTATCTTTTAATGTTGTAATTATTTATTATCATTTGTTTATGTTTTATTAAATTTTATTTATTTATTTACTTTTCACCACCACACTAATATTGAGAGCGTTGTCTTGTAAAAGTAATGGACGACTTATTGTGTTGTTTTGTTTTTGTTGTGTGACGTCGCCTTCGTGTTCGTTTTGTGTTGAAGGAACACATGCGCCGGCGACGGTCAACATTGCACTTTTGTTAAGTGCAGTGGATGTTTATTGCATCACCGAACATTGTTAGTTCGTGGTGATGTTGGTTGGATGGCGATGGTTTTACTATAAATGTTTTATAGTAATGGTTCGGTTATTGGATAGTGTTGGTTGGATAGATTGATATGTGATGGGGTTAGTGAACGCTTAATTCAAATAAGTTGGATTATATTTGAATTTCACTAATTATTTTGTTTGTGGCAGAATCGAATATCGGTGAGTCGAATATTCGAGCTGCTACAAACTACTAAATCGGTATGCTTAACCAGGTTTGCCCTGTTTCCGTCCCTGCCATCGAGGAGGCGCATACTCGTCTACTTATACCTAGCATTTAACATTAATTTACTTGAGATAAAAATCTGGTGTACTATTCTCTGCCTATCTACCGCTTAAAACGGTATCACAGAACTTCTTGAAAGAGTTGAGGTTGATTGGCAGCATTAGAGTTAGTTTACTTGCCGGCCACTCAACTCTTGTGTCTATTATTAGTTGTTCTCTAGCTTCTTGAGCTAGATCACAGTCATAGAGGATGTGTTCTATTGTATCCTCGCCCTGTCCACATTCACAGGTGCTTGAGTCCGCTAGATTCAGTCGGTGCATATAGGAAGCCATTCTACCATGTCCTGTTAACATTTGGGTGAACCATACGCTTAGAGGAATCTTTGTCTCTAATCTCGCCGCAATGTTAGGCAGATAACTATATGTTATTCTGCCATCCACTGAGTGCGACCATCTGTCCTGCCATATTGCTATTGACGCTTTTCTCGTTTTCCTCTTGAGCAAGCCCACGAGGTTCGGCCGAATTTGATCGCCTTCTATTATCACGTTTCCATAACTCACATTTTGTCTTTTCCTAATTTTGTAGTTGGCCATTCTTTCATTTAACAGTATATCAATAGGTATCATGCCGGCCAAGACAGGAACGGCGTCAGTTGACACCGTTCTGTAGGCCTTGGTTATTCCGAGCAAGATACTTCTTTGGGCACTAACTAGTGTACGCCGATGGTGGCAGTTCATTCGGTCTGCCCATGCCGCGCACGCATATGTTAATGAAGATACCACAAGGCCTTCATATATTATGGATAGTGTTTGTTGCTTGAGGCCCCAGTTCTCTTTAGCAACTCTTTTTAGCACAGCGAAAACCTTTTTACTATTTTCCGCGACTCTTTTGACATGTGAAGTGACTCCAAGTCGTTCATCAAAGTCAACTCCCAGCCATTTGACAGTTTTAACCATCTTAATTCTTTGGCCATTTACGGAAACCAATGGTGGTCTCCTAATGTCCAGTGAACCTTTAAGTTGGATCATGACTGTCTTTTCGGAGGAAAGCTCCATTTTGTAGCTTTTGCACCAGTCCACCATCCTGTCTATGGCAAGTTGCGCTTTTTCTTGAATACTTTGTCTTGAATTTCCCGCAAAAAGCATTACCTTATCATCCGCGAATGCTACTTCTTCGACTTCCTGGTTCATGCTTCCGTTGAAGACTATATTCCAGAGATGTGGACCAAGGATGGAACCTTGCGGACAACCTTTGTTGACATTTTTTTCAAGTGTTCCATGACTTGAAATAACAGTTGCCTTTCTTTCAGAAAAATAATTGTTTAGCATGTTGTAGAGATAGCATGGGCAATTGAATCTCTTTAGCTCCAACATAATGCTGGGCCACCACAGGTTGTCGAACGCACCAGATACATCTAGGAATACTCCAAGATTGTACTTTTGGTCCGACTCTTTGACCATATTGATCAACTCGATCATTGCGTCCTCTGTGGATTTATTTTCTCTGAAGCCAAACTGTTTGTCACTATAGGTACCACTTCCTTGGAATATGTCCATTAACCTGCCGGCAATTAACTTTTCAAATAGTTTGCCAAGGACAGGCAACAGCATGATTGGTCGATAAGATTTGGGATCGGTTTGACACCTATCTCCAGTTTTTCTAATGATTACTAGTTTGCCATTTTTCCATGCTTTGGGGAATATTCCTTTACTAAGACAAGTATTCATAAAGTTCGTGATACAGGGCCCTACAATAGGCCATGCACGTTGTATCACTTCGACCTCGATGTTGTCTAGGCCTGGCGCTTTACCGGTTTTCATAGACATGATAGCCAAAGTGGCCTCTTCATCACTGAAGTGGCTCACGTTTGGTGTGGTTGGTGCAGTGCTACGATCGGCGCGGATTTCTTTTTGCCTCTCGGAGTCATTTTCCTCGTAGTCGTCGGGCAGTAAGGTGTTAAGCAAGCATTTGGTAGTGTCCTCCCAACAGATTGTTGTTAGTCCGCTACCGCTCACCAGGGTACTTAGTACCTCATTCGTCTTCAATTTGCCTGTGTTAAATTTGTAGATAAAGCCCCACGGTTCCGCATTTCCATGCTCCGTTATGAACTCTCTAAGGCTCATTTGGCTTTTGTCTCTAATATTTTTGAAGTACGCCCTTCGGTGTGCCACATAGTTAAGCCTTTTGCTTTCCCGAGAGTCGGGGTTTTTATCTTTATGATATAACTTGCGCAACTTACGAACCAATTTTCTACTTTCAGTTAGGTCAGGAGACCACCAAGACAATTTTGACTTGCGAGCACGTTTACGTGGAATAGTAGCGCCACAGACTTTGATTATTGAACTGGTTATTGTTTATTCAACTCGATCGATATCGCTTTCGATCGTCACCTCCAGGTCTTTTGCCAGGCTTAGCCAGATGCTACTTAGCTGGCTGTAGAAACCCTCCCAATTGGCATGCGTGAATGATAGATGGTGCGGAATCATTATGTGTGTCCTCCGAGCCCAAGATCGTGACAATTACTCGGTGGTCACTTGATGTCCAATTTTTATGGACGGACCAACTTCTAATTTTTCTATTTCTATTTTTCTATTTTCTATTTTTCTTAACACAGTAAGTTTGCTTCTTTTGAGTTAAGAAAGTTGCTTTCTGTAATGCATACAGATATTTGTCTAATCCAGGAACCATATCTTCTTGATAATGTTGTCTCTGGATTGAACTTATTTAATGGCAGAATCTTCTGTAAGAATTCTGTCAATAAAACTCTTTTGTTAACTCTATCCGGCAGGAGGTGATTGACATTAGTTTATGCTCCATATCCATTATTGATTTAGTTTTAGACTGGAGAGTGACGGATGACATCCTCACCTCTGCTCACAGGTGTATTTCGTTTAATATCAACCTTAAACGACCACCTTTTAAACCTTACCGCAATCGGAAATTAATCGATTGGGGTCTTTTCTCTCTCGAGCTAGGTTCTTTACTTGCGCCACCGAGGGTTATTCGGTCGAGGAAGGACATTGAGGATCAAGCATCGTCACTTGCATTGTCAATTACGATAGCTTTTGAAAAGTCATGTCCACTTATCACTAATCAAAAGATTCGGAACAAACCTTTTTGGAACTCTGACCTTAAAAAATTAAGGAAATCTACTTGGAAACTGAAAAACAAAGCAAAAAAGTCTAAGCAACAGATTGACTGGGATAACTTCTTGTTAGCTCAAAAGGAATATAAAAGAAGGCTAAGATCCGCTCAAAAAGCCGCGTGGTTGAACTTCTGCGAGGAAATCAACAGTCTTTCTGCTGTCGTTGGACTCAATAAAGCTTTAGCTGAGAACAGTACGTGTAAACTGGATTCTCTTCGTCTACCGGACGGACAGATTACCTACTCCAACAAGGAAATTAGTGAGCTGCTCCTTTCGGCTCATTTTCCTGGTTGTCATATCGTCAACTCGGATGATGTTGCTGCCGATCTCACTAGGACGTCTGTTGCGAGTCCCGATTGGAGTTTGGCTCACAAGTTTGCTTCTTTGCATCTTATAAGGCTGGTGGTCCTGATGGTATCTTTCCTGCTGAACTACAGCAGGGTTTTCCTCAAATTCAGGATCATTTGCTCCATTTTCAAGCGTGTATTGCTTTTAGCACTGTTCCAGATTCTTGGAGCAGAAGTAGAGTTGTTTTTTTCCCGAAACTGGTAAGTCCGATTATACGGATCCTAAGTCCTTTCGGCCTATTAGTCTATCCTCAACTTTTCTTAAAGCTCTGGAAAGAATTGTCGATAGATTCATTAGAGATCATTTTCTAATCACATCCCCACTCAGTAACATGCAGCATGCTTATAGAGTCGGTAAGTCCTGTGATACCGCCCTACATGAACTTGTAATCAGGATTGAAAAATCCCTTTATAATAAGGAGTTTCTTGTGGGTACTTTCCTGGATATTGCGGGAGCTTTCAATAGCACTTCGTTTGCTACGATCACTACTGCCTGTACCAATTTTGGTATTGATCGCACCATTATCCTATGGATTGAATCCATGCTTAAGTCTCGCACTGTGGAGGCGGAGCTGGATGGGGTGTTAGTTTCTGGTAAGGTCACCAAAGGCTGTCCTCAGGGAGGTGTGCTCTCACCTCTGCTGTGGCTTTTGGCCATTGACGAATTGCTTGTGAAGCTGCAGCAATCTGTCTGCATTGCACAGAGCTACGCTGATGATCTTGTTCTGACAGTCTCAGGCAAACATCTCAGTGTTTTATTCGACCTAACTCAACATGCTTTAACTATTGTGGAGGCATGGTATGTTGAGAAGGGTTTTCACGTCAACCCTTCTAAAACAGATTTAATTGACTTTACAAGTATGAGGAATACTCTTGAATTTTCTGTTCCCTCCCTTTTTGGGAGAACGATCACAAAATGTGACCACGTCAAGCACCTTGGTGTTGTCCTGGATAGTAAACTTTCCTAGAAGAATCACCTAGACTACAAGCTTCCAAAAGCTACTGCCATTTTTTGGCAATGTAGAAGAGCCTTTAGGAAATCCTGGGGCTTAATCCCTAGGATGCTTTCTTTTATCTATAAATCGCTGGTCCTAGCGCTACTATCGTATGCCTCTATTGTGTGGTGGCCAGTAGTTGACCTGAGGGCTTCTGTTGTAACGTGTTGATTTAATTCGGTTGAATTTTCGTCACGTTAACAGAATCTCTCTAAGGTTCTATACATTAGTGACTGCAGCACTTTTGCCGGCTAGGTGACAACGGCGGGTAGGGTTCTTGTCACTAACCATAGAGAGCTGGGGGTGCTGCTATAATGAACTCATACTGATGATTTGTTTTTGATAGACCAACATGGAACGAATCTTAGAGTTAATTGTGTTATACACTGTATCACTGAATAGCTTAAATTTGAATTAAGTAATTACGTTAACTATATAAATTAAATAAATAATTAAGAGAAACAAAAATTTTTGTCACAGCCATTTTTCTTTTGGTCGTGGTCAAGATGGTGGACCACATGCACTCCTCCCGCCCCTTGGCAATATCATAAGCATAAAATATTTTGATATGCCCCAATAATTTCTATAATGTGCTAGCCCATGCTATTTTATTATTATCACTATTTAAACATAGTTAAATTTCATAAGGCTAAATATATACGGACAAACAAATGATGAAAAGCAAAAACATTTCGGCGACTAGAACATAACTAATGATACTGTGAAGGTGAAGTAAATAAAAAAAAAACTATTTAATTTCAGAAAACAATTGGCAGTAGATATAATTGGCTTAAACCTTAATTTTTACAATAAAATTATGTAACAAAATATATAGTAATATATGTACTTATACGATTTTGAAATTATTTACTAATTAATATTATTTACTAAACATAAAAGAAATCATAATAATTTAATTTGGTTTTTTAATAATTTTCTTTGGTATGGATCCGCGGTCCTTAATAATTTGATTTAATAAATAAATTTATGATTAAGTATAGTAACATAATATTCAGCAATAGCCGAAACTAACAAAACATATTAATAATAATTGGTTATATAATAATTAATATAATCATATTAATTATTTAAAAAAAACTTGTATATATGATATAAATAAATAAATATAATTGTAACTAAAATATAATAATAAAATATATAAACATGGTTAACTTATCTTAATTTTATGATACCATGGTGATGATCAAAATAAGATGGACGCCAGTTTACCAGTTTAGTTTTTCCACATGCGGTTTATGTTCCAATTATGTGACCAAAAGATTGATGTGCAACTTCGGTATTTATCTATATAATATATAGTTGGCCGTCTTTATGCGATAAATTGATAAATCCACAAAGTAAGTTGTTGGATACAACAAAATATATTTGTCGCGGAAAAGAAATTCCTTTTCTTCCGCGACAATCTGGTATTCACAATTTTTGAAAACAATTTCAACAAAAAAAATCAACAGAAAAAATAATATTCCACGGATACTTGAAATTACAATATTATACACTGAGGTATCCCTATGTGTATATGTATATATTTTTATATATTTATGTACCTTTTTTATTATTATTTTCCCACTGATTAACTCTATGCTTTACACTGGTACACTGTACTTGAGGTTACTTTACCACCGCGTACAAATATCGAATCATATTTCCAATAATTGTGATCAATTGATTTTTGTTGTTGTATCGATTGTGGTATGAAGAAGTGGTAGAAAAAAAAAACAAAACTGATGATCATCACCATCTATCATAGTGTATGCTAATTAGCCAATTATACCATTCGTAATTATCTATACCCAAGTAACAATATTTTCGGCGTACATAAATTTAAGACAGAATTTCCTCACCTTCACGATATAATTACAATATAAGAGATGAAATGATACTTCCACGAAAATTCAACTAACGCAATACTTAGACTTAGCCTGGAACATACCAATGTTACACTGTAGCCAAGCTTAATGGTCTACAAAATCTTGCTTGCAGAGCCATAACGGCGGCTATGTCCTCGACTCCACTTCTTGCTATGGAATCCATTCTTTCCTTGTCTAAGTTACGCACCTTTATTCTAAGAACAGCCTGTTCTGCAGCTTATCGTCTGAGGTGCATTGGGGCATGGAATATCTCCGGTTCTATCGTGGGACATCGACAAATTTTTAGTAATTATTCTTCATGTTCACCAGAAATCGATATGGTTAACGACAGACTACTACCCGAATTCCATTTCTCAAATCTTTTCTCGGGGGCTTATTCCTCGAGAGATTTGTGGAGTTTGCAGGTTTTTCTTAATAAATTAGATGAGTCCATTGTCTATTATTCTGATGGCTCTCGTTCTAACCTCAGTGCAGGCTTTGGAATCTTCTGTCCTGGGACGGATCTGAGACTTTGCTGTAGTCTTGGTTCGCATTGTACTGTTTTTCAGGCGGAACTAATAGCGCTGACACGTAGTGTTAGTGAGGCTTTGAATTTTGCTGTTAAAAACAAAAGTATTCTACTGTGTACAGATAGTCAAGTTGTACTTATGTAACTCTTTAAGAAATCCCTTGACTGTTTCTAAACTCGTCAAGGAATGCAAAAAATTCATGAACCTTCTTTATTCTAACAATAAAGTTACGGTCATGTGAGTTCCGGCTCATTGTGAAATCATAGGCATGAGATCGCGGATTGTTTAGCCAAAGCTGGCTCCCAATCAACTTTAATTGGTCCTGAACCAGCTGCTCCTATATTTTTTAACTACGGGAAGAAAGTTATTAAGGATTACGCTTTGAAAGACTTAAGATCTCAGTGGCTTGCGACTTTTGGTTGTCGTAAGGCGAAGTACTTCATTGGGGAGCCCAATTTGAGGTCCACGAAGTATGCTTTATCTTTAAAAAAAGAGCCAGTTAAGAGTGTTTAAAGATCATCTACATCGTAGGCGTTTAGTCGTCAGTTTGACTTGCTCGTATATATCTTTGACTTGCAGCATTTTGAGTTCTACGACCTAAGTTGGTACGTCTAATTGGTGGCATTTTGAAGAACCAAAATTCAACCGAAAATAAAAAATTTACTCCCTCAGTATTTTTGTATAACCATGTATACCTGTTAATATATCAAAACTACCAAAAATCGCTGAACAAACTGAAACTGGATAAACGTTCCGATCGAATGGGCTGTGCATTAAGAAATGAATAAACGAATTTTTTGATCGATAGATGCCTACCGATGCAGATGGACAACGTTTAACATTTTCACTCAATTGATTTTTTGATTTTCACTTACGGCAATTAGTGCATTTTTATTGAACAACTGTACGAAAAACAAACTTTTCAGAGTAACACATATTAAATGCTATTATGTTTGTATTTTTATTTGTATTGTTACGTTTTTGCCCTGTTAAACAAGGTTCGATCACTGGATTGTGAATAAAACAAACGATGTAAATTCTAGATCACACTAAATTTATTTATCTCCGAATAATTATACTAAACACTAATTTAATTAATTCACTTATTCACTCACTTAATTACTTAACTTCACAATAATTACTTTATTTACACTTTTAAACACTGTATTTTACTTTATAAACACTTAACTTCACTTTTTCCTTTTTACTACTATTAGCACACTCATGGTTAAAACACAACTAATTTTCTCCCAAAAGTTTATCGCGTATTTATACCAAATATTCTAACCTTCTAGAAATCTCCAAAATATTTGAGATTGCCTAGATTAGTCTAGACACATCTATCTACTTTATAACAGTTTTACTTTTACGATAGTATCGCTACTTAAATAGAGATGTCGCCACAATCGTAACAGTATTACAAATTAGTACATTGCTTCACAATACAATTTTAGATGTGTTTAAACGGTTATTATTATTTAGGTATACTACTATTACACAGCACTTTAGAAAGTTTGTTATAATATTATTTTATTATTATTAGACAATTAGACAATTTTAAAATTAATTTTAAGCACAGATGCTTTTAGATTATGTCGGTTATTCACTAGAACAGATTCACATTCGTGTCCTTCACAGAACTTATATAAACATTTTTTTCTTACAAATACATATTCAGAAAAGTCACAATTTAATTATTTAGGTTTTACAGAAAATAATTAAGCAAAAAGTAAATCACTTTTTAAGGCGCCTACACATAATCTGATTTGGTCAGGAGGTTGGGCTAATTTGATCACATCAGAAGTAAAATTAGGTCGCGTTTAGGTTTGTCGAATGACAATATTTCTGTCGATTGATGTTAGGTGGAAAATCCATTCGATTGTTATCCAACCATCCAAAATGTAACTACACAAATTAATAAAAATTATATGTACTTATATCTATATATGCATAATGTATATTTTATGTGTGCATGTTGAAAGTTGGATTGTTTAATTAAAATAAAATATGTATTTGTTAATTTACCTAACCTAACTGTTTCTCTTATTTTGAATTCAGTTACTAAAAAGTAAGCACGGCGGCATTAGCTGATGAATTGTATGTACCTACATCGTGATATTACGAATACCTAACAATTCTTCATGAAAATGACCCATCAATAGAAAGGGGGTGACACATTATATGCGTTGATGAAGAAAAAGTTAGTACATATAAACATTTTTATATGTTGCAGGTAACGGGAATACAACCACATCCAATTAAAAAAAAGCAAGAAATGCTGACAGCCGCGACGCAAAAGTTTATTTCTCAAACAGAGACCCCTTTGGAGGCGTACGAAATATCAACAGCGCACCAAACGCAAGAAATGTCATAAAACCTATTGTTTAAAAATTAAATTTCAGAGATAATTTTCTATGAAAAAATTAACAAACTAAATATGAGCTCAATTATAACTATAAATGAAAGTTTTAAAACAAATAGAAACATTTTTTCACAGACACCATGACCTTCGTCATCAATTAGTTTCTTCTCGGATAGTTCATGATATCATGATATGAATTACAATTACAAACCTTTGGGAATAGCAAATACACACTTCAGGACTACGTTATTATAAAGAAATAAACATGTCGGGAATATAGAAGCGGAGCGAATTTTTACACATGAAACATTAGATACATACAGGTCTAATGTTTCATGTGTTTTCAAAATTCGCTCCGCTTCTATATTCTCGACATGTTCACTTCTTACTGAATAAAAGAATGAATTATTATTTAAGTTTAAAAAATATTTATTATTTAAATTTTTAAACAAAAAATCTATGAACTCATTCTCTAATTAAGAGGAATATATTTCGCACTTTTTGCCATCATCCGTTACTCCTCTTTGGGTATTTTGGTTTAAGTGCAACATATTCATTTATTGTATCTCAGTTAGCTTTTCGAATTTTTTCTTAAAAAATTATGTAGAGCGCTAGCACGACCCTACCGCCTATCAGTGTTTTCTACATTAATTATTAATTAATTTCGACAGTATTCCGAAAAGATTTGCCATATATAGCGGTAACTACTCTTCTTGCCATAGATAGCGGTAACAAAACATCCGCTTTCCCTTTTTGACCTTTCTTTTAGGGGAGAACGGTTTCATTAAATTTATTTCTAAGTCTTCATTTACATGATTGTTTTCATTTACAGGATATGGGCTGAAATAGCAGAAGAGCTAACCCCAAAGTTTGGCGATATCCCAATTAATATACTAAAAGAAGCATTTAGATATGAAAGGGACCAATATACCCGGTATAAAAGTTCTCTAACAAAAACACCGTGCGGCTTCGGTGCGTCTTCCAAGTTTACACCAATAAATGTTTCGATCTTGCGTCAGTTAGACACGGTGATGGCTAAAAGAACGTAAGTTTTTAAAGTGCGATTAATTTTAAAAAACATTTATAAATTTATGTTAAATTTATAGACAAATCAGCAACATCGAGGCAAGTGCGGAATCCTACCCATCGACGTCAACTTTAGGTAAATCTTGATTGTTAATGTATTATATGTATATGTTAAACCTAATTTTTCTTATATTCATTTAGAATACATACCGCCTCAAAAAAAAACAAACCAGGTCCTGCCATACTTGGTAGACCTAAGCTTTTCTTATCAAGTAGACCCACTTCTAATTTGTTGGATGAGAACAGCCACGACAGCTCAGTAAGTGGGTCAATCTGAGCACAAAGCGTTGGGGACACAGTGGCATGGTTCTTACGGGGTTTGGAAGACGATGATTTTTACGAGGCTGCTTCCGAGCTAAACAGCTATATACATAAAAAAAAATTAGAAATTAAAAAAAAAGATTAAATAATTAACTTTACAGTGTTTTCATTTCGATCGACGGTGACAATTTCTCGGCAATTTCTCAATTTTCATGTCAATTCACAAACTATACAAAATATAATTCATCTTGATCTGAAACAATATATTATTTTCACAAAATCCCACAAAGTAACACATTAGACTGATCATTTATTAAATAAAATAAAAAACAAGAAAGCAATATATGTACTCGTACATGTTGAAATGCTCATTGGCAATTGATCAGACCAATTTAATATTGAATCAACTCATGCTAATATCTAAACGTCAAACTTATATTGTTTTTTCACTTCATTCTAAACAGCTTACTAAAGCATTTCGGTTCCTATTTATTTCACTTGAACTATTTCCAGCTGGCAAATAGATTACGCAGTTAAAGTAAATCTACAGTTTCTACAGGTTATCAGGCCCAGTAAATATCGTTTGCCGGAAGGTGAAAATAAAGAAACCAAATCAAGTTAAAGACAATTAAAGTTAAAGTTTAAAATGGCAAATCCAGAAATAAAAAGAAGCTACGATGTGCATCCATTGAACGGTGAAAATTACTTCGACTGGAGGTATGAAATGGAGTATTTCTTGAAAGGCATCAAATGTTGAAGCAAAACCGGTCACTACTGCAACCAGTGCAAAAGAGGCTGAAATTAAGGAATGGGAAGAAAACGATCAAAAGGCTCATGCAAAAATCGTTTTGAACACATCGCGGCCACTTCACAGCATCACTCGATCGGCGAAAACGGCAGCTGAAGCTTAGAAAGCATTGGGAGACCATTTCCAAGGTAGGACACTCGAAAATCGAATTACAATTATACGGCGCATTTGAAAGAAAAGAATGGTTGACGGCGGCAATGTTGAAACGCACATAAAAGATATGAACGATTTGTTTCAACAATTGGTCGAGCATGGTGAGACGGTGATGGAAGCATGGCGAGTGGCGATGCTTTTGAGCAGTTTGCCAATCAGCTATGCTGCATTGATTACAGCGCTTGAATCAAGGGACGAAGCTGATTTAACGATGATATTTGTCAAAGCCGGCAATCAACTTGCCGAATATCATCGACGCATCGAAAATTCAGGCGAAACTAAGGAATCGATTTTAAAGACGACTGCCAGCCATTTGGAGTGCTGTTTTTGTAAATCTAAAGGTCATCTAAAGTGGAAAAAGAACAATCCAGAAAAGGGTTCAAAACATAAAGCGAATACAGTAAAGCAAAATGGCGACGAATTCTTGTCCACAACATCGACCAGTGACATCAATACTTGGGTGGTCGACAACGCTGCAACAAGTCTCGTGAGTGGTAATAAAGGTTTCTTTGTTGAGTTGGGCGTGGCCGGCAGCAGGTTGACTGTTGCAAATGGGGAAAAGGTTCACGTCGAAGGAAAAGGTGCATGCAAAATGCAGCTACACTTAGTGACGATTTGTATGTGCCAGAAATTAAGGGAAATCTAATTTAGGTCAAGAAATTAGCAGCCAAAGATTTTGAGGTAATCTTCTACGACGAAATGTGCGAAATCATCAAGGGAGAAGTGCAAATCGCAATAGCAGACGAAATCAACGATTTGTATGTGTTACGTCAACCGAATAAAGTCAACGCAGTTGTTCAAAGGCTTGAGCACAAAGCGAATTGTATTCACAATTTGCATCGAATTTTTGGTCATCGTGATCCAGAAGCAATCAAGGAAATGTGTTCGAAGCAAATGGTTGATGGTATCGAAATCGTTGATTGCGGCATCAAAGAAAAATGCGAAGTTTGATTAAAGGCAAAACAGACTCGGTCGCCGATTCCAAAACAGTCGATAAGCAAATCAAAGAATGTTTTGGATTTGGAACACACAAACGTGTGTGGGCCGATGCAAACGGAATCGCCGAGTGGACGATGCTACTTGTTGACAATGATCGATGATTTTTCGAAATATACAGTCGTATATCTGTTAAAGGAAAAGTCGGAAGTCTTCGAAAAGTACGTGGCAATGGTTCACAACAAGTTCGGTTGAAAGCCAGTTATTCTCCGATCGGATCGAGGAGGAGAATACACCGGCGCTGCAGTAAAGAAGTTTTTACAGGCCAACGGTATTCAGATGCAATACTCAGCACCGTACTCAAGTTTTCAAAATGGCGTTGCTGAACGTAAGAATCGCACGTTGATTGAAATGGCTCGATGCATGTTGGTGGATGCTAATTTGCCAAACATGTTTTGGGCTGAGGCGGTGAATACGGCTAATTATTTGCAAAATCGTTTACCATAAAGAACGATCGAAACTAAAAATACACCATTCGAGCTATGGAACAACAAAAAACCAGGTATGAAGCATTGCGTTACATTTGGTTCTAAATGTTTCGTTCATATTCCATCAGAAAAGCGATGAAAATTGGACAATACGGCAGCGCAAATGGTTTTTGTTGGTTATGATGAAATCTCGAAAGCATACAGATGTTTTGATCCAGTAAAGCGAAAGGTTGTCATAAGCCGTGACGTTCGATTCGTCGATGGCAAAGGGGAAATCATTCCAGCGACGGTATCAGTCGAAATCCGAGAAGATGAATCGGCACCTGCAATTGAAGAGAACGCAGCAATCGACGAAAACGAAGACGGGTCCGATGACAATTTGGCTATTGGGGGACAACAACAGCAACGGCGGGTTTCACAGCGATCAAATATAGGTGTTCCACCAAAGCGATTAATTGAAGAGATTCGCATGGTAGAACAAGGCATCATCGAACCGAAGACGTTATCACAGGCGCTAAAAAGTAAAGAATGCGAACAATGGAAGCTCGCAATGGAAGAAGAAATGAAGTCATTGCATAAAAATGGCACGCACAATTGTGCGAATTGCCAGATGGTCGTGAAGCAGTCGGATGCAAATGGGTTTTCAAATTGAAAACAGATGCTGACGGTCGTGTTACTCGTTTCAAAGCACGACTGGTGTCTCAATGTTTTTGCAGAAGTTCGGCAACGACTACGATCAAGTGTTCGCTCCAGTGGGAAAGTGGGAAAGCAGACGACATTTAGAGTCTTGTTGGCATTGGCATCCAGAAACAATTACATCGTTCGTCACATCGATGCCAAAACAGCATTGGAAATTTAAAGGAAACAATCTACATGAAGCAACCTCTAGGCTTTGAAAGGGGCGAAAATAAGGTTTGTTGGTTGAAGAAAAGTCTCTACGGGCTGAAGCAAGCAGCTAGGTCATGGAATGAGGCAATCCATTCGGTCTTGGTCGATGTAAGTTTTGAATACAGTACAGCAGATCGATGTTGGTACCGAAGAAAAATCAACGGTGAATGGTGTTTTTTGTTGCTTTACGTCGATGACGGTGTTGTGCTCGGAAAACAATCAATCAATGAGGTAATACAAATTTTATCATCGAAATTTGACATCGAAGATCTGGGAGATATAAGGAAATGCTTGAGCATAGAAGTCGGAAGAACAGCGGACGGTTTCTATTGTTTAAGTCAATCGAGGTTATTCTAAAGATCACATCGGATTTCGGTTTGAAGGACGCTAAAGATTCAAAAGTACCAATGGGCGTTGGTTACGGAAAAGCAGTGAGCAAAGATAATTTGCTGATGGACAACAAAAATTATATCAAAGCTTAATTGGGTGTTTGCTATTTGTTTCGATAAACACTCGTCCAGACATTTCAGCAAGTATTTCAATACTGGCGCAGAAGACGAGCGCACCAACACAAGACGATTGGAACGAATTGAACGCGATGTGAAGTACTTGAAATCTACAGCAAATTTGAAATTAGTACTTGGTAACAGGGGGTCTATTATGAAATTTTTCGATTTCGGATTTTTCCGATATCTAAAAAATTCGCCCCATTATGAAACTAAAAAAAAAATTCCACTCATATTTCTACGCACGTGTTATCGAAAAAATTCGTTATATTATGAAACTAAAAAAAAACATCAAATCGAATTTTTCCGAACGCACATGGCAAAATTCAACTACCTTTTATATGGCGAATCTCAAATTCGATCGATCGACTGGTTGGTTAATGCTATCATGCAATTTTTAAAAACCTTTACAATATGTGAATTCCATTATAAATATATATGTTTACAATTTTTAAAACCAAAATTAAAATAAATAACAAATTGTTATAATAAATTATTTTCATTTAAAATTATTAGTATTACGTATATTTATTATAAAATAATTTTTAATTCACACGAGACACTTTAAACAACGCATAATAATAAACCATTGGAAAATGAAAAACATCTGCCAAATTATTTGAGTGTTGTTGTTGCAAAATCGATTTCGGAAAAATTCGATAACAAGTTTCATAATAAGGCAAATCCGCGACGGATCGAATTTTTTAGATATCGAAAAAATCCGAAAACGAAAAATTTCATAATACGCCCCCAGCAAACATGACGGTGAACTGTTGTAGGCTATGCGGATGCAAGTTGGGCCGAAGACAAGAGCGACAGAAATCGAACAGAGGTTATGTGTTCATCGTCAATGGCGCGACAGTCAGTTGGGCGTGCCGAATCCAAAAATGCGTGGCCCTCTCATCGACAGAATCTGAGTTCGTAGCACTATCGGAAGCGTGTCAGGACGCTTTTTGACTCAGGCATTTGCTAGAGGATATGCAGCAACCGATAATGTCAGCAGTAGTGATACATGAAGACAATCAAAGTTGCCTAAGTTTGATTGAAGAGGAAAAGTTGTCAAACAGAACAAAGCACATCGATATGCGACGAAATTTTGTTAAAGACTACATCGAAAAGGGAAACATAAGGTGTACGTATACTGTCCAACAGACGAAATGCTGGCGGATATCATGACAAAGCCATTGCCAACATCAAAACACGTGAAGTTCGTCGAGCAATTACAACTATTAAATTGAGGAGGAGTGTTGAAATGCTCATTGGGAATTGATCAGACCAATTTAATATTGAATCAACTCATGCTAATATCTAAACGTCAAACTTATATTGTTTTTTCACTTCATTCTAATACAGCTAATAAACCAGTCATATATAACTAAAGCATTTCGTTTTCTATTTATTTCACTTGAACAATTTCCAGCTGGCAAATAGATTACGCAGTTAAAGTAAATCTACAGTTTTTACAAGTACAATGTTTATTGCATTCTCGGCATCTACAGCTGACTTTGGATTACTCTCAAAGAATCCTATAGTCCATTGAAAATCGAAGTTTGAATAACTTTTTAGTTTGATAATTTTTAATAAATAAATACGCGGTTTGCAATACTTTCTTTCGTGTCAATGGATTATGGTCAGGGGAAACTGTAGAAAACCCTGACCATGAGAAAATTAAAATATCAAAATATATACTTAAAATCAAATTATACATAATATTATAAAACACAGATGATCTGTTATAAGCCGAGAGAGATGCTTGCACGTGACTCTAAAAGAAATTTTAGCATTGACAATTGCAAACAATACAACTCTAAAAGTACCCTTGTACGTATAGCATAAAGAACCTGCCCCTGTTGTCTGATTTATCAGAATGTGTTTGTCATCCATTGCACCCACACAATTGTTAAACTTCCATAAGTTTTGAAATTGAACGGCAGTATCTATCCACTCTGATTCTATTGTGTGCATCTAAAACAAAAAAAATTATCTATACATAATTACAATATTTACATATATTTAGGATAAAATGGTGGCTTACCTGTATATATGTTCTTAAACCTTTATATACTTAGCCGTGCCCGTCTCTGGAATAATTTTTGAGAGTACTAAACCATAAATCGGTATACTCTCGTCTAGTAACGAGGTATCGCAACGTTACTATTAGCCATTCTTCTGCAGTGACAGCATTCCTCTTAGTGGTATTTTATTTCGTGATTACTGGTGATACTAAATTCAATAATATATTGAAAGTTTTATGGTCCAGTAAGTAATTTCGGAAGTCATCACTATCTAACTACTTTAATAGCAAAATTTGACTCAATTTTTTACGGTCTAACAACAACAATTCTTACACCACATATTGAGTTTTTTGTCACAAATATTTAAATATGCCACGAGCGCGCTAACAATTTTTTATTTTTTGTTATTCGAGGCATTGTATACTTCGCTGTACAAACTTTCACGTCGAACAATTAAAATACAAAAAGACAAATGTCAAAATGTTTGCCTTTGTTCTCAACAATATCAAAAGTATAAATGATTATCAGGTAGTTTATCGGGTCGTGTGGATGCAACATCTAATTTGGTCAGACCGACAAATCAGGTCGTGTGTAGGCGCCTTTAAGTTAACACAACAAAAATTGGCTATAAATACAAATTTGAAATATGTATGTATGTACTTATTTAATCGAATTGGGCCAATCATCGACACATTTTGAATATATTTGTGTGACATTTCTGATTGCATTCTAAATTGATTGCGATTGAAATGGTTTATGTTATCGGCTCTTAACATATGTAATTACAACTGGTGAATTGTTAACTTTAATTTCAATTGATATAATAAATATTTATTTATTTATTCATATCTTTTGTTAAACTTAGATTAATAAGATCAATAACTTGCTGATCGTATTGTACTTTACATTGATTTCGTTTGAAGTGGTTTATTAGTAGATGTAGATACCATTCAATATAATACGTCTTGCTGCTCTATACATATGTAAATAGAATACTATCGGTAATTATTTCACTTCAATGTAAAATGATATAATTGATATTATTGGTTTATCTAAAAACAATATGTACTGATTTCATTGGCGTGTGTTTCTTATCCTCTTGCTGGATAGATAGATATCAAATTAAACCCAGAAACAAAATTGGTTGATTATAATACATAATTGAGCTTCATAACATTTCCTTTTTTTACTCAATTTCACAATCATTATTTTAACGATAAAACACAAAATTCAATCATATGAATGATGACTAATTTGTAATGCCATACCGTTCTAACAAAAAATAGAACAAACCATAATCAATTTTTTGTTTCGTTGAAAATATTTAACTCGGTCATGTTGGCCTGCGGTATAGCGGAATCGAAGTAAAAATTCGTGAGCCAAGAATGAATGACAAAATATCGATCTTTAATCAATGTTTAATATTAGTTTCGTTTTGTTTTAATCTCCGTTTGATCAAAGCCTGAAATGAAGAAGCAAATTTTCAAAACTATAGTATACTGTATGTAATTACATTAAAATGTTATTGGTAATTGCAGTATATAGGTTACATTAGTGCGTAGGTTCGGAATTTTGCCACTACTTTCAAAGAAACACGTTATCAGAAAATTAATTATTAGAAAATGTTTGAAGTTTGGCAATATTGTTGAAATACCTGGCGATCTTTGATGATTTCACCTCTCATAACAGCCAATGCAAACCATATAACTTTTATAACAGAGGCTTCCTGCTCATGTGAAATTATGTGACTATAAACGCTCACTTATATTTAATCGAACATGGTATCGTATTAGAAAAATAAAAACATGATCAAAATCTTGAACAGAAGAAAAACTACTTTTGAACCGTTTATTTGGCCAAATCAATAGGTTAGGTATACAAACGTTTAATTCTTTTTGTTATTAATACCTAATAAATATATAATTGAACCGGTACTTTCAACAGATCTTAATATGAATTGATTATGATCAATAGGCCATTATTATAAAGTTATTCTTTACATATAAAGTATTTTTTAAATTAAGTACAAAAAGACAAAATCATTGAATTATTTTACCGGACTCTACATATTGCAACCAATTAACATGAAGACTTAGTAATTTCCAATTTTGTGTTTAAGCCAGATCTATGTATTGTCATACTACATATCTTATATCAAAATATAATTGAATAATGGCGCGGAATAGTCCAGTGGTGACCTCCGCTTTTTGGACGGTCCGGTTGGGATACCATAAGTATGAAAACACTATACACAAAAAATATATAATATTGCTTAAATTTGGATTGGGGGAAAATCAAGGAACATTTCTACTAAGTGAAAATTTCATGTATGCGATTATTAAATCGTAAAAATTTTTGTATTATAAAAATTAAATTAAATTATGGAATACTTGGAAATTAAACAAAAACAAAACAAAAGTAGATTTGTTACTTCCCATGGCACAAAACGATTCAACTTAAATTTTTCCAATAACAAATTCATTCCATGCTTACAAATCTCATTTTGAGCATATGTTCATCAAAAATAGAACATCAAGAAGCCAACATTTCTTATTCAATACATATATGGGTGTAGAGGCAACTTTGATATCTTAAATGGAAATCTACATTTTTTATTACAAATTCGGATTCTACGTCAAAAAATATGTAACTTTTGTCTGCAATATGACGATTATTTTTGGAAATAAATTTAAAAAATGTTAAAAAAATTAAATATAAAAACAGAGGGCGCCAACCTCGTTGGCACAGTAAGTATCGTCCTTGCTTTGTTATTCGAGGGTGTCGGGTTCGATTCCCGGTGGTGAACAAAAATCACGGTTGGGCGTTTTTAATGTGTAAGTATATGTGTTTATCCGGGTATTGCACCGTGGGCCCATTAGTGGCATTGAGTGCTGGAGTAATCCGCCCAACTTTAATTTTTTTTTTAAATATAAAAAGCAAATAAATTATCAATACAATAAACAATGTGGTACATATGGGAATTTTGTTAGAAAAATAAAATTCTCCAAAAAAAGACAGATCTTTGAGCGAGACAAATCTCTACGAGTTGAAATTTATTTCCTGTAATTTTAAATGCAAATATATTAATCACATTAAAACTAAAATCAATAATAATTTACCATGCACAAACCAAATTCGCCAGTCAAACCATACATCCGCCACAAAAATCACCAATATTTTTCAATTTATCGTGACAGTATTGTAGAAATAATTCAAAGAAAAATTTTTCATTGCGATTTCCGAATATTAATATTTTTGTTTAAATTCCAATTAAATTTAGACAATTATTAAAGTGTATGAAATACTCGCTAAACATTTTACTAGACTAGACGAAAATTGGCGATTCGTACGTTTCAAAAGTGATATAATGGAAAACTGTTTCGGGTAATTGTAAACTAAAATCATTGTACTGCACTCTCAATTGCATACAATTTCTAATTTATGCTTTTGATGTTTTATCAAATTTTTCCAAAATTCTAATAAAATCGTTAAATTTTGAATTTTACATCGAATTTCGGTAAACTGGATCATTGCCAGTTGTACGACATTTCGACTGGTTGCCATTTTAACATGAAATTCAACATTTATATAGTAATACGGAAGAATTCCGATTGAAGTGCTTCAAATTTTGAAATAGAATGTCAAAGCTTTGTCTTATAAATTTTACAATTAACGCCTGCATCGGTATACCGGAGTAGTTAGATTTTCTGGTTAAGTATTCACAGTCTAGAAAATTAATGTCGGAGAATGATGGAAAGGTGCTCAAAATTGTAACGCGAAGCGTGTACATCGAGTTTTATGTATGTTAAATGCACAGTAGCAACTTGAATAGGTATATAGACGACGAACAATTAAGTCCTCAGTTGCTAATATTTCACAATCTGTAAGAAAGGCAGTACAATGTTTACTAAACTGTTTCAAAATTAAAAGTAATTCAAAACACATTTTGATGAACATAACACTTGAAACTTGCATATTAAAGTTCGTGCTTTCAATAAGCGGTGAAATAAAGCATTTAGCAAGATAAATTTTTGTCTCTCTAGCACACTTATCTAAAATTATTCATCAGAGGATTCTTAAGAATCAGATTTATTTGATCTATAAATGGCCAATAAAACTTTTTTGTTAGAATTTATTTTCTGTTAGAAATCTACAAATAAAATTGTATGTATAATGCTTAGTCGGTCCATTAAGCTCTTATCAATGAAAACACCCTTTTCACATTCTCATCTGGGTAAGGCTGCCAGATATTCACGCGAGTATATAAAATATTTCTGGTATTTTTGTATCCAAAAAACGACAGGGAAGGACAGTTTACTAGAACTAAATTATAAAAAATACGTAAACCTTTAGAAACATACAAAGCCATGCAGAGCCACAAGAGACCTGGGTACTGAAGATTTTGGAAAGTTGCAAGAAGTTATTAGATTTTCTGAAATTCCAAAAATCATATTAATAAAATAGAATTTCGAGATCCCCTAAACTACGAAGCACTTACTTACAAATTCGACTAAATCCAGAAAATTTTAATTTTCTTGGTTCTCAACTCGTATTTCTTTGGGCTGCCAACTCTGTTTTGCACTGGAAAATGGAAAATGTACGAAGGATTTAATCAAAAGTTCAAATTACACAATAAAATTTTCTTTGTGTCCAATTCGTGGGGTGCCATTTCTTTTCAGGACTAGGAAAAGGTATTTGCTCTAAATAACAAAAATTCTCTGAATATCTAAGCTCGCCGACTGTGTGAAGACTTTAATAAAATTTCAACTTCATCCAACGAAAGTTACGCGAAAATTTATTTGGTTTTCAACACGGTCAAAAAATTAATTTCTTGTGTTTGTTTATGAGTTCTTCCGGGTATAAGAATCCTAAATAGTTCTCATGAGATGTTTGTTGTAGAAATTTGATTTTGTTTTATGGTTTTACGAACATATTTTTCAAAAAAAAAAAAAATATATATATATACCGGGTGTTTTTTTATACTGAGACGATCAAATATCTCGAAAAATAGCCACTCTACGGAAAAATGTCCCACTAAAAGTACGTATGATTTGAATGAAATATTTTGTTCGGTTCATGATAGATGGCGTTGTAATCGACGAAATTCAATTTTTTCAATTTCTCCTTCTTAGAACACACGCATTCGATTCTCCAATACGTTTGAAATAAAAAACATCACGTTTTCATTGGAAATACTCGAAATTCATCAAAACAATTTATTCAGTTTTGTAAATCTAAAATAAGTGTTCAAAATGATGGCCTGGGACTTCAATGCACTTATTAATCCGCATTTCAAATGATTGTACACAACTGAGAAGTGTGTCTGGTTGAATTTCAGCACACGCATTTCTGATTCTCTCAATCATGTTCTCACGTGTTGTTGGTTTTTGTGTGTAAACTTTCTTTTTGAGGTAGCCCCACAAAAAAAGAATTTGGCGCAGTAAGATCTAGCGGGCCAATTTATCGGACCAGATCTACCGATCCAGCGACCATTGAAATCACGATCAAGTATTTCACGTGTCATCAACGAATAGTGTGCAGGACAACCATCATGTTGAAACCACATGTTCCGTCTCACTTCTAAGCTCAAATTTTCAAGTAATATTGGCAGTTTCCAAAATGTTTCGGTACATTTGACCATTCAAGTTGCCTTCAATAATGTGGGGGCCTATGAGTTTGTTGCCAATTATTCCACACCACACGTTGACAGTCCAAGGACGCTGATGTTCAACTAGACGAAGCCAGTGCGGATTTGTAACACTCCAATAATGCATGTTATGTCGATTAACCGTTCCATGGTTTGTAAAAGACGATTCGTCGGAGAACATTACGCAACGAAAAAAATTGGGGTTTTGTTGTATTTGTTCACGTGCCCATTGACAAAAAGTTACCCGATTTTGGAAATCAACGCCATGAAGATCTTGGTGTAAAGACACATGATATGGATGATACTTGTGCCGTTTTAAAATTCTCCAAACACTGGTGAGGGGCAATCTGGAATTGCGAACTATTTCTCATGTACTAATATGATGATTATGAGCCACTGCTGCCAATACAGCAATTTCATTATTTTCTCCATTGACTGTTGCTCTACGGGTCCCCTTTTCGGTTGAACATTTCCATCAGTAATAAATTGTTTGATAGTGCGGCCAAATGAAGCACGTGAACGAATCCTATCCGGAAAACGTTGAGCGTAAATAGCAACAGCATTTTCAAGATTTCTGCCTGCTTCTCCATAATCCAGAACCAGTTCAATTTTCTGTGGCACAGTTAAACGCTACATTCTAAAGTATTTTGTCGTTTATTTTGCAATTACGAAAAACATGAAGATAAGAAATAACACAAACGTTAAATGTGATTTACAAAACTGAATAAATTGTTTTGATGACGAATTTCTAGTATTTCCAATGAAAACGTGATGTTTTTTATTTCAAACGTATTGCAGAATCGAATTCGTGTGTTCTAAGAAGGAGAAATTGAAAAAATTGGATTTCGTCGATTACAACGCCATCTATCATGAACCGAACAAAATATTCCATTCAAATCATACGTACTTTTAGTCGTAGAATCCGTATCTGCAATAAAAAATATGGCTTCCTATCTTAGTTTAAAAGTTACCTCCGCCCCATCTACAAAGCGGGGGTGGGGGGACTTTTTTTTTTGTACTAATGTATTTCCCCCGCGGTATGATTAAATTTTAATTATGGACATTTTTTCCGTAGAGTGGCTATTTTTCGAGTTTCGAGATATTTGATCGTCTCAGTTTAAAAGAAACACCCGGTATATATATGTATATATATATTATATATATATATATATATATATATATATATATATATATATATATATATATATATATATATATATATATATAAATATAATAATATAATAATAATACCAAAGAGAAATTATCAAGTTGTGAGTTGCGTCATATTTTCATTAATATTTAATTTTTAGGTAGGTATGAAACTCTTCCGATTCTATATTTTTGGGTACTTCTTAGTTTTCCTGTTCAAATAGGCCCTTATGGTAATTCCCTATATGGTGGCTGTTTATTTAAAATGCGTCTATTGAAATTATCAAGTTGCTAATGACGTCATATATTCATGTGAATTATTCGAGAATTTCAGGAACGGTTGACGCACTTCCGGGTCTAAATTTTTTATTACTTTGGCAATTTTGTGATAAACTGGAGCCTTATGGTCATCCCCAATATGGTGGCTGTTTCTCTAATGAGTTTAATAGAAATTATCATGTAATGAGCCACGTCATATTTTCACATGTGTTTTTCGAGATGTTTGGGAAGGGATGAGATTCTTGAGGGTCTAAATTTTCAGCTATTTATGTATGTGTGAATAGAGCCTTATGTTCATTTTCTATATTGTTGCTGTTTGTGCAAATTTATCTAAAAACTAAAAAAAAATTTAATGAGACGTTCTAATTAAAACACTTCAGCTGCTTTTTTAAATAGTTTATTTGTTTTAAGTTTATTTGCATTTCAGTAATATTATTAAATTTTATAATTTTGCATTTGTATAAATACTTTTTTGTTTTATTCGAAACTGTTTAATAAATTTTCATGAGACAATTCGATATTTGATAGGTTTTGTTTACATTTGTACCATTCCATAACAACTCCATAGAAACTTCATGCTGCCACTTTGATTTCGTTGGAGAATATGCTCCTGAAGCAAATGAAGCAAAATATTTTAATTTTCTTTAATACGCTATTTAGAAATCAAAAAGTTTTTTTTTAAATATTAAAATAATTAGTATTTTGAGACTAAAGGGAAAATTCGTTTCACCAATCCCAAGCCGAAGCTCAAATATTGTGATTTAACTATCCAAATAGAAGAAAACAGTTTATCATCAAAAGATATTTCAAAATATATGAAAATTAGAACGAATTATGAGACCCGACAGATTTGAAACCCTCCTTACAATAATCGTGGCACCAACTGCGATCTAAATTTAAAATATTAAGCCATAAACGGCAACCAGATATTTGACTTTGAGAATTATCAAACACAGAATTAATATAAGAGTTGAAAAAACGAGAAGATTATGATGATGCGAACCGATACCGAGAAACCATTGCATCTCCTCCAACATACCTTTTTCTCTCGTTCCGTTTGTCTTTTCTCTAGCCACTAAAATAGTACGAAAACAGCCAGTGCCATTATACCAAAAGGGATTCAATATTGGTTCCTTTTTTGCCATTAACCACATTTTCAGATAGCTGACATACGATTTTTGTTAAATGTTCTACAAAATTGATAGATCGGGATATTGCGAGAGAATGATGAACAAGACTGGCGTGTTACATACTTTGTGCTAGTATGACTAACTTTAATTCAATACTTTTCGGAAGGAAATATTTCCTATGCCATACCCGAAGTAATGCGCGCAACCTTATATAGTTATGAAATTAATACATAATAAATTGGTGTTCATACGCATTAAAACATGAACGTGTCTCATAAAGTCTAGCGGAGAACAAAAATTAATGTACCAGCGACAGGGATGTATTTTGGGTTGCTTGGGATTTGATTTCTTATTATACACAGATTTAGCTTCTGCAGAAAATCAAAAGCAACAAATCCCAAGGGTACATCAATTAAATTTGTGTATCGACCATAGTTTTTACACTTACTACAGAAAAATTTTGAGGTTGGAAGTCGTTTATTTTGAACAATTTATTCCTAGCCCGGACTTAAAATACTAAAATAGGTTGCCACTAATTTTCCAGCGGTTTCGTAAATATTTTTATTAATTTAAAATTTTACAGGATATTTAATAATTTCTATATAAACTATGGAATTCGGTTTGTTTTGATTTGGCTGTTGAATGCTTCAGTATTGTTCATAATCTTCATTTGGCGTTGCTAAGGAACTGGAACGTATTTGAAAAATGAATGATATGAGTTAAATATAACCTAAAATTCATGTTCACAGAAATTAGTTTCAATTTAATACAAAGTTATATTAAAGTAATATTTTATTTGACAATCACAACAAGCATCAATCGGTTATACACTAATCAACTTAGCGGCCAAATTGTACGTAACTATACTTCTAACTATACACCAAAATAACAAAGATAGTTAAGAATACTTAATTTAGAAATGCCCACTAATAGTAATACAAAAAAAAACATTAGTTAAACTGAGAAAAAATATGTAAACCAAAATGGCGATGTTGTAATAAAACATAACTTCAATTGCATTTAATTATTTTATTACCATAAGTAATCGGTGGAACTGGATAATTTTGAACTCGTTCGTTCTTCAATATTATAATTTTGTTGTTTACTAAATAGGATTATTAATTTAAATTAGAAAATATAAATGAATATGTATCTACTTACAAGCCATTTCTGTTATTATTTTAAACTCAACTATGAAAATTTGACGTCTATTCGCTGATTGGTTAGAAGTATATTTTTTCAATATGTTACCATAAAATATACTCGGGTTGAACATATTTTATGGTAACATTTTCATTATTATAGTAACATTTGCTCAAAAAAGAGACAAAAACGCATCCAAATTTTGCATGTTTATATTGCTGTTCTTGTCATTCACACGTAAATTGTAATAAACTAGTGTCTTCTTTTTTGCATGGCAAAAATTTTTCTACATCTGAATCGGACTTTACGTGAAATTGATGTTGTTGCTTCAATTTTTTTATTGCTTCCACTTATTGCTGCATTGATTTCATTTATATGTACAGCTCCAGATCTTTCACTTTTTGGTTTATCAATAACAAAACCAAGTTTCTCCGAATGTTTCATTAATCTTGGAGTTGAACACAATTTTTTCGATTATTTACACCATAAAATCAGTGGCGGATTCAACGGCATATCTGTAAGAACGCTTATTATATCTTTTTATAATGCCCATAGATAAAATTGTACTACTAAAGCTACTACAGAAGGCATCTACTTACTTCATCTACCTAAAGCATCACGTTTAGATGACCCTTTACTTAATAGTGCGTTCATATTATAATTATAAATCGATAATTGGATTTAGTTAAATAAAATAGCTACAACACAAATTTTCTAGACAATAACTTATATAAGTTATTGTCTAGAAAATTTGTTCTTTTACACACTTTAAAAATTATATCTAAAGCGATTATCGAATTTGTTGGCGTATTTATGAAGCTATATGTTTTTGGTGTTGTAGTCCGTTATAAATCAAATTAAATAAACTTTAATTTTTGAATTGTCATATTAAACCATATGGTTGAGTATGGCTCTGTTATCACAAATCAATTCTGAGCAAATTTATTTACTATTATTTATAACTTCACAAATACGCCAACAAATTCGATAATCGCTATAGATACTATTTTCATTAAATTTGTAAAATAATTCAATGCCAATTGCCATTTTGATATCATATCAGATATATATGTATATGTATAGCTACTAGTAAGTACAACTAGTACAATAGCATTTAATAATATTGTCATTAAATTATCAGTAAGACAAAGTCAATGATTGATTCAAGTTTTTAATAAAATTGTATTTTAACAAAGACCCGACGTGTGTGTAAAAGATTTTTGTTAATACAGTATTTATTTGAATGAATCACGACTAGTCTAAACTTAAAACAATTTGATGGTTAATCATTAAAAGTGATCTTTATTGTATATGTATAATCGCAAAAATGATTTTATTTTTTGTATAATTCTAATAAATTAACCAAATTGGCCATATTTCGCCATAATTAAGATTATATTAGCAAGTCAAAATAATATCTGATTGCCGACAGGAAATCGTTTATAATCGTTTATATTGCCATTTGAATAAATATTTTCAAAACTGAGTCACACATTTTTTAAAATTTATGTTTAATTTTGTTGGTATATTAGCTAAATACCAAAATTTGCAATAATGATGTGATTTGTTTCTAGTACACGGTTTGCAACCATTCTGACAAGATACAGGAATAGCAAAATAAATATATTTGTAATTTATATAATAATTTTCGAAACTTTGTTTACTCGGAATCCGTTTACTATTATTAGAAGAACAGGTATGCTGTTGCGCAACTTTGCTAATTTGCTATCTCTGTTCTACGATATGAGATACTATAGGTATGGAGATTAATAAATAAAAGATAAACAAATGACTCAAATACGGCTTATTCCAATTTTAACTTAACGTTTCTTTGTAAAATTAAGTACAGGGTGTTCGGCAACCTTAGGTTTATTAGTTTGTTTTTGTACAACTTTATGGAAAACGAAAACAAAATAATTTAATACTGATGAGAATTGTGTCCGCCTCTAGGTTAGTCATGTAACAAATTCGTTTCTGGCATAAACCTTGCACTTTATAGGTATACTCATAAAAGGAGGTTCGTGGCTGTTAAATCAGGCCAATTCTTCAGATAATTTGTTATGGAAATGGATATACCAGTAATTTAGTTACCGTAACGCCACATTCATCTTCAAAAAAGATTGCCCTATTGATTCTTCCTATTGCCCTTTTAAATGGAAATGAGCCTGATCATTCAATTTAAGTTTTTCATGAAAATTACAAAGTTGTTGTCTTAAGTCCAGAATTTGACGTAGTTTTCTTAGTCGTCACAATAATTGATGATTGATTTTGATAAAATATTTTTACGATTCAAACACGTTGGTGTATCAAATATTTTGACATAATAAATATGCCACGCTTGTTTCACGACTGACAAATACGAACTTCCATAATTAATGTTTCATAATTAAATACGAACTTCCAAATATAGCGATTAGTTTTATAAATAATTGACTGAAAACTGTAGTCCATTATTTTTGACTTCATTCATTCAACAAATCTCTCCCACTTTCATTCATTCAACAAATCTCTCCCACTTTCAAGTCACCGTTATAGTGATTGTAGGCTACCATCAAATTTGCGCAGGAACGTAAACACAAATGCAAAGGTGTGGCAGGCGCCTTATGCTATTCATTAATTGCAGATTTTGTATGGGAAATAGAGTAGTATGTTAGAGCAGAAGAACTACCTTAGACCGAATTTTTAGATTCTCAGAAATTATTATTTCATGAGGAAGGAAGAGATATCAGTGATCGAACGAAAACATAGCCGACTATTAATTGAATATTTCAAAGTTGTTTTCAGAAATTTATCCACCGATTCAAGAACAAGATAAAGTATACGTATTGTAAAGAAACATGATCCCAGAATAAAGAATGCAGCTGAGACAATTGCGAACATAGGATCGGTCACTAAGATGGCAAAAATACCACAGGCAGAAGGTATCAGAAGTTGTGACCACAAATGGTTCGGTCCGATAGACACCGAGGTTTTACGAGGAGAGATGACATCGCGGTAGTATACTGCATATTGCAAGGTAGCAGGCCACCATCACTTTGACGGTACGAAATTTCGCAAGTGTATATATTGTTGGTGTTGTGGAATAGAAAGTTTTGGCATCGAGGGTCAAGTTCAAAATTCAATAAAATACGTCAGTAAAAAAGGTTCGCTGAAGTGACGAATTGGCTAAACACGAAGATTTATTCCAATATCGAAATGACGGGATTTGATTTAACTTTTATTATGGTACGACTCTGTTATTCATCTGTCTATCCTATCACAGAAATATAACTTTCGTAACGAATGAAATTTGCACATCAGGTAATTTATTCAAAATATCAGTGTTCAGCGTTCTACAAGCGGAGCCATTGATTTGTTTTTGCTTTCGCTTTGTAACTAAGCATAGATGCAAACTGTCAAATTAATCAATAAAGATATTTAAACTGCCAAAACTGATATGTAAGTAAATTACATTTTTATTTAATTTAAATAGTAATCTTTTGGAATATGTTTTGTAATTGTTTTTGCTACATTTTTTTAAAAATATTACAGATTACAAAATTGGTAATAACCAAAATGCAAGATCGCGAACAAAAGCGATCTCATAAGGGTTATTAGTTTTTGTTTAGATCCTCGGGTAAAACAAGTAATGGTAAGAGTATGGATAAGTAATGCCACTTGGAGAAATCTGTTCCAATTCCAAAATGGACAGGATGCAAAAGTGATTGGGCTTCCTTTAAATGAAGATGCTGATGATGAATTCATCTATTACTCACAGTTTTAATCCAGGATCTATTGGCCGAACCATCGTTAATGTTTTGGAAAGTTAAACGTGCATCCATATGTCGTTGATTGTGATATAGTGTTTTAGAAGGATGTTAAAAGCAAACTGTGTTTTACTTTCATGAATGTTTGTAATTTTTACAGTTTTAATAAACAAATTAAATTAAATTAGTCCAATATATTTCATAGTTAACGTTCATTATAGCAGACATAAAATGAAAATATTAATATGGGCCGAGTTTTTGGACTTGCTATCAGATCAAAATTTAAGGTAAGAAGTAAATGACTACTACATTTATCAAATTCCAAAATTCTGATAGTTCTGTTACGTTAAGTTTTAGTAAAAGACCTAGAGATTTCACCTACGATTCAAATGAGTATGGAAAAAAATTAATTAATAACTGCAATAACATGTAAATATTTAAACAAAATTTGTAAGATAACGTAATAAAAAATGAAATTGTAGACATCAATTGATAACGATGGCTTACGAAATAAAAAGTCGTGCAAATGGATTATTTTTTCAGTCTAGATATATAGTTAATTCAGTAAATTAGTGAAATAATATAGGTGAGAATTAATTAAAAATGTGATTTTATAAAATAATATTTTATTAGTGATACTTTTGAAAAAACTATGCGGGTTATAAAAGTGGTGTGAAACAAATATATATATATATATATATATATATATATATATATATATATATATATATATATATATATATATATATATATATATATATATATATATATATATATATATATATATATATATATATATATATATATATATATATATATATATATATATATATATATATATATATATATATATATATATATATATATATATATATATATATATATATATATATATATATATATATGTATATATATATATATATATATATATATATATACGTATATATATATATATATATATATATATATATATATATATATATATATATATATATATATATATATATATATATATATGTATATTAATAATATATACATAAAACACCCAACCCGACCCTTGAATAAACTGGCATTTAAAGCCAAAGTTTCCATATTCTCTAAAGTATATGTTAAATTATGAAATTCCCAAAAATTCACAAAATTCATATAGAGGTACTAAAAAAATATTTTATTTGGTCATATGATCGGTCACACGTAACATTGAGCTATTTCAAGATTTGATATTATATGTATATAGGTATTAAAAAACCTCAATAAAATGATAATTCAAATATGTATAACGAATTTGTAAAATACCTAGCCGAGTTTAATAACTGTATAATTATCATAAATGCTACTGATAATTCTATTTTTTGATTAAAAACTAATGCTTACAAATAATTTAACTTTATCTTTCAATTAATGCAATCATACAATCAACAAGTATGATTGATTGTGCTCGTTGCTAATACTTAACGTAGCATTTAACGTTCTGAACTACTTGTGAAAATTGTAACCGAAGTTTATCAAAATAAGTGATAATCTATGTTCTACATACATTTTGATGAATAATATGTTTTTTTAACAGGATGAAAACGTTGATTATATTAGTTGTGCTAATCAGTACAGCTTATGCCAATCCAATAGATGGAAAAGCAGAGAATGATGAAATCCAATATAGATTAGAAGAAACAACCATCCCCATACATTATGATCTGACAATAACACCATATTTACACGAAGTCAATGAATATAGCAAACCACAATTTACATTTGATGCCACAGTTAAAATTGATCTATTAGCAAATGAGGCCAAGAGAACTTTACGAATTCATTCCAAGAATATAGAAATTCACAGTAATTCAATTATAGAGAGCGGAAATGAGGGGTCTTTAATTGCCATATCTGAGACTGCATATGAACCGAAAGCTGAAATTTTAACAATAACATTCACTGAAGATTTGGTAAAAGATAGAAGCTACGTTTTGACTTTTGTTTATACTGGACAGATGGATGATGATATGCATGGCTTTTATCGTAGTTATTACTATGAAAACGACGAAAAAGTGTAAGTAATGCTATTTTCCAATGTTCTAGGAAAATCGAATAAACATTTTTTCTATTTCTCAATTTGTAGATGGATGGGATCAACACAAATGCAGCAAACTCATGCCCGCCGTGTCTTCCCAGGGTTTGATGAACCACTATACAAAGCCACATTCCAATTAACAATGAATGTTCCAAAAACCTATACAGTCTACTCAAATACAAATCCAGAAGCAGACCCAACGAATATTGAGTAACTATACTGATCTTGTAAGAAAAGCTAAACTCGGTCTCAAATTTTTAATTTTTTTACAGGGGCATAAACGCATACCACCAAGTTAGTTTCAAAAAAACCCCAAAAATGTCATCATATTTGTTAGCATTTATTGTATCAACATTCACAAGACGAACTGGTGATACTAATAAGTCCTTTGGTGTATTAGCTAGAGAAGCACAGTATGAGCAGAGTAAATATGCTTACGACTTTGGAGTAACAGCATTGGACTTATTAGGAAAATACATAGACTATAGTTATTATTCGATGGAAAATGGAGATGGAGAAAAACTAACAAAAATTGATATGGCTGCTATTCCTGACTTTTCAGCGGGTGCAATGGAAAATTGGGGACTTTTAACATACCGTGAAACAAATCAACTGTATGATTCGGACTATACAACCGATATAACAAAACAAAGAATTGCAGCTGTTATAATTCATGAACAGGCTCATTTGTGGTTCGGCGATTTAGTAACATGTGCATGGTGGGGTGATACGTGGTTGAATGAAGGTTTTGCAAGATTTTTCCAATATTTTGGGACAGCTATTGCAGAACCATTGTGGGAACTTGAAAAACAATTCCCTGTTGAGCAAGTTCAAACTGCTTTGTTATACGATTCATCGGAAAGTGCGCATCCAATGAGTCATGTCGTTAACACACCAGCTGAAGCGTCATCGATGTTCAGTAATATTTCATACAATAAAGGAGCTAGTATTTTGAGAATGATTCAACATTTAATTGGAAACACTAAATTCCAAGAAGCGATTCGAGCATATATCAAGAAGAATGAATATAAAGCAACCGAACCACAAGCTTTGTTTGACGAATTTCTAGATGTTGCCAAAGACGAGTATCCAAATTTAATCGATATTATCAAGCCATGGACAACACAAGCTAATTATCCACTAATCACAGTTACATATGATGCAACTGCGAATCAAACAACTGTAACTCAGAAAGTATTTCTTTTAAAAGAAGATGCAGAAAATAAAAAGAAATGGCACGTTCCATTAACATATACAACTAGAGGCAAAGGGTTCACAACCACTAAACCTACAACAATCTTTGACAGTTCAAAAGCATCAGAAACAATTGAAATCGATACTGATGGTTCATGGCTTATCTTCAACGTACAACAAATAGGATATTATCGTGTAAATTATGATAGTAATAACTGGAAATTAATTAAAACTGCACTTTTAAGTGACAATCATGATGGTATACACGAAGTTAACCGAGCCCAAATAATTGATGATTTATTCAATTTTGCCCGGTCTGGTGAAGTTACATTTGAATTTGCTTACGAAATGTTTGATTACTTAAAAACCGAAGAACATTATGTACCATGGCTTTCGGCTTTCACAACATTTAATTTCCTTACTAGCAAAATGACTGCCGAACAATTGTCTCAATTTAAACAATACGTCATTTTACTTCTTGATAAATCATATAAAACTGTTGGTTGGGAAGAAACCGAGGATGACGCTCAATTAACCATCTATCATCGATCAAATGTTATTAATTGGTTATGTAAATCGGGCCATGTTGAATGTATTACTGAAGCCAAAAAATTATTTGATGCCTATAAGACAGACGCCAAGTAAGAACCATTTTGTATATAACTGTATAATAATTATTTAACAACATTTTTTGTGTTTACAAATAGTAACTTAGTTCCAATTAATATTCGCGCTGCAGTTTACTGTAGTGCAATGCGTCATGGCAGCATTGCTGATCTTGACTATCTAT
Organism: Tipula unca; assembly: GCA_951394425.1. NCBI lineage: Eukaryota > Metazoa > Arthropoda > Insecta > Diptera > Tipulidae > Tipula > Tipula unca. The sequence continues at coordinate 104,377,050 of OX596381.1, forward strand.
GGGACAAATACAAAACCCAGGAAATTGCAACTGAACAATTAACCATTTTAACTGCAATTGGATGTGCTAGTGATAAAGAAGTTCTTGCCAAAGTTATTGGAAATATTTTATCAACATCAGTTCGCGACCAAGATAGACGATCAGCTTTAACAAATACTTATTCACAAACTGAGGAAAATGTACAACATGTTCTCGATTATGTTCTAGAAAATCCAGATACAGTTAAAAAGGGGTACAATTTATTTGATCAAATCAATTATTGGAATATTCAACTGAATACTAATTTTAAATATATAATCTTTATAGTTTCGGTGGTGACTTAGACGCTGTTGTAACAACACTAACATCGTTAGCTGGACGCTTTACAACGGACGCACAAGTTGAGCAATTGCAAAAGTTTTTGACTGATAATACAGATGAGTATGCCGAATTTGCCACCAGAATAACAAATGCAATTAATTCAGCTAAAACACAAATCCAATGGAATAACGTGAATGTTGCAAAGGTGATTGCACAAATCAAAGTAAATACCGGAACAAATATTGGTATAACACATACAGCTAGTGTTCTAGTTGTGATGGCATTATCTATTTCTGCATATTTATTAAATTATTAATAATTAATAAATGTATTTAACTACACTGTACTTGACTGATTTATTGTTTGAGCTAATTCACTTATTTAGAATCTTTTATTTGTATAAGCGAGGTACATCAGTTTCTGACAAGTTATTCAACTATTAATGTACATACTGTCAATCATTTATGCCTAAAATAAAATGATACAAACAATATTACTTTGTTTAATACTAATGCAATTTTTAAACATTTTCTAAGACATTCAATAAAAATTGAATAATCTAAACACCAAACATTTACTTTTGTTGTATTCATTTTCCAATAATTTTTGATAGGGTAAACCAATTAAATGTAGTCAATTTTTACGCTATATAGGTAATTACTGTGGAAAGTAACGTGATACAAGCAACAAAACAACATATTAGCCTTAAGCCTCATCGAACTTTTGATATGAATATAAGTAAATAAATGTTTTGTTTGTAAAATGCACATGATAAAACATTTAGTCAATTTCGAAATTAGTTGATTGATATGAATTATGCATTTGTACCCAGTTTGAATTTCACTAAAAAATTAGACCATGAATTAGAAAAGGATTTAAATGTAAATTATACCTTTCGCATGGTGGCTTTTTATTATCCCGAGTGCTCAGGGATGTTAAGGTTCAAAATTAAAATTAGCAACCATTACAAAAAAAAATCATCTGCGGAGAATTAGAGATAAAACATTACCATCTTGTTCACTTTTCTGACACCGAGATTACAACTTCATAGTTTACTGAATTATAATTTTTAGTTTACTTTTCCTTATTTATTTAAAATTTAATTTTAAATTAATTTATTCGTAATTAAATTTCATATAATTTAAATAAATAAATAAAAGTAAACTAATAATTCTATAAACTCAAAAAATATATAAAAAATAAATTAATTAACTGTCGCTAAATGAATCTATGCAGTGTTTTACTCAATGTCATATATGTTTAACAGTTAATATGTTATACACAAAATGTATTTGCTAGAAATACAAGAAAAAGAATTATAATTATAATATTTATAACAGTGACGAAAATTTGTTTTAAAACTGCCAATTTGTAATGAATTTTGCAATAAAACACTTGGAGTTGGACTGTTTATTAACACTGCACAATTTATTTGAAAATAAATTAACACCACTTGTTTTCAACACGGTCAGCTCTTTACAATCTCACTGGTTCACTTTAGAACACTTTACTATTTCACTAGTTCACATTATATCAATTGTTCACTGATCATCTGGTTGAATTTAAACTGATCTAACTCTGCAATCTGGTCGCGTTTATATACCACCAATGCAACTCTCGAACTTTCCATATTGCGAAGATGCATGAAAATTGTACAAGTATGCGTTTATTTATGTACTGTACTTTACTGTACTATTTTTTGTTGTTGTATTATCTAGTACAACAATATCTCTTATTTTTATCAATTTGGTATGCAAATGTTTTTTTGAAAAAGAAAAAAAGAGTCAGTCGAGGAGATGATGGACTGTGAAATAAGTCGGGCTTAACAAAAAGCGAGCTTAATTAAAATGAGAAAAACAAAAATTATTAAATTGAAATAAAGTCTAAATGGAATATTTAGTGAATAAATAATAAATAAGTTAGTGAAATAAAAAAATAAAAATATGTTTAGTGAGAACTTAGTTAAATTAACTAAATAAATAAAATAGTTAGTTAACATAATTTTCTTAAATTTGATAAACTAAGAAACAAACTGTGAATTAATCAAATTTAACTGTAATCTATTGTAGAAGTGCTAATTACACTCATTAAAATTAAGTTTATATACATAGTTAATAGTATCATGTGTAGTTTATGTTGAAATCAATGGTGTATAAAACTATAAACTATACCATTTTGAAATTAATTAGTCTAAGTAAGCTAAAATTAAAATTAAAACTAAAACTGTAATAAATGTGGTTTTGAAGGATGATATTGAATTAAAGGTTGTTCTTTAAGTGAAGTAATAGATAATGTACTGTAAGACAAAATTTATAAAAAAAAAACCACAACTAAATAATAATAAATTATAATAATTAAAAATTAATAAAAATCTACCTAATAATTACAAATCATAAAATAATAATAAAACATTGAATTTTAAAATTATCTATAATACTTTCATCATAATTCGTCGGGTGTGGGTTTTTGCCATTATTGTATAATGCAACAACACATAGTTAAACGTATCTGTTATGGTATATTAGTACGAGTTACGGTATGAAATATGTACATAATGATGGATGTATTTGAATACGTCACCAAATTCTAATACATACCTTCACTTTTAACATCACTACTTTATTGCCTATGGTATATTAAACGGTACCGTCATCACGATGAACATTATTACCACACTGGCAGAATTCATGGATAAATTATGTTTATAGAATTGTAAGTTTATTAAATTAATATTAAGTATATATGTATATTTAGTTTTAGGTATTAATTATATAATAGGGGTAGAAGGGAAAGTTTTCTTTATTTTATACTATATTTTCAAGCTTGATTTTTTTTGGATTATTATTATATTAGAAATAAGAAATTTAAGAATTTATTTGTTTTTAATAAATCCGATATAATATTTTTTTGTTTCAAAAAAATCAAATTATTCTTATTATTGTTTTCGGTGAGAATATGTGTTAAATAATTCAGTTGTGTGTGATGGATCGTGAAGAGGTAAGTAGCGTAAGTGTTGCAGTCTACATTCTGTTCTGTCATCATGCAAGCAATGGATCAAATGGAAACAAATTATACCCACGACAAAACATATACCTCTCCAGGCTGAGCTGCGGGAAAGATGACGGTTTCCATGCCATTGATATCGTTTATGTTTAACGAGTATAAATAAACTTTATACCACGTTAAACAACCTCCGTTGTCAATTGAAATAAATATTCATTATATAAACAATAACTACCACTGGTGAGGATCGACCCATCGTTCGTTAACATGCCATTCTCTGTAGCTGCAACTCTAACTATTAAACTAACGGCACACTATGTTAAATACTTATTGTTAGTATGCGGGAATAATAATTAATTAACAAACATGTTGTTAAATTTAATTTATGAATACAGAAGATCTAGTGGATTTACTCTACGAAGCCGTCTATATTTCGCTTGCCTTAATAGTTCCCTTGTTAATTTATTGGGATGTGTTTCCAGTTTCAAAAGGTACTTCAAACTAGAAGTAGAGAAGAAAGAAAAGGAAAAGGAAAAATCAAAAGTGAAAATTTTTTTTATTGGGGATGAGCTGTACTTATTATACTATAAGGGAAATGAAAGTACATTTCCATAGTAAACTCGCGTTACAAGATATATCGATAAAAATTAGAACAGCTGCGTGCAACAGTTGGCGCAACAAACGTTTTTAACGAAATCAATAGGCAGGCACTACATTTGAAAGTTATATCATGAGGGTGAAATATTATGTGGATTGCGATTGAAAGTGTTTGGTCTCAGCATAGCAAATGCACCATGTTTGAACAAAACCAATAAAATAATTCAGAATTGTACACCCACCATTAATTTTTTTAAAATTACAATTGATTATTTTAATATTTTAAGCGCCAATTATGTATTGATAAAATACTGTTTTAAACAACACCATCAAAGTGTTATCAATTTTTTTTTGGAAAAATTAGAATCTCTAGAAAATATAAATTAAGGATTCTGAATTAATACTGAAAGTCGAAAAATCTTGTATAATGATTTAATAGTGAACGATAAATTAAAATATTTACTACGTATACGCTTAGCCAGGATCAGTTAAAATTCATTTTTGATTTTGGGTTAATTCGTAACCGAAACGAAAATCCAACCTGTAAACGAGTATGTTTTACAAAATCAAATGAGTATGTTTTACAAAATTTAAATATTTGAAGACGTTCCAACGAAGCAACAAACCATTTATCCAGTTCATGCAGTCCAGCAAAAGGCAATTATTTCATTTGTTATAAAATCAGTCCCTGGTTTTAAACCAAATCAAACCTACAACTGATCTTGGGCCAGTTGAAGAATTGATCAATATATATAAGTCAAAATATAAGCTGATCAACAAATCGTTATTTTATTTGAACTTTAACTATGTTTTATCAATTAGAAATCGAACCGATAGAATATGATCACTGTGTTAGGAGTAAAACTATATGCACGAATATTAATACTGCATATTTGTCTATAAGTATATGTACCAGTTATGTCCGCAAATATCATAAACAGTTAAAGTTCAGCATTTTTCAAGCAAAATTATCGATATTCAATTGTGCTGTGCATTCAAACTTTTTCAAAATTCAATAAAAAGTATCGAAATTTTTGAATTATGTGAAATTGTACGAAATTATACGAAACACGAATTAAACCAAATTTTTAATTTTCGGTTTTAATTTTAATTTATTTCTTTTGTTTATTTACATAATTGTTTCAAAAATCCAAAAATATTACAAAAGTTTTAAAAATTTCAGTTTTGCTAAATTTTATCATTTTAATTTTTTTATAATTTACAATTTTATATTTAAATCTTGAATTATGTACATAAATAAAATTCTATTTCAAAATGTAACGAATTACACATCAAAATTCGATTTTAAAAATTTGAAAATTTTGAATTTTAGAACCGTGGCGAATCAAAAAAAATTATTTTTCAAAATTCAATATTTGATCAGCTATCACTGCCGGATTTTGAAATTGATTTCTTCCTAAAAATTCTAAAAATTAAAGGCCAACCTTAGATATATACACATCTATAGAGTGGATATATAAAAATTTGGCAAACCAAACATATTGAAGAATTTGACATTAATTTTTAAATGTTGGTTGCTTGAGAATTAAGAATTAAAAATAAATTAATTAACAGTAATCCAAAAATTTAAAATTATTTATACGCATACTACTAAAAATATACGTGTTAGTATATATATTTAAAAAATTACGTGAAGCCGCTAGAAATTATGTGTTAGAATTTAAAATTTACAGTTTTTGATTAAATTAAAAAATTTATAATTTAGTAATTTTAAATTTTTTAATTTAATCAGAATAAAATCGCTCATAGATTTTTGAAATTTTAATTAAAATTAAAATATTTAATTATAATTAAATTAGACTTTGCACAAATTCAAATTAAAAAATGAGAATTTTGGCTCACGATTTCGAATTTCAAACTAGATTTTAAGTCTAAAGTAAAGTAATATTTAAAATTTAAGATAACTTTTTTTTTTTTTGGTTTTTATTTAATATTTTAAATAAACTATTGTTGTATTAATCTATGGCTTTTTCCCACTGGTGTTCCAAAGTGTCTGATAAATTGAAGTAAACCACATGATTGACACCAGCTCAAAAGGTTTAGTTCGTTGAGCCTGTGTAGAATATCTGTATTGTTTAACAGCTTAGTTGCCTCAGTGTTAACATGTTGTTCGAGCCTTTGCCTATGTCTCAGTGCATTCTTTTGGATTTCCTTTGAAACAGTGTCCACTTTAAGGTCCCTATGGAGGTCTCTGATTCTGACATACCATGGTGCATCAACGATGTTTTTTAATACTTTGTTTTGAAATCTTTGGATGATTTCTACGTTGCTCTGTTTTGTACAACCCCAAAGTCGGATACCATAAGTTCAAACCGGTTTTAATATTTATTTATATAATAGAAGTTTGTTGTATGTTGATAGAGCGAAGCTCCTTCCTATCAACCAATACATCTTTCTATATTTAGCCCTAGTTCTTCGCTTTTCTTTTTGACGTGTGCTTTCCATCGTAGTTTTGCATCTAGTGTCATGCCAAGATACTTAGCCGTGTTGGCATATGGAGATAACTTAAATTTAAGTTTTAATTTTTTTTTAAATTAACATTTTGTCCTGGAGATTATAATTTAAATTATTTTGAATAATTTTCAACCTGAATCTTTTAAATTTATAAATATTAAATTTGATATCTAACAAAAAATTAATGTATTTATTTAAGAAAACTATGTCATAAATTAAATGTTATCTTCAAAATTTTGACAAATAAAAACAATTTTTCTGGCTCTTTTTCGAAAAACGTCATCTGCATATGAAATTTAATTTGTTGGTTTGTGCCTATGGCCTGGAGTTTTTCTGTCTGAATTTGGAACATCACGTACAATATAATTTATATATATATATATGTGTACATACATATATTAATATATTCAGTAAGACATTTGAGAGCAACTATTCGATATTCAGTAAGAAATTTAAGGTCGACGCATTTTGAAGTTAATTACTTCTAAATTATGAGAATGTTTGATAATTCTGGTTTCTGACGTCATTTTGAATTTGTGGTCGGAGATAAAAATTAACACAATTATGTCTTTGCCAAGACACATTTAAATATATATCTCATCGGATCGCAATTCCCAACTTTAGACGATTATCAACAAGCCAATTTAGCCATCAGCAATCGCATTATTTTTAATCTTAATTGGGAACATTCTAACAGTAATAAATAAATCAAATATTAAAACAGTTAAGTTTTTACCATACATTTTTTTCTCGTTCCGTATGTCTTTTCTTTAGCCACTAAAATAGTATAGTGCCATTATACCAAAAGGAATTCAATATTGGTTCCTATGTTGCCATTAACCACTTTTTCAGACAGCTGACATACGATTTTTGTTAAATGTTCCACAAAATTGAAAGATTGGAACATTGATATTCTCGTAATGAGACTGACGAGAATTATATAGCTGGGATAAATAAAACTGGTGTGTTACATACTTTGTGGTAGTATGACTAACTTTAATTCAATACTTGCCATACCTGATGTAATACACGCAACCTTATATAATTATGAAATTAAAACTTATTAAATTGGTGTTCATACGCATTAAAACATGAATGTGTCTCATAAAGTATAGCGGAGAACAATAAATAATGTGACAGCGATAGGGATGTATTTTGGATTGCTTATACCACTTTTTTGTTGTTGTTGTTTGGTATTTGATTTCTTATTATACACAGATTTAGCATCTGCAGAAAATCAAAAGCAACAAATCCCAAGGGTACATCAATTAAATTTGTGTATCGACCATAATTTTTACACTTATACTACAGAAAAATTTTGAGGTTGGAATTCGTTTATTTTGAACAATTTATTCCTAGTCCGGACTTAAAATACTAAAATAGGTTGCCACTAATTTTCCAGCAGTTTCGTAAATATTTTTATTAATTTAAAATTTTACATGATATTTAATAATTTCTATATAAACTATGGAATTCGGTTTGTTTTGATTTGGCTGTTGAATGCTTCACTATTATTCATAATCTTCATTTGGCGTTGCTAAGGAACTGGAACGTATTTGAAAAATGAATGATATGAGTTCAATATAACCTAAAATTCATGTTCACAGAAATTAGTTTCAATTTAATACAAAGTTATATTAAAGTAATATTTTATTTGACAATGACAACAAGCATCAATCGGTTATACACTAATCAACTTAAGGTGCCTGCACGAAGTTGTTCTGCGGTACATTTGGCCCGCGGGCCAACTTAACAAAACTAAATTTTTTAAAAATTTTGAAAGCCATACCAACAAAACAAAACTTTTTTATTTTATTTTTTAGCTCTTTTTGTGGTTCAATTGATGTTTTAAATCTTTATGGAAACAAAAAGTAGCTATAAATATTTTTGTTTATAGCTGTCATCATATTATATATTATCTATTATCTGTGTATGTTGTGAATGTTCTTGTAGTTAAAAATATATATTTTATTTTTAATTATATTTATTAACTTCAAAAAATAAGCCACAAATAGAGCTAAAAAATAAATTTTTTTTTTTGTTTTGTTGGTATGACATCGTAGTACAATTTCATAAGTTGGAAAAAATTTAACTTTGTTATGTTGGCCCGCGGGCCAAATGTCCCGAACAATTTCGTGAAGGCACCTTTAGCGGCCAAATTGTACGTAACTAAACTTCTAACTATACATCTGAAAAAATAACAAATATAGTTACGAATAGTTAATTTAGAAATGCCCACTAATAGTAATACAAAAAAAAACCATTAGCTAAACTGAGAAAGTATATGTAAACAAAAATGGCGATGCTATAATAAAACATAATCTCAATTGCATTTAATTATTTTATTACCATAAGTAATCGGTGGAACTGGATAATTTTGAACTTGTTCGTTCTTCACTTTCTTCTTGAATATATATTTTTTTCAATATGTTACCATAAAATATACTCGGGTTGAATATATTTTATGGTAACATTTTCACTTTATAGTAACATTTGCTCAAAAAAAAGACAAAAACGCATGCAAAATTTTGCATGTTTATATTGCTGTTCCTGTCATTCACACGTAAATTGTAATAAACTAGTGGTTTCTTTTTTGCATGGCAAACATTTTTCTACTTAATTATATCTAAAGCGATTATCGAATTTGTTGGCGTATTTATGAAACTATATGTTTTTGGTGTTGTATTCCGCCATAAATCAAATTAAATAAACGTTAATTTTTGAATTAATGGCTCTGTTATCACAAATCAATTCTGAGCAAATTTATTTACTATTATTTATAACTTCATAAATACGCCAATATGAAATGGGCCTGGTCACTCATTATGTATTTTTCATGAAAATTAGGTTTATCAGGAGCAAGCTGTAACATCGTATTAGCATATGTAACCGATCAAATAGCGCAGTGGTTAAAGCTGCGACGTTTGGATCGTGAGAGATACCGGGTTCGAAACCCAATAGAGGCGGGGGATGCAAAAGGGATTACATTTTTTTTATCTGTCGATTTCTGTTGGTACGTAGAACTCATTGGCCGACCCATCTTCCATGTCACTGTACAGGGTGACATGGAGCTATGCAATGCGCAGGTGGTATACTGTACTTGTGTGAATGGGGTGAATGAATATTGTGTGAATCTAAGGCAAGGCTATGGACCAAAAATGTGTCTATGCCACGTCCTTTAAACAAACAAAAAAAAATTGGCATTTGTACCGCGTCATAAATGGTCTTGTGGATACAAATACAAACCTTTACGCTTACTTTCTCATAAAGTTGTTGTCTTATATCCAGCATTTGACGTAGTTTTCTTCGACGACACAATAATTGATGATTGATTTTGATAAAATATTTTTACGATTCAAACACGATTGATTTATTCAATATTTTGACATAATAAATTTGCCACGCTTGTTTCACGACTGACAAATACGAACTTCCATAATTAATGTTCCATAATTAAATACGAACTTCCAAATATAGCGATTAATTTTATAAATAATTGACTGAAAACCGGTTATAGTGATAATTGTTTGTAATTGATTCCATTTTCCCATAATAAATATTTCTGTAGTCCATTATTTATGACTCCATCAATTCAACAAATCTCTCCCACTTTCAAGTCACCGGTATCGTGATTGGAGACTACCAACAAATTTGTGCATGACGTAAACACAAATGCAGAAGTAAGGCAGCCGCCTTATGGTATTAATAAAGTAGTATTATAGAGCAGAAGAACTACCTTAGACCGACATTTTTAGATTTTGATTTGATTGGAATGCTCGACCAAGCGTAAAGCAGGATCTCCCGGAGATGGCCGGGCCTCACCGAACACCCGTTTACACATAACATAAAGAAGATTTGGATAGGTTCAGTTAGTATGATAGAAATTGACTCGATTACAGACACCTGGTATAGCCAATAGTAAGTAACACAGGACAATACAGTTTTGATCTACTTTTATAATTTTTAACAGCATAACTGGGCTTTGAAATAAAATTTATTAGTTTGCTGGATCAGACTTATGAGATACTGCTGAAAATTTAACTCAAATTAGCTACGATTTAAATTTAAGTTTAACTGGCAGAGATCCTGAAATTTAAATCAATTTATTATTATTAATTCCATATATTTGAGCTGTGAAAGACACTGTATAATGAATGAGAATTAGTTTAGTACTAACATTTCAACTAACAATTCTTTCTTCTAACAACCAAAACAGCAAAGCTGAGCTCTGTAATAAAATTTATTAGTTTGCTGGATGAGACTTTTAAGATGCTTCTGAAAATAATTTAAATTAGTTTCAATTTATTATATTCTGCATGCTTAACGGCAATTCATTAATTTAAATGTAATTCATTAAAACTACATATAAATGCGGCAATACTAAAGGAAATAAAATTAATAAAACAAATACAACCAAAAATAGTCCTTAAGAGAAAGAAATACAAGAATATAAGAGATATAAGAAACACAAGAAATATAAACCTCGAATGGTTCAAACTTCTTGAAACAGTTCTTCGGTTTTAAATAAATAATTTCAGCAAATCATGTTCAATATTTGACTTCTATATTACTACAATTTAAATTATATTAATTGAAAATTGAAATATAAAAAATAAAATCATTTTCAAATCTGAACTGACACAAAAAATATAAAATGTCAGCTGATTTCCTATTCATTTGTTGTATTGTTTTCCTAATGTTCTAATGTTAAATGTAACATATAATTTAGATAAGAATATTGTATTCTACATACATCATTTGTTCATATTTATACATTTATAACCATATTTTAACTATTTTCTGTTTAACACACTAAAATAAGATGTGTTAAAAGTCGTAAAATATAGCACAACAATTAGAAATCATGACCTAAAGTAAATATCATTATTGATTAATAATAAGAAATAAAATAAAATAAAAATGAATATTATCTTTGAGTATATATAAATAGAAAAATCATGCGCAATTACAATGTCACCTAAATAGATAGCGTTACATACGATTTTGAATGTTTTTCTAATTTTTTGTGCATAGTATATTTAGGTTGCAATGTATCGAATTATACAGTAAGATTTTTCGCTGAAATATTTTGTTTTGAGTATCATTTGAACTTTATTTCCTTTCTCTCTTATGTATACAAAAACAACAACAACACAATTTAAAAACTAAGGTATAGTGCAGAGCCACCTATATAGACAGAGCCTTAAGGTTAAAAAATGAGCTTTTTCTAGAAGAACTAATATTGACGAAAAAAACTCTTTTTCCATACAAAACATATGAAAAATTAAATTTTTTTCTGTGGTCAGGGGGCACTCACATGTCTCGTAAATCAAAATTGCACGAACATGTTTCCAAAGAATACCACCACAGTATCCTTTGCTTGTCGTAGGAGGCGACTAAATGGTTGGATCGCTGGGCTGACGACCCGCATCCGTAAAAAAATATAGTGTTTATAAAGTCAACAAAAAGAAAAATGGATACCGCCAAAACAACACCGGACCCCGACAGTGGAGACCATGTGTCCCAGGGCTATACGTTGCTCTACAGTGGAGATGACCTCGGAAATCTTGGAGCTAGATTTCTTCTTGGGCCGCAGGTAAAGAACGCTGTTTTGGATTTCCAAGCAGTCAATAACCGATTGTGTAAGCTTCGCTTGCGCATGAAGTTAGCTAACCTGTCGATAATTTGTGTACATGCGCCCACAGAAGTCAGCCAGCCCCAAGATAAAGACTCATTTTACAATGAGTTAGACGATCTGATGGGATCTATACCCGAACACGATGTTAGAATGGTAATTGGGGACTTTAATGCTAGAGCTGGCAGAAATCAGACCGACTTGTGTGAAAACATAGGTCCGTACTCCCGACACGAAACTGCGACCGATAATGGTGAGAGAATGATGTACTTTACGGTTGCTCATGATCTTAGAGTAGCAAGCACATTCTTCCCTCACAAACACATACATCTTGAGACATGGACACATCCTCGCGGAACATCCCGCAGCCAAATTGACCATGTGTTAGTTTCTAAAGGACGGGCTCAGGTTGTGCAGGATGTGAGAACTTATCGGTCAGCAATCAAATACGTAGGCAGCGATCATCATTTGGTCGCTGCAAAGCTACGATGGAAGTTTTCGTACAAGTCTGGGAACACAGCGAAACACATGATACGTTTCGATTGTGAAGGTCTAATAAATGAAGATCAAAAGAAACGATATCAGGATCTTGTCATCGACAACATTAATGAAGCTAATTACCAGTCTGACTGCGTGAACTTTGTCTGGGAGGTACTGAAAACTTCGGTTGTCAGTGCTCCTCAACAGACTTTAGGTATAGTGAAAGTCAGACCCAAGAATGATTGGTTTGATGACGAGTGTCGTCTTGCAATTGAGCAACAAAATATAGCCCATAATGAAGTGCAACAACGTCTCACAATCGCGAGGAAAAACAAGGCTGCTCTTGCAAGAAGGGCAGCTAAGCGGATTTGTAGACGGAAGAAGCGAGAATGGTGGAAGGCCGAGATTCTGAAAGCACAACAACTCAGCAATGAGCGCAGTTCGCGTAATTTCTTTAAAGGAATTACTGGACTGCACCATACTTTCAGGCCTACGTCAACCGCCATTCGGGACCGGGATGGAAACCTTTGTGTCAACATCGACGCAGTACTTGACGCATGGAGTGGACACTTTACTGACCTGCTTGATGTCCATCATGCGTCACAGACTGTTGTTGAGCCACCTCTAATACAGACTGCGGAGATTTGCACTGAGGAGCCATCCCATGAGGAATTCACTAAAGCCATGCAGAGATTGAAACAAAACCGTGCACCTGGCACTCCAGGTGGACTGCATTAATTCGGAGCTCTTGATATTTGGAGGGGATACTTTGTTGAACTGTCTTTTCGACCTTATTCGATTAGTATGGGGAACCGAAGTTATGCCTGACGAATGGAAAGTGGCCGCGATATGCCCCATCTTCAAGAAGGGAGACCGCTTGAAGTGTGAGAATTATCGCGGTATACCTCTCCTTTGCACAGCGTACAAGTAACTGTAATACATTGTATTGGATAGAATCACTCCTCTAGCGGAGGGTTTGGTTGGTGACTATCAAGGAGGATTTCGTCCGAATCGATCAGTCACCGATCAGGTCTTTTCGCTGCGGATGATTCTATCTAAATATTATGAGACATCCATCCCCGTACATCAGGTGTTCCTGGATTTCCGGCAGGCCTACGACTCGATCAATCGAGAGAGTTTATGGTCTGCCCTGGAATACCTAGGAATGCCAACAAAACTGGTACGACTATGTAGGATGACAGTGACGCAGTCCCAATGCTGTGTTAAAGTTGAGAACAGGCTATCGACAAGTTTTGTAGTTAACTCGGGTGTTCGGCAGCGTAACGTCTTAAATCGCCAGTCCAATCTGGTGCTTGCATATGCAGATGACATATGCGTGATTGGACTGAATAGCAACGGAGTGAAAGAAATACTTGATCCGCTTGTAGAGTTTTCAGCTTCAGTTGGACTTCAGATCAATGAGTTCAAAACGAAATACCTGATCTCTGGTTTTAGGGACAATGGCACACCAGATTTTAGTAGTGGCCACCACACGTTTGAGGGAGTGAGGAGGTTCAAATATTTGGGTTCTCTTATCACTCACGATAACAGTGTGGGTGAGGATATTAAAGTGCAGCTGGCAGTCGTTCTTTGTATCCTCTAAGGCCACTGCTAAAATCTAAACACTGATCAAGTGCCGTGAAGCTGAAGCTTTACAAAGCGTTGATCAGGCCCGTTGTTATGTTTGGATGTGAAAGTTGGGCGCTGACGGATGAGTACGATGGCTCCTAACGAGATGGCTCCTAACATTTGAGAGAAGAGTCAAGCGAGTGATTTACGGCCCAAAACGCGAAATAGATGGTACCTACCGAGCTCTGTACAATATCGAGATCAGAGATCTGACGAAGATCCCCGATATTGTACATGAAGTAAGATCTTAGCGAGTACGCTGGCTCGGACACGTTCTGCGTGCTGATCCGAAACGAATTGTGCTGCGATCTCTGAAGAGAAAGCCACCATATGGTAGGCGCAGAGGTCGTTGCAGGCGACGATGGCTCCACGGTGTAGAGAACGACTTGGCCTCTTCAAATCGTCTTGGACAGTTTGAGGACCATGCTCGGGATCGAAACCGCTGGAGCTGAATTGTTGACTCAGTAAGGGGCCAGTAATGGCCTTTAAAACTGATAATTCGGTAAGTTAAATTGTTTGTTAAGTTAGGTTAGATATCAAAACAAAAAAATCCTATTTATGTTTTACGGGTATACTGGAAAATGTGTTCCAATTGGAATTATTTTAAATTAAATTAGATTTACAGTGACAAGCCACAAATAGTATCTGTTGATACGGATATCGGAATCTAGATGGTGCGTCAGGTGGAATGAATTAGTCTAATTTTATACATAATATCTTTGTGTATTTATATATAGAGTGATTACCAAAATAAAATAAAAGTTACAATGTTACCTCGCTCGAATTGTAGAGCGTGACAATCGACTATAGAATTGTACATAGTAGAATGAAACGAGAAAAACAAAAGCAAAATAACCTTACAAACATTCAAACAAATTTTTTATCTTTTGATTTTTAAATTTTGTTTTTATTTTGTTTTTTAATAATATTTTGTTTAATATGTACCAATTTTTTATTCCGTCTAAGCCTCTAAGGTGAGCGATTGCGTTGCTTCGAAATCAAAATTTGGTTAGGAATATTTGAGTAAATTGCGCTGGTTCTATAACAAATTTTATATTTAAGAAACAAAATTAAATACACAAATCTGCAAGAGTTTAGACCTCAAATATGTTATAATCAACAACACTAAAGTTGTTATTCAGAATTTTGGTGAAGATTAGAAAGGTGGAACTGTTGGCACTGTATGTAGTTAAACTTTGTTCTGAGATCTGCGCAGATTTTATCAATCGAAATATTTACAAGGAATTAATTTTGATTTTATTAAAATAATTATGCAAAATCCAAAAAAATATATGCCAAATTTTAATAAAATATTTAAAATAAACCGAAAATGTTGATATTCACATACAGATTTTGTGCAGAAGGGTCCAAGTTATTTAAGAAAAACTTCCTCCATAATTTTTATTTCATCTCTAGCTGTTGCATTGTTTGTGTTTTCGGTCCCACAAAGAGCGCCTTATAAATTTCTAGTCAATTTCTCTTTTTATAATTAGTCAATTTTTTTTCCAGAATTTATTAACCAAATTGTTGCCCTTTTTGAGAAATTATCCCTTTCCTAAATGCACAGTAGTCGATTTTGAATGGGAGACGTCCGCCAAAAGTTTTCCGATAATTCAAACGAACAACTGGTCGAAAAACAAAATATTTCGTTGGTTTTGAAATCCAGTTCAAATTCGGAGGGTTCGTTTGAATTAGACGAGCTAAAAGCTCGTTTACTTTTGATGATTTCGTACACATCCTTACAAATTCATAAAAAGAAATGTTCGTAAGAATTCATATCAAATGTAACCACAGCCTAATTCTAAAAGAAAGGGAAAGGGTATTTGGACACACGAGAAATCCTATGACCTCTTTTAAACTACAGCGTTTAATGCAAATGATTATTTTAATGATGTATAAATACATTTTTAATAGATGACTTTAGCTAGAGTTTCGTTTTAATTGATGACGTTGTAATTTTTTCGAAATAAATTCATGTAGAAGGCAGGGGCCGTACTATGACTTTCGCCTACTATTTTAGAAGGCTATCGTTTTCCTTTAGTAGAGAAAGGAAGAAAAAGGTAAACAATAGTAAATTTATAATATTGCTTTCCTTTTTCTTCCTTATCCTGCTATAGGAACGATAGCCGTCGAAAATAGTAGGCGAAAGTCATAGTAGGGCCCCAGGTAAATAAGAAAACAGCATGCATTTTATTACTACAGAATCGAACTCTATATATTTGCTTCCAAGTTGCAACGAAGCGCAGCAAGCAGCAATATAATGAAAATATCAAAAAATATAATTTTAATGACTGTGATTTGAAATAAGGAAACTAACTAAACAATTAATACACGTTTTTTATTCTAAAAAAGAGCCTCTTTTTCTTTTTATAAGAAATGTCCAACCAAGCCACCTTCGCTTTACTTTCTTATTATAAACATGGCCTATAAAAGGTTTTTTCAATTGGTTTCAACATGAAAGGGTACGGTGGTGGACATGAAAGAGTACGGTGGTGGATACCTTAAATGACTTCCTGAGGTTTTTATTTTATTCATGAAATGCGCAGTTTTATAGATTTGGGCATTATCCGTTACAAAATAAATCAAACTCTACCTCTATAGTTCAAACTCTAATTCAAGTAAATTTTGCAAACTTATTAAAGAACTCGCTGCAAAATTAATGAACTCAGTTCTATTTTGTACTGGATGACGCACAAATCCACAAAACTGCGCAGATCAAGGATATAATATAAACCTCAGGAAACGGGTTAAGGTTCCTACCGCCGTACTCTTCCATGTTGAACGTTGAACCCAATTGAATAAGCCTTTTCAAAAATAAAAGCAATCGACAGAAATTTATTGGGTTCAACGAGAGAACAGAATTGGGGTAGTGTGAATTCAGTGCCATCTACGGACTCTTCGAGTTTCATAATGAACCTTTATGTTTAACACTTACCGGTCGGTACGGTTTTATAGAAAAGTTTTGCAATGAGTCGATGAAGGAACTTGGTAATTTCTTACCCGATTATGATAAAATTCATCATGTACGATGAAATTGGGATTATAATAATTAAATAAGATAATTTACATGAAGGTCTGGAATATCACCAATCACTAAGGAACATTGTAATTTCTTAGTTGCCCAAGCTACAATAATAAATTAATTATGAGATAAACTAAAAATAGTGAAGTAATTAACATCCTGTCCAGTCTATATTGTTTTTAAGCAAAATGTAAAATGCTATACATACATATATATAAAGGGAGAATTTATAATGAATTGTAATGAGGGGTGTTTGTTTGAAATATTAGTACGTAGATTGAATAAAAACAAGCAATAATGAACTGAATACATAAAAAATAAAGACAATGTTTTTCTGTAAAAATTAGAACGCTTATTGCTTATTGTTTTTTATGCTATTATGATTGATATTAAATGAATAATTTTACAATCAAACCGCCTTTCCACACTTTAATGCTTTCATCCTGCTTCTACGATATTAAAAAATCACTCGACGTCCACATTATGCGCATTTGCGCATTTCTTTGCGCGTTTTTTTGTTTAAGCATGTGTAAAATATTTTTTTAAAGTAACCTGGAACAATGAAACCGACAATAAACACAAAAATACACATTATTGACTTGTAATCTATTTTATCTGGTTATTATATTTACATGTGAAACAACTTATTAATTTAATTGATTTGCCATATTGGTTTTAAAATAACTTAAAACTTATAACAAAAGTTTTCCTACCGACTTTTTCAGTATAGAAATGTAAGACGCTAAATTGGTCTTCTCATGTCGTCATAATCAGGGTGACATTCGCCCATCTTCCGCTTCAAAAGATCCAGCTGATGAATAGATTTGACGAAACATTTCGCTTCTTCGCAGAACATTGTGTAATAAATAATAATACACAAGTCATTGTTACTGAAGCTGCTTTCTCTAATTGCAGTAATATTGGTGCTCTCAATACTTTGAGTATGGAAGTTAATGATAACTTGGTATTTAATGCTCAGATATAAGAAATGGATTTTGAAATACAACCATCTTTAAATTCAACCTGTACCATAAATCAGAATGAACTATTATATTCAGTTTCCTAATCATGTAATCCAAGTTGCTAAGGCAAATTCATTTGTCCGTAACTCACAGCTATATCTTCAATCAGTATCAACACGCCATCATCATTATCTCCCTCTGATTTGACCGTTTACCATGCCTTGCCTCAAGAACCACAATCAAGTCCTTTGCAACATCCTACAAATCTTTCAGCAACCAGTTACTATGGTTTAGTTACTGTGAATTTGATTCAGTCTCAGTACATAACTTCGGGAGACATTTTGACATAAGCTTATCCTTTTTCGTCACACTCGAGTTGAACATTTTCTTACTCACACAAATTTCTCGACACACTCCCGCAGGTATGTACTGAGCTCCAATTGGTCAATCACCAACCAGTCATTGATTTGCCATACATATGTATATATACATACTCGTTTATACAATTATTGAAATACATAATTAAATAAAATTTATAAAAAATTGAACCAAAATGTATTTTACCTATGCCTTATCAAGGCATATTTTTAGAAACGGGTTGTGTGCTGTAACTTAAGTTTATTTAACAAAAATTCGAAATCAGTAGCCGACATGGACCTACAAAATTTTCCAGAATCGACTTTTTAAATATACTATTTCAACCAAATACATTTTCTAATTGTTGAAATATAATATTATGCTACGTTGTATTTTGTATGTTGTATTGTTGTTGTTGTTATTATGTTCGAGTTGTGGTGGGTTGTAACTCGCGGAAGAAATTATATTAAATAATCTAACATAGTCAACATAGCCTGAGCATATAGATATAACTTATTAGCCTCATTAAAATATTGATCTAGTCTACATTTGTTAATGCAACACCGCATAATGAGACACACGAGTTTTAGTGAAATTTTAGAGAAATTCGAAATGTGCACTGCCAAAAGGAATCTAAATGATTTTTACATGGAGTTCTGGAATATGGGCAGTCAAAAAGGAACTTGGTTATTACATAACCGATTATAATGAAACGATATGAAATCTTTTAAGAAACACCTGAATACCTTCGAACATGCCGAATTCCATTATAACCGGTTAAGAATTCTATTATAACCGGTTAACAAAGTTCTTTCTAACTGGCCATATTCCAGAACTTGTAAAAATTATTTTAGAATTCCACTTGCATCGTACATGCAAAACGTCGTCATAATCGGTTAAGAAATAACAAAGTTCCTAACTAATTGGTCATATTCCAGAACTTCATATGTGAACATTTTTTAGAATCTCGTTTTCATCATTCTTGCTGAATTTTATCTCTATCGGTTAGCTCGTTTTGCCGAAAAATTTTGAAAATTGTCCCCTGCATTTTGTAAACAGTTCAAGTTGCAAAAACAAAAACAATGACAACAAAATAATCAAAATTACAATAGACAACAGTTTTATTGTGTTTTTAATTACGGAAAAGTCTTGGTTTTTATACATTTTTATGGTAAGGGTTAATCTATGATAAGGGTTAATCTTGTATTGTTAATACCAATTAAAAATTAATTTTGTCGAATTTTAAATTATTGAAAACAGCTATGTCAGGCAGTTGAAATATCGGTGGGTCAAATCAGAAAGACGATGCATAGGAGGTAGCGGAAGTTGTGACCACAAATGGTTCGGTTCGATAGATACCAAGGTTTGACGAGGAGAGATAATACCACGGTAGTATGCTGCATTATTACAAGGTAGCAGGCCATCTTCACTTTGACGGTACAAAACTTCGCAATAGTATATATTGTGGGTGTTGTAGAATAGAAAGTTGTACATAGCTGACCGATGGCCAAAAAGGATCCAGGAGGAAACCTCGATTACTTCGAAGCCGATCAAAAGAACGAGAGACCGAGGGATCAAGGTAGAAAATCAATAATACACGTCAGTAAAAAAGGTCGGCTCAGCTGAAGTGACGGAGGACGAATTGGCTAAACACAAAGATTTGTTCCAACATCGAAATATTGGGATTTAATTTGACTTTTATTATGGTACGAGTCTGTTATTCATCTGTCCAGCCTATCACAGAATTATAACTTTTGAACTATCTTTCATAATGAATGAAAATTGCACATTAGGTGATTTATTCAAATTATCATTGTTCAGCGTTGCCATTGATTTGTTTTTGCATTCGTTTTGTACTAACTATAAGCATAGATGCAAACTGTCAAATTAATTAATAAAGATGGCCAAAACTGATATGTAAACAAATTACATTTTTATTTAATTGATATAGTAATCATTTGGAATATGTTTTGTAATTGTTTTTATTACTATTAATTAAAAATGTACAGATCACAATATTGGTACATATTTAGGATCGGAGAATAATTGAAAACAACCAAAATGCAAGATCGCGAACAAAAAGGATCTCCCAGTATCAAAGTGGTCATTCATTTTTGTTTAGATCCTCGGGTAAAATAGGTAATGGTGAAAAAGTATCTTTAAGTAATGCCACTTGGACAAATCTGTTTCAATTCCAAAATGGACAGGATGCAAAAGTGAATGGGCTAAAGATGAATTCATCTATGACTCACAGTTTTAATCCAGGATCTATTGGCCGAGCCATCGTTTATGTTTGAAAGTGAAAGTTAAACGTGCATCCATATGTGGTTGATTGTGATATAGTGTTTAAGAAGGATGTTAAAAGCAAACTGTGTTCCTTTCATGGATGGTTGTAATTTTTACATTAGTAAATAAATTAAATTAAATTAGTCCAATATATTTTAAAGTTAACGTTCATTATACCAGACATAAAATGAAAATATTAATATGGACCGAGCTTTAAAACTTGCTATCAGAACAAAATTTAAGGTAACAAGTAAATAATGGCTAATTTTTTTTTATCAAATTCCAAAATTCTGATAGTTCTGTTACGTTAAATTTTAGTAAAAGACCTTTCACCTACGACTCAAATGAGTATTGAAAAAAATAAATTAATAACTGCAATAACATGTAAATATTTAAACAAAATGTTAAGATAAAGTAATAATAAATAATAATTCAGTAATTAAAAAACGTTACTGGCCGTTTACTGCATCAACAATCTGGCTGCAACGGTTTCGATCCTCGCTTGGTCTTAATACTGTCCTGGACATTCTGAAGAAGCCAAGTCATTCTCTACACCGTGAAGCCATCGTCGCCTGCAACGACAGCTGCGCCTACCATATGGTGGCTCTCCTTTCAGAGATCGCTGCACAATTCGTTACGGATCAGCACGCAGAACGTGACCGAGATAGCGTACATAAGATAACGTAATATAAGAAATTGTAGACATCAATTGATAACGATTGGTTACGAAATAAATAGTCGTGCAAATGGATTATTTTTTCAGTCTAGATATATAGTTAATTCAGTAAATTAGTGAAATAATATAGGTGAGAGTTAATTAAAAATAAAGTGATTTTATAAAATAATATTTTATTAGTGCTACTTTTGAAAAAACTATGGGTTATAAAAGTGGTGAGAAACAAATAAATAAATATATATATATATATATATATATATATATATATATATATATATATATATATATATATATATATATATATATATATATATATATATATATATATATATATATAAATATATATATATATATATATATATATATATATATATATATATATATATATATATATATATATATATATATATATATATATCTGTATATATATATATATACTAATTAAAACAGTTTTAAAGGCCATTACTGGCCCCTTACTGAGTCAACAATTCGGCTCCAGCGGTTTCGATCCCGAGCATGGTCTTCATACTGTCTAAGACAATCTGAAGAGGCCAAGTCGTTCTCTACACCGTGAAGCCATCGTCGCGTGCAACGACCTCTGCGCCTACCATATGGTGGCTCTCCTTTCAGAGATCGCTGCACAAATCGTTCCGGATCACCACGGAGAACGTGCCCGAGCCAGCGTACTCGCTGAGATCTTACTTCATGTACAATATCGGGAATATATATATATATATATATATATATATATATATATATATATATATATATATATATATATATATATATATATATATATATATATATATATATATATATATACTAATATGTATATTAATAATCTATACATGAAACCCGACCCTTGAATAAACTGGCATTTAAAGCCAAATTTTCCATATTCTCTAAAGCATATATTAAATTATGAAATTCCCAAAAATTCACTAAATTCATATAGAGCTACTAAAAAAATATTTTATTTGGTCATATGATCGGTCACATGTAACATTGAGCCATTTCAAGATTTGATATTATATATACATAGGTATTAAAAAACCTCAATAAAATGATAATTCAAATATGTATAACGCATTTGTAAAATACCTAGCCGAGTTTAATAACTGTATAATTATCATAAATGCTACTGATAATTCTATTGTTTGATTAAAAACTAATGCTTTCAAATAATTTAACTTTATCTTTCAATTAATGCAATCATACAATCAACAAGTATGATTATGATTGATTGTGCTCGTTGCTAATGCATAACGAGGCATTTAACGTTCTAACCTTATTGTGAAAATTGCAACCGAAGTTTATCAAAAGAAGTGTTAATCTGTGTTCTACATACATTTTGATAAATAATATTTTTTTTTAAACAGGATGCAAAGGTTGTTTATATTAGTTGTTCTAATCAGTACAGCTTATGCCTATCCAATAATCGGAAAAGCAGAATATAGATTAGATGAAACAACCATCCCCATACATTATGATCTGACAATAACGCCATATTTACACGAAGACAATGAATATGGCAAACCACAATTTACATTTGATGCCACAGTTAAAATTGATCTGTTAGCAAATGAGGCCAAGAGAACTTTACGAATTCATTCCAAGAATATAGAAATTCACAGTAGTTCAATTATAGAAAGCGGAAATGAGGATTCTTCAATTGCCATATCTGAGACTGCCTATGAACCGATAGCTGAAATTTTAACAATAACATTCACTGAAGATTTGGTAAAAGATAAAAGTTATGTTTTGACTTTTGTTTATACTGGACAGATGGATGGTTATATGCATGGCTTTTATCGTAGTTATTACTATGAAAACGACGAAAAAGTGTTAGTAAAGCTATTTTTCAATGTTCTAGGAAAATAGAATAAACGATTTTTACAATTTATCAATTTATAGATGGATGGGATCAACACAAATGCAGCAAACTCATGCCCGCCGTGTCTTCCCAGGGTTTGATGAACCACTATACAAAGCCACATTCCAATTAACAATGAATGTTCCAAAAACCTATACAGTCTACTCAAATACAAATCCAGAAACAGACCCAACGAATATTGAGTAAGTATACTGATCGTGCAAGAAAAGCTAAACTCGGTCTCAAATTTTTAATTTTATTACAGGAACATAAACACCTACCACCAAGTTAGTTTCAAAAAAACCCCAAAAATGTCATCATATTTGTTAGCATTTATTGTATCAACATTCACAAGACGAACTGGTGTTAGTAATCAGTCCTTTGGTGTATTAGCTAGAGCAGCACAGTATGAGCAGAGTAAATATGCTTACGACTTTGGAGTAATAGCATTGGACTTATTAGGAAAATACATAGACTATAGTTATTATTCGATGGAAAATTGAGATGGAGAAAAACTAACAAAAATTGATATGGCTGCTATTCCAGACTTTTCAGCAGGTGCAATGGAAAATTGGGGACTTTTAACATACCGTGAAACAAATCAACTTTATGATTCGGACTATACGACCGATATAACAAAACAAAGAATTGCGACTGTTATAATTCATGAACAGGCTCATTTGTGGTTTGGCGATTTAGTAACATGTGCGTGGTGGGGAGATACGTGGTTGAATGAAGGTTTTGCAAGATTTTTCGAATATTTTGGGACAGCTATTGCTGAACCATTGTGGGAACTTGAAAAACAGTTCGCTGTTGAGCAGGTTCAAACTGCTTTGTTATACGATTCATCGGAAAGTGCGCATCCAATGAGTCATGTCGTTAACACACCAGCTGAAGCGTCATCGATGTTCAGTAATATTTCATACAATAAAGGAGCTAGTATTTTGAGAATGATTCAACATTTAATTGGAAACACTAAATTCCAAGAAGCGATTCGAGCATATATCAAGAGAAATGAATATAAAGCAACCGAACCACAAGCTCTGTTTGACGAATTTCTAGATGTTGCCAATGACGAGTATCCTAATTTAATCGATATTATCAAGCCATGGACAACACAAGCTAATTATCCACTAATCACAGTTACATATGATGAAGCTGCGAAAGAAGCAACTGTTACCCAGAAAGTATATCTTTTAAAAGAAGATGCAGATAATAAAAAGAAATGGCACGTTCCATTAACATACACAACTAGAGGCAAAGGGTTCACAACAACTAAACCTACAACAATCTTAGATAGTTCAAAAGTATCAGATACAATTAAAATTGATACTGATGGTTCATGGCTTATCTTCAACGTGCAACAAATAGGATATTATCGTGTAAAGTATGATAGTAATAACTGGAAATTAATTAAAGCTGCACTTTTAACAGACAATCATGATGGTATACACGAAGTTAACCGAGCCCAAATAATTGATGATTTATTCAATTTTGCCCGGTCTGGTGAAGTTACATTTGAATTTGCTTACGAAATGTTTGATTACTTAAAAACCGAAGTACATTATGTACCATGGCTTTCGGCTTTCACAACATTTAATTTCCTTACTAGCAAAATGACTGCCGAACAATTGTCTCAATTTAAACAATACGTCATTTTACTTCTTGACAAATCATATAAAACTGTTGGTTGGGAAGAAACCGAGGATGACGCTCAATTAACCATCTATCATCGATCAAATGTTATTAATTGGTTATGTAAATCGGGCCATGGTGAATGTATTACTGAAGCCAAAAAATTATTTGATGCCTATAAGACAGACGCCAAGTAAGAACCATTTTGTATATAACTGTATAATAATTATTTAACATTTTTTGTGTTTACAAATAGTAACTTAGTTCCAATTAATATTCGCGCTGCAGTCTACTGTAGTGCAATGCGTCATGGCAGCATTGCAGATCTTGACTATCTGTGGGACAAATATGAAGCCCAGGAAATTGCAACTGAACAATTAACCATTTTAACTGCAATTGGATGTGCTAGTGATAAAGAAGTTCTTGCCAAAGTTATTGGAAATATTTTATCAACATCAGTTCGCGACCAAGATAGACGATCAGCTTTAACAAATACTTATTCACAAACTGAGGAAAATGTACAACATGTTCTCGATTATGTTCTTGAAAATCCAGATACAGTTAAAAACGGGTACAATTTATTTGATCAAATAAATAGTTGGAATATTCAACTGAATACTAATTTTAAATATATAATCTTTATAGATTTGGTGGTGATTTAGACGCTGTTGTAACAACACTAACATCGTTAGCAGGACGCTTTGCAACGGACGCACAAGTTGAGCAATTGGAAAAGTTCTTGACTGATAATACAGAAGAGTATGCCGAATTTGCCACCAGAATAACAAATGCAATTAATTCAGCTAAAACACAAATCCAATGGAATAACGTGAATGTTGCAAAGGTGATTGCACAAATTAAACTCAATACTGGAACAAATGAACCAGCTGAACCAGATGTTGGTATAATACATACAGCTAGTATTCTAGTTGTGGCGGTATTATCTATTTCTGCATATTTATTAAATTAATAATAACTAATAAATGTATTTAACTACACTGTACTTGACTGATTCATTGTTTGATTTAATTCATTAATTTAGAGTCATTTATTTGTATAAGGGAGGTAAATCAGTTTCTGAAAAATTATTAAACTATTAATGGACATACTGTAAACATTTATGCCTAGAATAAAATGATACAATGTTGCTTAGTTTAACCTTTATCTGTCCCTCAAAATAAATCACACTAAAGACTCTCGGGTCCATTTGGACCCATAACGGTTTACTCCAGAAAATAGTTATCAGATACATATGGTTTATGTTTTTTTTACAATTTTATTAAATAAAATTAAACAAAACGAAAACTCTTTCATTCATACTTCTAATATTTTCAATCAGTTAAAACAATTGTGACATATATTGTAGACGGCGGTTTTGCTTTTAAACTTATTAAAAATTTTGCTTTTAGAAGTACATCAGCATAAGTTTATTATAACGAGGTACAAATGCCAAAAATCAATTTATTATGCAGGGATCTCTTCAGATATAGGCACAGCAATATTTTGCATTCGTAATAATAATTATAACGGTAACTTAATATTAATATTTATTATGGCAGGGTCCATTTAAACCCGAGGACATTTAATATCACCTTTTTGTAAAATGGTGTAGAGGTTAATCAAAAATTATTAAATTTTTGAGTAATGTTTATTTAGAACATATTAAATAAAGTCACGAAATTACACATTTGGGAAGTTTATAGTTTTCAAGATAATTAAAAACTAATTATGATTTGGGTCGAAATGAACCAATTGATTTGTACCCAGTTTGAATTTCACTAAAAATTTAGACCATGAATTAAAAAAGTAATTAAATATGAATTGTTCCTTTATCATGGTTGCTCTTTATTATCATTCCGAGTGCTCAGGGCTGATAAGGTTCAAAATTAGAATTAGCAACTACTCATAGCATTACAAAAAAAATCATCTGCGGAGAATTAGAGATAAAACATTACCATCTCGTTCATTTTTCTGACACCGAGATTACAACTTCACACTTTACTGAATTATAATTTTTAGTTTACTTTTCCTTATTTATTTAAAATTTAGTTTAAATATTTAATTTAAATTTAATTAAATTTAATTAATTAAAACAGTTTTAAAGGCCATTACTGGCCCCTTACTGAGTCAACAAGTTGGCTCCAGCGGTTTCGATCCCGAGCATGGTCTTCATACTGTCTAAGACAATCAGAAGAGGCCAAGTCGTTCTCTACACCGTGGAGCCATCGTCGCCTGCAACGACCTCTGCGCCTACCATATGGTGGCTCTCCTTTCAGAGATCGCTGCACAATTCGTTCCGGATCAGCACGCAGAACGTGACTGAGCCAGCGTACTCGCTGCAATCTTACTTCATGTACAATATCGGGGATCCTCATCAGATCTCTGATCTCGATATTGTACATATCTCGGTAGGTACCATCTATTTCGCGTTTTGGGCCGTAAATCACACGCATGACTCTTCTCTCAAATGTTAGGAGCCATCTCGTTAGGAGCCATCGTACTCATCCGTCAGCGCCCAACTTTCACATCCAAACACAACAACGGGCCTGATCAACGCTTTGTAAAGCTTTTGATAAGTGTTTAGATTTTAGCAGTGGCCTTAGAGGATACAAAGAACGACTGCTCACCCACACTGTTATCGTGAGTGATAAGAGAACCCAAATATTTGAACCTCCTCATTCCTTCAAACGTGTGGTGGCCACTACTAAAATCTGGTGTGCCATTGTCCCTAAAACCAGAGATCAGGTATTTAGATTTGGACTCATTGATCTGAAGTCCAACTGAAGCTGAAAACTCTACAAGCGGATCAAGTATTTCTTTCACTCCGTTGCTATTCAGTCCAATCACGCATATGTCATCTGCATATGCAAGCACCTGATTGGACTGGCGATATAAGATGTTGCGCTGCGGTGTTTCAGTTTTACGAAAGATGTACTCCAACATGAGATTAAAGAGTATTGGGGACAGAGCATCTCCCTGCCGAACACCCGAGTTAACTACAAAAATTGTCGATAACCTGTTCTCAACTTTGACACAGCATTGAGACTGCGTCACTGTCATCCTACATAGTCGTACCAGTTTTGTTGGCATTCCTAGGTATTCCAGGGCAGACCACAAACTCTCTCGATTGATCGAGTCATAGGCCTGCCGGAAATTCAGGAACACCTGATATACGGGGATGGATGTCTCATAATATTTAGATAGAATCATCCGTAGCGAAAAGACCTGATCGGTGACTGATCGATTCGGACGAAATCCTCCTTGATAGTCACCAACAAAGCCCTCCGCTAGAGGAGTGATTCTATCCAATACAATGTATGACAGTAACTTGTATGCTGTGCAAAGGAGAGCTATACCGCGATAATTCTCACACTTCAAGCGGTCTCCCTTTTTGAAGATGGGGCATATCGCGGCCACTTTCCATTCGTCAGGCATAACTTCGGTTTGCCATACTAATCGAATAAGGTCGAAAAGACAGATCCTGATATCGTTTCTTTTGATCTTCATTTACCAGACCTTCACAGTCGAATCGTATACCATGCGTTTCGCTGTGTTCCCAGACTTGTACGAAAACTTCCATCGTAGCTTTGCAGCCACCAAATGTTGATCGCCGCCTACGTATTTGGTAGTTGACCGATAAGTTCTCACATCCTGTACAACCTGAGCCCGTCCTTTAGAAACTAACACATGGTCAATTTGGCTGCGGGAAGTTTCGCGAGTATGTCTATGTCTCTAGATGTATGTGTTTGTGAGGGAAGAATGTGCTTGCTAATCTAAGATCATGAGCAACCGCAAAGTACATCATTCTCTCACCATTATCGGTCGCAGTTTCGTGTCGGGTTCAAGTCGGTCTGATTTCTGCAGCTCTAGCACTAAAGTTATAATAAATGTATTAAATTAAATTTAATACATTTATTATAAATAAATAAAAAAAAGTAAACTAATAATTATAATTCTATAAACTCAAAAAATAGGTAACAAATAAATTAATTAATCGTCGCAAAATGAATCTATGCAGTGTTTTACCCAATCACATATACCGGGTGTTTCTTTTAAACTGAGACGATCAAATATCTCGAAAAATAGCCACTCTACAGAAAAAATGTCCATAATCAAAATTTAATCATACCGCGGGGGAAATACATTAGTGCAAAAAAAATAGTCCCCCACCCCCGCATTGTAGGTGGGGCGGGGGTAACTTTTAAACTAAGATAGGAAGCCATATTTTTATTGCTCTTATACGGATTCTACGACTAAAAGTACGTGATTTGAATGAAATATTTTGTTCGGTTCATGATAGATGGCGTTGTAATCGACTGCGGGAAGAATTCAATTTTTTCAATTTCTCCTTCTTAGAACACACGCATTCGATTCTGCAATACGTTTGAAATAAAAAACATCACGTTTTCATTGGAAATACTTGTTAGGATTAATAAAGTGAATTTATTTTCTTTCATATTTATAGTATAACCTCGGTAATAATTGCCTTTAAATTGTTACATACTATTACTCTTGAAAAGAGTAGATCTGGTCACCTTACATTCAGTTGAAATCAAAATAATATAAATTTCGATATCAAAGAAAAAGAAGTAGGTGTCTTTGGATTTAATTGAAGTCTTGATGATTCGTGTGATATAATCACTTATTTAGTGGTATATGTTGAAGCACACGAATACCGAAACAAATTTATATTGTAAATAATGTATTGAAACGTTAAACGCTTGGTTTGAGTTTCAACCATTTAAATTTATTAAACTTTTATATTTGAGGTTTTATAATAAATAATTAAAATAAACATAACTTATAATTGATTATGTCAAATTATAATAATTTAGAGATAAAAAAAAAAATAAATAAATAATTAAAATTAACAAAGAAATGTTAACTTCACTGTTCATTTCAACCGAATTGTAAATTTGATTTTGTTTTACTGATACATAGTTTGTTTATTTTTTTAGATTTATTTTCTGTTTTTTTCGTAGAATAAAAAAAATGTAGTTCCGAAAAATGTAAGCATGGCGTTAAGTTACTAGTGGTGTCATCTATAGATCACGCTAATACACTATGATACCGTTATGATGATACGAATTTTTGAAGCGGTTTCCCTTATAGTGTTATCAGTTATTTGATCATAATGCCAGGTAAAGGTTTAACCAACGAGTCTGTAACAAATCAGGAAGAAACCTTATTGTATTTGATGAATGTTTTCTCTTACAAAAAGGTTAACGGTTCGGCTAGCGAACACCGTAACGCGACTTGTAAATATATTCAATTTATTATTTTGACGTTTCCTTCAGTTTGGGTGAAATTTTTCGCTCTGTTAAGTTTTGTTAAAGAGACAATTCAATTTAACGATCGGAAAATTCTTAAAGACTTCGCTTGTCAATAATGTCATTTAACATACATATTACAGATATAGCCTTTTTACTTCTTCCAAAAACTATTTTTAAGCAATCCAATACATCTTTCCACTTTACTTCCAATTTTGTAATGTGCTTCGTGAAATCTATGTTGTTCTATAATCGGATTCCTAAAATTAAATAGGAGAGGCTGGAGTTAATGTCCGTTATCTCCTAAAATTAACATTAAATATAATTCAAAATTTAAGGTTGCTTAATTATTTTATTTTGTTTCACCTAATAGCCATTCATGGTGTTGACCCTGTTCTAGTTTGACTTCTAGATACGAAAAAATCCCGCTGCTACCCAAATCGAAATTGTCGTGAGTTGACCTGGCAGAACATTTTATGAGTTTTTGTTAATTTATTTTATTACCATTAATTACCCTGGATAACGCGGATTATATAGTTAGTCATTTTTATATCAATATCATAAATCTAAAATTTTAAAATTTTGTTACGAATTTTGGGCATTTCTAAGGATTCGCAAGGGATTTTGCAATAAAACACTTGAACTATTTATTAACACTATAGTATATTTGAGAATAAATTAACACCACTTGTTTTCAGCACTTTCAGATAATTACAATCTCACTAGTTCTTTACTATTTCACTTTATCTCACATGTTCACTGATCGATCACTGGTTGAATTTAAATTGATCTTACTCTGCAAACTGGTCGCGTTTATCTAACCTTTCAATGCATCTCTCGAACTTTCCATATTGCGTAGTTGCATGAAAATTGTACAAGTATGCGTGTATGTATTCGAGAGAATTCCGTGACGTAATTATCGCAATTTGCACATTAATTGCATTCTTTCTCTCCCGCCGCACCTTTGCTCATTTCTCCTCTATGGTTTTGTTTCACGGCTCGCTTCTCGTACATTGTGGTGTTTTACTGAAGAATAAAGATCATTCTGGCTTTGCGACTCATCGCATCAACATCACCATAAAAACTACAAATGCCCTGGGTGAGAATCGAACCATACTCTGTAGCTGCAACTCTAACCACCAAACTAAGGACAATACTGATGTTATTGAGTTGAACGTTACACTCTAAGAAGTGATTGTAAAATTACATGAAAAGTTAACATTTTAACACCTAAAAATAAGGTAAATCACATAACGAAGCGTAATAAAACACTTTGGAAGTTTGATTTATTTAAACAAGACGTAAATCACTCAGTTATTGTCTTTCACATTTTTTAATTGGTAAAAATCACTAAAATAGAGTGATTTTCAAACTACATTACGCTCTCTTAGTTTTTTACAAGCTAATTTGTGTAACTTTACTCAGAAATGTATTCTCACGCTCATTTTGTGGTAATTACCGATATTTTAGTTGGTTTTGTTTTAACGAAATATATTCGCGTAAACGAATAGACAATAGTTTAATCGTGCCTGACCATCATATAGGGATAGATGTGTTATTTATACCTCGTGTATATTTTTTAAGTGTTATAAAGTGATTTTGAATTTAATTTAATTTTAATAAGTGATTAATAATAATATAAAAGCTATTATTACAATAAAAGGTAACATGTTTAAATGTAATATTTGTAATTTCTGGGTAATTGATTCGGTAATACTATACCACAAGCATTTATACTTGCATAGATGCGTAAGAACCGCTCAGTTTATTTGTTTATTTCCTTTGTGTAATAAAAGATTTTCTTTGTATAACACTTACAATGTGCATTGGCATCGTGAACATTCACATCATATAGCCAACCTTACGCCGAATAATATTGTCGACAAATTTGAAGTTAATTGGTGTAAATGTAAAGTTGAAAATTGTAATTTTGAAACAACTAATTTAAAAAAAATTATTACTCATTTCGATTATCATTTTACTCTAAACCATAAAATTGAATGCCCAATTTCCGAGTGTAAAATTATTCTCAAAACAAAATCAAATCTTAAAACGCACATTTACAGAAAACATAACCATACTCTTAGACAAAATTTTACTTCTACTGCTTCTTGTTCAAATGAAAAATACGCAGATTCTTTGGAAAGCAGGGCGGTTCAAATTGAAGACAAAATTCATGTTGGCTTTCATATGAGCGTTGGAAATACTGAATATCCTAAAAATTGTTTCTCTGATTTATTCCTACAATTAAAATCCAAATATAAATTAAGTGAGATGGGATTAAAATTTTTAGCCGATGAACTTAATAACATTGTATCCGCGAATACAAACGATAATATAAACCAAATTAATCGTTTATGTCAAAAGTTAAGCATAGGGCAACATTCAAATGATATCATTAATATAACCAAAAACTCAAAATTCATTGCAAATTTAACGGAATTAAATTCATCATTTAAATTGGGGAGCTTCATTAAAAACAATTATGCCTGTGTGCTTCCTCAAAAAATTAATTTAGGGACCGACGCGTACCATAAAAATTGCTCTTTTTACTATGTTCCTATTACGGAAACTATAAAGTGTTTAATGTCAGATAATTTTTTTGTTAATTTGTTAAATGAAACAAATAATTCATCAAAAAATTTATATGTAGATTATACTGATGGATCGGCCTATAAAAAAAATTTGTTTTATAGTTCCGGCGGGCGAAAGATTGAAATTATATTATTTCAAGATGCATTTAAAATATGTAATCCAATCGGTTCCTCCAGAAAAAAACATAAGCTTCTAGGCATATATATGATGATAGGGAATATAAATAAAAAATATAGATATTCAATTCATAATATTCAGTTAGTCGCATTATGTAAAGAAACCTTTATAAAGACTTTTGGTTTTCAAAAAATTTTCGCACCTATCATTCACGATATCCGTATATTAGAAAATGGCTTAGATATTATTGATGCCCATTCTCAGTTAGCAAATAAATGTTACGGATCTTTATATGCAATGCTTGGAGACAATTTAGGGAGCCATCAAATAGGTGGATTCACCGAAAATTTTAGTTTTTCTGAATTTTTCTGTAGATATTGTTTTTACACTCGTCAAATGCTCACGTGCGGGAACCTGATGCATTGTGAAACAAGAAATATTGAGAACTATAACTTAAATCTTGCAGACTTGTCTGATAGTGGGAAAAATATCGTGAAAGGTGTAAAGTTTGATTCGTGCCTTAACGAACTAAAATATTTCCATGTTTGCAACCCTGGACTTCCTCCTTGTTTAGGTCATGATTTGTTCGAGGGCATAATTCCACACGATCTAATGCTAATTATAAAATATTTTATTTCGAATTTATATGTTTCTGTCGATTATTTAAATATGACCCTGGAATATTTGCAAAAACAATTTAAATTACGTTTAAATTTCCCAAAATTTGAAAAAAAAACAAAAAAGTTCCTGGAAAATGTAATGAAGTGATGCATACTTTAATTCTGATGCCACTTGTTATGTTGGGTAAAAATCCAGATCCTGAGTGCAACGAATGGAAATTTCTAAGTACCATGATAGAAATGGTTCGTCTAATTTATGCTCCCGCCATATCTGAAAGTGGTGTATGTTTGTTGACCTATTACATACACTTGTATTTCGAGTTAAGAAAAGAGTGCTTTCCGAATGAAAAACTAAGGCCAAAACATCATTTTATTTATCATTATCCCGAGCTAATTAGAAAATTCGGCCCACTAAAAAATTTATGGACATTACCATTTGAACAAAAACATCAATTTTTTAAAAATAAAGCTAAAATATGCAGAAACTTCAAAACCATAACTTTTACCCTTGCAAAAGCCTCACAAGAGTTACAAGCACAGCTCCATAAAGATCGTTTTAAATCTTCTATCATTTGTGATAAACTCGATTATTATACAAATAAAATAATCAATGTCGATGTTTCCAGCGAATATACATTTGTAACTAAAAAGATTACTTATTTAAACACTATTTACAAAGAAAACGACGCTATACTATTTAATTTTGATGAAAATGATGATGCACAAATATTAATAATAAAATCAATTATTTTAAATCATTCGTATGATAAAGCACTATTTTATGGAGTATTGATGAAAATGTGGTACTGTGAAGATTTGATTTTGTATAAAAGTTATAACGTGGAGAATTCTTATCATTTAGTCACCTTGGAGGATATTTTACATAAAAAACCAATTAACATATTCAAGTTTAATAATACCTTTTTTTATTCGCCAAACTGTACACATATTTTACAATAGATTTGATCACAATACCAATCAATTACGCCAAAACCAATCAATTTTACAATAATACGTGTTTAATAACAGTTAATAAAATAATCATAAGCAAATAAAAAATGGACAAATATTTGTTCAATGTTTGGAGTAGCGACAAAAAAGTTCGAAAACTGTTTATGAGTTCCCCAATAATCAAAGAAGTTATTGAAAAAGGTAAATAAAGTATATTACATGATAATTTCGATTTCATAAACAATTATATATTATTGTTTCTACTCGTACATATTTAGCTGCAACTTATGGTATCTATGGTACAAAATTGGTGGTGGAAGATAATGGATCCGACATATGCGAAGATGATGTTTTACAATACATCATCAAAAGTAATCCGCAAACGGTATTTTTACTACTAAATGAAGCAGAACAGTGGATTTCTACAGGAGACATAAAGTTATTTCCAGAAAATGAAAATGTGAGTTCATATTACATAAGGCGTTTATTCATTACGATTATAGAACTCGTTGGAGCGAACCGAACTAGAACTGAAAACTGCATACAAGACGATTAGAAAAGTCCAAACCTCCAACGAATTGCTTTCCATTTTTTTGTATGCAGCTCCCAATACGCACCCGACTCGCTCCCGGGAGTTCTGTAACTGTCATGATTGTCTATTATTTCCAGACCTAAATATTTATACGAAAATTTTATTTGCAGATATCGAAGCCTATTATATTTAATATCGTGGATGAGGCTATCAATGAATCGGATATATTCAGTAATACTGAAGAAGAGGTTGATACAAATTTTACAGATGATACCCTATCGATGAGCAGCTCTGCTATGTCATCATCTTCTAGTACAAATTCATCATGTCGAAAGTTGTTTTCCGATTTTGAAATACCGTGGAATAAAATGCCCTATGATATATTGGAGATGCTGAAAAACAAATCTAAGTTGGGAAAGCGACTTAATGTGTTAGCAAACACTATAGTAGATGAACTTCGAAAGTTTTCGTTCTACATACCCATGGCAATATTTCGAACGGTAGCACAAAAAGCCGCCGAACTCTATCCCGATTCCATTATAGAAAAAGATAATGACGCCAAATTTTTAACAGTGGAACCGTTGGCACTAATAACCAAAATGCGGAATCGGAATAACACGTTAAATAGAGAGCCAAAACGAAGTGTAGATTTCCATATTGATATAAAACACAGAAAACAAACAAATATTTTGAAATCTACATGTAACAATTGGCAACCAAGTGATCAAACTGTCAATTCTGATTCTGTAGTTGAATATCAAAAAGCCTTCTTAAAAGATTTGCACAAAAAAGGAAAAGTTTTAACTATAAGTGAACAGCATACTGTTGAAAATTACATGGATCAATGCTGCAGTCATTCGAATTTTTTTAAATAATACGAAAGCCGTCCCAGGGATTGATGATATTTTGAACGAATGGCCTTACATGTTTGATAATATAGTCTTGAAGCAACACTTTAAAAAACTTTTAGAAATAGATATAGATGTTTTTAAATCCAATTTTAACGCAACGCGAGACAAAATTGTTAAATTTCTGATTAACTTCAATCACCAAACCATTGAAATTAACGATTTCACAAATTTTTATATATTGGAGTTGTTATGTAAATATTTCAAAGAAGATGTGAACTACATTTTAAAAGAATTTGATGTCAGTTAAATTTATCTGAGAGTGCTTTTACTATAAAGTTTATAAATATTATCTACTTTTACTTACAGTTTGGAACAACATTAGAAGAAGTCGAACGGGAAATACCAACTAATACGCCATGGGCGGCTGTTATAAGTAAGAATTTTTATAATCACTATTCTTGTTTGTTTAAACCTTTCTAACGCAATCGTAGTTTGGTTTATGCATGCTGCACATTAAACGATATTTCGCGTAGTAAAAAACTAAAACGAGACAAGCCAATTAAACCCTTTTCAGTGCAATATCAGATGACGAACACATAAACGAATTTTGATTTTATTCTTTTCGCCCTATACTTTTACGCCGGCAATTTAATTAGCCTATCTCGCTTTAGTTTTTTTCACACAATTACTTGATCCATAAGCTTTGTACAGATATTTCACAGTTTCAAGATTTGTAGAACACGCTTATAACATTTGTATCATAGGTTCCATTGGTATTTTCATTGCATATCAATTCGGTTGAAAATAGAATCAAGGCTTAATGAAATGATTAGTTTCTGACGAATCTGATGGGGCATGTTTACATATGTTCTCCTACATAAATGTTTTATTTAATTGTCGAATAACGCTTAACTGATTAGATATATTGACTATTAAACTATGTTTATTATAATTACAGAGAGCTTGGATCCAGGCAACACTGAGATGCTGGTCTACATATTTGTAGAGAAAAAGGTGGTGATTAGCCGACCCCTTGAAATAATTGAGGTGCTTCAAAATATAATTAAGCTATTTTATATATTGAATATTATGTATCCTAAACAAATATCGCAAATAATGGAATTTTTAGTGCGGTTTCTCCTCAAACATTATCCGGAGTCAGTCAGAGGAGCTAAAAAAACTATAAACAATTTAAACAAAATAAATACATTGATTAATAAATTAAATTAAAAAAAAGTAAAATTAGTGACATGTTTTAATAAATAATGAAATTTTGTATTTCTTATATATTTTCAAATAAAATGAACTACTTAACATAAATAAATTTATATGTTTTATATTATGGCCTTATTGATCATTAATTAGTGTAAATTTCAACATTATTAGCTGTATTTTACACCGAAAAGTGATTTTTTTTTAGCAAATTTTACCACAAATACATTCGAAATGGGCGCTGTCACTATTGGTATTCATTATTTAATAGATTTTAATACGTCCACAAATATTTTTTAATACGATAAACATGACGTGATTTACAGTTATTTAATTTTAATTCACACTCATTTTGCTGTGATTTCTCTTAGTTAATCGTATTTTACATTCATTTTACAAATAATTCACTTCTAAACAAAGTATTTTCTAAGATTAAATCTAAATATTTCACACTTTTAATGTGTGGTTTTCAGTCTTTGAGGAGTATATCTTCACAATTAAATTTCACATTTTTAGCGTATTTTTTTCTAAATCACGCTACCATGAATATTAACTACAATAATTGTAGGAAACTGATTACCTACAATAATTGTAGTTAATTTCAACATATAATTTTTAGAGTGTAGGCATAATCATCAGATCACCCTCACCTTAATCTGTTCGCCCCGAACAGATTCATCTGTGCTTCTGGCATTGTAACGTGTCCACCGATCTATATGAACCAATTTCATTTTGTCCTGAGGCTTTGTTAAATCCGGTATACTATATCGTTCATCTGTTTTATGAGTTACTATCTGTCGCAATCTTTCTGGCTGTTTAGAGCCTTACCTGCTCTGTTCTCCCAGCTGCTGTTTGCTTACACTCTCTGATATAGTGCCCAGATTGTTTACATCTAAAACATCGCGACTGAGAGCGCGATCTCCGGCGTTCTCTTCGTTGTTGTCAAGTGTATTTTGTATAATTCCTGGACATAATTCTCTGTCCGTACCTCAAGTCCAATTCCTTTAAAACTCTTTCGATTCTTATCTCGGATGTAGGTATAATCTGTAGTACATCAGCTGCTTTGCATCCTAGTACCAAGATTAAGGCATTAAGCCGTTCCTCTGCAGCCCATCTGTTATGTTGCACTGCTTCTTGAAATTGCAGCTTGAAGTTCTCGATAGGAGTTTCACCAACAAACGATGTTGGTTTCAAAACCCCTTTGTGCCACTAATGAAATGAAAACCCTTTCTGTTAATACAGGCAGCTTCGACGTTTTTTTTCAATTCATTTATGGCCATGAAAATACTTTAAAAAATTTGTTGATAATTGTTAGCAAATTTTTATTCTGAATCTACATAATTTTGACTGTTTCTAACTCGGTTGCCATGTGCGAAAATTTCACTTTATTCTTGTATATTTCCGAATACTACGTGATGTTTGGCTTATACAAGCAAGTGCATCAGAACCAATCCTACTCCGATAGCTACCACTAAATAATAATAGCTAAAAAATTTAAGACTGATAGCATATAAAATAAAATAACATTCAAAAAATTAGATTTGGAAAAAATTATTAAATATGGATTTACTTCAATTTGTGGTGTAGCGTCATCAAAATTTGTTACTTCTTTAATAAAATTTGTACATTTCAATGAATTCAAATGTAAAATATAATTATACTCAATTAAAATTTTCTAATAATGCTTAATTTAGAATGCTGATACCTATTCCTCTCGATATAAAAAGTATTAAAACGGTTCTTTAACCGTTTCCGAATTATTCGCATTTTCCTTTAAAATTACAAATTTTTATAAATATATTATAAAATTATAAATATTTATTTAATTATAAATATTTATTTAATTATAAATATTTTTGTAATATATAATCACAAACACAAATCAATTATATAATTGCTATTATCTAATAATTTGAATTTTTACTTACATATATGTTTGAATCGCCTTTCAATTGTTTTTTGAAATGTGAGTATATGTGACAGGTCAAGTACACAATTGTGTGGATTAATATTTAGGCATGGACATGCGCTTTAAAAAACCAAAAATTTAACAAAAAACCGCAAACTTTTTTAAGCGGCCTTTACACAATCATTACTATTGTCAATACTGTTTGATAATGACAATAATATTGATCGTGTAGGTGGTAGAAATTAATAATGATGATCGGTAATGATGCGAATCCGGAAATTCTGATATCGATGTATCAATACTGATGATTGGTGGGGATATTGTCAATTATTTTGACCGTGTATAGCGTTTATCATCATTACTCTTCATTACTTATTCTGTCGTCAGGTGTTATACTATTACCTGTCAAATTTTAGTAAAAAAAAGTGAAACCACGTTTTATTTAATATAAATTAAAAAGTGAAAACAAATTTTATAAAATTCAAATATATGTAAATATGGCTGAATTAGTAGACAACATTATCAGTGAATCAGATAAAATTGACGATATCGAACTATCTGGTTTTGAAATCGTTTGTACAAATACAGATAATCAGAATATCGAGGACAATGAACTACTCGATTTTATTGAAACGTATGAGGCTTTGCCTGAATTGTGGAATCCAACCCATACGAACTATATTAACAAAAATATAAGAAATAGAGGTTTGGATAAGCTGTTGGAAGTGTATAAAAAAATTAAGCCCACAGCTAATCGCGCAGATGCCAGGCGCAAAATTAATACGCTCAGAACTAATTATAGGAAAGAGCTCAAAAAAATA
The DNA here is from genome assembly GCA_951394425.1 of Tipula unca. Classification (NCBI taxonomy): domain Eukaryota; kingdom Metazoa; phylum Arthropoda; class Insecta; order Diptera; family Tipulidae; genus Tipula; species Tipula unca. The sequence continues at coordinate 104,416,858 of OX596381.1, forward strand.
TTGTCATCGAAACGATCAGGGAGCGGAACGGATGAGGTATATACACCAACATCATATGTATTTTATGCCCTCCAATTCTTGGACAAATTTGAGCAGCCTGTAAATGAAAATGTGCAGCAAATAAACGAGGTAAAGTACTTTAGAAAGTAAATAAGAAATAAAAAGAAAATAACGATAAAGAAATTTATATTTATAAAAATTAATAATTTTTTAGTCTAGTCGAAGTGATTGTACCGGCAACAGGGAACGATCACCACTACAAGTGCCTTCCGCATCCCGTTCATCGATTAGTGCTACACCAGCACCAAAATCACAGCGGTACAAGCAGCGAACCACACAAACGGCTACACATAATGAGCTTCTTCAGAAAGCTTGCAAGTTTCTGGATAACAGAAAATCAGAAGCCGAAAATATTCCTACAATTTGTAAGGCTTGGGGAGAAAAACTTCTGATCTTGGAACCTAATCAGCGAAATTTCGTTGAGAAAGGCATCAATGATATCTTCTTTGAGGCAGCTCTTGGCAGTCTTCATAGAGATTCGATAAAGATTAATGATGACGGTAGGAACTGGGCAGTAACATCACCATCTTTGAACAGCAGTACAGGAGCATCTCAATCTGTATCACCTATTTGTGAAGAACAAACCCCAAGACTAATTGACTTTTTTAGTAATTTTAAAGTTTAAAAGATGTATTTTGTTGCGTCTCCACTATGAAATTTGACTGATAAAATTGATTTCTTAAGAAAATGAAATGTGTACTTATATATAAAATAAAATGAACTGAATTATTTTTTTTATTATTTATTTAAATTAAAATTCTAAATTATTAATCTTCACTTTAATTATTATAGTAATCGCAAAACTTGTCTCTAATAGTTTTTGCATGTGTAGTACCTTTTTTATTAAAGGTACTTTGTAATTTTAATAAATTAAATTCAGCCGAATTCCCGTCACTTGCGAAATACGCTTTGTTATTTTCTTTTGCTAGAAAATTGTGTAAGTAGCAACATGCCATTGTTACGGTTTCGGCCTTTTTTGGTTCGAGATTTATTGCCTTTTGGAATACGCCAAATCGAGAAACAAGAATACCAAAAGTGTTCTCAACAACTACGCGGGCTCGTGAAAGTCTGTTGTTGAAAACATGCCGCGCTTCGTTTATTAATTTTTGAGAATATGGTTTTTGTAAATTAAAATCTAATGCAAATGCCTCATCTGCGACGAATATATAAGGCATACTTTCGGTTGAGTTTGGCAACGGTGTGGGCTCCGGTAAATTTAAAGTTCCTTGCTGCAACATTCCTCCAAATTTAGAGTAATTCATTACTCCGCCATCTGATATGCGTCCGTTCATTCCTGCATCCACCATTATAAATTCTTTTCTCGCATTCACTATAGCTAACAGAACTATACTATAAAAACCTTTATAGTTATAGTAAAGTGAGCCTGAATTCTTTGGTTTTTGAATGGCTACGTGTTTACCATCGATGGCCCCCAATGTGTTATAAAAAAAATGAATATTCCCAAAATCTTGCGAAATATCCACCCATTCTTGAGGGGTTGTGGGAAACTAAAAACAACAAATTAATTTGTATTTATTATATTTTCAATTTTTCACTACATAATGTATTTAAAATTCCCGCAAAAACTTACCTTAATATAATCTTGTAAGACGTATATAAGCACCTCACACGTTTCAATTATAGCCTTGCTTATTGACGCAGGAGACATGACCGCCGAAAATTTCAAGTCTTCAAAGCTTCTACCGGTGGCTAAATACCGCAGGGTTAGTGCAAGCCGTTCATTAACGGGTAAACTTTGTCGCATATGTGTGTCCTGCCGCTTAAGAAATGGTTCAACTAATCGCAGCAAGTAGTAGTACCTATCATCGCTCATCCGAAAATAATTTGTAAAATCACAGGCGTCGGTTAAACAAATTTGTTTCAACAAAACAACATGGGAGTAATGGTCACGTTTATGGAACCAGCCCTTCATCAAAATTCTGCGTCGCCGATTTTTTTTTTTCGCAACATATGCTAGAATAATAGCAATACACGCATTTTCTTGATTATTCATTTATTTAAAATAAACTCAGAATTAAACACTCTTGAAATATTACAAATAACACTCTTAATATAATTATATTTATATTTATTTATACTAATAAAAACACCACGTTTAACAAATATTTGAGTTTTTTAGTACAAAAACACTTTCTTATAATGTGATATATTTTATTTTTGTATTACTAGTTTCGAGCTTTATCTGCTCATCATCAGATGTTGTTTAAAACTAATTAAAATTAAAAGATATTTTAAAAATAGATATTTTGAACAAATTTGGACAATGGATATAGGTTACTTATATACATATGACAATAGGTTACTTGTATACTTATATACATATACACATACATTATTTATATACTCATAACATAATCATACAGGTGGTTCTTTTTTATTTTATCATTTAGGAGATTTTGATTGTGCTTGTGTTTGTAGATTTCCATTTCCTCCAACCTATCCATCATTCTACCTTTCTTTATATTATATATAACTGAGAGGTTATCGTCAATGCTTGTAAATGAGTGGTTTTCTATTTTTATATGTAGAGCATAGTTGGATTTGATGGTGGATGTTGGTTTTTTGATCTCTTGTATGTGTTCGCTGAAACGTTTGTTGAAATTTCTCCCCGTTTGACCGATGTAGAAACTTTCACAATCGTTACATATTAATTTATATATGCCGGAATCATTTAGCTGGCTGGTTTTCTCTTGAAGGTTTTGTTGTATTTTGTTATTGGTTTTAAAAGCTATTGTGTATCCATATTGTTTAAAGGTTTTTTGTATAATTTTGCTGTATAAGTGGTTGTAATTCAGTGATATGTACTTTTTTGGTTCTTCTGTGTTTGCAGTCATTGTTGTTAAGTTCGATCGTTCTATTTTTTTCTTCAGTTTCTCATTCATGTTTTTTATAATGTTTGAGTTGAAGCCGTTTTTTATAGCTATTTCTTTGATCACGTTAAGTTCGTTGGTGTAGTTTTCTGTGGTCATCGGAGTGTTGTTTAGTCTATGGATCATGTGTGTGTAAGCAGCGAGTTTGTGGTTTATTGGATGATTTGAGCTATTGTTGATTGTGTGGTCGGTGTGTGTTGGTTTACGGTAAATGTTGAATTCGTGTTTGTCATCTGTTCGTGTAATTGAGAGATCTAAAAATTGTATTGTTTTGTTGTTTTCTGTCTCGAGTGTGAATTGTAGTTGTGGATTTATGCTATTCATATAGTTATGAAGTTGTGTTAATTGTCTTTGGGTGCCGTTGAATAGCAGTAGAATATCGTCAACATATCGATGCCAATATAGGATTTTGTCCCGATGCTTGTTGTTGTTGTTGTTGAATATTCGTTTGTTTTCGTTGTAGTTGATATAAATATCAACCAAGGTTCCGGATAGGGGGTTGCCCATTGCTAATCCATATTTTTGTTGGTAAGTTTTTCCATCATGCTCGAAGTAGTTTTGGCTGGTTATAATTTTTACGATATTAGTGATCTCCTCAACTTCTTTTTCGTTTATATTACTGTCCATCAGTGTTTCTTGCATAACTTTTATTGCCTCATTGATTGGTATATTGGAGTACATGTTGACTATGTCGAAGCTTGCAAGTTTGGCGTTCGGTGGAATTTTGACATTTTGGATTTTATCAATTAGTTCTTCGCGATTTTTTATGGAGTAGTTGTTTCTTATTTTTATGCGTTTTGTGATCCAATTGTTTGCGTACTTTGCTAGTTTATAAGAAGGAGCAGTTGTAAAATTTACTAATGGTCTTATTTTGTTATTTTTGTGTACTTTTATTTGTGCTTTGAAGTTTGGTGTTATTGGTTTTATCATTTTAAGATGGAATTTTTGATTTTGTTTTATTATTGTTTTTGTTTCATTAATTATAGAATTTATATGCTTTTGATATGTGTGTGTTGGATCGTTGGGTATTTCCTCTATGTTGTTATTGTGTATGTATTCTATGATTTTATTATTATATGCCTCTCTTTTCATGATAACAACCGTGTTACCTTTGTCAGCTTTTGTTATAGTTGCGTTCTCCTGTTTAATCTTATTTCTAATGGCAGTGATCGTTTTATGCTGTTTTCTTTGTTTTGCCGTTATTTTTGTGTATTCGTCGTTGTGTCTGTTAATTTGTTGGATGATTGTGTTTCTGATGTTGTGCTGTTCCTCTTCTTGTGTTTGTGAGATTGCCGATTCTATATTTAACATTTGTTTTATGTGTTCCTTTCTTGTTTGCTGTGGTGTAAGGTTATATTTTAAGCCCATTTCTATCATTTTGTATTCTTCGTCATTGAATTCGATATTTGTGTTATTGTATACTCTCGAATAAAATGAGTGGTTTGTTGGTGTGTGAATGTCTTCGTTTACGGGTTTTCTCTTCTGTAATAATCTTGTCAATTTTCTCTTGATTGTTGCCCGTTATGTTTTCATATCTTTCTCGGTCATATCCTCTACTTTGTTTATTATAGAAATGTATTCTATGTAGTGAAAATGTTTTGCTAACTGTAACTGTGCGCTGTAGACTCTCAATGTCACTTCGTTTATTTGTGTATAAATTTGTTGTATTGATGTTTTTAGCCATGTTTTTTCAGCTTTCCTTTTTATTTTTTGGGCTGTTTGAGATCTGTTATTTATCTTCACATTTATGTAATTTGGTTTCAATTTCATCCTGTAGCATGTCCGATTGAAATACAAGTCTATTTTGCATCTTTTTAATTTATGTTTAAGTTTTAGGTAACTTCGTGTTAGCTTGGCTGATTCACCATTAACTATGTTTATTGACATCTTTTTATAAAAGAAGAACAATTGTTTTCACGCTTTATCACAGATTTTACAAATATTTGAGTTTTTTAGTACAAAAACACTTTCTTATAATGTGATATATTTTATTTTTGTATTACTAGTTTCGAGCTTTATCTGCTCATCATCAGATGTTGTTTAAAACTAATTAAAATTAAAAGATATTTTAAAAATAGATATTTTGAACAAATTTGGACAATGGATATAGGTTACTTATATACATATGAGAATAGGTTACTTGTATACTTATATACATATACACATACATTATTTATATACTCATAACATAATCATACAGGTGGTTCTTTTTTATTTTATCATTTAGGAGATTTTGATTGTGCTTGTGTTTGTAGATTTCCATTTCCTCCAACCTATCCACCATCTCTCAATTACACGAACAGATGACAAACACGAATTCAACATTTACCGTAAACCAACACACACCGACCACACAATCAACAATAGCTCAAATCATCCAATAAACCACAAACTCGCTGCTTACACACACATGATCCATAGACTAAACAACACTCCGATGACCACAGAAAACTACACCAACGAACTTAACGTGATCAAAGAAATAGCTATAAAAAACGGCTTCAACTCAAACATTATAAAAAACATGAATGAGAAACTGAAGAAAAAAATAGAACGATCGAACTTAACAACAATGACTGCAAACACAGAAGAACCAAAAAAGTACATATCACTGAATTACAACCACTTATACAGCAAAATTATACAAAAAACCTTTAAACAATATGGATACACAATAGCTTTTAAAACCAATAACAAAATACAACAAAACCTTCAAGCGAAAACCAGCCAGCTAAATGATTCCGGCATATATAAATTAATATGTAACGATTGTGAAAGTTTCTACATCGGTCAAACGGGGAGAAATTTCAACAAACGTTTCAGCGAACACATACAAGAGATCAAAAAACCAACATCCACCATCAAATCCAACTATGCTCTACATATAAAAACAGAAAACCACTCATTTACAAGCATTGACGATAACCTCTCAGTTATATATAATATAAAGAAAGGTAGAATGATGGATAGGTTGGAGGAAATGGAAATCTACAAACACAAGCACAATCAAAATCTCCTAAATGATAAAATAAAAAAGAACCACCTGTATGATTATGTTATGAGTATATAAATAATGTATGTGTATATGTATATAAGTATACAAGTAACCTATTCTCATATGTATATAAGTAACCTATATCCATTGTCCAAATTTGTTCAAAATATCTATTTTTAAAATATCTTTTAATTTTAATTAGTTTTAAACAACATCTGATGATGAGCAGATAAAGCTCGAAACTAGTAATACAAAAATAAAATATATCACATTATAAGAAAGTGTTTTTGTACTAAAAAACTCAAATATTTGTAAAATCTGTGATAAAGCGTGAAAACAATTGTTCTTCTTTTATAAAAAGATGTCAATAAACATACCACGTTTAAATTTTCACGACGCTTAAATGAAATGTCACAAGAGTAATGATACTAAAGCATGACAATTACTATTGATCATGTAAGGCACACTAATACAGATGATGTATTGATGCATAAATTTAGACAGTATTGTTATTACAATTCTTGTCATTAATATTGATTGTGTGAAGGCCGCTTTAGTCCAGTTAGTCCACCTTAATTTTCATATTATAGTGAGATATTTTCTTACTAAATTTGCACTGAATATACAGTTTTATAAATAAATTTTGGCAATTTGGCATTTACTGTTTACATTTGTGATGTGTGGTTGGTGTGATTGACACTCGTTATTCTGTGTACATACTTGTATATAGACATCTGCAAGTTTTCTTTATTTCTAATTTCGCTGCACAGCGGTGTAGTGTAGCCACACAAAAGAAAACAAATCTAGTACACTATTTTACTTTTTTCTTGATTTTAAAAGACATTTTTTTTTTTTTAAAAGAATCAAACGTTTGTGCAAATAATATGACATAACTCAATCACGTTTTGTATAGACTAACTGTCAAATAATTCTGCACTTATGTTTCATTTACAGTTCTGCATGCACCACTGCATGCAGAAATTCTGCATATCTGTTTCCAGTATCTATTTATAATTTTGCGCAGCGGTAGGCTACACTACATAAAAGATAACAATTCTAGTACACGTTTTTACTTATTTTTTATGAAATTTTTTTTTGACAAATATAACGAAAACATTTGGTAAATAACATGACATACCTCAATCACACTTTAAATGGAATTTCCCGAATAAGTGAATAGGCTTTTTCGTCATTTTATTTATATTCTGCATTTCATTTGCTAATTTAAATCCATTTTAATAGGCATCCAAATGCCCAAATTCTCACATCAGCAGCTAGGTGGAGTAAACTGTGCACGTAGTAAGACATATTTTCTTTGACTTAAAGAAAATTGTTTAACAAATTATCCAAGTAACTGGTCAATCAATACATTCTTTATTTGCTAAACCGACTTCTGGCTCGATTCGGATGGTACATACCAATAACAAAAACTGCTTGTTATATTTGGCCTCAATAATATTTTTGAATGCAATCAATGCTGTGAAGCAAATAAACATTCGTAGTTTCGTTGCTTTCCAGTATTTTATATGACCACCAAAGTACTTTGTTTCCTAGGAAATTCCGACGGCATACATTTCAGGATTTTGGAGGCAGTTAACCTTAGATACACGTACCTTTTGGATAAACGGATCCATTTGATGTACTTATTCGAAATTCCAACTATGAAAGAATAATATTTTAATGTAGTAATACGAGTATGTCAAACAATCTTATAGACAATAAAGCAAAATAAAAAGAATATATTTAACAAATAATAATATACTTTTACATATTCTATCCTAAATGTCACTTTGAATGTCACGACAAACGAAACCGGTGACAATATTCCTCTAATTGTCGCATCATTTTTTGTGACATTTAGAAAATGTTTCTTTGTTTTATTCATTTATTACAAAATAACTAATAAAAAAATTATTTTTGACTTAATTTGCTAATTTTTTTAATATTATTTAATTAGCTAAGCACTAGTTCTCTATTGATAATGATTTAGGTTTTAACTTAATTTAACACGGCTTTCATGTATTATTTTAATTTTAATTATTTGTTGTTCTTCAATTATCACAACATTGCCGGTTCAAAAGGTTTTACTTTCTTGACCATCTTACTATGTTATTATAATCGAGGAGCTGGGTTGCTTCGGCGTTAACATGCTGGTATAGTCTCTGTTCATGACTTTGAGCATTTATATTATTTTGAAATTGACAAGATCAATTTTAAGGTTCTTATGTACATCATCATTTCGAATATACATCGGTACATCTACTATGCCACGGAGTATCTTTGTCAATTTTATACGTCATCTCTCAGTCCAGCTATGTAGTTGTGATATGGCTGTTTGTAGTTTTTCTGTTGAGTCTTCATTGCTGTTCCAAACAACCATTATTGCTGTGTCATCCGCAAATATAGCAACAGTACTATTTTCTATCAAGGTGAAGGAGCGTTTGAATTCTGCCGGCCCCCCGAAAAAAAATGTTGAAGGTTGAAAAAAGGTGAGGATAAGTTAAGGTGTTTATTATTGTAATGAATTAACCAAAAATGTTTTTCAAAGGTATGGAGAGATTTTAAGTATCATACCAAAAATAAGATTAGCGTAAAAAAAAAAATCAGTTTCTGGAACTGGTGGATGGCCGTGCCAGATTAAACGACTCAATAATTTGGAGGATCGGGTGAATATTTTACTAGATTTGCGGGGAGAAATTGAGGGCATAAACGCAAGGAGTTTTGCGTGTATCACACAATGCCACACAACAGCCTCAATAAACGTTTCCCAGATTGAAACTCTCCCACCCACATCCACCTCAAACAACATAGAACTAATTGTAGAAGAACATGATGGACCACCCACCATCCAATCAACAATAGTAGACAATAGCACTGAAACCACTAGAACAAAAAAAAAACGCCGAACGAAACCACGAAAAGCTTACTAAAAAAACAAAACTGCAAGAGACCGCATATATAAGAAACAAGAGGCACAAAGAACAGAAATGCTAAAAACGTTAAAAGATATTAGACGTATCAAAGAAAAGAAATTGGCTTTTGAAAAAGAAAGTGGAAGTTCCAACAACTAATATCGCTTAATGAGTTCAAACAAAAAGCACAATCATTAGAGCTTAAAAAACGAGATCTGGACTTAAAGGCGCAAGAATTGAAATGAAATGTATTATTATTAAACAATAAATTGAAATTTAAAATAAGTTATTAAAATTAAAAATTGATTCTTTAGTTTAATTTAACCTATTGACATGAATTGGTTTTTTAGATTATCTCGAATTCTTTTAGCTTGTTGCTGCAGATTTCCATTGTGTTCATCTGGTGCATTTAGATTTACGACATCCTCATCGTTAACAATGAGGCTTTCATCAAAGGGCACGTTATATTTCACACATAAATTATGTAGTAGGCAACAAACATTAAAAATATTGGCTACTTTCTCTGGTTGATAATGTAGCTCCCGACTGTGTAACATACACCTCCAACGGCCCTTTAATATACCAAATACGCGTTCAATAATTGAACGCGCTTTCGCATGCGATGTATTAAATCGCGATTCAGTTGAGCCCTCCATCGCTTTTCTATATGGAGTCATCATTCAGGACTCTAATGTATATCCGCAGTCGCCTAAATATTCGATAAACTTATTAATTTAAATTAAGAAAATATTTTTAGAATTACCTAGCATCCACGACGAGTCATCTCGAATCCATTCCTGCTTCATAATTTCACGGTTATTGGTCATACTCCAAATAACGGAGTCATGAGAACAACCCCCGAAACGCGGATCGACCGACGTAATTATATTTTTGTAGTCACAAGTCTATAAAGAAATAATTTGTTGAATATAATGTATATATGTATATTGAAGTTAACATAAGTTGCTAAATTACTTACCATCATAACGTTTAAGCTCTGTGATCCTTTTCTGTTAAAAAAATAATGTTCATTTTTTTCTGGTCGTATAATATTAATGTGAGTGCCATCTACACATCCTACCACTCCAGGAAACCCTGTCTTATTTAAAAAATAATCCTTTGAATTTGGATTTTTCCTCTTCCGACATTTGAAATATAATATGTTTGCTACACATATTTGATTCCAAAATATTTAGTGTCTCTGTCATTACTTTCAATACGGGGGACTGTGCCATACCAATTAGGTAACCTTGTCCCACTCCTTGTTGGTACGACCCTTCCCCCAAAAACCGTAATGTGGCTGCAAGTTTTAATATCGGTGGTATAGCATCTTGGTTTCGCCTTACTGTAAAATGAGGTACAATTTCACAAAGGATGTCCGTAAATAAATTTTTGGTGACTCGAAATAATTTTATGAACCTGAAAACTTATTTTTGTTATTAATACATAAAGGTGCGAGCAACTATACATTTATTACCTTTTAATTCTCATATCAAGAACATTTAAACTGTCCCGTAGCCGTTTTCTTTGAAGATACGCCGGTATTATTGGATCGTCTGAATCATCTTCACTACTATACCAAAAAACTTTTATACAATATTGAATTGTTATTAAATTAAATTTATAGAAATACTCGATAAAACAAAAATTCGTTGGTCGAATATTTGCGATATTGAAAATTTCATAATAGACCTACTGGCACTGCTTTAATTTTCTCATTCGATGTACATTCGATTGGTCAATTGAAGAATGTTTACTGCGTAATCAAAATTGATGTATTAATTCTTCAAATATTAGATTTCATATATTAAGTGTCTTGTGAGATTGTTTAGACTAGTTTTATCTCATGGAGCTCTAGTTTGAAGCCACCTCCTTCTTGTTTTTCATTTTTCAGTAAGCAATTCTCTGATTTTTCTAGGGTAATTATTTCCTTTTACAGTGGTTCTAGTTCATTGTCTGGTTGCACCGGTGTTTCTAAAGGAACGTCTAGTTGTATTTTCTCTTCCAAGTTTATTATAAAACTCGCCCAGCCTGTTCGTGAATTAACTAAGAATCAGTTATACATATTTTGGATGATGTTTTCGCTTAGGGTTAATATGATTAAAGAGTGATATTAAAGCAGTCATATTAAAGCAGTCTTCAATTTAAGAAAGTTAATCGATATACTTTTAATTATGAAAAAATCAATCAAAGCTGGGATGTCCTCAGGATCAGTAGGCCAATAGGTTGGTTTCTCTGTAGAGATTGTTTCATATTTTCATTCTTCAATTGCTTTAAGCAATTCTTTTCCTTTTGTGGTTGTTAATCAAAAACCCAAATAAGTATGGTTTACATTGAAGTCCCACCTATAATCAATCGCCTTCCAACATATATTCGAATAAATCAATATATTGAATTTTCTACAAGCTTACTATACTATAAGTTTATAGTTTTCGATTTTGATGTTTACTAATGTAGCTTGTATTTCTTCTGTTGTATACCCTGATTTTTCATTGGGAGATATGTTGCTTGTAATTATAGTTCCCACCTTTAGTCGAATTATCAGAATGAATAGTGTGATACACTCTGTGTCTTCGGAACTTAATGTAGGATTGTCTTGTGAAATGAGTTTCTGCGATGAGGCAGATATCAATTTTATTTTTATCTAAAACTACTTGTAATTCTTGTTGATTTTGATGCATTCCGTTTGCCTGCCATAAAATAATTTTTAGATTGATAGACTTTTAACTTTGATTTGGGGACAGGTTCATCATTACTGTTCTCTAATTTCTCAGCTCTTGCTAATGAGCAGTAATGGTTTATTTATATTTGTCATTTCCGTCAATATACTGTTTAAGGTTAAATAAATATCACCTTTTTATGGATTTACGGTTTTCTGATGGGTGCTTGTTACCACTTATGCAAATGTCATTTTGTTGCCTAAAGCTTGATTAGCAATTAGTTTACTATTAATATTATAAACGACTTTTTTGATTAATAATTTTTGTTTTGCTTATGCTTTGATTTTTTGCAATTCTTTGGCTACCATGCGAGTATATCCATAAGATTTTATGCACTGAGGTAGTAGTTTAGATTTTTTAATGGTTGAACTTCTATTTCACAACTCAAGATATTTAAATTTCAAAGATTTTGTTAGTACATATCTTCATCTGTCTCGAATCTTGACATAAACATATTGAGTGGTATTTTCGTTTTCCAGTTCAGTTTTTTAACTGCTCCAGTGATTTTGAATCCTCTTTGTTTTAAGTAATTCGTAACACTTTCTGGCTTGCATAAATGACGCAAATTTTTGACAATTACTTTATTGGGTCTTGTTTGTTTATCTTCATATGCGTGCCATACAAAGAAACCATCCACTAACATTCTAGTTACTTCTCTATATTTGTCTTCGTCTAAACTAAACGATTTGACTGAGCCTCCATTTAGCAAGAGTGCCTTTTGGAAGCTTTCCATGTTGCTAATAAAAAAAAAGCTTTTAGATTTTATCCCTTCAATAACTATTGGAGGTGGACCAGGTTGCTTTATAATTTTAAGTTGTAACACCGGCTGTGTTAGGATGTGGATTTGTTGTTGTAGTTGACTGATATAATTGAATCATGTGAGTTTTTTACTTCGCAAGTTTCCCATGCTGCATATTATTTTTGTTATCTCTCAGCGCTTGGCTGTTGTTTTATTTTGAGAACTTATATTTACCGGTTCATTCACAGTTCTTTCTTACTAAATCGGCATCTGGGTCTCTCAGGAGATCTTATGGTTCTGCAGTTCTTTAGAAAAAGGTTATCGTTGCAATTAATTTCTTCGAATGACGCAAGAAAAGACCTTTCCCAGAATTCCTTAGGACAACCTGCGCAGAGGGTGGAATAACCAGTTCACGGATTAACGTACCACCTGGGGTATTAGTTCCTTTCGTTTTTCTCATTGTGTTAACCAGTGAATTTTCTAACCACCACTTGAGGACGCCATGAGGGTTACAAGTTTTCCTCACTGAGAAAAAGTCACTTGATCTTAATTTATTATGAAATTATGAACTTGACCATAATCTATTATAAAGATTTTTATCATTATTTTGTAGCGAATTTTTTAGTACAATTTAACAAAAACTATTTTTTTTACGCCAGTGAAGATTTTACAAATTTTGTTCTAAATTACCTCATATATAGTTAGTAAGGTTATATAGTACACACTTCCGTCCGCCTATATAGTAGAAGCACAGACAACTATACCAGATAGAGAACTTTCATACTACCGTGATGTATATAACCTAATATTTACATCCGGATATCAATGGGTTAATTGGAATTTAGTTTAGAGTGAGAATGCTGGAGCTATTTTAATATTTATATCTCTTTCTCACCAATAAATTGTATCAATTTACATGGTAACTACAACGTCGCGTGTGCATTATTCGTGGTGGAATCTGTGTGCGAAGCATTTTTTCCGGCTTGTACCTATAGACGGTTTTGAACCAACACAAATGTGTATGAATTACGGAAAATGACATGTAAATCATTTTCTAATTTTTTATTTACATCAAAACATAAATAAAAGGTAGAAATATCATTTTGATAACAAATGTTGAGCTACAGTACTACAAACATATGTATAGTCTCGCCGGCACATACCACCACAAATTTCAATATTATTTAAACAAAATAATGTAATTCAAAAGGAAATTAGTGCGTTCCAATTTACAACGTGGCATAGATAGATAGTTAACAAGTACGGGTGTCCGCCGGGAAGATATACTACTTTAAATGTTAGTCTTGACAGTTCATATTTGGCAGTCGTGAAGTAGACACGTGGCATATTTATTATGGAAAAATATTCGATAAACCAACGTGTTTTAATCGTTAAAACATTTTATCAAAATCAATCATCGATTACTGTGACGATGAGAAAGTTACATGAAATTTTTGGGAGAAACAATGTGCCAACAAAACGCACTATTTATCGTGTAGTGAATGATTTCGAAGAACGAGGGTCTGTTGGTGATAGGCCCAAGCATGGGCCACAACGTACTGCAAGATCGGCTGAAAACATTACTGCTGCTCAAGAAAGTGTTCAAAACAATCCATCAACCTCAATTCGACACCGTGCTCAGGAGCTTGGTCATCAAAGAACAAGTTTGGCCACAATTTTGCACAAGGATTTGCATTTGTTTCCATTTAAGATTCAGTTGACACAAGAGCTTCTTCCACAAGACCATTTACGCCGCCGTACATATGCCAATAGGATATTACAGCTCGCCCATGACAACCCCGATTTTCATTAAAAAATCATAATGAGTGACGAGGCACATTTTCATTTGAATGGATATGTGAATAAACAGAATAGTCGGTTCTGGGCAATGGAAAACCCTCAAATTATTCATCAGTCACCTTTACATCCATTAAAAGTGACAGTATGGTGTGTAATTTGGTCAGGAGGAATCATTGGACCTTACTTCTTTCAAAATGAAAACGGCGTAACGGTAACTGTGAATGGGGAGCGATATCGTGATATGATTGAAAACTTTTTAACGCCACAACTGCATGCTTTGGGCTTGATTAACATGTGGTATCAATAAGACGGTGCCACATCGCATACAGCCAGGATTACAATGGAATTACTGCGAGACCTCTTTCCGCAACAAGTTATTTCAAAAAATGGTGATGTTGATTGGCCTCCACGGTCGCCTGATTTGACTGCTCCGGACTTCTTTTTGTGGGGATATCTGAAAAGCAAGGCTTATGCAAACAAACCAGAAACGCTTGAGCAACTCAAACAAAATATTCGTGATGAAATTAATGAAATACCGCGTCAAATGTGTGAGAATGTAATGAAAAATGTTCTCAAAAGGGCTCGCATTTGTGAGGCTAACAGAGGCGGACATTTATCTGATATTGTATTCCATACATAATTGCCGACATTAAATAAAACATTTATCAATATAAGATCCATTCTCTTTCATTTAATCAAAAATGATAAACAAACAAAGTAGTATACCTTCCCGGCGGACACCCGTATAATCACGTGCAAACCTTTAAATATATTTACATATGTGTTAACAATATATTTTTAACTCTATCGATTGTATAATTCCATCTTCATTCTAATATTTATACGCAATGTTTATACAATATCTAGGTGCATTGTTAAGTGCAATAATTCAAAATTTAAAAATATTCTTTGTTCAAGGTTATGGTATAAATTAAAAAAAAAATTTTTTTTATATTTTTTTCCAAATCGAATTTTATAAAATATTTAGCTTTGTTTGATTTATAATACTTTTGCGTTGAAAATTTGCAATCTAAATTTTTTTTTTTTTATTCAAGAATTGGTTCGACACGTTTATCAACATATTATCTATATAGTGCTGGCCAACTAGAGAAGATTTTAATGCATAGCATGCTTATAATATTATGCATATTATATAATGGATTTTTAATATTGGACCTTGTCTGATACCTATCGTAATTATTTTCTTAGCGTAATTTTTGACATTTTAAATAAAATGTTCCCATCCTAAAACGAAAGAAAGATTTATTCGTTTGTAGCCACGAAATGCTTATTTTCGTTTTAAAATAATTATTCTCCCATTGAGTCATAAATGACAAAACGTTGCTTGAAATGGAAGTCATGTCGTGTCAGCGCCTTAAAATGTCAAAAATTACGTTAAGAAAATAATTATATAAGTAATAATATTAAGAAGAAAAATTTCCGGGCCGGCCAAAACTGTGGGTAGAATATATTTTTTTCTGCTCAGCTAAAAGCTGAGTCAGAGGTAACCTATAGAGTAGCCAAACAATATCGCGGTGAAAACTTTCTAGTCCGGTTAAAATCATTATTTCTCCTATTGAGCTTATATACCAACTGTATTCTTTGTATATGAAAAAAAAAGTTTGCAATGAGCAAACTGTATAAAAGCCTGGGATGAGCCAATTGTATCAATGAACTATTTTAAAAAAGTCTCGGATGGGGTTTTCACGATTATGTTGTCAGAGGTGGTTTTTAATTAAGAGGTTCATCTATACAAATTTATTATTACTGATATGTACGTATCCATAATTAAAACAAATAAAATATACACTATTACGTGTTACTATTTTATATGGTATATTTCTTACACAAAATTGGAGTGAAAGTACATGTTTCATGAATTATTTAAAATTTTTAGTTTTTTGGTTGCTTTTGTATTGTTGGCTTTAGGCATTGATTTTTTGAAAGTTCTTTAATTTGTGACTACCCACTTGCAATTTTTTCTTAGCAGCACCAATATAAAAAATGCAATTAAATCCTTACGGTGAGGAAATTCACTTGCCATCGAAATTAAAAATATTGATGATATTTTATGGAATGAATTAATAGAAATAGAATTGAGTAGGCTATGATCACAATAGAAATTGCGGAATATTGAAATCTGTGGTGGTATGTGCCGGCGAGACTATACAGATGTTTGTAGTATTGTAGTTCAACATTTGTTATCAAAATGATATTTCTACCTTTTATTGTAGTGTATATGTATTTATGTTTTGATGTAAATAAAAAATAGAAAAGAGGAATTACATGTCATGTTCATTCATACACATTTGTGTTGGTTTTAATGGTGGACTGGTGGTAGATAATTGTATACAAAATTTTTGTAAAATTAGCCAATACCTTGCTTTTGAATAAAGGAGAGAAGTAAAAATATCATTGGTAGAAATGAGATAACATAACCAAATAATGTTATTGTTTAAAAAAATTAATTAATGTTCCATGAGAAAAATGTTATTGGTGAGAAAGAGACATAAATATTAAAATAGCTCCAGCATGCTCACTCTAAACTAAATTCCAATTAACCCATTGATATCCGGATGTAAATATTAGGTTATATACATCACAGTAGTATGAAAGTTCCCTATCTGGTATAGTTGTCTGTGGTAGAAGAATGAAGTTTTTTCTAAAATTGTACTAATTTTTTACATATATACATTCGGGTGAATTCATTTTATTTAAAACTTTAGATATATAATATTTCAGTCCAATTAATAAATCAAATAAATTATTAAAAACATAATTTTTAATTATATTTATTACATAAATTGATACTATAATTAAAATACAGTTTTCTATACATAATATAAATTAGTTTCTTGATAAAATGTAAACACTAACTATAGACTTTGTATTTTATATAAATTTGGAAGTTCAGGGATTTCTTATGAAAAATCTAGCTCATGATGGCAGCTGAAATAAATGTATTAATTTAGGCCATACGTTTCTACATTTTTAAAATAGACCTCAGGTTATCTACCTTGGAGAGTGATATCCAAATTTGATAAAATGTCTAAAAATTGTGAATTTTATATAAATTTGGAAGTTGAGGGATTTCTTATGAATAATTTAGCTCATGATGGCATCTGAAATAAATGTATTAATTTATATGGCGTAAAATAAATAAATATACAAAGTCTATAGTTAGTGTTTACTTTTTATCAAGCAACTTATATTATTTGCCAACCAAATATTTATTATTTTATCAATTTATGCAATGAGTATTATTAAAAATTGTTTCTTAAATAATTTATTGTGATTTATTAATTGCCCTAAAATATTAAACATTTAAATTATAAAATAAATTGAATACGCCCGAATGTATGTTATTCTATATAAACGCTAATGCATTTACTATATGAAAAAAGTTAGTACAATTTTTAGTATAAAGTTCCAAGTCGTCTTTTTTCATTTGTCACTTAATCAGAATCTACTCCCAGGTGAATTTTGTTGTGAAATCTTACCTCAATACGAAGAGGATTATCCATCATGTTGTAAATAAATTCCAAATACCAAATGTTTAAAAATGTATTAGAAATTACGGAATTCAAACAATATTTAGGAATGAATTTACAAAATTTTGTGATATTGATTGATATATATAATGGTTATTAACTTTTAAATTCATTTATTTAATTTAATATGTGAATAAATTCCTACCTTATGCTTTACGGTAAATTAAGATTGTATTTTCGCAAATGGTTTGGCAAATTACAAATTTCATCTGCCTGTTTAATTTTGAAGCCATAAACCAGTCTTCTATACCATTAGTGATTTTATTACAATATATATTCAAAGTTTGAAAGTCGTCTACCTGGTCTGATAAAGCTGTAATGTCGGATGTACACATTGATTATATTCCTTTTCACTCGACTCGTTATCTTCGTGTTCGTGAAAGGCATTTTCAAAATCATTACAAATATTGTCTGTATGAGTTGTGATTATAAAAATATTTGTATAAGAATATTCGGCGGTTTACTTTAAGAAAAATATATCTAATTCCAACTTTACCAAAGCAATATGGCAATCAGTGATCTAGGCGTACTTGTAATCTATTCGAGTCCACAAAACATGTCAATACAGGGTATCAGTTGCGAGTTAAAAACTAATTAAAGCATATTTTGATAACCATAATCTATAAATTGCTTCAAATTGATCAGAAACATTGCTAATGAGAACAGATTAAGCAATCTTACGGTTAATCACTTTTAACGTTATGAATTATAACTATGGAACTTATAATTATCTATATAAAATGTATGGCATTCTTCGCAAATCTTGTAAATCTTCACCAAATATAAACCGAATCCACTTCAAATTATCTATTGTTTGTTGAAAAAAAACAATTTAGAACGAAAATAGCTGTATTTAGATACTGGGTATAATAGTCTTATCAATTTTTGATATAAAAATTTCAACCATTAACTTTCGTACGCACAGTAATCGAAAAAATGTTGAACGTAATTAAAAACTGTAATTTAGTTTTAGTTCAAACATGAAATGTGTTAGTTTAGTTTAATTTATAATTTTACAACACAATGAATCTATTGATAATACTGATAGTCTCGTTAATATCGTTAATCGAATCATTTTCTTTTAATAAAGCCGATGAAAATTACCGATTAGACGACACAATTATTCCAATTCATTATGATATTGAAATTACACCATATTTTGATGCTGATAATGAATTTGGGAAGCTGGAAAATACTTTTGATGGTATAGTGGCAATTAGTATCGAAACAACGGCGCTAAACACAAAACAATTACGTGTACATGCATTAAATTTAAGTGTTTCTCAAATATCAATTCTGCTCGCTGGTGATGATGAAAATTCTCGCGAGTTTCAAACAAATTTTGTTTATGATAGTGAAACCGAATTATTAACGATAATTTTAGCTAATGAATTGTTAGAAAATGTGCCGTATATTTTAACCATCGAATTTAGTGGAAAAATGGAATATAATGCACCCGGCTTCTACTCTGGTTCGCTTAACTTCGAGGGCAGAGAAATGTATGTGTGTCCACTGTGTCTAGTGATTATAAAAAAATTAAAAAATAATAATGCTATCTCTTGTAATCTTTTACACATGAGAACGTTATTAGCTGGTCAGCCAACCGTCTATTATCACGTTAATTATTAGATTTTTCATTACAGGACCTATGGCGGAACTCATGCACAGCCAACATTTGCTCGCAAAATATTTCCATGTTTTGATGAACCAGCACTTAAAGCAACATTTCAACTAACGATTATAAAGCCAATCGAGTATTTTGTTTATTCGAACACTGATGAACAAAGTATATTAGATATACCGTAAGTAAGATTAAATTTAAAATATTTTAATACATAATCAATTTATTATATTCCTTATTACATGTATGTAGGGGCATAGTAACTTATAATAAAGTTATTTTTAAACCTACGCCACATATGTCCACATATCTAGTCGCATTTGCAGTTGGTCCTTTCACAAAAACTTCGACATATTTTGTTGAAGGGAATGCAAATGACTCTTTCGGCGTTATTGTTCGAGATGACATGCTTGAGAGGATATCATATACACTTAACACTGGACAGACAATTATGCATGTACTAGGAGAATATTTGGACTATAATTATTACGACATGATTACTAAATACGATACGATTCGGAAATTTGATATCGTAGCACTACCCGATTTTGGAGAACTAGCTATGGAAAACTGGGGACTAATAATTGGGCGCGAGGATATGTTGCTATATAAAGAAAGATTTACCTCGTTATACAATCAGCAAAAAATATTTAATGTTTTAGCTCATGAAATCACACATCAATGGTTTGGAAATTTAGTCACGTGTAATTGGTGGAGCAATACTTGGTTGAATGAAGCTTTTGCTACTTACTTTCAATACTATATTGGATTTGAAATCGAACCATCGTGGGAACTGGAAAAACAATTTGTTGTCGAAATTGTACAATTAGCACTGTTAGCTGATTCCAATTTAAATAGTAAACCTTTAACAAGATTAGTTGAAACTCAAGTTGATAGTATTGCGAGCTTCGATGCAACATCGTATAAAAAAGGAGCTGCATTCCTGAGAATGGTTCAACATTTAATTGGAGAAACAGAGTTTAGAAATGCATTAAGAAAATATTTAAGGCTTTATGAATATTCAACAACAACTCCAAATGAATTATTTGACGTATTAGGGGAATCGCTAAATGAGCAATATCCGGAATACGTTACATTGTTTGAAACATGGACTACGCAAAGTAATTATCCTCTCATTACGGTCAATTATAATTCCGAAACCAAAGAAGCTGTTATTAGTCAAAAAGTTTTCCAATTGGATACAATAAGCATACCATCAGACCAATTATGGCATATTCCATTGACCTTTACAACCGCAGATGGGGCATTTTTAGATTCTGAAGTAAAAACTCTAATGAAAACTGAATCGATAACAATTCCAGTTGACACGCAAAATTCTTGGCTCATTTTCAATGTAAAACAAGTTGGCTTTTATCGTGTAAATTATGATTTCGAAAATTGGGGGCAAATCAGCCGGGCTCTACTAAGTGAAAATCATGGTGGAATCCCAGAAGAAAATCGCGCCCAAATTGTAGACGACTTATTTAACCTGGCTCTTGCCAATGAAATTACATATGAATTTGCGTTTTCAATTCTAGAATACTTAAAAACCGAAACACATTATTTGCCATGGCATTCAGCGTTAACCAGTTTTTCATTTTTACTTGGTAAAATGGATGAGAGTAATCGGGCTGATTTTAAAGGTTATATTCGTAAACTTTTGAATAAATCGTTCAAAGCGGTTGGGTGGCTCAAATCAGACGAAGATGCCAGACTTAAAGTTTATCATCGAGCCAACGTACTTAAGTGGCTATTAAAATTTGATCATGAAAACAGAATGGTGCAGTTAAAAGGTTTATACGAATCTTACAAACATCAAGGCATGGACATTTTTGTAGATATTCGAAGTGTGGTGTTTTGTTTTGGTGTGCACTATGGTGATATATACGATGTGCTGTTCTTGTGGGATTTATATTTAAAGGAAGAGGACCCAAGCCAACAACAAACATTATTGGGCGCAATAGGTTGTGCTAGTAACCAAGATGCTATCTATTTAGCATTAGACTATATATTATCGAAATCGGTGCGAGATCAAGATCGCCAACGTATTTTTTCGCTTACCTACACTCAAATAGAAGAAAATTTGCAACACGTTCTTGATTACTATATTAACCATCATGACAAGATTATAGCAGGGTAAGCGTAATTTAAATTTGAATTTCCGATTGGCATTATAAAATATCACACATATTTTCAGATTCAAAGGAAAATCTTCTGTAATTATATCAGTACTAGTCTCTCTTTCGGCTAAATTCACAAATTTAAATCAAATCGATCAAATGGAAACATTCTATCAAGACAATAAAAATAAATATGAGGCATTTGAAATAATCATTAGTAACGCTTTAGCCAGTGCACACAAAAATATCGAATGGAATCAAGCAAACATTCCAAAAATAATAGAAATGGTTAAAATTAATTACCGATTGGACGAGACCATCATTCCGAGACATTATGATTTGCAAATAATTCCATATGTTAATGCTGACAATGAATTTGGCCGAGAGCAATTTACTTTTGACGGTATCGCGAAGATTCATTTAACAGCAGCATCATCAAATACTTTAAGATTAAATTTAAAAGAATTGGATATAACAAGAATGACAATTGTCCAAGAGGACAACACTTCATCTGATATTAAAGTAATAAGCAGCATGCATGACGAAGACACCGAAATAGTGACGTTAGTTTTCAACGAAGAGTTAAATAATGGACAGAACTATATATTGACTATTGATTATAAAGGATACATCAGAGATGACATGAAAGGATTTTATCGCAGTTTATATATCGAAAATGGAGAAGAAAATTGGGTATTTGCAACGAACTTCAAAGCCACCATGGCAAGACTCGTATTTCCATGTTTCGATGAACCACAATACAAGGCAACTTTCTCTTTGAGTATTATGAAACCTATCAAGTATTCAGCATACTCAAATACAAAATCTAAAGCCACACATGATTACAGGTAAATTATAAGAATATGGAATTAGATTTTATAATTTTTTATTGTACAATTTTAGTGACACATATGATAAAGTGGAATTTAAAGAAACGCCTATAATGTCGACTTATCTGCTAACATTTGCAATGGGTAAATTTCTACCTCGCCCAGAAATTCAAAATGCAAGAATTGGTATAATAGCACGACCCGACCAATACAATCAAAGTAGCTATGCTTTAGTAAACGGTTGGAGTACCATAGAAACAATGGGGAACTACTTGGGCTATGATTATTTTGATATGGTAACGATAGACGGAAATTTAGAAAAAATTCAAATGGTGGCCATTCCGGACTATTCGAATGATGCAACTGAACAATGGGGTTTAATCTCGTTTCGAGAATCAAATCTGCTGTATGATGAGGAATTTACCTCACTACAAGACAAACAAAGAATAATGTTGACGATTGCACAGAGCATAGCTCACTTATGGTTTGGTGATTTAGTAACATGCGAATCGTGGGGCAATGCGTGGTTGAATGAAGGATTTGGAAATTTTTTCCAATACCACTTGGCTACATTAATTGAACCAACGTGGGAACTGGATAAGCAGTATGTTGTTGACATGGTACAATCGGGTTTACTTTTTGATTCTGAACAAGGCACACATCCATTAAACGGCAACGTAAATACACCATTAGAAACATCAGAGGTTTTTGATATAATCACATATAACAAAGGTGGATCCATATTACGAATGATCCAGCATTTAATAGGAAACACAAAATTTGTAACAGCAATCCGATCATATCTAACAAAATATGAATACCAAACGGTAAAACCTGAAAATTTATTAAATGAATTCCATGAGATTGCCAAAGATGAATATCAAAATCTGTATGACATAATCGAACCATGGATATCACAATCCAATTATCCAGTAATTTATGTCGATTATGATCGAACATACAAACAAGTAACGGTAAGTCAAAAAGTATTTCTATTGGAACCTTTGGAAATCGAATCTGAAAAATTGTGGCCTATTCCATTAACATGGACTACAAGAGGAAATGGGTTTACAAGTACTAAACCAAAGAACGTGTTTAATAGAAAATCAACGAATTTTGCGATTGATGCAATCGACTCTTGGGTTGTATTCAACATGCAGCAAACTGGCTTTTATCGCGTTAATTATGATATGACTAACTGGGAAATGATTAAAGCAGCTTTACATCAACCAAATCATGATGGTATTCATGAAGTAAACCGTGCTCAAATCATAGATGATTTATTCAATTTCGCCCGGTCTGAAGAACTATCGTGGGAATTTGTATTTTCAATACTTGATTATCTAAAAACCGAAACGCATTATTTACCATGGGCAGCCGCATTCAAAGTTTTTGATTTTTTGGAAAATAAAATCGGACAAAACTATATTTTTCATGATTATCTAAGAAAACTTTTAAATGCAACCTATTTGTCTACTGGTTGGACGGAAACTCCATCCGATAGTCAATTGTCCGTATTTCACCGTAGTAACATTTTGAAATGGTTTTGTAAAATAATGGATGTGGATTGGATTTTGCAATCACGAGATATATTTTTCGAGTACAGAGATGAAAATCACAGAGTCCCTGTTAATATTCGTGAAGCGGTCTATTGCTGTGCTATGCGGTATGGTGATATAGATGATTTTGATTTTCTATGGCAAAAATATGAAACACAAACTGTATTAACAGAACAGAATACCATATTAAATGGATTAACTTGTGCAGGCGAGGATACAGATGTGTTAAATAAAGTCCTAGACAAAATATTATCGCCATCTGTTCGAGATCAAGATAAATTTTCAGCTATAATTAGAACGTTTACGGAAACTCCAAATAATTTAGACACCGTACTTGTGTACTTAATAAAAAATTTTAAGCAGGTTCAAACAAGGTAACTTTAAATTAATTTAAAAAACAAATTTAATCAGTTACAAAAATTAATATTTTATTTTAGTTTAAAAAATGATGTAAAAACTATCAGCTCCTTGTTTATGTCGTTGACATCAAAATTCATAACCAGCAAACAAAGATCAACTTTGGAAGATTTCTTGCTAGAGTTTTATGAGTCCTTTGGGGAATATTTTTATACACTCTTAAATAATATGGAAGTTGTCGACGCTAACATTAAATGGAATACAATTAATGTACCAAAAATTATGAACCAAATTGCAGAAAATTTGAAAATAATCGAGGATGAAGAAGAAGATGAAGAAGAAGAGGATGAAGAGAGTGAAGAGGAGGGTGATAACGAGGAAAGCGAGGAGGATAAAGACGGTGACAATGGCAGTACTTTACTTAAAACAAATATGATTTTTGTTGCATGTTTGACGATTGCCTTATATATTCTTAAATAAATTTTTTTTATTTGAACATAATTTAATTTAGTAACATTATAATTAATAAATTTATTGTTCATTAAATCAAAGAGAGGTATTTTGTTTTATTACAACTGAGACTACGCTCATCTAGCAATTTATCTTTCAAATACAAAATTTACATTTAATAATTTTAATTTGGAAAGTTCAATAAGTCAATTGGCCTCGTTCTTTGGAGTCTTCTTTCAACGACACGGATATATGGCGAATATAGGGGTTTCCATGTTCCTGGAGCCTTATTTCTTGTTTGGCGGCATGCGTTTTTATTTCTTCTTTGATGTATTCCATACGTATAGGTCTCTGTGTAGGTCTTCATTTCTTGTGTACCCCGGAGCACTTACGATGCTACGAAGAACCTTGTTTTGAAACGTCTCATTTTGGCGTTTGTCTGCTTGGTACATCCCCAGAGTAGGATACCGTAGGTCTATATCGGCTTCAGTATTTGAAGATATAGCAGCAGCTTCTTGTAAATTGTAAGCTTAGAGCTTCTACCTTTTTCCTTTTTTTGGAGAGAGCCTCTCCACTTTAGCTGGGTATCGACGGTCTTGCCAAGGTATTTCCTGTGTTTTGTAAATGGAACCTGTCGTTGGTAAATCCCTTGTATATAGTAAATACACGATTGGTCCTAAGACCTGCGGGACACCGGCGGAGATTTTGTGTAGTTCGGAGTATTCATCGTCACCAAACTTTATCTAATGCTTGGGCGACATCCAGGAATATGCTTGAGCATAATTTTTACGTTCTAACGTTCTTTCACAATTATATTTGTGATTCAATGCGCCTGTTCAATTGTAGAGTGGTTTTCTCTAAATCCAAATTGATATGGAGCAATTACTTGTCGGTCCTCAATTATTGATTCAAGTCTCTTTAGTAATAGAAATTGCCCTGTTTTATCGTTAGGTGGGTTAACAGATTTTATGTTATCATGATCATTACTGCTATTTTCCATTGCCGCGGATCATATTTTAACCAAAAGGTCGCATTGATTATGTGTAATAGCTTACGAAATCCTTTATCAAGTAGAGCCTGGATAATTTGGCACGTAATCAAGTCGTGCCCTGGGTCTTTTTTATCATTCATGTTACTTTTCACTTCTTCTTTTAATTCTTTGAGAGTTACTATAGGTGTAACCCAGTCCAGGTCCCAACATCCTTTTTAAGAGGAGGCACTTGCATTTTGGGTTTTATAAGTTCTTCCACAGTGCGTAATCAGAATTTTTTTCATCATTTAGGCTAACAATACATCTGATTGATTCATTTTTAACTTCTTTAAAAAGGGATTTGATACTGTTACTTAAATTGTTAAGAACTGTTTTGTTCTCCGATGTTCGTTTATTTTGCCAGGTTTTACGTGCCCGTCGTTTGTTTCCAACCAGTTCTCTAACTTTCGTTGAGGTAATGTGTTAAGCGTCTTCTTAATTTGTATAATGGGGGTGCTGGCCAAAGTAGAATAGTGAATTGTTTCATTTAGTTGTTCTAATTCGTCCGCAACTGGTAGAGCTTCTTATCGGTACCTGGAGACTGGTTTTTTCCTCCACCGATTGCACTTTCCCTTCGCAATACCGTTTCACTGAGTGATCCGATACTAGATAATTGCTGTTTCCAAAGTGGATTTAGTTTTGAGATATACCTCTTGCTACATAAAAGTCTATTACGTCCAGAATCTTAGCTTCATCATTGGGCCAGTATATTGGGGAACCACCAGAGTAAAATTCACAAATTTAATGTCTGCCCTGCTTGAAACAATTGTTTACCCCTTGCCGTCGTAAGTCTAGATGTCCAATAGATGTTTTTCGCATTAAAGTTATCTTCAATAATAAAATCATGTCCTAGCGATTTAAATAGTTTAATGTAGCCCACCCTTTACCGGGGAGGACAGCATTTTGCAGAGACAGTTGGCTGTCTGTGTTTAATGCGAATCTTTACAGTAGTGTATTGTTTCTTCTTCGATTTTTGTTTCTACATGTTGTTTTATATTTTCTTTTATATATAATGCCGAACCACATTTTGCTCTTTCGGATTTTAACAAACGAAGATTTAACAATGGCTTTCAGATATTAGGAAAAGGTCGATTTTTTCTGTATTTCTGGAATACGCTGCATAATTCCATTCGCATTCCAGATTGCTATTCTAAAAGTTGTATTTTCCCTAACTTTTTGTATTGGATTGCGTTGTGGGAGTTGCATTTTTTTTCAGTTTATCAAGTATCATGTTGTTCAGATTACTTTGGCCATCTAGCCAAAGCTTTGTAATAGCTTCAATGCGATTCACAATGTTTTCCATAATTCGGTTATTTGCAGAGCCCATATATTTTGTTGAACCCGATCCTTTCAAGACTACCTGAGCAAATGTTCTTCTTTTGCCCTTTGGCAAAAAAAAAATAACCTTGAGGGCAAAAAAAATTGCTCTGACAGCTAAAAAAGTGCTCTGACAACTGAAAACACGTGCTAATTTGACATTACATTTTAATCAGACACCCATCCGAAGGCAAGGTGTCCAATTATTTTGAAATTCGGGGAGATGGTAAGTCTAGATACAAAAAAATATAATTTGAGTAAAAACTCGGTGGGGTCAAAATACGCGGAGTTCCACTTCTTTAAATTCGTGTATCTTAAGTATTCCTTAACCGATTTTCACGTGTAATAGCTCGTTGGAAAGACAATTGTACATACTTTCGAGCGTTATAAACTTTGGTGTTAATGTGCAATATATCGTTTAAATTTCAGCTTTAATTAGTATTTTGCTGAAAAATCGATATGCTCCCCCTTTTATTTTTTATTTTTATATCGCCGATGTTGGTTCTGCTAAATTTAATTGACAGGCTGCCTTGGACTGGGATCTTGTAATACGGTGTTATATACAGTCCAACTTGCCTATAACGAACCTCAAGGGACGTACAATTCTGTTCGTTATAAAGAAGAAATGTTGCATCGAGAGTGTTGGCTCTATCTTAAAATCAGAAGTTCATTATATCTAAAAATTAAAAATAACTCCGTTAATTACTAAGGAAGTAAGGAGATAGGAGAAAAATGACGTGTCTATGGATCATATAATGGCACTTTTCCTGTTTTATGTACCTAATAGATTTCGAATTTTTCTTTGTGAATGTTGTGTTTCTCTCTGAAACTACTGTTTTGATTTCGACGTTCGCTATAAAGAAGTTAAATATAAGAATAATGTAAAATAGTCGGATTTTCGTTATACGTAATGAAAAAGTTACTTAATAAGAGATTATTTTACCTAAAATTTTAGTTTTCGGTGCTCGGGACTTCTATATTATTATATCAAGGCTGTCCATCGACAGTATCTTAATATCAAAACATTTCCAGATACCATCGATCATTTCATTTTTGGCAAGCGCGCAGTTAATAAAAGCATGCAAACGCTTTAATACACCGCAAGATCAGGCAATCAGTATATCGATTGCACTACGAATAAAGGTAATCATTTTTCTCCTTGTTAATTATTTTCTCGGCCTGCAAAAATGAAATAACCATCAGGCCTTGATCAACTGCCTTTCGAGACTGGAATGGACAGCTATAAATCATACAAAAATACCCTACAAGTATTATATTACCGGTTTTTATCAATAAAAATGTTATACAAAATTGTCGATTTTTAAATATCACATTTTTAGAAAAACATTTATGGAACATCCGTCAATATCATTTAAAATAAACATAAATGAGCATTTAACCATAGGATTAGCAAATTCAGTTATTATATTTTGCACTTGCAACACATATTATTAAATTGTATCACTTTTTAAATAAATAAATGAAGAGAGGGGAAAAACCCAAGCCATACAAAAAAAATCATTAACCCCAGTGTTTATAACTGGAAACTTCATCTACCTGCTTGGTTTTCATCATTCATCTCGGACTCTGTTTGAGTTACCTCAATTACAGACTGCGGGGATTTGCATTGAGGATCCATACCATGAGGAATTAATTAGACCCATGCAGAGATTAAACCGAAACAATTCACCTGGGGTTCACTGAATTAATTAACATTAATTCGGTGCAGGAGCTTTGTGGAACTGTCTTTTCGACCTTACTCGATTAATATGGAGAAGTTATGCGAAGTGATGCCTGACGAGAAAGTGGCCGCGATATTAAACATCTTCAAGAAGGCAGACCGATTAAAGTGTGAGAATTATACCGGTATAACTCTCCTTTGTACAGCATACAAGTTACTATCCTAATAGTGACATTTCATTTGACCACGGAATTGGAATTGGAATTAAAATTCAATTTTGGTCACAAGAAATAACCAACCACTTCTCGTGATTTATTTTTGACATGTACAAAAAGTTGGTGTTGTTTGACAAATACGAAAACTCTGGTGACAAACACAGTAACTGAAAAATGGAATTGGAATTGCAATACCATAAATTCAGAAGGAATTCGGCGTTGTTGTTGAAAATTGGCAAATGAAATGTCACTTATGTACATTATATTCGATAGAATAACTCCTCTGGAGGAAGGCTTTTGCAGTTAACTCGGATTAACTCGGGTGGTCAGCAGAGAGATGCTCTGTCCCGATAAAATGAGTTGAGTGCCTTTCGGTATTTTAAATTCGCATACTATAAACCAAAAACTTTTGATACTATAAAGGAAATGAGTGTATATTTTTAACGCATAACTTATGGTTTTCTATTTTTTTTATCACAAATCAAATAAACAATATACCAAAACCATAATTTTATAATTTATATCACATAATGATACATATACTTATATATATATATATATATATATATATATATATATATATATATATATATATATATATATATATATATATATATATATATATATATATATATATATGATTTATTTAAACCAAATAGGAAATCCATAGGGTTCGCCCACTGATGATCTCTCCATTTTCACTGAGGCAATGAAAGAGACATGACTCCAAGAAGTACAATTGATCAACAAGCGAATGCACACTCAACATACAAAATAACCTGGAGAATGTTACAAGCAGTTTTGCACAACCAAGAGTTTCCTATGCCAACGTCCTAAAAGGTAGCGCCCCAAAACCGAAAGTTAATTTCAACAAGGAAGAATTAAATATTCACGCAACAGTAAACAAGCTGACCGAAACGATCCAAACTTTCATGATGATCATATGGAAAGACAAATGAGCATGATGATGCAAAATATGAACACACTAATGAAAATTACCGTCGAAAGCCAAAAATGACGCTACTAAAGATAGCTGTATGGAATGCGAACGGCCTTTCACAGCACAAAGCTGAGGTTAAGGCCTTTCTTGTCGATCAAAATATAGACATGCTAATATCAGAAACACACTTTATAAAAAATACCTTTATTAAAATCAGCGGATATTCAGTTTATGACACCTAACATCCAGTTGGAAGAGCACACGGTGGCACTGTGGTCTTGATCAAACGAAGAATAAAGCATTATGAACTCAACAATTATGATAAAGGTTACATCCAAGCAACTAATATCTGCCTAGAGGAATGGTCTGGAAATTGTGTAATATCGGCTGTTTACTGACTTCCGAAACACGCAATCAAAAAGCAACAATTTATCGATTATTTTAATCAGCTAGGCATTAGATTTCTCGCAGGGGGCGACTACAATGCTAAACATCTGAAATGGGGTTCGAGATTAACAACACCTAAAGGAAAGCAACTATATGAAGCAATGAATGAAAAAAATCTAGATTATTTATCTTCTGGACACCCCACTTACTGGCCACCATATAGAAATAAAATACCTGATTTCTGTATAATAAAAGGAATTGCACGCACCAATGCTCAGGTAGAAGATTGCTATGACTTATCATCCGATCACTCACAAATAATAATAACTCTGAATACCAGAGCTTTAAAAGCAGAACCACCTCAACGTCTAACAAATAAATTAACTAAATGGACTCTATATAGAAATATAGTCAAACAAAATTGCCAATTGGATATCCAACTTTGCACCCCGGAAGATATTGATGTGGCGGCGAATGATTTAACACATATATTGGAAATAGCAGTAAAAGAGGCCACCCCTAATATTAGCAACTCTGAAAAAGTTAACAACCCTTCACCTAATAGACTGCAGTTAATCCAAGAAAAACGGACAATACGCCGGCTATGGCAGCAGCAAAAATCTCTATTACTAAAATGGAAATTGAATAGGGATATTGAAGCCCTTAAATGAGCATTGAACGAAAAATCTACCAACAGTGAACTACCAAAATTTACGGAGGACCCTTCGAAACCAATTCCTTTAAAATTTATGTGGAAAAAAGTTAAAAATACCATTAAAAATTGTATAAACCCAAAGAAAGCTCCAGGCCACAATTTTATTACCGGAAAAATCAGAGAATTACCTGATAAATGCATAAAACTCATAACTTATATCTTTAATGCGATTATGAGATGTGGCTATTTCCCTGAAAAATGGAAAATATCGCAAATTATAATGATTCCAAAGCCTGGAAAAGACGAAACACAAGTCGCATCGTACAGACCAATAAGTATACTTCCGATGATTTCTAAACTATTTGAAAAATTGGTATTACAAAAATTAAAACCAATATTATCGGAAGGGCAGATTATACCAGACCACCAATTTGAGTTTCGAGACCAACATGGCACTCTAGAGCAGGTGCACAGAGTTGTTAACGCAGTTAAATTTGCATTAGAAGAAAAGAAATATTGTTCGGCAGTTTCCTAGACATTGCGCAAGCTTTTGATAAAAAGTATGGCACAAGGACCTTATATATAAAATTAAAACTCGTCTTCCAAAAAATTTCATGCAGTCCATGAAGGCTATTTGTTTCAAAGAAAATACCAAGTTAAACACAATTCAGCCATTACTGAACTAAATGATATAAACGCAGGAGTTCATAAGGCCGGTATTGTATTTTCGGTATACTGCCGATCTACCACCAACTAATAAGGTTGTCACATCAACATTTGCAGATGACACTGCTATCATGTTTGCACACAAAAATCCTCAAACTGCATTGAATTGAGAATTGCAAGATTACTTATACAAAATTGGGGATTGGCAAAGAACGTGGCGGATAAAAGCGAATAAAAACAAATCATCACACATAACATTTACGTTGAATAAGCCTAATGTCCAGCGGTTAAATTAAACAATGTCAACACCCTCAACAAACAAATGTCAAATACTAGGGTCTTCATCTTGATAGAAGATTGACATGGAGAAAATACATTGAATCAAAGCGCAACCACATAAAAATAAAATTCTCAAAAATGTGCTGGCTGATTGGAAGAAAATCAAAACTTTCCCTAGAATGCAAGGTTCTGCAATACAAAATGAGCCTAATTCTATATGGACATATGGAATTCAACTAACGGACTGTACAAGCGCATCCAATATAGATCTTTTACAACGAACGCAATCAAAAATACTTATTACAAATGTTCCATGGTATATCCGAAATTGCAACATCCAAAGAGACCTTGGGATTAAAACGGTCAAAAATATGATCAAAGCGCACAGTTTAACATACCTTTCGAAACTGGAAACTCACCCCAATGAATTAGCAAGGCAACCGAAATATTGACGGCTTCGCAGAGTAGATACACTAGATCTAATGTATCGCTAAATTTAATTTAACTACATATTTAAGATAACACACATTTAAATTAATTAATTATTATTAATGCATACTAATAATAATAAGATCATCATTTTGTTAGATTGTAAGCTTTGCACACTTCTTGTTAGTTTCGTATAAAGAAAGATTCAAGAATAAAGCCATTGAAAATTAAAAAAAAAAAAAAAAAAACATCAGTTGAAAAATCTAGTATGACATACCATTTTGTCATACATTTCCATATGTTATGTGTCTAATTATTTGAAAGATAAGTTAAATTGTCATACTTGTCTTAATTGTCATTAAACGGAAATAATAATTGATTCGGATAACTAGCGATATTTGTTTTCATTTTTTTCTGACAACAAAATTTGGTGTTTTTTTGCTTTTGGTAGACATCGGATGCATTATCCTATCTAATAAATTGACTAGTAGAGCGCGCTTAATGGTGGAAATGGTATAGAAAAAAAATATTACAACAAGGTAACTATGACACTATTATTAATTTATAATAAAATTTTATGTGTGTGATCGTTTTGATTGATTTTTTTAAAGAACTTCTAGATGAAACAGAAAAACTTTTCGACTCTGCCAATTGGAACATCGATGATAATTATAGAAAACGAAAATATGAATCAGAATATTGATTTGCATGATAAAGCTGAGGAAATTCTAGAAGAAACAGAACAGTTTCGTGACACTGCCGGTCAGTGTCACGAAACTGTTAGCCGAAAAGCCGTGTTTCTGAAAGAAAATAGCCGTGTTTCTTGAGGTATGATCTGATTCGGATCAGATCATATCTGCTTCCCTTTCATTTGAATAGCCGCGTTTCATGCAATCAACACAAAAATTGTATTTTTTTTTGTTTATAGGTTATTATTTTGATCCTAGTAGCATATTGGTTCAAAATTTTTATACAAAAACAAAAAATAGTACAATTTTTGTGTTAATTTCATGAAACGCGGCTATACAAATGAAAGGGAAGCTGATATGATCTGATCCGGATCAGATCATACGTCAAGAAACACGGCTAATATTGAGTTTAACAAATTTTATAATATAACTATTTTTGTCATTTGAATTGTTTGTACAATATTATTTTATTTTGTTATCAACGAATTGTGATATCGTGTGATTTTTTTAATTTTTTACAATAAACTTTATCAGTCGAAACTCGATTATCCGGGATAAAATATTTAAGAGTTGTATGTCAACCTTTAATTTTTTTTTAAATTACTAATTTAATGTTTCGATATTTTAAACGGCAATAATGTATTGGTAAAATATTGGGTGTATGCATTAAAAACCGGAATTTTTTAATGAAATTTGAGCCTTTATTGTGGAAAAATGTTACAAGATTTTTTATTCCAAATATTGCCCCATCGCTACCCACTACTTTTTCCCATCTTTCTGGCAATTTATGGATTCCATCCTAGAAAAACTGCGCCGGCTTGGCAGCCAAAAACGAATCGAGCCAATTTTCGATACCTTGACCTGAAATGAAGCGTATTCCTGATAGGGCATTCTCGAAATAGCATGGATCGAAATAGGTGGTAGTCGAAAGGAGCAAGGCCTGAGCCGACCAAATAGCGCATCGGGAGGTACCGGGTTCGATTCCCAACAAAGGCGGGATGCAAAAGGGATTTTTCATCTCCCGATTACGATCGGTGATTAAATTGAAAACATCTATAACCCTCTGTTGGAATGTAGAACTCATGGGCCGACCCATCTTCCATGTCACTGTACAGGGTGACATGGAGCTATGCAATGCGCAAATGGTATACTGTACATATGTGAATGGGATGAATGGGTTGAATGAATCAGTGTGAATGTGGGTATTGCACCGTGGGCCCATTAGTGGCATTGAGTGCTGAGTAAAATCCGCCCAACTTTAGTTTTTTTTTTTTTTTTTTTTAAGGCCTGGGCTATAATAGGCGGGTGAGGCAGAATTTCCCATCCGTTATTCTCCAGGTAATTTTTGACCGGCGCAATATGTGGCCGAGCGTTATAGTGGTGGAAAATGATTGACTCGTGTCTGGTCGCATACGTTGGCCGCTCTGCCTGGATTTTCTGTTTCAATAGGATCAATTGTTGACGATAGAGTTGGGCATTGATAATTCGGCCACTTGGCAACAGCTCATAGTAGATCACACCTAGCTGGTCCCACCAAATGCACAGCATTACCTTAGCCCCGTGAATATTCGGCCTTGGTGTCGATGGGCCGGCCTCGTCTTTCATGACATACGCTTTTTGCGCTTGGGATTATCGTAATGACAATACGATGCAAAAACGACTTCTTTTTGTGACAAAAAAAAAAATAAAGCAGCATTTCGGACATGCAAAATCGTCTTTCCACGTCTCTTGGCTTCAACTCGTATGGCACCCAACTTCCCATATTTTGGATGAATCCCAAGGCTTTCAAACGTCTGGAAATTGTTGCTTGATCAACTTCCAATGGTTCTGCAAGTTCTTCTTGCGTTTGACATAAATCTTGATCGAGTAATGCCTCCAATTCTTTATCCTCAAACTTTTTCGGCTGACCAGGACGCTCTTTGTCTTTGATGTCAAAATCACCACTTTTGAAGCGACTAAACCACTCAAAGCACTGTGTTTTCCATCGTTGAAATCGGTTGGATTTGCACAATCAAAACAAAAAATTTTAGCTGACAGGTATTGAATGACATAGATGTCATTGATGTACTATTACGCATAAACAAGTAATGACATCTAGTATCAAATTCCGGTTTTTAATTAACGGTTTTTAACCTAATATTATCTTAAATAACCCTATTCAAAGTCTATATCTAATTTATACTGATAGTCTATCTTGTATTATGATCTAATAGTGAACGATAAATTTGATTATTTATTACATACTTGAAAATGGTTTGAAATATTTTTACCACTGGCGCCGTTAATATTTTTTTCATTTTATATTTTATGCCCAATTTAATAGACATTTTTGTTATATATGTATACACTCGTGAACAGAATAAAGTCTACTGCAAGCCAATCAATTAAATTTTTCAAAAATGCTTAATCAAGAGTGCATTGTGTTTGAAAACCAACGCAACAATCGGCTTTTGTTCCATTGCATAGCAATTATTTGTAAATGCAGTACCAGTGTACCACTAGTTCTTGTAAATATGTTCTAAACCAAACACCTAATGTAAGATCCATTGTAATATTGCACCCTTTCATGCCTGGAGTCGGTTAAAGTCGTCACATTGCATCAGGAAGATTATAATATTCAAGTACAAATTGCACGAAAATTAGGAATAAACCAGCGACACCAATTATTCGGTTTCCCAAATATTTAGCCATATCGAGAGGACGTAAAAGGTGTACAAAAATTAATTAATTAATTCGTTACGAGATCGAAGGGAACCAAGCCCCAAAACGGATTCTTAAAGTTCTACGGCTTCTCCCTCGTCACTAAAATCCAGCCAGTTTAGAATTTGCTCATACTCATGCAAATTGGGGAACTGATCAATGGGCCACTGTTCTCTTTTCAGATGAGACCAGAATCCAATTATGACCAGAAACCAATTATGAAAACTAGATGGACGTAATCTTGTATACTTATTGGTTTGAAGATGAATGCAGATTGGTATATTTGGAACATTTTTGGCAATCACGTTTGGTCATGTGTGGGCTTCAAAGGTTATGACAGACATTCGTGTACTTAATGACCAATGAGTCCGGATCTTAAACCGATCGAACACGTATGGGACATTCTAAAATACCGTATTACAGCTAGAAATCCCGCACCAGATTCGATAGCACAGCTGAGAGTTGCAGCGCAAGAAGAGTGGAATCTCATTCCGCAAGAAATGATACAAAGCATTCTATCTAGTATGACCAGAAGGATGGACACTGTAATAAGGGCACGCGGGAAATACTAATTACTAAATTAATCAAACTAATTTGTAATAAAGATAGTTTTAATGTTTATAAACCGCTTTTGAAAATTTTAAAAATAATAGTTCGACACATTTTAACATTAGCGGCTTTAAAAATAGCGGCTATAATTCCATAAGGCCACATTTCTGCCTCTTTTGTGAAAAATATAAATTTGGGTTCCGTTGATATTACAAAAGAAAAAAAATATGCGTTAATTTTATCCACGAGTGTATATATGATATAATAAAATGTAGATAAGACAGTTTATTGTATTTTACAATAAGTATCAATAAGTATCAAAAAAATTTTAAAACTTTCCATTTATCTGATTTAATTTTATATTGTAGTAAAGTTATAATTTTTTATCAGTAATTTAAAAATAAAAACTTATTTTCAAAACGTCTACTTCAATACCTCGTTGCATATTATGCAGCTCTGGACTATTCAGAATACAATTTTTTTTTTGTTAGACTTTATCATCCAGACATGTACTTACATAGGAATTACATTTTTGATGCTCATCAAATATCTCAAGGTCAACGGGATAAAACTATTTAGCTACATTCAAACAATAATTATAATCTCTAGAATTACATATCTTTAGGCTTCCACTACCTACAAATTTTCAACAGGTTGTTCAACATGGTTTTGTTGCATGATAATCGGATAAATATATTTCATTTGAATGAAAGATCACAGACAGACGGAAAAAGTAGAGCTATAATATGGCTTCTGTTTACTAATTGGAGATATCTAAAACAAATTAATTGAGCTTGTACAATTTTGTAGCATTACTTATCATTAGTTTTATCTTTGAACGGTTAGAATTATAAAACATGTATTTAATATTTTGATTAATATCTAAAAAAGTACTCAGACATACTGATTACATTGTATAAATAAAGTTATCAATCACTATAGTTATCGAGTACAACGCAATATACTAATTTAATTAATCAATGAATTATACATTTTAAAATTTAATGCTACCAATAAAATTAAAAACTGATTAAAAAACTTAAGTTAAAATTCAAAATCAACTTTATTTGTTATAAGTCACCTTGCATAGCTATAACAGTGCTATTCGGTTTAAAATTGTTTTGAAGTGAAAAAAATACATAAATATAACTGAACTATACGTATATAAATTAATATGAACTTACTATTAACTATTGCTGCTGTCGTAGCAATAGTTACGTCGATACCAATTGATGGGAAGGTGGGCCAATTGGACATTGATTCGGAATATCGTTTGGATGGAAACGCATTTCCAAGTCATTATGAGTTGGAACTAACGCCGTACTTTTTCAATCAACCCGATAAGGAGCAATTCACATTTAACGGCAAAGTAGTAATTCATCTAGAGGCTACATCCGATGTTAATTCATTACGTTTAAATGCCAAATATTTGCAAATATCAGATATAAGTATAGTGCCGGATGTTGCAGTGACCACCCCAATAACGGTCAAAGTTGATAGCTTAAATGCAACAACCGAAATGATGGCCATGAAATTTAGTGACAATTTAAAAATTGGTGAGACATATAAACTCACCATAGAGTATAAAGGTGAAATGCGTGATGATAATCGTGGTTTTTTCCGTAGTTCGTATATAGCTGATAATGGTGAAACCGAGTATGTTACATATTATATTAACATATAAGTACATATCTAATTTTAACATTTATTTAACACCTTTTAGGTGGTTAGGGTCAACCCAATTCCAGGTTACACACGCACGTCGAGTATTTCCAGGTTTTGATGAACCACAATATAAAGCTACTATCCAGCTTACGATCAAAGATATCCCTCTCGAATTTAATGCCATTTCTAATACTGCCGTATTTCAAACAGATTCGACAGTGGCATCTAAATCGATTGTATTTAAGAAAACTCCGAAAATGTCAACTTATTTACTTGCATTTGTCGTTTCTAAATTTGAAGCATACTCAGGGGATCCTGGTACAAGTATATTAAGTGTATATGGCCGTCCAAGCAATGTAGCTAGCTTACAATCAGCCCACGAAGTTGGTGACAAAATTTTACATGCATTAGAAGAATATTTGGATTTTAAATATACGAGTATGATAGACGGTGATGGAAATATGCTTGAAAAACTCGATATGGTAGCGGTACCTGATATGGGTGGAGCTATGGAAAATTGGGGTATTTTAACGTATCAAGAGTTATATTTACTGTACGGTGAAGATTTTACAACGCCATCAAGAATACAACGGACTGCTGGGATAATAGCGCATGAGCAAACGCATTTATGGTTTGGTGATTTGGTGACTTGTCAGTGGTGGGATAATGCATGGCTTAATGAAGGTTTTGCTCAATATTTCCAATATCATATAATACCCATGATAAATACAGACTGGGAGATGGATAAACAATTTGTTGTTGAACAACTTCAATCCGCATTATTATTCGACTCTACCGATGCCACTCATCCCATGAATCATCAGGCTGAGACACCTGCTGAAGCTTCAGGAATGTTTAGCAGTATATCTTATAATAAAGCGGCATCAATTATTCGTATGATAAAACACATGATTGGAGAAGAGCCTTTCCAAGAGGGTTTACGAAAATACTTGAAGAGTTTTAAATATACAAATACCGTACCTGAAGATTTATTAAGTCAATTCAACTATCCAAATATTAAAGAAATTGTAGATTCCTGGATAGAACAATCTAACTATCCACTAGTTACAGTTACATACGATGAAGCAGCAAAAAAAGCAACTGTAAAACAAACAACCTTTATGTTAAAAAAGACCGAAACAAAGGCTGCCAAACTATGGTACATACCACTTACGTACACATTTGGGGTATCACCAGATTTTCAAAATACCATTCCTCAAACAATTTTAAATTCGGAATCAATTGAGTTGGCTGTTGATACACAAGGCTCCTGGTTAATATTTAATATTCAGCAAACTGGATTTTATCGTGTCAAATATGATGAAAATGGATGGAAATTAATCAAGGATGCACTTTTAAAAGACAACCATGATGGCATTCATGAACTAAATCGAGCACAAATTGTAG
Source organism: Tipula unca (assembly GCA_951394425.1). Taxonomy (NCBI): domain Eukaryota; kingdom Metazoa; phylum Arthropoda; class Insecta; order Diptera; family Tipulidae; genus Tipula; species Tipula unca. The sequence continues at coordinate 104,456,072 of OX596381.1, forward strand.
ATGATTTATTCAATTTAGCTCGTGCCGATGAAATTTCTTATGACTTAGCCTTTTCGTTATTGGAATATCTTAAAACAGAAGAACATTATCTTCCATGGTTAGCCGCTTTTAATGGATTTTCATACATACTTAACAGATTTAATGCAACCCAATTAGATACATTTAGAGTATACCTGTTCAAATTGCTGCATAAATCGTACAAATCCTTTAAGTGGGAAGATAACCGAGAAGAAAGTCTAAGTAATTTACAAACAATTAACGCTTTTACTTGGTTTTGCAAATTAGGACACGTGCAATGTGATTTAGAAAGTAACAAAATACTTCGTGAAGGCTTAACAATTGATGCTCTCCATGCAATCCCGTTACAACTTCGTGAACCAGTCATCTGTAGTATAGCAAAAAGTCCGAACTTTACGTTGAACGATTTGAATATTTTATGGGACTATTCAGATCAGCATATCTGGGAGCAACAAGCAGTTTTAACCGCACTCGGTTGTACCACAAATAAAGATGTTCTTTCCGAGTTTCTCGATAAAGTATTAGACAGAGATCAAATTCGCCACCACTTTAGGCGAGCGGCATTTGATTCGACATACACTCAATCTTTTGGAAACGTCCAATTTGTGCTTGATTATTTGATCAAAAATCATGTGAAAATTAGTGATGGGTAAGTACTGTACTTTTAATTAACACTGTAACCTTACCTATAAATGCTACATTTTATAGATTTAACGATAAATCAGCTGTTATTACTACAATATCTTCATTAGCAGCACGATTTACTACAAATGAACAGATCATTCAGGTCGAGGATTTCTTCAAAACCTACTCCGATGAATATCAACAATATGAATCGCGAATTAACAATATTATAGCGACAGCTAGAGAAGAACTCGAGTGGAGTGCAAAGCATTTTTCAACATTACCAGTTGAAGTTCGAACTTCTTATTATCGCTTAGAAGAGACTATCATACCACTTCATTATGATATAGAAATAACTGCATATCTAGAACAAGACATTGAATATGAGAAAGACCAATTTACGTTCGATGGTAAAGTATGTATTCACATATTACCAACAGAAAACGGCCGTAATACTTTGCGGTTAAATATGAAAAACTTGATAATTCATTCAGCAAGTCTTTTGGATAGTGAATTATCAAATATTGCAACTTTTTACGAGATCGCTGATGAATTCATAACACTTTACTTTGATACAAATCTGGTTGAAAATGAAGAGTACACTTTGACATTTGAGTACACAGGATTTATGGATTTGGATATGCATGGCTTTTACCGCAGTTCATATGTAGAAAATGACAAAATCGAGTAAGTATTCCAAACCAAATTTATTCAACATTACTAACAACTATATTTGATTTTTTGTTCAATATAGATATCTCGGTTCAACCCAATTCCAAACTACACACGCCCGCCGCGTTTTCCCAGCATTTGACGAACCTGAATACAAAGCAACATTTAGTTTAACAATTATCAAGCTGAAAACATACAATGCGTATTCCAACATGAATCCAGTTGCATTAATTCCTGAGGAAATACCGTAAATATTGTTAAATTATGCCGCCTTGCCTTATGGATACTAAAGTTTATATACTTGCATTTTATCCTATTTCAGAGATAGAATCGGTTATGATAAGGTGACTTTTAAAACCACTCCAACAATGTCAACCTACCTGCTAGCATTTACAGTCGCCAAATTTACAAGACGCCAGAATGAAGAAGCCACATTCGGTGTAATAGCCCGACCCGCACAATTCGATCAAACACTGTATGCGTATACCGATGGTATCACAACATTGCAAAAATTACAAGACTATTTGAGTTATTCGTACTATCAAGATGGAGTCGAAAAATTAGACATGGTAGCTCTACCCGATTTTTCAGCCGGGGCGATGGAAAATTGGGGTCTCATAACATATCGTGAATCAAATCTTTTGTATGATGCCGATTATACAACTCAATTAACAAAACAACGTATTTTGACCGTTATTGCCCATGAACAAGCACATTTATGGTTTGGTGATTTAGTTACGTGTAAATGGTGGGAATACACCTGGTTGAATGAAGGATTTGCAACATTTTTCCAATATCACGCAGCAGATTTAGTTCAACCAACATGGGAACTTGATAAACAATTTGTCGTAGAACAAGTACATACTGCTTTATTATTCGATTCGAACGAAAATTCACATCCAATGTCAAGTCCAGTAAACTCACCCGCGGAAGCATCAGCCATATTTGATAATATATCATATAATAAGGCCGGTTCAGTCTTACGAATGATTCAACATTTGATTGGAGAAGCTAAGTTTGTTGCTGCCCTGCAATCGTATTTGGAAAATAATAAATTCGGTTCATCAACTCCGGATAGACTATTTCAGGAGTTTTTGGAAGAGGCAAAAGATGAGTACTCGAATTTGAATGATATTATTATTCCATGGACTACACAACCGAATTATCCTGTAGTTACGGTTGTGTATGATTTAACCGAAAAACAAGCAACCGTTACACAAAAAACATTTTTATTAAAAAAATCTGTCAATGCGGTCGAATATACCTGGTCAATCCCACTGACGTACACATCCAGAGGAAAAGGATTTAATAACTTGAAACCTAGCGAGATTTTGTCAAGCAACAGTGCCAAAATTAATATTGATGTTACAGACTCTTGGATTATTTTTAATCTCCAACAAACTGGTTTTTATCGTGTTAATTACGACGAAGTTGGTTGGGGTTTAATCAAAAATGGACTTCAAAGTGAAAATCATGATGGTATACACGAGATTAATCGTGCCCAAATTGTTGACGATTTATTAAACTTAGCACGGGCCAATGAATTGCCTTATGATTTTGCCTTCTCTATGTTGCACTATCTTAAAAATGAGACAAACTATCTACCATGGAACGCTGCATTCACCAATTTAGCTTTATTAACTAGTAAAATGGATCAAACTCAATTGATTACGTTCAGAGCTTATTTGGTTCGACTTCTAAGGAAATCATATTCAGAAGTCGATTGGCCAGAAACAGAAGACGATTCGGCATTGAAAATCTACCATCGCGCAAATGTTATTAATTGGTTATGCCGATCACAACACACGGAGTGTATCAGTTATGCAAAACAATTATTCAATGATTATAAAGCAGATGAAACTAAGTTAGTGCCAGTTAATATCAGGGGTCCAGTTTTCTGTAGTGTCATGAGAAATGGTGGTTTAGATGAACTTGAGTTTTTGTGGACTAAATTTATGGAACAAGAAATTGCTACCGAAAAGAATATCATTTCCCAAGCAATTGGTTGTGCATCAGACAAAACAGTTTTGTATGCAGTAATCAATAAACTACTATCGGATGATATTCGTTCGCAAGACAGACGAACGATGTTAACAAATACCTTTACACAAACTGAAGAAAATGTTCAGCATGTACTCGACTATGTCATCGACCATTATGATAAAATCAAAGCTGGGTAAGTTTTCTATAATCTATATTATCGAATGGTTATTATCAAATTTTAATCGGACCAATACTACTTAAGGTTTGACAATGATGCATCCGCAGTCGCCACTACCATTACTGCACTAGCAAGTCGATTCACAAACGAAAACCAAATCTTACAGGTTGAACAATTTTTAGAAGATAATAAAGGGGAATACGGTGCATACGCTGTTCGTATTAATAATGCGTTGTCCGATGCCACCACAAATTTAGAATGGAATAAAGATACAATTAAAAAAATCTTGGATCAAATTGAGATCAATCTAAAAGATGATGAAGATGAAATTCCAGAGGAGGATAGTGCAGTGTCTATTCCAGTCAGTTTTCTCCTGATATCGCTCCTGTCTATATGTACTGTATTGTATAATTAATTAATTATATGAATAAATGTTAGATTAATTGTTAGTATACTATTAAGTCTTAAATTGATAATGGTCCCAACATTTTTGAAAATTCACTTATTAGTTATCTTGACCAGCGTAACTCAGGTGTTTCCTCGTAAGCTCATCACTATAGGTGGTAGAACTCTGAATAAATTTAACCTGCCGCATATTTGTTTAAATAAAAATATATAAAATAGTACACAGTATTTTAATAGATGTCACTTCACAGCGTTTAATTTCAGTTTTGAACCATGGGGATTTCCCGTTTTATAATCTTTGGTTTTCGAAGTACCGGTATACTTTATATTCATATGTGTCTGTCTCATACTTTTGTTTCATTAAGCAATATCGAACCTTACAACAGCCGATAACTTGCAAGGTGAGAATATTAGTTATGGAAATTTGGTGTGTAACTTGGATATACAGATACTAAATACAATTAGTAATTTAGCTAATTATCCTTTGTGAAGCCATGTATTACTGGCTTAATGTTGAGTATTTCATATCCACTGTCGATTAGCAGACTGGGATTGTGACAATTATTTAAGAGAGTTTGATTAAGCCTGTATTCCATTACGATAAATTTACTGGCAGTATTTTTTTACTGAAAAAACGAAAGGAGAAAAACACCTAAAATTCCATTAGAGTGACAAAGACCCTATTTCTTTTTATTTTTATATTAAGGCTTTAATAATAATAATAAGGCTTGTGCACGAGATCGATTTCAAATCATAGGAAATCAAATCCGTTCTCTCTCTGAGAGAATTTTTGTGTTATTAAGTTGAGAGTTTTTTGGTAAAAGTTAAAAATATTTCAACTCAAGAGAGGAAAAGGGGCGTTTTTTTGTCATTTTAGTTGATTTGATTGGGAGAGAGACCGGATTTAAATTCCTAGAATTTGAATCCGATCTCGTGAATACGGCTTTATAGTAAAACTTTATGGATACATTTTGACAGCTTTTGTAATAAATTTCATAATTTTTTCCATTGTTCAACGAGTGTGTTCACATAATTTATTGTAAGAAACGAACTTATTGAATAATAAACATTATGAATAATATTTGGAAGGTTTGAATGATATGGATTATTTAGATCCGTTAAATATTATGAAAATGCGATCTGAGAAACAACATAAAATTGAAAAAAACTAAAAGTTTGTGTACGTCCTTATTATTTGGAGCGAGACCGGACTGGAGGCACTTTTTTCCAATTATACACATCTTTTTTACAATTATACCCGCATAACTTTAGTTGGGCCATTAATTAAAAAGGAATCTGTGGTAAAAGAGACTTTGAGCCCCAATTTAAGATTGGCGGTTACATTAAGGTACAATGTAACAATTTAATGCATTTAATAATAGATATATTGCCACGGGTGAATCGCAGACCAGCTTGGCGATTCGATGGAATCTTTCTACCATACCGTTTGAACTCGGATGATAACTAGTGGTCCGTATTTTGTGAGATCCCAATAGTTTACTCAGTCCCGAAAACAATTTGCTCTCAAATTGACCACCTTGATCGGTCGTTATCTCTAATGGAACACCATATCTTGAGACATAGTGGTCTATAAAGGCACGCACTACTGTGGTAGTATTCATGTCTGACAAGGGAATAGCTTCGGGCCATCGTGTATACCTGTCGATTATCGTAAGAATGTAACAGTATCCGTTTGATGGAGGCAATGGTCCAACGAGATCCATATGAATCTTTTCGAATCGACCGGAAGGTAGATTGAATAGACCATATTCGGTACGAGTATGTCTATTTACCTTCGCTTTTTGACATGGTATACAACTTTTACACCAATTCCCTGTGTCCTGGTTGATACTGGGCCAGAAGTACTTCGATGTTACTAACTTTCGTGTTGCTCTAATGCCTGGATGAGATAACCCGTGTAATTTTTCAAAGACCGTGCGGCGCATTTCACTTGGAATGTATGGTCTATTCTTACCCGTAGAAATTTCGCACCAAATATTTTCTTGCGAAAGATCTGATGGAATAACTTTTAATTGATAGGTGGAACCTTGACGATTTTTGTAGTTTTCAATAAGACTCTTGAGTTCTGGATCATACTCTTGTAGTTTAACCAATTTTTCTAAATCGATGGCAGTATGATATATTGGGGATATCTGATTATCCTCTGGACGCGATAGTGTATCTGCCACGACGTTACTCTCACCTTTTATGTGCTGAATATCACTTGTGAAGCGAGAAATGTATGCCAACCGACGAGCTTGTAAAAAGTCTCTTGGCGTTTCGGAATGCAGTGGTGGTCTGGTGTGAAGCTGTCTTGGGGGAATCAAGTTGGTACTTGTTGCCAGCTCCGTATCTTGCAGCGTCCACAAGTGCGCGTGTTACCTCCCCGTGGTGACCACCGGGCAACTAATACACCATGTTCTTATGTGGTGTATTAGGCGAAAACACGGCGCTAAATAACTGGGCCGGGTTAAGGTGTCAACCGTACCGTGCTGATAACCGGCCAGGCTGGGGGCCCAGTCTAAAAACTAGCACAGTCTCTAACGGTGTATCCGGATACTTGGCGCCCTCCGGATCATGCAGCCTTACCTGTGCATTGCGGATCTCTGCACAGGTGGACCTCCTTTCTCCGCTACTCGTGGGAACTATTATGGAAAGTCAAAATAGTGAACAAAAAGAGACCGGTGCTCTTAAAAAACCGAAAACCAGTGCTATGGAGACATCGGCCTTTAGGCCCGGTCTCCAACGTGCAAAAAGGGGCATAGGACCAAATGAGGCTGGCCCCTCGAAACCAAAGGGCAGACGCACGAATGCTGGCCCTCCAGCGTCAGTCAACTACCAGACCAGGAAGAGGGCCTGGCGCATGATCTCCAAGATCAGCAACATTCCGTTGGAGCAGAGAACGGATAGGGATAGAGATACGCTTGCGTGGGCAAGGCGTATCACTGAGCCAAAGCAGGAGGGTTCCGAGATCTCACAGCCGAAAAGGCAGAGATCCGATGATGAACCGCCTACGAAGGCTAAAAAGAAACGGGTTCCAGGAAATGTTACCAAGCCCTTCAACGAGGTGCTAAAGGAGCACCTGCTCATGGCAGTCGTTGACAGGGCTCAAGAAGATGGGAGCATTACGGCCCTTAACTGGAGGAAGGTGGAGAAGGCCTTAGCCGCCATCTTCCTAAAAATCATGAGGGAGAACCCAGGACCTGCTCCGTCCTGCCGAGACGGAGGGTGGCATCGGGGTCACATCAAACTGACTGCCTGTGCCGATGAAAGGTCGGTGGCCCTCTATAAAAAGGCGATCGGCAGCCTGGGCGAAGTCTGGCCGGGGGCCAAATTAGAAGTGGTGACGAGGGAAGAAATTCCCTGCAGGCCAAGGGCGCGAGCCTGGATACCTGCGGAGCCTAGTGATCCAAGGGAGATCTTGGAAATGTTGAAAATCAGCAATCCGGATCTGCCAACGACCACCTGGAGGATTGCCAGGTTAGAAGAGGTAAAGGCGGTAGCAGATCACAGATCGGCCGTCATTATCATCGACAGAGAATCCGTGGGTGCTTTGGCAAAAACTGGAGGCCAAATCAGCTATGGTTTTGGAGCGATTACGCTCAAAATCTATAAGCGTGATGAGGCTGACAGAGCTGGGGCACCTGCAGCAGGGGGGGAAACCACTTGTGGTGTCCCGCCTGGTGTTGGTGACCCAGAAGTCCGCGGCATCCCGGAGGACGCTCAGGAGACACTATCCCTGGACTCGGAGATTTCGAGATCATTGGGACTAAGCTGTGCGCTCCAAACGGACGAATCGACGTCAGAGGAGTCTGACTCAACAGTGGTGGAGGGAAGCAATATCTAATGCTTAAGATCCTTCAGATCAACCTCCATCACTGTAAAGTCGCCTCGGCGGCCCTTCTGCTAAAAATGGAATCTGAGTCCATTGATGTGGTTCTGGTCCAGGAGCCTTGGGTCAATGGTGACCGGGTGCTTGGCCTCAGAACTCCCAAATATAAATTACTACACGCGAAAAATGAAGGTAAGATACGTTCCTGCATTCTCGCTAGAAATAATCTGAATATTTTTATTCTACTAAATTACAGCAACGCTGATGTAGTGGTGGCTAGCATTGAGATGGGTAGGCAAAATCTCTGGCTAATATCAGCCTACCTACCATACGAGGAGGAGGATATACCACCAGGTAGGTTGCGCAGTGCAATAATGGAGGCTCGAAAACGAAAGGTAGGAGTCATCATGGGCAGTGATGCTAATGCGCATCACTCAATCTGGGGAAGTACAGATATAAACAGGCGAGGTGAGTTACTCCTTGATTTTATTTTAAGTACTAACCTAAATATATGTAATATCGGGTGCAAGCCAACCTTTATTACTAAAAATAGACAGGAAGTGTTGGACATCACACTTGTCTCGGATTTTATTAAGGAGAGGGTACTGAACTGGAAAGTGTCCGAAGACCATTCCTTTTCTGACCATTGCTATCTCCAGTACGAAGTGGATACAAAACCCACTAGCAAACCACCCTTCAGAAATAGGAGGAAAACTGATTGGGAGTGTTTCAGAACCATTCTGGGTAACTTATTACCGGTATCGGTTCCAAACCCTCGTGCATCTACACAGGAGCTTGATGCTCTAGTAATCAGGCTATCTGATGCTTTTAATAAGGCCATGTTAGGTGCATGTCCTATCAGTAGGCCCTTGGGTAAATCTCGGCCACCCTGGTGGTCGAGAGAGCTCCAAGGTACTCGTATGAAATGCAGGAGATTGTTCAAGAGAGCAAGGCACACAAATGCTGCTGCGGATTGGGACTGTTATAAGGAAGTCCTGAAAACCTATAAGTACGAGCTGAGAGCAGCCAAAACGAGAGCCTGGAGGCTCTACTGTGGCAATATACAGGAGTCCTCGGAGGCGGCCAGGCTACGCAAAGTACTATGTTCTAGTCCTTCCATTCCGGGCTATTTACAACGACCGGATGGTTCATGGACTACATGTAGTGAGGAATCCCTGGAGCTTTTACTAGAAACGCATTTCCCGGAGTGCTCGGTACTAGCTCCGGAGAGACCCATGATAAATAGGGGTATAGACTCCGTAAGTCATATAGTAAAAAGGCGGAATATCCTATGGGCAATAAACAGCTTTAAGCCATACAAGTCGGCAGGACCTGATGGCGTTATCCCTGCGGATATCCAGCGAACTATTGACTTAACCCTACCCTGGCTGGAAGTTATCTTCAAAGGCAGCCTAGAACTCTGTCACATTCCTAGAAAGTGGACTGAAGTAAAAGTAATATTTATACCTAAGGCGGGAAAGAGCTCTCACTGCTATCCCAAAGACTTTAGGCCTATAAGCTTATCTTCTTTTCTGTTGAAAACACTGGAAAGAATAATAGAGGCTCATATTAGAGGCTCAATCAAGCCGGGCGAGCTGTCGGGATCTCAACACGCATACTGTAAGGGACGATCGGTGGAAACAGCTCTCCACTCCCTTATAGGCCCGATTGAGAAATCACTTGAATATAAGGAATATTCAATGGTAACCTTCTTGGATATAGAGGGGGCCTTTAGCAACGTCAGACCGGGGGCAATCACTCGGGCCCTTGCGTGTCTGGGGGTAGACGGGTCACTCAGAGGCTGGATAGATCATATGCTTAGAGGCAGGATCGTGACAGCTTATCTGGGGGGGACGTCTGCCGCCAGATACGTGAGCAGAGGGACACCTCAAGGTGGGGTTTTATCCCCCCTTCTTTGGAACTTGGTCATAAATGACCTGTTACTAAACCTGGAAGGACAAGGCTTCAAGGTGGTTGCGTACGCGGATGACGTTGCTATTGCGGTCTTCGGAAAATATCCTAGTACGCTGAGTGAGCGCATGCAGTGCAGAAAACAGAGCTGGTCCTCTTTACCAGGAAGCACAAACTTCCTCAGTGTGACCCGCCAATATTAAATGGTACTCGCTTGATCTTTACGGATAGAGCAAAATACCTCGGACTAATTTTGGACAGCAAGCTAAGCTGGAAACCAAACATCGTAGAGAGAGTAAAGAAAGCTACTATAGCGCTCTACTCCTGCAAAAATGCCATTGGAAAGAGATGGGGTATGGAGCCCCACATAGTACACTGGCTCTACGTCTCAGTGGTCAAACCTATACTGCTGTATGGGGTTGTTGTCTGGTGGCCAGCGTTAAAAATTATGGTCAACCTTAAACTATTGATGAAAGTCCAAAGAACGGCCTGCTTGTGTATAAGTGGAGCTCTCAGGAGCACACCTACTCAAGCTCTGGAGATTCTCTTTCATCTTACTCCCTTGGATATTGCGGCCGAGCAGCTTGCATGTTGCACAGCCATTCGGCTCAAATCCATATCTATGTGGACCTGTAATAATGCAGGGCACTCATCTATCCTATGCAACAGGGGTATTCCGGAAGCTACCGACTATGCTATTCCTTTGCCATCTGTTGAGATGAAATTCCAAACTGAGTTTCCCACCAGAGAGGACTGGGTGAACGAAACGGTTATGGACAATGAGGCGCTAAGCTTCTTCACGGATGGCTCAAAAAGGGATGGAGGGGTTGGCTGCGGGGTATTCTGTGAGGCACTAGGGGTTAACCTCTCTTTTCGTCTTCCCGACTTTTGCAGCGTTTTTCAAGCTGAACTGATCGCGATAATGGAAGTCATGGACTGGTTGAAGTATAATGTAATATCTACGAGGGATATCCGCATTTTTACGGACAGCATGGCTGCTATTAAAACGCTACAATCATACTCCCTGACGTCGAAAGTAGCCCAGAACTGTCTGGCATCTTTAAATGAGATGGCTGATCAGTTCAACATCCGCTTGACGTGGGTGCCAGGGCATTTCAATATCGCAGGAAATGTAATGGCAGATGAGTTGGCCCGCAAGGGTACAGCACGCCTAATAAACCAAAGTAAGCGGGATATAAAAATACCGCTTGCTTCATGTAAACTGCTGCTTCTCGAAGAAGCTATAAAAGAAACGAACGTCAGATGGTCTAACGCCAGTTCGTGTGTAATAACCAGGCAGATCTGGCCTGGTCTTGACCGGTCTAGATCAGACCAACTGATATCGCTTCGACGACACCATATTGGTATGGTCGTAGGAGCTATAACGGGACATTGTCTCATTGGGATACATGCGAGCAGACTGGGTGTCCCAGCCCACGATTTCTGACGCAGCTGTGGTGATGAGGAGGAGGAGGAAAACGTACTCCATCTGCTCTGCACCTGTCCTAGTCTAGCGTACAGCAGAACAAAATTTATGGGAACTTCCCCATTGAATGACCTCACGGATCTTAGCAAGATCGAGATCCGTGTCTTTAAACGCTTCTTGGTGAGCTCAGGATGGTTTAGCGAGTGAAGGAGGAAACTCAAATGTGGTACAGCTACGGACCAATTTTGTGTCTATGCTAGTCCTTTAGGACGGCCACCCTTACCTAACCTAACCTTCGGAATGCAGTACATGCGTTAGCGGTTTGTGATCCGTGGACGACTTTCAACAAAATGCTCAAAATGTTTGATTGCACAGTAAATTGCGTAAAGCTCTCTGTCAAAAGTAGAGTATCTTTGCTCGGATGGAGAGAGTTTACGAGAAAAAAATGATAAAGGGTACCAACGTCCTTGGTAGTGTGGTTCCAAAACAGCACCCATTGCGATACCAGAACTGTCAGTAGTTATTGCTAACTTTGCGTTCTCTAATGGATGGACCAAAAGGGTGGCGTTAACTAGCGCTTCTTTGATCCGGTCAAAAACGGATGAGCATTCTGCAGGCCAAATAAATGGACTTTTTTATAAATGGCCTACAAGTGTTCACAAACCAGTTTTCACCGAATCGTATGTGAAACCACTAAAGCCATTACAACAGCTTTAAAAAGCGGAGTGTTTCCTCAATTAACAGAGGATTATTTTAAGACGGTTGCATCTGAGTTTCAGGACAGATGGAATTTTCCCAATTGCATAGGGGCAATCGATGGGAAACACGTGACAATTCAAGTAAATATTTAGCATTTTAAAAATTCATTAATCATTTTATGTTTTACTTTAGACACCAAAAATTTCAGGCTACGAGTTTTATAATTATAGTTTTTATAGTATTTCTGAGCCGAGCAATGTGACAGATAATTTTAACACGGTCCCGTATGTTTTTGAGTGAATTGATGTTTTCGCCATACATGAAAACATGTTAAAGCCTTTCATGAAAACTTGTTAAAGCCGTATACGACAGTGCAAACATTGAACAAAATTTTTTTAATTATCTTCTTAGCCGAGCCCGTCACATGATAGAGAATTGTTTTGGCACCATTTACTCTAAGTAGCGAATAGCTAGAGCACCTAGTATAGCAGATCTGACGTTGCTAGAGAATATAGTCCAGTGCTGTGTCTGTAGCAAAGAAAAAACGGTGAATATCTTTCGGGTGAGGGATAAGTATATATTGGCAGCATAGCAAAATGTAAAACATCGAATTCGCCAGTTACGAGTGCAGCCTATAAAAATATAAAGATTAGTATTGTTACATATTTTGCCATACAATTTTTATTTTTCAGATATTTCAATTGTTATTTTTATTTACCTGAATTATATTCATATTCATAAAGGTATTATTGTTATTATGTACGTACATATGTGCATATGTACGTACATAATAACAATAATAAGGTTTTTATGCCTAATGGATACTTATATTTGAATTGGTCCTAAGTTTCCATATGTGCTTTTCCTTAAAAATAAAAGTAATTAAATTAAAAATTATAAAACAATAATATGTTTGAGATATCGTATTAAAAATAAGGAACGATACTTATTTAAGGAACTAACTTACTAAAGGAACTACGCAGATGCTGGTGTTTCTATCTCACCTGGAATACCGGTGATTTCGTTCATCAAATACTCCTCTTCCCAGTAGTTAAAATTATAGCTTTGCAGTGAATTATTCGGATCATTGGAACTTGTTGGAAAGTTAACCCTCACATTCTCCAAAATGTGAATATTTTTTTTCTTCCTAAATAAATTGTTGTTAAGCTATAACATTCTATACGATTTGCTCTCCACCACCCATGTGTATTTAAATATTATTTTTCTACCTATACTGATTTTTTTGTTAAAATTGGGCGGATTACTCCAGCACTCAATACCACTAAAGGGCCCACGGTGCAATACCCGGACAAACACATATACTTACACATTAAAAACACCCAACCGTGATTTTTCCGTCAACAACGTAGACAACGTCGATAATGTAGACAATTCCTAGAGTGGTTCTGTCAATTAGTTCTAAACTAAAGGGTGACCAAATTTCTTTAGGAACAATACGCCATTAGTGACAGTTTTATAGAATGTCCGTCAATGACTTTACTTCAGCGTCATGTTTATCCATTACAAAATTATAAAATTGACCCAACATAACGATATATAGCGTTATATAGAGTGAGGCCCTCTTTATAACGATGGAATGGTACAGAACAGCTCTCGGAAAAAACGGCTCACAAAATTACAGACATCCGGGGAACTTTAACTATGACCGTGCCATAAAATTTAACACACCCCACTCCTTGGTACGAATTCGAGTTCAGGAAGGCTATAAGTGCTTCCGAGTTATTAAAAAGCCAAATCGTTCAGACCAACCAACACTTGTTCGTGTATATAAAAACCAACAACTTTCCTATTATTGTTACAGGATTGTACTGACATTCTATTAAAAACAAACAATACTCAGAGTTCTTCAAGCGTTTGGGAAAAAGGTTCATAATAGGTGGTGACTTCAATGCGAAGAATACTCACTGAGGTTCTAGATTAACTACAACTAAAGAAAAAGAATTATTGATTGCCATTAAAGAAAACGGATGTGAATCCATTTCAACTGGAAAACCAACATATTGGCCAAATGACCCAGGAAAAATACCAGACCTGATCGATTTTTTTTGTAACCAAAAGTATATCTAGACTCTGCTTATTTGACCATCGGCGTACATTTTCATTGCTGCTACATCCCTCTTTTATACTTGGCAACTAATTGGAAAAATTGAAAATTTTAATAGAAGCTGAGTTGAACTTATTTGTAAGATGAAATTAAATTAAAAAAACGTTACCCCAAATGCCGCTTGAGTCCACTAATCAAACGCCCATTACTTTGCTTACTTGTCCGCTGCTGTACAATTTCATTACTGATAAATCCATCTTTTATACTCACCATTTAAATAGAGAAAAATGAAAATTTAACGGAATCTGAATTAAATTAATTTGTAAGAAATTAACTTAAATTTGTTTTTAGTTTTAATCGAGACTTGGTCCAGTAAGCTTTATCGATCTAAGTTCGATTCTCGATCGAGTCAAACACTTTTTGAATTAATTTCTCCTATCAAATTGGTGATGGTGAAATAAAATTACACAAATCCAACTCAGCTTCTGTTCAAAACTTCAATATTCTCCATGTAAAAGTCGCAAGTATAAAATATGGGTAAATGGGTATATATAGAGCGGTAGTGAAATTATACGGCGATGGTTAAATAAGCAGAAGGCTAAAAAATGTTATTTGTTTATTCAAATGGCAGCTATAAACGATAGGAAAATCAATATTTATATGTGTGGCGGTGGCTCGGTGGTAAAAGGAGCTTGTGATTGTACTCATCCTTTATATTTGCCAATTGAAGGGAGAAATTAAATAAATTAAATATTATTTAATGCCAAAACCGAGGTTTGAACTCAAGTTCACAATTCCAAATGCAACCACTCTGCTTACTGGACCACCGGCGTATATAAAGTTGGTGCTATACAAGTATTTTATGTTTGCCAATTCAATAGAAACAATTGAAAATTTTAGCAACAGGAATGGACAATTCATTACGGTCATTTACAAGAGATGGCTCTTACATTTTCATTACGGTCATACACAAGAGATGGCTCGTATACTTGCCGAAGAAATTTAATTAAAAAAGTATTGACGCTGACGAGAATTTAACTCGAGTCCACGAATGCAAAAGCAATGACTCTGTTAACTGCAACACCGCCGAATATGTATAATGCTATACAAATCTTGTATATTTGCCAACTCAATAGAGAAAATTGAAAATTTTAGCAACAGGAATGGGGACTATGCTTATACTTGCAAAAATTGAATGTCGATTTCAACAGAACCTGTGTTGAATGTGTTGAACCAATTTTAAAGCAGAAATTAAATTAAAAAAGAATTGGCACTGCCGGATGTTGAACCCGAGTCCACGATTTCAATAGCACTGATTCTGCTTACTCAACCACCGGCGTATTAAAAATTGGTACTGAACAACGATAGAAATCTTTACATGACACAACTGATAGAAATCTTTACAATAAGGTTATAAACTTAAATAAAACTAATCTGGCGAAATTTAACTATGACCGTGCCATAAAATTTAACACAACCCACTCCATGGTAAAACGAATTCGAGTTCAGGACGGCTATGAGTGCTACCGAGTTATTAAAAAGCCAAATCGTTGAGATAACCAACTCTTGTTCGATAAAATATATGCCAGACTTATGACAAAATTTTCCATGATGAAATAGCAAACAATACTGAATAAATAAAAACACGATGACAGTTTGAAACTATTCATGCATCATTTGTCGAAAAGAAACAAATTAAAAAATCACCTCAAGATGAACGCTTTTACAAAATACATTACATACAATACAATTGTTCACATTAGTTTAATTGTCGACATTGACAAAAAACCACTGCCAAGTAATCTACGTTATATTTTACGTGTCAAAAACCGCGTATATTACATGGCGTAATCTACCTCGCCCATACCTGGATTTACTACAAGATCAAATTTTATAAACATAACTTAAATAACATACATATACATATAACATACATTTGCTATGATACACACACTAAACTAATTAAACTATTTTTTTTTCTAAAAAATTAATTTGTTTATAAACGATTTACCTATTAACACAAAATTCACAAAATTTATTAACCGCTCCAAATGAAAAAATTCAAAACTAAACAAAACCTCATGAGATTTGACCATAAAAAAATCATACTAAAAATTACGTTGTGTGCGGGAAAAATTTCGTAAGCAACAATTTTTTATGGCAGTACACTAACACAAACATAACTTTTTTTTCCAGTAAAATTACTGCTATTTTATATTTTTTTCTCATTTCGTTTTTGCTGTCAGTAAATATTTCGCAATGGAATAGATACTTTATTCAAATGACTACTACCGACTAAAGGTACAATTCCATGGACTGATTGACTGAGTTGCCTGAAAAGATGATAGCAACAAAATTACATTAGAGTAACAAAGACAACAAATAAACGGTTTCTTTTTTTCAAAATAATATATGTATGGTTAAAATTTAACAGCGTAGTTTAGTATTAGTCACCGAATTTGAAGTTTCAAAATTGTTTATATAAAGAAGAATTGACGTTTACAAAATAACAACCAAAGATATTAAAATTCAAAAATTATTTTGATAGTCAATTTCTTTTCCATACACAAACTTTATAGTAAAATTCTCTTCCATGCGCAAATTTTGTGTATGTAGTTTTTTCGACTGCCATAAATGTATTCGATTTGATACTTTTTATGGCAGTTCACACTGCTAAAACTCAAATAATTTTTGACTGAGAAAATTTTTTTGGTTTCATTTGTACAACCACAAAATATAATTTCTTTTCTTGCTTTAAATTGATTGAGTCAGTCAATCAGTCCATGGAATAGAACCTTAATAGAGTCGGTATAATAGAGCGTTGCTAACTAGCTAAAAAATAAAATATTTCTTAAAAAAGGCCCGTTCATTTTATAGAAAGAAAATTCATTCATAGGAAATTCTGAAAATTTAGAGGCATCATTCATTTTGGATAGATTCATTGCGTAAGTAAATAATAACTGTGATTATAGATGCATTCATGGTGGTATATAATAATAACAGTGTTAAAGGCCATTACTGGCCCCTTACTGAATCAACAATCTGGCTCCAACGGTTTCGATCCTGAGCTTGGTCTTCATACTGTCTTAGACAATCTGAAGAGGCCAAGTCGTTCTCTACATCGTGGAGCCATCGTCGCCTGCAACGACCTCTGCGCCTTGTAGCGTTCGCTGGTGGTCAACCTCACCAGAAATCCACCAAATGAACGCATTAATTAGTCAGTGTTGGCTGATAAGCGGCTGGTGGTAGTTGTTTGTGATCAACTCCATTTTCCAAAATACTCCATTACCAATGTCTCCATCCATTAAACAAATCCCTCCCATCTTCAACTCACCTGTATGATTAGCAGAATGGTATAGGCGGTGAATTGATTGTGGTCGACGATATTAATGATGTTTTATTGTTCTTTTCATTAACATACATACATACACGTCCAATTGCAAATGAGACCAAAAATACATTAAGTGATACACTAGCATCATTCAGGCGTCTTGGATCATCAACACTATTAACATCGTTTGAGCCAGTGCAATGGAGATGGCAGCACACACCAGCAAAGAAATGATATGGACGGATTGATTTTCGAAAATGGAACGTTGACGGACGAAGTGCTCGCCCAAACGCGGTGATGAGCAAATGCACAGGGGAGCCAACTTGTATTTCAAAAAAAAAAAACATGACAAGCAATTTTTGGGACAAAGCGGAGGTATAAAAGGAAAACAAAAAAAAAAAAGAGACAGTGAAGCTTTGGATCTCAAGACGAGAGATCGTAACACGATAAAAAGTGAACATTGGCAGAGAATTGGTGAAAAGATCCACGGCGTAGCCATTTTGGCCGTAGTCATTATTACACCAAAGTAAATTCTTTTGCATAAAAAAAAAAAGGGGGAAAAAAATATGTATATGTGTAAATATTTGATCGTGTATATATAAATGTGTATATTGATTATTGAATTAAAATTAATTATAAAATTTAGGAGTTAATTTGTGTTTTGACAATTTATTTTCAATTACATTCTCAATAAAAATAAAAATAAAACAGTGAACAGAAACCATGATGCGTTTTCTTTGAGAATTTTCCGTGTGATTGGTTGGAAACAGTTCGAGTGTTGATAAACTGAAGTGATCAAAATAGTGGCATTTTTGTGTGAGCACGGGCATGTAGTGAAGTGTTGTGAGGTTAACAGGATTGCTTATCGAATCCAAGTGGAGGACAAGGATTCCCAAAAAAAAAAAAAAAACATAAGAAAAAGGGGGAACCATTGTCTCAATAAAAGGTGATGTGTGGTGCAGTGCCGCGTGTGCTTAAACAAAAGGAAATATTTAAACTCTACAAGACGTCGGAATTGAGTCAAGAGGGTGAACGAGGCCGCAAAATTGTACAGGTGAGTTTCCCTCAATTAATTCTTCTCCACTTTTCCTCTTGGCACACATACAATTGCCATTAGCCGCGCGTGCATAATCGGTCTGTTCCATTGACGCTCGCGCGGTTGCGTGTCTTTAAAAACATTTGGTGGCTTTCTTGGTGTGTGAACGCCCCGCCCGAGTCGTCCTGCTCCAATTTGAGCTTAGCCGGCGACACGTGCTGGTAGACTGGCGCCCAACAAAAGAGTTCTTTTTAAATTGTCTACCCAAGCCACCAAGCCCAATAAACTGGGAAATAGCACGTCACATTTGGCGCCCAACGTGGGACTAAAACTGGTTAATAAAAGAAGTTAAATCTCGTTCGTTCTAGAATAGAAACAATTTTAACATATACGGTATATCATATTAGGACGGAAAACACGTGGTGAATTTTCTGGAACACGTTTCTTAATTATAACGGTCCAACACATGCTTATGGTTGCTAATGTTTGAAGCAAGAAATACTTTGTTTTTTTTGATTTTTCTAATTTATCTCAGTTGGTAATTTGATTTATTCGTCGTATATAGTTTAATATATTTAATTTAATTAATTATTTATTTATTAGCGCTAATTTATTCGGTTTCGGTCAAGCTATAAATCACATAATTAAGATTATAGCTATATGTAATATATCTTTATGTTATTAAGTAACAACGTGTTTATCGTATTTAGTGCATTAATTAAATTAAGTAAATTAATTAATAGGTATTATTTAATCATTTTCTTGTTAAATTTATTGTTGTGAGTAGAATAATATAGGTGGCGAAATAAAATTGGTCGATTTTGTTATATTGATCAATACACCCAGAGAAAAGAATATGCACGTATTATGATTATAGCAGGAATAATCATTCAGGAATAACATAAAATTGCAATTATTCCAACTAACCATATATTATTCATAAATAGAATATTTTGTCCCTAAGATTCTACGAAACATGCTGATGTTTGATTATTCTATGCATAAGAAATAATTCAATTTAATGCATAAACCATGTATATTATTAATAATATTATAAATGCATCTTCTGTTTTTGCTACCTAATGAACCTAACCAAAAAATGTAATAAGCATTATTTTATTTGAATGATTTTGAAATTGAATTGTAATTTGAATTTTTTGTCACACACATTCTATCAAATAATCAAAAAAAAAATGAAAACATGCATTCGAACACATATTACTATAATAACACAAACATACATACTTGAAAATATTCGTACAATTATTGCATATATACAAATTGGTCAAAGCAATGTGCGATTCATGCAAATGTCCGAATATTTTATGTAAATAAAAGTATTAATCATGTGAGTAAATGTGTAAATTATTCCTTTTCCGCATATATCAAAATAAACATTCATCATTTTACTGTTATTCTAAGCAGACTTAAAAATCATTTAATTTTTTTCATTCTTCAAATAGTTAGTGCTGTTTAGAAGTGAATTGCAGACGCTTACTGCATTTCTAAAATTTCGTTCAAAATAAATTAAATTTAGTGTCACCACTGTAACTACATTGATTTGTTGTAAGTGTTTAGCCGTGCAGTGAATAGTTTAAATTACCGTGAGTTAATAAAAACATAGTTTGATTGAAAAGGTAAGTTTTTAGGTTCTAAAATCGTATATACATATTTTCTACATCACATATTTGAAAGCATACAGTATAATTTTTTTTTTGATCCTTTGATTAAACTTAAGAGGTTAGCTATGGAGCTTAACTGTGGATCAGAAGATCAAGCTATTGAAATCGAGATCAGACCGTCTAATGATTCAAACAATTTCGAATTTAATCCGACGTCTATAATTTATGTAGATGAAGATTTACATAATTTACTTAAAGATTGGGCAATGGAACCCATTTTACCGAAATTGCTGGGTATATACCATTTTAAATATTACTTGTGTTAAAGATTAAAGTAAAGCTAATTTTTTTTGTGATTTTTAAGAATATAATATAAGTTTTGAAAGTCTACCGTACCTCACTGAATGCGAACTGGTCGAAATATTTAACAAGGATTTGGGAAATCGAGCAAAATTTCGTGCGCATCTCACTCAATGGAAGAAAAAAAATGTATTTAATTATTTTAATAGTTTTGATACCTTAAAGCAAGTAGTACACATATATATATATATATATATATATATATATATATATATATATATATATATATATATATATATATATATATATATATATATATATATATATATATATATATATATATATATATATATATATATATATATATATATACATATATATATATATATACATATATATATATATATATATATATATATTGTAAATAATTTTCAGAACATATGTGAATGCCCAAGCGAAATCGGCACTGTATCCAATACTTCTGGCAGCAGTTTACTTCCTTGGTTGGACGAACAAACAAATAATAGAAGTGATTCACCATCAAGTTCCAGTTCTCTATCATCAAAATTTAATTTTGTAAAACGTTTTAATATACGTGCAATACAGCAATATAATTATCATACTTTTTGTGTATCTATAGGACTTAACCTCATTTTTGTCATCGAGTAATGGTGCTCGAATTAAAAATTTATACGACGAAAGAACTCCACCTGCTTTTACACCTGACACAAGAGATTTATTTTGTAATTTTATCGTTCGGGAATTTGTTGAAGGCAACAATGTTATGATCCCGATACTTATCGAGATATTATTCAACAAGTTAAACTTTTATTTCCCGAAGAAAACTGTGTAAGTCTAATTGATTTTTTAAGCCATGTATTTTATCATCACGAGTATGTTGTAGATATAAATATATATATATATATATATATATATATATATATATATATATATATATATATATATATATATATATATATATATATATATATATATATATATATATATATATATATATATATATATATATATATATATATATATATATATATATATATATATATATATATATATATATATATGTATATATATATATATATATATATATATATATATATATATATATATATATATATATGTATATATATATATATATATATATATATATATATATATATATATATATATATATATATATATATATATATATATATATATATATATATATATATATATATATATATATATATATATATATATTTATATATATACATACATATATATAAATATATCGAAAGATAGATAGACAGATATAATACACATATATAAATATATTTACAGGACTATTATTACAAACAAGCTGGGAAACTTCAAACTGGAAAGTTATACAATAAATATAGAGTAATATCAAACAATTTTAAACGGGCTGGATACTTCGATAACAACAAAAGAAAGCGACAAGTGAGCTGTGAAAATTTGAATAAAGGTATACAAATATTTTCAAATCGAGAATTCTCAAATACAAGTGAAAATTATTCCCTTAATATTGTATAGCTCCAAGTTCTGATGAGACAGAATATATCATAGAAGAATCAGATATAGAACTAAAAAACTGGTTAAAAGTTCATTGCAGCCCATGGCAAATTATTGAAACCAAATGGACTGAAACCATTCGAGTACGACAGCGCGAATTCCAAATTCCAAATTTTGATATTATTTCGGAGTGGCCATTGTATAAAAATACAAACGGGTTTCGATTGGTAAGTTGAATTAAAGTTTGTTTTAAGTATGCACCTACAAATAAATTTATAATTTTAAAATTTACAGATTGAAATTGATTTTCAAAAAATTTACCCCAACAGTTATGGAAATCTTTTGGCATCTTGGGAATTGTTTAAATTTAAAATAGATAGCCACTTTGCTAAAACTCTCAAGGACAAATCAGCGTTATCTGTTTTCCGGAATTTTTCAAATGTTCAAGGTAAACTATTTATATAAAACAAGTTACATGAATATTCATTAATTTTTGTATGTATGTATGTAATTGTATTTTTGGCAGATATCCATAACATGCAAATATGCAGATTAATGCACTACATATTAAAACCTTCCAATAAAGTGAAGCTCGCCAACGGAAAGTTCTGGAAGATGTCCATTAGTGACTCAATCGAGTCATTTTTAGTCGAAGTGTTGGACTCATCATACGTACCGAAAAAAATTAATTTGGTAAAAGAGTTTTGTATATCAAAAAATTTAAAACTACAGCCATTTATAATTTTTGTAAATAGTACCATTCCACAATTTTGTGTGGTATATGACGGTATTTTTTATAGTTTTAATAATTTTTTAGTTGCCTTAGATGTTTGCTTTAAAATTTTTTTTATTTTTAATTTAGAATATCCTAAACAATCACAAAGATACACAGCAAACCACCAGCTCTACTACAGTAGATCAATATCTTAGAAAAACACCCAAATCTATAGCGATTAATAAATCTGTAGCGACTGATTTATATACTGATAAAAGCACGCAAGAGAAACTTTCTTTACTTACAAATGAATTAACAAGCTGTAAAACAATTGCTAATTTTAAAGATAAACTGCAACAGAAAGCCTTACTCTTTGTTTTGGAATTGTATTCTAAAACTAATATGACTACTAGCCTTATTGATCAAATTATAAAAAGTCTAAATGATTGTATTATACAAGTTATAGCTGAATTTCTTAAAGAAATATTTTCTTCTCATTCAACTACCAATAACCAGTTCAACGATGTATTAGAAATTATCTCTAATACGTTCGAAAAGGTCAAATCTGAACTCAAATACAATATGAAACACCCAAAAGTTGTAAGATTCATGATGAAATTAAACATGTATATAAAAATGGACAACCGCTTTTGAAAAGTGTTGATTACAACTGTGTTCTATTACCCATAATTTATATGATTAAAAGTTTTTTTGAAATTCCTAATGTATTCGATGAGACTATAAATAATACAAATAGTTTAGCTCTTTCTGGGGATAATAAAATAGAAAATTTTGCTCAGGGTAAACTATGGAAAGAAAAATTGAAATTATTTTCTAAGGATGACATTGTTTTACCCTACATACTCTACTATGATGATTTTGAAACCGGGAATGCGTTAGGAAGTCATGCAGGTTCACAATCAATAGCAGGGTTTTATATCTTCTTTCCTACCATTACATCGCAAAATTTAAAACTTAATAACATATTTGTGGCAATGTTAATGAAAACTGTTCATTTTAAAAAGTTTGGTCCTAACAAATCTTTGAGTCATCTAATTGATTGCTTAAAATTAATAGAAACTAAGGGTATCGATATAAAAATATCATCTAATGAAATAAAAAGTGTAAAATTTTCTCTAGGTCTTATTATAGGAGACAACCTTGCGTTAAATTCTATAATGGGATACAGTTCTTCGTTTACTCATAATTATTATTGTAGGCATTGCAAAGAAACTAAATCAGACATGCAAATTTCAGTTATTGAAAATGGTGCTAATTTACGTAATATAGAAAACTATGCTTTGGATTTAGAAAACAATGAATTTAAAAACACAGGGATAAAATTCAGTTCGTCATTTAACGAACTGAAAAGCTTTCATGTCACGCAAAATTTTTACTCTGATATTATGCACGATGTTTATGAAGGTATTATTAAATTTGGGCTTGCTCAAGCTTTGAAACATCTTATGTACCAAAAACAATATTTCAGTCTCGATTTATTAAATTCTATTTTAAATAGTTTTAGTTATGGTGAGATTGAAGTGCAAAATAGGCCAAGTCTTATTAAAGAGGATCATATAAAAAACATAAACTTACACATGTCAGCAAGAGAGAGCTTTTGTTTTCTACGATACTTTCCAGTATTGGTTGGTAGCTTTGTGCCAAAAAACGATTTATGCTGGAAATACGTACTATGTTTATATGAATTAGTGCAAGTTTTACTTAAAGATTCTTTTACCGAAGGTGAAATTTCCGTTCTTCAAAATTTAATAAAAGATCATAATACACGTTACAAAGCCTGTTTTGATACTAATTTGAGGCCTAAACACAACTTTCTTTGTCACTATCCCCGGTTTATTCAAAATGTAGGGTCTTTAAAATTAATAAGTTGCATGCGCCTTGAAAGTAAGAATAAGTTTGTTAAAGAATATTCTAAGGTGTGCTTTTCTCGAATAAATCTGCCACTTTCACTAAGTAAAAAGTGTACTTATGATTTTGCTTATAACATTATCGACAATAAACGTTTTAATTCTGATATTGAAATATTGCAACGTAAAAGACAATTCGACATGTCTAAAAGCAATTATAAAGTTCTGTTAGAACAAATTGTTGAGTTAAAGTCTGCTATAATTGTAACTTCGATTCGCTATAAAGGGACATGTTTTAAGAAAAAATATTATATATATGAAGATAATAAATTATTTTTAATTGAAGAAATGGTATTTGACAACTGTTCGTTATTCTTAATTCTCATAGAAATTCAAATTATCTCGTTTGATACCCATTTGAAGATATATAAGATAGGTGAACAAATAAATCAGGTTTTTTTAAAAAAAATTAATGAATTAAAAACAAAAAAGCCTTTTGAAATTCATAGTCTTCCCACTGGACAGAAATATTTTTTACCTCGAATTCTTTAGAACATATTTATATTTAATTTAATAAAGATAACCAAATTTATTGTAAAAGATTTAGTGAAATAATAAATTTTATATATTATCTAGTTAAAATTCTAGCAACTAAATTTATAAAAAATAAAGTTTGAAAAGAAAAATGATGTACAAATACTGTTTTATTTATATTTAACAATTATTCTCATAAGTGCAAATTTTATTTCAAATTAAATTCAATTTAAACTTATATTAACCCTTTAGCCCATGAAAATTATTCCATAATAAGGAATAAAAATGACAGGAAATACTATTCCTATTTATTGAATACCGAGTTCAACATTCTGGAATATATAGTACAATGAAGTGCATAATAATAATGCGACCGAGAAGTATAACCCATTAAAAAAATGAATTTATTGTGCAATAATATGCATAATAGTAATGCTACTACAATGGGTAAATCATTTAATAAAAAGCATATATCGTACAATAATATGCATAATGTCCTTGCGCCTGGAATGGATACATCATTAAATAGAATGGTTAAATCATGCGACTTTATTCATAAAAGCATTCCGAGTGTTTGTATAAATTATTACGAAGAAAGAATACAACATGAAAAAAATATTATGGATAAATCATGTGTATTATGAATAACTTATTCCTGCAATCGGACAAGTTGTATTTTATGGTTAACTTTTGCATAGATAGTGCTGAAATAGGAATAATGAGTGCATTGATTTCTCTGGGTGTAGTGCGTATATTTTGACTGCTTGCGGTCTGCGTAATAATCTAGCGGCAGAGCATAAAGTTGTGCTCTGAAATTTGCGTTTATTTTAAGTGTAAAAATCAGTTAGTTTACAAAAATTTCAAAATTAATTTTTGGGTACGTGATAGAGGTTTCATCTCTGTTTATCTAGTTTTTTTTTTTTTTTTAGTTTTTTTTCGGTCACATCGCAACATTTAAGTTGGAAACCTTCTTGGTTAATTTATATTGTAAAGTGTCGCGTATATATTGGTAATAGATTTAATTGCATAAACATGGCTGAATTACTCAGTTTTCCTCTACTAGTTGATGCGTTAACCGAAGGGGAACTGGATTATGAACTAAACATTCGTCAAGCTTTACCAGGTGGTACCCACAGACAGAAAGTGCTTGAGCTGTCAAGACTCCTGACAGCAGAAAAAAAACCACCTATGGACTATAGAGATGATGGTCAGGACTTCACGCTTTCTGTCGAAATGTTGACAGATCTCCAAAAGTCGCTAAAAAAATATATTTTAAAACAAGATGAGCAAAACGAAAGGTTTGTAAAGGCAAGAATTCGACACTACCAGGACAGAGCTTTTCGCTGTCTGGGGGAGGATGAGGAAAAGGATTCCATACTCTTCGGAATTGTCAGAAATATTGGCAGAACCATCCGAATTTCTACGGAAGAAGCAGCATCATCCCATGGTGGTAGTACTCCATCTTCTACAACACATCGAGGAAACGTGGTAGCATTGGGAGCTGGCAGAGGAAGAGGTCGCCAGTCCATCCAGTCCATGCAAATTAATGATCCCAGCTACGACGGCAAACCAGTAGTGCATCAAACTGAAAGAGAGAAGATTAAAGAACACCCTCAGCAAAAAATTGGTACTTCTAATGAGACATCGTTTGCGGACACAGAACTGAGACGAATGCTACAGAATCTGCCAACACCCAGCAGCAATATTGATTGGAGATTACCAGATGCATTGCAAAAAGGCGCAAACACAAATGCAGAAGCAAGAGAGGCACCTTATGTGATTCAAAGAAGACGAGTGGCAGTAGAGAAGTGGCCAATTAGATTTAAAGGAGACAACAACCCTGACCTTGCAGACTTTCTCTGGAAAATTGAATTATATGCGAGAGCAGATGAAATACATGTGAATGAAATCTTCAAATGCTTCTTTAAGCTTCTTGATGGCGTGGCACTAGAGTGGTATGAAGTCAAAGCAGCCGAATTCAACAACTGGAACGAGCTTGTGAGAGGACTCAAAAACCGCTTCCAATCCAGAAATTACGACTTCATAATGAAAGAAGAGATACTCGAGAGATATCAACGACCAAACGAAAACATTGCCGATTATCTGTTAAATATGTCGAAGTTGTTCTCAAGGATATATCCACCGGTAGGAGAGCAATATAAAGTATATGTATTGCAAAGAAACATGATCCCGGAATACAGGATGCAGTTGGCTATTGCAAATATAGGATCAGTCACTCAACTGGAGGAACTTTGCCGCAACATTGATGAAGCCAGAATGATGGGAAATAGGGAGAAGATGGCCAGAATACCACAGGCAACAAAAGTATCGACTGGTCAACCCAGAAAGACGGTGCTCACATGTAATGAAGTACAAGAGGAAGCAGCAGAGGTTGTAACTACGATTAACAGATCGGTGCCAAGATTTCGATCGGATAGACGCCGAGGCTTTACAAGGAGGGATGACAGCACAGTGGTATGCTGGAATTGCAAGGTAGTAGGCCACCGACACTTTGACTGCACGAAACCTCGCAACAGAATATATTGTTGGTGCTGTGGGATGGAAGGTGTAACAGCTGACCGATGTCCCAAAAAACATCCAGGAGGAAACCTCTTTACTTGTTCGGATACTTCGAAGGCTCAAGATACTAGTGTGGAGGGAAACGGTGCAGCGGGCAGATAAGGGATCAATCTTGTCCGATTGACAACAAACAGATCCCATACAAAGTAAATAAAGAAACACAAACGGAGTTAAATGAACAACAAAGTAGTAGAATAGGAAAATGCAGTAATTCAGACACTCATCAAAATTTAGATTTAGACGTAGATTTTAAAATCATTAGAGTCAACCAAGAAGGTATTGAGCCGATTAAAGGTAACTATAGGACGAAAGGCCGCGGTAGAAAGTCAGTACAACTTGTCAGTAGAATGACTGACCCAGCTGAAGTAACTGACGACGAATTTGCTAAACATGAAGATTTTGATGGTAGTCAACAGTTAGTAGAATGTGTTGTCAACGTAGAAGGTGATAATCGACCACACGTAGATGTCGAGGTCTTGGGGTATGCTTTGACTGGCTTATTGGATTCTGGTGCCAGTTGTACCATACTCGGTGGGTTTGACATCTGTGCGCGGTTGGAGAAACTGGGGTTAGAACTGATTCCATCAAAATCCCGTATTAAGACTGCGGATGGAACGGTTCATTGCGTGGAACACGCTGTTGACATACCATTTCAAATTGATGACAAATGTAAAGTGATCAGATCACTCGTAGTACCATCCATTGCTAGGGATCTGATCTGTGGCATCGATTTTTGGGAAGCTTTCAACATCTGGCCCAGAGTAGACAGGACAGACGATCGGATTGGTATTGATTGTGTAGATGTGGTGAACGAAAAGGGGGAAATGATTCAGCATGAAATGGACGATTGTCAGAAACTGGAATTGAAAACAGCTATGAATTCATTCCTGGTGACTCATCCTAACATACTGGGTTCCACGCCCTTATTGCAACATAACATCGACACGGGAAATGCAAATCCGGTTAAAACTCGAGCTCGCCCCATATCTCCATACGTTCAGAAGGAGTTGAATCTCGAACTTGATCGTATGTTACGGTTGGGAGTGGTGGAAGCTGCCGGTTCTGTTGAATGGGCACACCCTGTGGTTTGTGTGCGAAGACCTTCAGGTAAAATTAGATTTTGCTTGGATGCACGCAAACTCAACGAAGTTACGGTGAAAGACAGTTACCCTTTACCATACATAAACAGGATTTTAGGACAGTTATCCGGTACAAAATACTTGTCCAGTTTGGACCTTAGTGACGCATTCTGGCAAGTTGAGTTGAACGCTGCAAGTCGACCAAAGACGGCATTTATTGTTCCTGGAAGAGGACTTTTCCAGTACAAGCGTATGCCGTTTGGGCTGTGCAATGCTAGCCAAACTCTTTGCCGTTTGATGGACAAGGTTCTTGGGGTGGATTTGGAACCTAGGGTATTTGTTTACCTTGATGATATAATAGTGATGTCGCAAACGTTTGAAGAACACATGGACCTACTGAAAGAGGTGGCTCAACGTCTGCGGAAGGCTAATCTTTCAATAAGTTTAGCGAAGTCACGATTCTGTCTCAAGGAAATCAAGTATCTTGGATATATCCTCGACGAGCACGGACTAAGGATCGACCCTGAGAAGATTACCGGAATCCTGAACTTTACAACACCCACAACAGTTAAAGACGTACGGAGGCTCATTGGGATGGCTGGTTGGTATCGGCGGTTTATCCCCGATTTCTCTGCGATAACAGCCCCAATCACTACCCTTCTGAGAAAAACTGCCGGTAAGAAGTTTGAATGGACCTCCGCCGCTCAAGTCGCTTTTACCCAATTAAAGTCATTATTGGTGTCCGCTCCAATTTTAGTAAATCCAGACTTCAAGAAGATGTTTACCATCCAGACTGATGCATCTGATAATGGAATTGGTGCTGTTTTGACACAAGAAATCGATGGTTTTGAGCGAGTAATAGCGTATATGAGTCAGAAACTCACATCCACGCAAAGAAAGTATCCGGCCACAGAGCGTGAATGTTTGGCAGTGGTGTTGGCCATCGAGAAGTTTAGGCCTTATATCGATGGCGTGAGATTCAAAGTGGTAACAGACTGTGCTTCTCTGGTCTGGCTAAGGAACCTGAAGGACCCTGCATCTCGGTTGGCTCGCTGGTCTATGCGTCTCCAGGGGTATGACTTTGAACTCCAGCACAGAAAGGGAAAATTAAATGTAGTGCCTGATGCATTATCCCGTGCTGTGGAGTGCATTCAAGTCGATACCGGAATGCAGGAAGACTTGGTCTACCAGAAGGTCAGGCATGGTGTTAATGAGTATCCCGCCAAATATCCCGATTTTCGTCTACAAGATGGGAAGTTGTATAAATATTGTCAGACTGTACGAGGCGATGGAACATACACCTGGGATTGGAAGTTATATGTTCCACTTTCGGAGAGGAAAACGATTTTATACAACAACCACGATAGCGCTTTAGCTGCACACCTTGGCTTCTTCAAGACACTTCGCCGCATACAGGAACGGTATTTCTGGCCAAAGATGTCAGTAGATGTGCGTGATTATGTCAAGGTTTGTGAAAAATGTCAGCTCAACAAACCAAAGTGCGAGACCCCGAGGGTACCCATGGGAGAACCACGAGTTCCGACTCGCCCATGGGAAATGATTGCCATCGACTATATGGGGCCGTACCCTCGGTCTAAAATCGGAAACAGGTATTTGTTAGTTATAATCGACGTTTTTAGTAAATTTGTGTTGTTGAAGTCTGTTAGAAGGGCTGAGTCGGGTTCGCTTATCCAATACTTGGAGGAAAGCGTATTCCTAGTGTTTGGCGTACCCTCAGTCTTGATATCAGACAACGGCAGTCAGTTCACTTCAAAAAAATTCAAAGGCTTTCTGCAACAATATAAAGTGCGGCATTGGCTAAACGCCTACTACCATCCGCAGGCTAATCCAGCCGAAAGAGTTAATCGGAGTATCTTATCTGCAATCCGTAGCTACATAGGCGACGATCAACGCAACTGGGATGACAAAATTGGCCAAATATCCTGTGCTTTGAGAACGGCTGTTCATGAATCTTCTCGATACACACCTTACTTCATAAATTTTGGACGCAACATGAACGTGTCAGGTACGCGCAATACTGACATGGAATGCGAGAAAGAGTGTCAAAATCGAGAAGAGCATGAACAACAAATGGAGAAAACACATGAAGCCGTACGAAACAATCTTAACAAAGCCTACGAAAACTACGCGCACAGATATAATCTACGTAGCCGGCCATTACAATTTAAGATAGGCGAGGTCATTCTTAAAAAAAATTTTAAACAATCAAATGCCGCAGAAGGATACAATCCCAAATTTGACTCAGTATACCAGAAGTGTAGGATCTCCGGTAAACTGGGACTCAATACCTACGAGTTACAAGATATGACTGGCAAGAAATTAGGGCGCTTCCATGCCAATGATTTAAGGGTATTTCACAATAACAATGATCAAGTTTAAAAAAAAAAAAAAACATAGTATGAGATTAACGAATTACAATCAGGGCAGCTAAATGCGTTGGACTCGACCGGTATCAATTCGCTTGTAGATGTGAATTTTCGTAAGATAACTGAAAATTGTTTTTACGCTCGAGTGAATGACGTAAAGTCTTTAACGAAAATTTTTTTAAAGAAACTTTAAAAAAATTTTCGTTGTTTCCACGATGAGTGTAGTGTAGCGTTCGCTGGTGGTCAACCTCACCAGAAATCCACCAAATGAACGCATTAATTAGTCAGTGTTGGCTGATAAGCGGCTGGTGGTAGTTGTTTGTGATCAACTCCATTTTCCAAAATACTCCATTACCAATGTCTCCATCCATTAAACAAATCCCTCCCATCTTCAACTCACCTGTATGATTAGCAGAATGGTATAGGCGGTGAATTGATTGTGGTCGACGATATTAATGATGTTTTATTGTTCTTTTCATTAACATACATACATACACGTCCAATTGCAAATGAGACCAAAAATACATTAAGTGATACACTAGCATCATTCAGGCGTCTTGGATCATCAACACTATTAACATCGTTTGAGCCAGTGCAATGGAGATGGCAGCACACACCAGCAAAGAAATGATATGGACGGATTGATTTTCGAAAATGGAACGTTGACGGACGAAGTGCTCGCCCAAACGCGGTGATGAGCAAATGCACAGGGGAGCCAACTTGTATTTCAAAAAAAAAAAACATGACAAGCAATTTTTGGGACAAAGCGGAGGTATAAAAGGAAAACAAAAAAAAAAAAGAGACAGTGAAGCTTTGGATCTCAAGACGAGAGATCGTAACACGATAAAAAGTGAACATTGGCAGAGAATTGGTGAAAAGATCCACGGCGTAGCCATTTTGGCCGTAGTCATTATTACACCAAAGTAAATTCTTTTGCATAAAAAAAAAAAGGGGGAAAAAAATATGTATATGTGTAAATATTTGATCGTGTATATATAAATGTGTATATTGATTATTGAATTAAAATTAATTATAAAATTTAGGAGTTAATTTGTGTTTTGACAATTTATTTTCAATTACATTCTCAATAAAAATAAAAATAAAACAGTGAACAGAAACCATGATGCGTTTTCTTTGAGAATTTTCCGTGTGATTGGTTGGAAACAGTTCGAGTGTTGATAAACTGAAGTGATCAAAATAGTGGCATTTTTGTGTGAGCACGGGCATGTAGTGAAGTGTTGTGAGGTTAACAGGATTGCTTATCGAATCCAAGTGGAGGACAAGGATTCCCAAAAAAAAAAAAAAAACATAAGAAAAAGGGGGAACCATTGTCTCAATAAAAGGTGATGTGTGGTGCAGTGCCGCGTGTGCTTAAACAAAAGGAAATATTTAAACTCTACAAGACGTCGGAATTGAGTCAAGAGGGTGAACGAGGCCGCAAAATTGTACAGGTGAGTTTCCCTCAATTAATTCTTCTCCACTTTTCCTCTTGGCACACATACAATTGCCATTAGCCGCGCGTGCATAATCGGTCTGTTCCATTGACGCTCGCGCGGTTGCGTGTCTTTAAAAACATTTGGTGGCTTTCTTGGTGTGTGAACGCCCCGCCCGAGTCGTCCTGCTCCAATTTGAGCTTAGCCGGCGACACGTGCTGGTAGACTGGCGCCCAACAAAAGAGTTCTTTTTAAATTGTCTACCCAAGCCACCAAGCCCAATAAACTGGGAAATAGCACGTCACATTTAAATAGCACGTCACAGCCTACCATATGGTGGCTCTCCTTTCAGAGATCGCTGCACAATTCGTTCCGGATCAGCACGCAGAACGTGACCGAGCCAGCGTACTCGCTGAGATCTAACTTCATGTACAATATCGGGGATCTTCATCAGATCTCTGATCTCGAAATTGTACAGAGCTCGGTATGTACCATCTATTTCGCGTTTAGGGCCGTAAATCACACGCATGATTCTTCTCTCAAATGTAAGGAGCCATCTCTCGTACTCATCCGTCAGCGCCCAACTTTCACATCCAAACATAACAACGGGCCTGATCAACGCTTTGTAAAGCTTCAGCTTCACGGCACTTGATAAGTGTTTAGATTTTAGCAGTGGCCTTAGAGGATACAAAGAACGACTGCCAGCTGCCAGCCGCACTTTAATATCCTCACCCACACTGTTATCGTGAGTGATAAGAGAGCCCAAATATTTGAACCTCCTCACTCCCTCAAACGTGTGGTGGCCACTACTAAAATCTGGTGTGCCATTGTCTCTAAAACCAGAGATCAGGTATTTCGTTTTGGACTCATTGATCTGGAGTCCAACAGAAGCTGAAAACTCTACAAGCGGATCAAGTATTTCTTTCACTCCGTTGTTATTCAGTCCAATCACGCATATGTCATCTGCATATGCAAGCACTTGATTGGACTGGCGATATAAGATGTTACGCTGAGGTGTTTCAGTTTTACGAAAGATGTACTCCAACATGAGATTAAAGAGTATCGGGGACAGAGCATCTCCCTGCCGAACACCCGAGTTAACTGCAAAAATTGTCGATAGCCTGTTCTCAACTTTAACACAGCATTGAGACTGCGTCACTGTCATCCTACACAGTCGTACCAATTTTGTTGGCATTCCTAGGTATTCCAGGGCAGACCACAAACTCTCTCGATTGATCGAGTCGTAGGCCTGCCGGAAATCCAGGAAAACCTGATGTACGGAGATGGATGTCTCATAATATTTAGATAGAATCATCCGCAGCGAAAAGACCTGATCAGTGACTGATCGATTCGGACGAAATCCTCCCTGATAGTCACCAACCAAGCCTTCCGCCAGAGGAGTGATTCTATCCAATAAAATGTATGACAGTAACTTGTATGCTGTGCAAAGGAGAGCTATACCGCGATAATTCTCACACTTCAAGCGGTCTCCCTTCTTGAAGATGGGGCATATCGCGGCCACTTTCCATTCATCAGGCATAACTTCGGTTCGCCATACTAATCGAATAAGATCGAAAAGACAGTTCCACAAAGTATCCCCTCCGAATATCAAGAGCTCCGAATTAATGCAGTCCACTCCAGGTGAGCGGTTTCGTTTCATTCTCTGCATGGCCTTAGTGAATTCCTCATGGGATGGCTCCTCAGTGCAAATCTCCGCAGACTGTTCTAGAGGTGGCTCAACAACAGTCTGTGATGCATGATGAACATCAAGCAGCTCAGTAAAATGTCCACTCCATGCGTCAAGTACTGCGTCGATGTTGACACAGAGGTTTCCATCCCGGTCCCGAATGGCGGTTGACGAAGGCCTGAAAGTATGGTGCAGTCCAGTAATTCTTTTAAAGAAATTACGTGAACTACGCTCATTGCTGAGTTGTTGTACTTTCAGAACCTCGGCCTTCCACCATTCTCGCTTCTTCCGTCTACAAATCCGCTTAGCTGCCCTTCTTGCAAGAGCTGCCTTGTTTTTCCTTGCGATTGTGAGACGTTGTTGCACTTCATTATGGGCTATATTTTGTTGCTCAACTGCAAGACGACACTCGTCATCAAACCAATCATTCTTGGGTCTGACTTTCACTATACCTAAAGTCTGTTGAGCAGCACTGACAACCGAAGTTTTCAGTACCTCCCAGACAGAGTTCACGCAGTCAGACTGGTAATTAGCTCCCTCAATGTTGTCGCTGACAAGATCCTGATATCGTTTCTTTTGATCTTCATTTATCAGACCTTCACAGTCGAAACGTTCCATCCGTTTCGCTGTGTTCCCCGACCTGTACGAAAACTTCCACCGTAGCTTTGCAGCGACCAAATAATGATCGCTGCCTACGTATTTGGTTGCTGACCGATAAGTTCTCACATCCTGCACAACCCGAGCTCGCCCTTTTGAAATTAACACGTGGTCAATTTGGCTCCGGGATGTTTTGCGAGGATGTGTCCATGTCTCTAGGTGTATCTGTTTGTGAGGGAAGAATGTGCTTGCTACTCTAAGATCATGAGCAATTGCAAAGTACATCATTCTCTCACCATTATCGGTCGCAGTTTCGTGTCGGGAGTACGGACCTATGTTTTCACACAAGTCGGCCTGATTTCTGCCAGCTCTAGCATTAAAGTCCCCAATTACCATTCTAACATCGTGTTCGGGTATAGATCCCATCAGATCGTCCAAGTCATTGTAAAATGAGTCTTTATCTTGGGGCTGGCTGACTTCTGTGGGCGCATGTACACAAATTATCGACAGGTTGGCTAACTTCATGCGCAGGCGAAGCATACACAATCGGTTATTGACTGCTTGAAAATCCAAAACAGCCTTCTTTACCTGCGGCCCAAGAAGAAATCCAGCTCCAAGATTTCCGAGGTCATCTCCACTGTAGAACAACGTATAGCCCTGGGACACATGGTCTCCACTTTGAGGCCAGCGAGTTTCTTGAAGAGCAACGAGTTCCAGCCGATACTCTTTCATGCACGTGATTAGACCCTCCAACGCTCCTGGTTTTCTAAGTGATTGCACGTTCCACGTGCCGATCCTAAATCTCGTATCCGGGTACTTGAGCGGGGGTCCGGTGTTGTTTTGGCGGTATCCATTTTTCTTTTTGTTGATTTTATAAACAGTTGATTTTTTTACGGATGCGGGTCGTCAGCCCAGCGATCCAACCGTTTAGTCGCCTCCTACGACAAGCAAAGGATACTGTGGTGGTATTCTTAGGAAACATGTTCGTGCAATTTAGATTTACGAGACATGTGAGTGCCCCCCGACCACAGGGGCATGGTGGTATATACATGAATTAAATCGAGTACAAATAATCAACCGATGTTTTTGAGGTCGATCCAACGACATGGATTGGAATATCGTTTCTCAGATTTTGTTTTTCACATGCCACCTAGCGGACATAGGCCTAAATCCAAATTGAGCATTTCTGAAAAATGTCTGTATGTGTATCTGTGTGTATGTGATTGATTTTTCTGTTAACGAAAACTTAAAATCTACTTCATATGTTTAAAATAATTTTAATTTATATAACATGATTGTGTTAAAAAACAAGTAAGTAAAATAGACTTTTAGTAGAAATCTACCCAAGAAAACTCGAGATATTCATATATCTCGAGTTTTATACATAAATTTGCATACTGCATACAAAAAGATTCTTAAATTGGAATTTTATTACTCAAGTATCCATCGAGTTTTGCAGAAAAGGATAGAGGAAAGAAAGTTTTGTAAAAAATCGCTGGATATCAACATTTTTAATTTGGGTTTTGCCATGTGATGTATCAAATGAAACGTATTTTTATAAGCTAATATGCAATTTAGTGGAACACATTTTTGATTATTAATTTGCATGGCGTTTTTATATTTAAAAATTAAATTAAATTTACGATTTTAACGGGCTAATATAAAATGGCTGTTTCTAAATTATGTCCGGACAAATTTTTATAAATTTAAATTATTTTCAATTGCTAGTTTTGACGGCTCTAATAAATTTGCATTTGACAGAGAATAATTGTCGCCTAATAATTCTCAGAAATTCGTAAAACACGTTTGTGTGATAAAGTCATGTGATGAAAAAGTCACGTGGCAAAACAAAATTCTGCGATAACAGATTTCAATTACACAATTTTATATTTAATTGTAGGCCCATATTTTCGAGCATTTAAATTTCGGCCTCAATTTTGATTTTTGTCTAAGTAAAGTAGAGCCTTAAGCTAAATGTGCGGCTATAACTACTACGACTACCAGCACTATTACATAATTTATATTTGTTTTTTTCTCTTTTACATACTGTTTTTTCTACACTCAATTTTTACGTATCTGATTGATTTTGAATTTTATTTTTTCCTATTCTATTATCTATTAATAACTGTCTGCTAAGTCAGTATGATAAAAGAAGTATGTATATACTTCTTTCGAAGCATAATTCAACTTATCACTTGAATTCGCGCTAATCTAATATCTTGATTGGGTTGGGCATAAATTATTCATTTTACAAATTTATTATCTTTTCACTTGAGCATCGTAGGAATTTTCATTCTTTACCCCTTATCTTTATTGACATTATTATTTCTAACCCGTTTGTTCGAGTTTCTCTTATTAAATAAAAGTTTTGGAAATTAAAAATCCAAAAATTTTAGCTGTTTCCGTAGTATAAACGAAAATTTTAATCTGACTTATGTAATATTACTATACTATTCGTAAAATATAGTTATTATTTATTATAAGATTCAAAAATATTATATTAAATAATAACTATAACTGCACATCTCACCTTATTGATATAATCCTGATTAATTAAACCACGAAAAACTGATTTTGAAACGATCGTTTATTACTCATGAACGCGTTTCTCATGATGAACTAAACTATATGTATATAGACAATAGCATCTAAAAAAAAAAAAAAAGAAATAGCAATAGTAATATGTAGTAGTATGTAAATATATAGAATTTATTAAAAAAAAAAAAAAAAAAAAAAAAAAAAAAATATATATATATTAAAAAAATATATATAAGAAAAATAAAAAAAAAAAAATTCGCGTTGGACAACTTGAAAAAAAAGGACCCAACCAATAGGTATTAAGAAATAAATATAAGGAAAACAAATGATTGATTATTTTGAGAGAAAGGGAAATATCCTTCTCTATTTTTTTTGTACATAGATCAATTTATGTATATATTAGTTGGAAAAACCGAAAAAAAAAAAATAATAATAATAATAATAATCATGTTGAGTGATCGAGAAAAAGGGTGCTAACTATTCCTATAAAAAGGACAATCTCATCACTCAAAGGGAGATTGAGTTGAAAACCGTTGAAGAGATTAGTGACAAAGCCCCCACCCGTGGTAAGCGGCTAATCAAAAATTCAACTAAAGGTTAAGTTTAAGAATTAAAATTAACAAAACATAAAAATTAAAACGTGTATAAAAAAAAAACAAAACTATACTATCTATAAGTACGAGATAGAAGTAACCCTTTATACACATATACACATATACTTTATAAGTAAACAACCGGGAGCCGAATTAATACGATAATTCGACCGGAAGCAGTTATGCAGTATAATTGTCATAATCAAA
Organism: Tipula unca; assembly: GCA_951394425.1. Classification (NCBI taxonomy): domain Eukaryota; kingdom Metazoa; phylum Arthropoda; class Insecta; order Diptera; family Tipulidae; genus Tipula; species Tipula unca. The sequence goes on from OX596381.1 coordinate 104,493,925, forward strand.
TTGGGAGCAGAAATTACTTCCGGATAATCATTCAGCTGGAAGCCGATCACAAAGAAAAACCAGAACGAACAACATAATTTAGCACGATTTGTGTCCATCGCCGGAGTCAGCAACAACCATCAAGGTTCCAATTTTTTTTTTGTTTTTATTTTTGTAAGTTTTTTTGTTGTATTAGAAAGATAAATTAATAAATATATATAAATTAACGAAAAAGACATAAAATTTTATACGTTTATTTGTGTCCACCCCTCGCGCTGAGTTGAAACTAGCCGGAGTAAAAGCCGAGTGTTCGCATTGCGTAACATAAATTGGCGCCCAACGTGGGGCCTCTATAAAATCTGTAATAAACCGTATAAAGTTTTATTTCTTTTTGTTTAATTTTTTTTAATAGATAAAGTAATGTGCAATTAAATTATTTAAGTAAATTTATTTTTTAAAATTAATTAGATTACATTAATTTTAATATTATATTATTTTATATTTTGTGTCTATATCTACATATATTTTGGTTTTATCCAATTAAATTTCAAATTTCTCGATAAAAATTTTCTGTCTTTGATAAGTAAAGTCAGTGGCGCTCAAATTTCATAATTTTTAATATTTAAATCAATTTTACAATTTTTTCGTTGAAATGAATCTCGATTTATTCTCGCCTGAAGAAATTCAGTACGAACTTCATCTTAGGGACGTTGATTCTACTACCGTGGACGATAAACCCATTAATATACTAGGTTATTTATTAGAAGCAGAAAAAGCGGATGAAAATCTTGCTCCTAAGGTCAAAACAAACGAAGATTTCCAGAAGGTCTGTGATATAGTATTGGCCAGATTAGACGAAATTGAAAAATTAAATTTAAAAGGTCATATTCTAGTCTTAAAACATTTAGAGAATAGGATACGTAGAGTTCAAATTATTCCCCAACAAAAAGAAGAATTAGCCCGAATTTTGCGTAGATTACGAAACATCAGATATAATATTTTGAAAAGTGGTACAAGCAGAGATCATTCTAGTTCAACCACATCACAAACTAATTTAAATCTTATACCAGAACAAATTCGACAGTCGAATCAGTCTTTAAACCAACCCAATAATTTACTAAATATATCCCAGCATAGTTATACTAATCATCCACCACCGTCTCTACACAGTGCTGGACCTTTTCCACTTCCAACCGAAGTTTTCCCAAGGGAACCTCTACATTTACAATACGATTCTCAATTACCCCATCGTCACCTACTAGAAAAACAACTTCAACCTCAAGTTCCATTTTCAAAACTAGCAGAGATGCGTTATCAGTTGCCATCTAATCATAATGTTTCACCTCGAATGGTGAATAACACATATGATGCAAGACCAAATCCATCTAGATATTTAGATGAGGGTAAACAACATTATCAAGATAATCAGTATTATCCAGAAAGAGATTTTCATTATGAGAACCGTTTTTCTCGACGATGGCGTCCAATTCCTATAACGGAATGGAAAATGAGATTTACCGGTAAAGAAAATGTCGATGAGTTTATTAAACGAGTTGAACAAATGGCGGTAGCTCAGGGTATCTCTGAGGGTGAATTATTTGGGTCAATTTGGCTTCTTTTAAGTGGTGATGCACGCATCTGGTACGATGCATATTGCGATCGTTTCTTTCAATGGTTTGACTTGGCTGAAGCAATGCGATGGGAATATGAGAACCCAGATATTGACGATCAGTTGATCGAACAAATTAAAAATAGAAAACAGGCAAAATACGAGTCATTTGGAACATATCGAGCTTCAATGGAAATATTATTTAAACAACTTAAACAGTCTTTATCACCTCACGAAAAATTAAAATATTGTTATAAAAATTTATGGCCTACCTATCTTAGAGGGTTAGGATTTCGCAATCTTAATAACATTTCTTCAATTGAAGAACTCACATTTTTATGCCGAGATATCGAGAAAATGGAAGCCATTTGTAAATCAAATACGTTCACAGGTGTCAACAGACGAATGGAACAGCTTCATTTAATAGACGAGCCTAATTTTTCTAATTATAACAAACCTAGTCACAAAAATACAGAATTTCAAAATATCCAAGTTAATTCACATTCCAAAACTTTCCATAACAATACTTCAAATAATAATAATCCCATCTCAGGCAGACCTACGTATGTTCAAGGTAAAAATAATCCAAATAAATTTAACAACCGAGAATATCATAATTCCAAAAATTTTAACAAAAATCGTCATGTTGCACATAATCAAAATAAAAATTCCAAGACTGAACTTTTTACTTGTGTAAACTGTTATAATCATTCCCATAGAACTGATAATTGTGATCAACCAAGACGAGCGCGATATTTGTGTTATAAATGTGGTCAAATAGATGTCACTTATGCTAATTGTCCTACCTGCCACCCTCATTTGAAAATTCCAAATCAGGTTACAATCATTCCATCTGAACAAATAAAACCGTCGGTATCCGAAATGGCAATCCAGACAGTAAATTCAAAGTCGGAATCTTCTGATGTAAACTTTACATCTAACAACCTTGAATCGTCTGTTTTAACAATGTTTTCTCAAAAACAAGGTGATAACCGATTATATTTAAATATTGAGATTAATGGAAGACATATCGTTGGATTATTAGACACAGGTGCTACCTCCACGGTATTAGGGAAAAATTGTCATGAATTGTTACAACAGTGTAGTCTTCATACTAGAAAAGAAAGTTCAAAATTATTGGTAGCCAATGGCGAATTCGTAGATGTAAATGAGATTGTAGATCTCCCAATTATGTTTAATCATAAACAAAGAGTTATTACAGCCTATGTAATCCCACAAATATGTCAAGAATTGATTTTAGGGATGGATTTTTGGCAAACATTCGATTTACATCCTTCAGTGTATTATTTTGATTTTGAAAATCCATTGTCCAATGAATTGTTTTTAACAAAAACACAGCAACAAGAAATTCAGGAAATTATTCAAACTTACCCAATCACAAGTGATAACAATTTTGGTTGTACACAAGTGATACAGCATAAGATTGACACAGGTGAGAATCTCCCTGTAGCTCAGCGTTGTTACCCAATTTCGCCAACTGTTCTCAAAGCGGCTAATGCCGAAATAAAATGAATGTTGGATTTAGGAGTGATTAAGCCTTGTCCAGCATCACCATGGCGTTCTCCTATGACGATAGCTTATAAATCAAACGGGAAAATTCGCATGTGTTTGGATGCGCGTAAATTAAATTTGGCAACTATTAAAGACACGTATCCAATGCCGCATCTGGAAAACATTTTAAGTAATTTATCAGGCACAAAATATTTGTCGTCTATAGATTTAGCGGATGCATATTGGCAAATCCCTTTAGAAGAAAATTCTCAACCAAAAACAGCATTCGCGTTAATGGGTCGACCATTGTTTATGTTTGCGCGAATGTCATTTGGACTGGTCGGAGCTCCTGCGACAATGTCAAGACTTGCGGATAATATAATTGGTTCAGAATTAGCCCCATTTGTGTGGACCTATTTAGATGATATCATCATCGCTACAAAGGATTATGAAACCCACATCCACTATCTCAAATTAGTTTCAAAAAAACTTCGAGATGCTAATCTGACCATAAACAAAAGTAAATCTAAATTTTGTGTTCCCGAACTGGCATATTTAGGTTTCCTTATCAATGAAAATGATACAAAGATATCACCCGATAAAATTACTGCTATTCGAGACTATCCAAGGCCAAAAACGGTTAAACAAATACGTCAATTCTTAGGAGTTGCTGGATGGAACCGACGCTTTATAGCTGACTATTCAGCTATCATTGCTCCGATAACCGACTTATTGAAAGGAAAACCAAAAACCATCAATTGGACAGATGATGCTGAAAAAGCCTTTCAGATCATTAAATTTGCTATGACTAAAACTCCTATTCTGGGTAATCCAGATTATGACAAACCATTTTATGTGTGTACTGATACTTCAGACATAGGCATTGGTGCTCAATTAGTTCAGAAAACGGACTCGGATGATATGACAATCGCTTACATATCGCAAAAATTAACGGATGCCCAGAAACGATATACTATCCTTGAAAGAGAATGTCTAAGTATTCTGACAGCCATTACCAAATGGAGACATTATTTGGAAGGAAACAAATTTTATGTCGTCACTGATAGTTCCGCCTTGAAATGGTTACTTCGCCAAGGAGATTCAATCGGTCGTGTTGGAAGATGGGCCCTCAAAATTCAACACTTTGATTTTGAGGTTATACATAGACCTGGAAAGGAAAATATAATACCAGACGCTCTTTCTCGCTGTATCGAAACCATCGAAATAAAAACAGATCAGTGGTATGAAAAGTTAATTCAGACCGTTCAGAAGGATTTGCAAAATAATACAAACTATCGATTCATTGACCAATCCCTATATAAATTATGTGATGGTTCTGATCGATTTGGTTTTGACGAGTCAACTTGGAAAATGGTTGTTCCTGAATGGCAACGAATAGAACTAATTAAAAAATTCCATGATGAACCTAGAATGGGTCATTTTGGAGGTTTTAAAACCTTACATCGACTTACAGATCGATATTATTGGCCAAATATGTGTTCGGATATTCGACAATATATCGCAAATTGTGACATTTGTAAAGCAGCCAAATCTCCCACCATTAATTTAACTCCGCCTATGGGAAAATGTAGAAGATCTCAAAGACCATGGGAATTAATAAGTATAGACTACATGGGTCCTTTTCCAAAATCTAAGAAAGGTAATACTTTCCTGTTAGTAATAGTAGATAATTTTTCAAAATTTCCTCTCATTTTTCAAGTTCGTAATGCAAAGTTTCCAATATTAAGAAAAACATTAGAAGATCATGTCTTTAATATATTTTCAGTCCCTCGTGCTATTATCTCCGATAACGGTCCATAATTTGTTTGCAAAGATTTCCAAAATTTATTAGATCAGTTTCACATTGAACATTACAAAACAGCAGTATACTCACCACAAGGAAATCCCGTAGAGCGAGTTAACCAAGTAATTGGTAACGCAATTCGGTGTTTCATTACAACCACAAACCATAAAAATTGGGATCAATTTATCCCACAGATTGGGGTTGCAATACGTTCTGCCGTTCATGAAGTGACAAAATGTACTCCATTTTTCTTAAACTTTGGCATGGAGATGATAATTGATGGTCAAGATTATAAATATTATAAACATTTTCCACCTGTCAATTTAGAGCAACAAATATTAAAATTAAATAAAATTAGAAAAATTGTATTACAAAAATTGGAGGATTCTCATATTAAAACTTCTCAACGATATAATTTACGAGCACGAGCTTCGAGTTTCAAAATTGGTGATATTGTTTGGCGACGAAATTTTGCACTGTCACACTCATCGAAAAATATTACAGCCAAATTGTTGCCAAAATGGCTAAAGTCACAAATTGTGGAAATACGCGGGTCAAATGTGTATGTAATTAAAGGTTTAAATACAGCCAGACTTATTCCGTATCATGGTAAAGACTTAAAAATGAATTAGATTATTTCACATGTAAATTATTATTATTAAAATTATATTTGAATTTTGAATTAGATTACTTTTTTTTATCTAAATATTTATATTAAATATCCTTGGACCAAATAAAATTTGGTTGAGGAACCTTGTCTTCCTATATTAATGAATACTTTTGGGGAGCGGGGAGATAATGAAACGATCGTTTATTACTCATGAACGCGTTTCTCATGATGAACTAAACTATATGTATATAGACAATAGCATCTAAAAAAAAAAATATGTAGTAGTATGTAAATATATAGAATTTATTAAAAAAAAAAAAAAAAAAAAATAATAATAATAATAATAATCATGTTGAGTGATCGAGAAAAAGGGTGCTAACTATTCCTATAAAAAGGACAATCTCATCACTCAAAGGGAGATTGAGTTGAAAACCGTTGAAGAGATTAGTGACAAAGCCCCCACCCGTGGTAAGCGGCTAATCAAAAATTCAACTAAAGGTTAAGTTTAAGAATTAAAATTAACAAAACATAAAAATTAAAACGTGTATAAAAAAAAAACAAAACTATACTATCTATAAGTACGAGATAGAAGTAACCCTTTATACACATATACACATATACTTTATAAGTAAACAACCGGGAGCCGAATTAATACGATAATTCGACCGGAAGCAGTTATGCAGTATAATTGTCATAATCAAATTGGGAGCAGAAATTACTTCCGGATAATCATTCAGCTGGAAGCCGATCACAAAGAAAAACCAGAACGAACAACATAATTTAGCACGATTTGTGTCCATCGCCGGAGTCAGCAACAACCATCAAGGTTCCAATTTTTTTTTGTTTTTATTTTTGTAAGTTTTTTTGTTGTATTAGAAAGATAAATTAATAAATATACATATATAAATTAACGAAAAAGACATAAAATTTTATACGTTTATTTGTGTCCACCCCTCGCGCTGAGTTGAAACTAGCCGGAGTAAAAGCCGAGTGTTCGCATTGCGTAACAATTTGATTCGGATACAAATAAATGTCTATAATTGCAACAAATGTTATAAAAGTAAATCGTTAGTGCACATCAGTTAACAGTGCTAGTTCAAAATTTAACATCAATCATTCACAAAGACGCAACTTTCTTCCTTTCCGTCAATACATTTTTTCCTTCTCGTTGTTCTCGGACTGTTGAACACGGAAACTGATTTCATGCCTTAATCTATCGTCTGCCATAAGCATAAATTAACCCTAGACCGCTGAATTTTTTATTTAGTCTGATCCTCTGATAGTCTTTTCACTTTATCATACGTAGTCAGGATAAAGTATTGTAATCGACAAAAAAAAATGTTTATCAGATTTTGTGTTTTTGACAAGCCTCTATGTCCTCTGGATTTCAGCTGGTAAGTGTAATATCGCTTTCCGGTTTGATCGGAAAGGTTTACAAGCGCTCTGAAACCATCAATTTCCAAAGGTTGGATTTTCGTTTCTTTGATATTGCCTCTTTTTAGCAGGGCAATTTAAAATTATGAATTCGTTCACTTGTCGATTGTATTGACGAGTTCATTATTTGACGCCTCTCTTAAATAAATTGGTGGCAGCTTTTCTATCTTTTGGGCTGTTGTGTCATCGGCACCATCCTTCTAGGTATTTGATAAGCGCCATGTTCTAATCTAGACGCTTTTGTCTTACTAGCTAATTGCACTGATTACGGGCTTCTTCTTCTTTGTTTGAACAGTTGTATATCTGTCCATTCCGGTTTGCACTAAATTTTCTTTATTTAAGTGACCTATCTCACTATAATTAAATTAATATCGTTATTCACGTTCATTGCACTTGGGTCATTTGCTGTTGAAGCATTTATTTTTTCACTTGTATTTTTATTCATTTCATGTTCATTTGCTGTTGCAGCATTTATTTTTTACTAGTAATTTCATTAGTGTTAAAAGGTGGTATCACCAAATTTGCTAAATTTGATGCCGAAGCACTTTTTTCATTTATCGTTAATATATTTTTTTTGGGCTATGTTCCACTTTACCTATTGCATTATTCTGATTTAATGCTTTTTTAATGTTTTTTTGGGGGAAAATAGGCCCCTTATTATTTTAGCACTACTTATTATTTGTTATATGCATAGTAATTAACTTAAAAAAAAAATTAAAAAGAACTAACACTGCACTTTATATTTTATTTTAATTATATTCCGCGCACATTGATTTTACGTCCAAACTGCACGACGATAAAAAATCAACATATTTAAAGAGTTCCGATACTTTTAATCCTTTATCACTATACCCATAACTTGATCCAAAAATCTCAATATCCCTGTTTTTCCTAAAACCAATTGAACGTAAGTGAGAAAATCTATTTTTCTCAAGAAAGAACTAATCCTACTTTTTATAGCTTTTTCAAAAAGTTTAGAAAAAAACAGAACGTAGTGATATATTGAACGATTATTACCGAGGTTAATTTTATCACTCATTTTAGATATTGGAAGGACTAGAGCTCTTTTTAGTGATACAGGGGAAACCCCAGTTTCCAGACTTAGATTAATGATAAAAGATAAGACATCAACTAGTTATTAACAAGTTGTCGCGAGGTCATATACGAATAAAGTAATTATAACTTGACTCTTTAGGTTTAATACCATTAGATTTTTATGTATGGGGACATTTGAAAGAGATATCTAGACAACAAACATTCAGACTGGAAGCCGGCTGGTCGAATCAGTAATGCCCGCAATAAAAATAAATAAAATTTAGGAACTTTCTATATACATGGTTGCTGCTGATAGATGGACCCAACCGTGCTTTTACAAAATTTGTAAACTGTTTGTGAAGTTCAAAAGTCGTACAATAAATCGTTTACTTATAACAACTTATAATAACAATTTGTTTTTCAATAAGTACAATATTATTGAAATGTTAATTTCTCAAAAACTACTCTAAATTAGATAAAAATCGTTGGAACAAATTTTTTTAATAAATCGTCTGTTAAATTTAAATTTGAAACAAAAAACAAAAATTATTTATTTTTTTTTTTGAGAAAAAATAAGTTAAATGAACTTTTGCTTTTCGCACAATTTTTTAAATTCCATCAACGTTTTCTTTATAGAATGCATAAGAAATGGTATGCATGATTATCCTACTTCCAGAAAAAAAAGAAGAACTCTGTACATTTCAAATTATACAAAAACAATTGAGTTATTTTAATTTTTCGAAGAGTTATTGGCATTTACATGATTAAAGGTATTGTGCCATGCTAAAAATGTTGATATGCATGCCAATGGGGCACCCTGTATTATGTATAGTAATATGTACAAAAATTGTTTACCAAAACAAAACAAAATTAAAGTCAATGACCGAATGCATTTTTTTTTTTATGAATTAATCACATCGTTTTGCAAATTGTCATGATATGATTAGATATTGCAATTAAATATGAAATAATTCAGTCGTAACAAATGGGTGGCAGAATCACTGCGGTAAGAACTTATATGTGACAACTCCAATCACTGATACAAACAATGATGTGGGGTGATCTACACAACAGAGATCAAATCTCCAGAGCACACTGTCTTCATAGGATTCTACAATTATTGAAGTTTCGTATAGTACTGCGAAGTGCCGAGAGAGTTTGTTTACGCACGGCTACCAAAACTAGTCTCTCGGACGGAGTATTCTCAAAAAGTGGCAAAGTCGGTTAAAATCCGAAAATTTCAAATAAATAATAATTGGTTCAAATGCGAACCAAGGCTTAATATTTTAATTTTCATTTATTGTTCAATTAGTAACTACTTTACAATTGTTTACCTTAGACCAAATAAAAATAAACTAATTTTATTAGAAATAATAAACAAACAAAATCTTCGTTACATTTTCCAAATAATAAAAATAAGATTCGATAACTTTGTAACAAATACTGTTAACATACTGAATAATTATGAATTTTAGTATGGTACGCATCCCATAGTTATTATATACAATATTTAAAAATCTAGTACAATAGCTTTAAATACAAATGTTTTATATAAAATTTCATGTACATACATATTTAGTTCTTCGTGTTCTTTTGAACAAAATATTAAAATTAAAAATAAAATCTTCGATATAAAATTAAATATATATACTTATATGTATAAAATATAAATTTAAACTTTAAATAATAAAATAAAACATAATAAAAAACCCTTCGAATTGTTTTATTTTAAATTTTAACTTAAATGAGATAGTTCTTCGTAAATGTATCAAAACTATCATCATTTATTTTGGTCCTTCGAGCCGGATGTGCTAAAATTGCACACGCTATCAAGTGCAACTATAATAATTTATATTATTAATTATAAAGTTATCATCACCTATAGTGTATCAATAAAGGTTGCAAGTTAAATAGTGTATATAATATATGCAAAGTTAAAATACAGTTTGTGCAACAACATCGAATGTTCAAAAAAACTGTACAAAATACAGCTTGACAGTAAATATTTCAAGCGGTTCATCCAGTCACGGTGCTACAACAAATTAAATTGTTGTTTAATAACTACTACTAATTTTTGTGGTATTAGTTACTGTTACGAAGTAATATTGGTCAACAATATTATACAAAGAAGATTGTTGAACCACAACTATTAATTTCTCAGCAACTAAAACGTGGTTTTCATCTGGTGTGCCGGTTGATAGTCATCCAAGGTCATTCACGTTTGTTAATTAACTTGCTCGAAACTATCATCTATCATTCAATTCTTCATTCGCTGCGAACAGAATTCTACAGAAATATCATCTATAGCTGATCAAATTATTCTTTCATGGATCATCATTACAATTATTGAAACGGATTTCATATTATTATTTACGATTACACATCATTGACGTCACATTTTATTATACAACATATTCTAAACGGTCAAATGCAACGTCATCACATCAAATTCATCAAATTGATTTAAGTAAGTCATTATTTGATTAAATCATTTTAAATTTTAGTAAAGGTTTTCAAATCAAGTTAAATTACATAACTTCAACGTTCATGTTACCTTTGAAATATATCTAAAATTCAAATTTAGGATAGATGTATAATTATTGTAAACCCAACTGAATTTTCGGCATTTAGCATAATATTAACATATAGTGGGATTTCACTTCTCGTGGTAATTAACTGATTCTCGGTTATTAGTTGTGTATAAATATATAGTGTAAATATATAGTGATTATTAAATTCAAAATGGATGCTCCGATTCTGAGAATCCAACCGGTGGTGAAACGTCTTCGAAATCAAAAACCTCAGATTCTTTAAAAAGACAACGAAGTACATTTAAAGGTCAACTGACCCAATTTCGAAACAAGCTTCCATCACTTACAACGATAGGAGCAATTGAATCAAACATTCGCAGATTACAATTAATGTATGACAAATATCATCAAATTCAATTAAAGATAGAGATGCATGATGAAGCCGCATCAGCTGATCGTGTATCTTTTGAAGAAGATTACGAATATGTTCAGAGCACTTTGTTAAACAAACTTCATGAAATAAGGAAACTTGAAACTATTCCGAAGGAATATTAATTTTGAATCTTCGGGTAACAGCACTCATATAGAACAAACCAGTCCATCAATGTCTTTAAAGCTTCCTGAGCTTAAGCTACCGATATTTAGTGGATCTGAACGTGATTGGTTAGCATTTAGGGACGTCTTTCAAGATCTCATTCACAACAAAACCAATATCGACAATACAGTTAAATTTGTGTATTTAATATCTCAAATCCGTTCTGGCAAGGCATAAAGTTTGATCGGAAATCTTCCTGTTACTTCAGATAACTATGAAGTTGCCTGGCAAACTTTGTGCAATCGCTATGATAATGCGATTTTAATTCAAAAGGTTCACATAAAGGAACTATATAACATAAAATCTCCCCATGAAAACTCTTCAAATTCACTTCAGATTTTCATTGATCATGCAGTTAGAAATTATAACTCTTTGAAATCATTGCACATTCAAGTTGAGGCATGGGACATAATATTGATTCATCATTTGACAGAAAAATTAGATAATTCTTCAAAAATACATATTATTAAAAATTCCGAAACTAACAAACTGTTAAATTTTGAAAAATGTATAAGTATTCTAAGAAACCGTGTTCGAGTTTTAGAAGCTATTAAAGGTACAATTTCTTCAAAACAATCAGTTGATACTAGTAAAAGACTGTCCAGAATTTTCTGACTCTAAGATAACTCCACAAATGCGCTATCAATTCATTCGAAATAATCAACTGTGTACGAATTGTTTAATGTGTAAGCATAAGGTTGGTATTTGTGATAAACCTATCCTTGTACTTTATGCTCATTGAAGCATAACAAACTGTTTCATTTTGGTACATACGTGAAGTTTCGTGGCAATAAAAATATTCCGACAAGTACGTCGGTTAGTCTGAATAATCCAGATGTTCAGTTGCCAATTCAAAATAATCATGCCGAACCAAGTGAAATTCAAGCAACTGGTATATCGTCATGCCAAGTACAACACATTCCACCAAGTCAACCGTCTTCTTCAAAAAGAGTTGAACAGATTTTGATTGGTACAGCTTTAATTAATGTAACATCTAAATCGAATAATAATTTATTGTGTAGAGCATTATTAGATAGTGGATCACATTTAAATTTCGTCACGGAAGGCTTCGTAAATCTATTGAATCTTCCAAAACAATCTACTAAGAAAATTATAGCTGGGATCGGTGGAAAGGAAACAATAATAAAAACAAAAGTTTCTTTAACTTCGAGTATATCGTCCAGAGTATCTCATTTCTCAGTAAACATGGATTTTTTCATAATTCCAAAGATCACAAATTATTTACCAGCAAGTCCAGTTAGTTTCAATTTACATTTAATTCCAGCTGAAATTGAACTGGCAGATCCTTATTTCCACATACCAAATACGATTGATATTTTGCTTGGCGCAGAAATCTACAATCAATTATTCAATGGTCAATCAATTAAAGTTTTGAAACATCTTCCACCATTTTATTCCAGTGTATTTGGTTATGTAATTAGTGGTAGAGTATTGTCTTCTCATGTCGTTGAAGAATACTCATCTACAGCATTATTCACCAGTGAAACCTTACACAATGATATACAACGATTCTGGGAATTAGAAACAATCTTCGTTAAAAATCATAAACGTCTTCCATCTGGTCGGTATTGCGTTTCTCTACCAGTAAATGACAACATAAAACAGATTGGATTTTCAAATTACACGTCGCTTAATCAGTTTTATGCTATTGAAAAAAAATTAATACGCCAACCAGAAATTTATCGTCAATACCGCGACTTCATGAATGAGTATGTGTCTTTGGGTCATATGACGCAAGTTGATGATTCAAATATCATCAATAATTTAAATAATAAGGCATACTACTAACCACATCATTTTGTTATTAAGGATAGCAGTACCACCACAAAGTTAAAAGTTGTATTTAATGGATCTTCCAAATCTTCGTCTAAGGTATCGTTAAATGATTGCTTAATAAAAGGTCCAACTGTACAACAAGATCTGCTGTTCATAATATTAAGATTTGGAAAACATATAGTGGCTTTTACCGCCGACATTGCCAAAATGTATAGGCAAGTTGTGATTGCTGAAGATCAACGGGATTTACAACGAATCTGGTGGAGGGATAGTCACTTTGACAAAATAAAATGATTTAAATTGTGCACGGCCACTTATGGACCTAGAAGTGCTCCTTATTTAGCGTTAGATGAGATTGCCTCGTTTCCTATAGCTTCGAAAATTTTAATGAACGACTTTTATGTTGATGACGTTCTGACTGGCTCTAATACAACTGAAGATGCAATAACCTAAAGACTGAGCTACAAAAATTAATAGAAAGGGGTGGTTTCAATTTAAGAAAATTTTCTTCAAATATCCCTGCTATTTCTTCACATTCTCAACCTACGTCGAACATTTCATTAGTATTGGGGCTCTCTTGGAATACTTTAAGAGATGAATTCGAAATGAACGTTGTTAAGTTTTCATTAGAGACCACTTGTACTAAACGAAATATTTTATCAGAAATATGTCAATTGTTTGATCCTTTACGTTTATGCGCTCCAATAATTTTAATCGCAATCATTCAAACTATATGGACTCTTCATAATGTAAATTGGGATGATCCCATTACACATCAATGGAAAGACTTCAAAAAACAGTTAATTCAACTAAATAAAATAGGAGAAGTAGAGGAAACTATTGATCAAGAAATCGCTCTGACCACCCCTGCGGAATTGACTAATGAAAAAAAAAAAATGTAAATCCGAACAAAGCGCCAGTCTATGGACCTGATAACAGGAAAAATCTTAAAACAGCTATCGAAGAAGGGCATTAAAAAATTAACAACTCTAGTCAATGCAGCTTTCAGGATGAAATATGTACCAAATGTATGGAAGTTCGCGGAGGTGATTATGATACCTAAGCCTGGAAAACCACCAAACGAAATAACATCCCATAGACCGATTTCGTTACTGCCTATTATGTCAAAACTATTTGAAAGACTTCTCTTAAAAAGATTGAAACCAATAATTGAAAGGCAGGAATTAATCCCCACACATCAATTTGGATTTCGAGATAGACACTCGACAATCGATCAAATTCATATAATAACAGGTATTATAGAAAGATCACTCGAAGAAAAGAAAATCTGCTCAGCAGTCTTCCTTGACGTGGCCCAGGCGTTTGACAAATTTTGGCACGAAGGTCTTCTGCACAAACTTCAGAACATTCTACCTTCACAATTCTGCCAAATATTAAAATCCTACATTACAGAGCGACACTTTCGTGTTAAACAGGAACAATCATACTCAGAAATTACAAAGATCAAAGCTGGAGTACCACAAGGAAGTGTCTTAGGACCCATTCTATATTTATTATTCACAAGCGATATTCCATTATCTCAGAATACCACAATTGGCACATTTGCAGACGACACTGCTATTTTGGTAGTAGATGATACCATAGAAGGAGCTACCAATAAGCTTCAAAGTGCGATGAACAAAATTTATCGATGGACGAATCAATGGCGTGTCAGGTTAAATGAAACAAAATCCATACGTGTTGACTACACAAACAGAAAAATAAATCATTTGCCTGTGGTATTAAATAATGTCCCATTACCACATGCTAACTCAGCAAAATATCTAGGGATGAATCTAGATACCAAACTTAGATGGAAGATCCATGTCAAGAAAAAAAGTGAAGAACTCAGACTCAAATATAGAAAGATGTATTGGCTGATGGGAAGGAACTCCAATCTATCAATAAACAATAAATTCATGCTATATAAGCATTAAAGCCCATTTGGAAGTATGGAATTCAGCTGTGGGGTTGTACTAAACCAAGTAACATGGATATCGTTCTAAGATTCCAAAACAGAGTGCTAAGGGATATTGTAAATGCCCCCTGGTACATACGTAATAGCGACATCAACAGGGACCTTAGAGTGGAAACTGTCATAAGAAAAGCAAACAATGCTGCACGGAAGCATGTAATGGTCCGAAAATTGCTCAAAATTAAAAAATTATGTTTCAGGTTTTGTTCATCCCTAATGTGCATATCATGCCATAAAAAAATTGCCTTTAGCCATAATATGAACAAAAAAATAAAAAAATAAAAAAAAAATAAAATCGGTCGATTGCAATAACTCGATCACTTGCCGCTTATTTGTCTTAATAAATAGACCAAAGAAAAGAATTTGAAAAATAATAATAAAAAAATACAAAAACTAAATTCTAATATAATATAAAATAAAAGTTAAAATTAAAGTTATTTTAAATAATAAGTGAAATAATAATTATTGTAGTGCTTTTTGGTAACTACGAGATTTAGCCGTCAATCTATTTGATCGGTTCAAAATAAACCTGTATTGTTTACTTTTTATATATACTCGTACTTACATAGCGGAATAGGTAAGGTTGACTCATATACAACAATTGAAAAGCGCGCGAAATAAACTTTCGTCATATTTTTTTTTGCTATTGTACAGATCGCATACGCCTAACGTCGCCCGGTAAATTTCAATTAAATTCAGTTGGAAATTTTGAAATTACCGCAAGATCAACCAACAATTGGAATATAGTGGTAAATTGATTGGATTCCGGTTATGAGTGACCTGACCTTCCGTTAACATAAAATACCGCACCGGATTAAAATATACATATGTAGCAACAAAATCGTATCGGACGTTGGGATACGAAATTCCTCGTGAATATATATACGCGTATTCCGGTAATTTTACATCACGGTTTAGTTTAGTTCCGCTGTAGAAAGTAAAAGTAAAAAAAAGTGTTTTTTTATTATTATTACAAATTTTATTTTATTAGTGTATTAGTGTACATATGAGACCAGGTGTTACTATAAAATGTTGGTGATTCTGTGAAGTGCTTTTTCTTAGTTTTTTTTTTGAGCCAAACAGGAGGGTGTTTTTTTTTTTTTTTTGTTTCAGAAGCAAATCAACCGGATTTCTATTACCAGGAGCGCTCTTCGTACTGGAAATTCAGGTGAGCTAATTTTAAATTACATATATACAACCTCTTTTGTTTTGGTTCCAAAAACAAATTATATACGCTCGTTTTGTTGTCGCATTCTCTGCTGCATTATTGATACCTGGCCTATATAGGTATATCTAAATTATTAATTAATTAAATATATATGTAAATTATAATTATTTATTGTTCTTATTCTTTCCTACTGTTAAACCACAATCTATTAAGATTTGTATTTGAATTCAGCATTTAAATTTTCTTTATTTATTTATTATAATTAAATTCTAGGTTTAGTTTTTCTTAAATTTAACTAAAATTATTTAAAAAAATTGAATTAACATAATTTAGCTATGTAATTATTTAAGTTTATAATGTACTGTTTAGTACATCCATTATTATTATTATTATTTTCTCTTTAAATTGAATACAAACCTATAATGAGTTTTTAAATAAGAAAATCAAATTATTTTATTGGTGTGAGTGAAGTTGAGCTGAACAAGAATCCAGGATCAGTTTTTGTGAGACCCAATTTTCTTTTGTGTGCTATTAAAGAACCTCCCAAGCCGAGATGAGCAAACCCAACAAATTCCTGGAATTTGGCACACATGGGGCATTACAAAATGGCGCCGAAACAGGGACCCGAAGGTCACTTCATATGTTTGAGTTCTGTTTAGATTAAACAGTATCACATTTGTTCATAATATTAAGTAAGGTAGCTCTAACAAAGCATCCAAGGAGCTTCTCTCCTCACTTTTTGTTGTTTGATGTATCCGCCTATAAAGTTTACTTCA
Organism: Tipula unca; assembly: GCA_951394425.1. NCBI lineage: Eukaryota > Metazoa > Arthropoda > Insecta > Diptera > Tipulidae > Tipula > Tipula unca. The sequence continues at coordinate 104,510,750 of OX596381.1, forward strand.
AGCGGTTCAAACTTCTTTCTCTTTACACAGTTATCACATTTCACATTTATTTGTTTTCAATTCTAGTCGCACAAATTTCTATCCGATGTAAAGATTGAAGTCGGCTTCAAGTAGTACTTTTGATTGACTGATCATGATTTGATTTACTCAAAGGCGACCTTGAAGTTTGATCCTCTTTCAATCAGGATATGCTAATTTGTGTGGTCTTTCAGTTTATTATACATTTAGCTTCTGATTCAGGTAGTTGATGTCTTTCTGCTTCATCCTTACTCGGTTGAAGATCATTCCAATTATGTAGCGATTGACTCGTGGTGAGGCCATGTACCTCGCTATATAATGGATTGGTTCCCCGAGGGGGCGGTTGAAGAAAGATTTTAATCATCTGTTTCTCCGATATACATTTTACTTTTAACTTTAATAGAGTCGTTCAGCTCAAATTTTTGCTCACACCAAAAAAAATATTTTGTACACTTTGAATTTATAAATATTAGCAAGATTATATCATTATTATCAAAATATAATTAATAATATTTTATTAAATTTAGGATTATTATAATTTTTTTTTCCCGCTATTCTTATTTTTATTGGAACCATTGGGTCCCTACAATTTTATTTGATTGCGTATAGTTCGCTACGACTGAATTATATAATTTTTTTTTCTATTTCGATTCATAGAATTCCAATTTAGTAATTAATTATTAATATAAGCGTTTTATAGAAATTGAATTTCGTGATTGTTTATTATTATTTTTCTTTAATTTCTATCGTATCAAACGGTCAAACTGTCAAACCTTATTTTATCATGGATCAATTGGCTTTACAAACTCTGGAGGAAGTAGAACTCCAAGTAGACGGTGTTATTCGTAGCATTGATAGTAGTAACCATGACTGGCTGGATAAAATAAAGAATGCCATTGAGGCAGAACCGAGAGAACCTACGTTACAGGTCTCAAAAACAAATGAGAAAAATGTATTTCGGTTTCGAACTACGGTTTAAACTCAGATTCGACTCATCTTCGCATATCTCAAAGTCGAATCTGCCCTGTAATGGTCCGAAAATTGCTCAAAATTAAAAAATTATGTTTCAGGTTTTGTTCATCCCTAATGTGCATATCATGCCATAAAAAAATTGCCTTTAGCCATAATATGAACAAAAAAATAAAAAAATAAAAAAAAAATAAAATCGGTCGATTGCAATAACTCGATCACTTGCCGCTTATTTGTCTTAATAAATAGACCAAAGAAAAGAATTTGAAAAATAATAATAAAAAAATACAAAAACTAAATTCTAATATAATATAAAATAAAAGTTAAAATTAAAGTTATTTTAAATAATAAGTGAAATAATAATTATTGTAGTGCTTTTTGGTAACTACGAGATTTAGCCGTCAATCTATTTGATCGGTTCAAAATAAACCTGTATTGTTTACTTTTTATATATACTCGTACTTACATAGCGGAATAGGTAAGGTTGACTCATATACAACAATTGAAAAGCGCGCGAAATAAACTTTCGTCATATTTTTTTTTGCTATTGTACAGATCGCATACGCCTAACGTCGCCCGGTAAATTTCAATTAAATTCAGTTGGAAATTTTGAAATTACCGCAAGATCAACCAACAATTGGAATATAGTGGTAAATTGATTGGATTCCGGTTATGAGTGACCTGACCTTCCGTTAACATAAAATACCGCACCGGATTAAAATATACATATGTAGCAACAAAATCGTATCGGACGTTGGGATACGAAATTCCTCGTGAATATATATACGCGTATTCCGGTAATTTTACATCACGGTTTAGTTTAGTTCCGCTGTAGAAAGTAAAAGTAAAAAAAAGTGTTTTTTTATTATTATTACAAATTTTATTTTATTAGTGTATTAGTGTACATATGAGACCAGGTGTTACTATAAAATGTTGGTGATTCTGTGAAGTGCTTTTTCTTAGTTTTTTTTTTGAGCCAAACAGGAGGGTGTTTTTTTTTTTTTTTTGTTTCAGAAGCAAATCAACCGGATTTCTATTACCAGGAGCGCTCTTCGTACTGGAAATTCAGGTGAGCTAATTTTAAATTACATATATACAACCTCTTTTGTTTTGGTTCCAAAAACAAATTATATACGCTCGTTTTGTTGTCGCATTCTCTGCTGCATTATTGATACCTGGCCTATATAGGTATATCTAAATTATTAATTAATTAAATATATATGTAAATTATAATTATTTATTGTTCTTATTCTTTCCTACTGTTAAACCACAATCTATTAAGATTTGTATTTGAATTCAGCATTTAAATTTTCTTTATTTATTTATTATAATTAAATTCTAGGTTTAGTTTTTCTTAAATTTAACTAAAATTATTTAAAAAAATTGAATTAACATAATTTAGCTATGTAATTATTTAAGTTTATAATGTACTGTTTAGTACATCCATTATTATTATTATTATTTTCTCTTTAAATTGAATACAAACCTATAATGAGTTTTTAAATAAGAAAATCAAATTATTTTATTGGTGTGAGTGAAGTTGAGCTGAACAAGAATCCAGGATCAGTTTTTGTGAGACCCAATTTTCTTTTGTGTGCTATTAAAGAACCTCCCAAGCCGAGATGAGCAAACCCAACAAATTCCTGGAATTTGGCACACATGGGGCATTACAAGCATGAAGTGAGGCTCCAGAATCACCCGAACGTTGAGGCCAACCAACTACTCGACCACAGGGAAGCAGTGAGAAGACTGAAAAGAGTAAAACCTTTTGAGTTAGCACTATAGTCAGCGTAAGGCAGTAACACCAGTAAATAGAACATAAGGAAAACCAATGGGGATACCTTAATTAAACATAATTTAGCAATTTAGGTCGAAAAAGAAATGTTGTTAGTCTATAGACTAGGTACATTGTAAAATTTTATGTGAATAAATAAGATTGTCAAAAAAAAAAAAAAAAAATCTAAATAAAATAACAGTTCCAAGATGTATTATAGTGCCACACTATAAATCAATACAGATTCATGGATTTTCAGATGCATCTGAGAAGGGCTTCGGTTGTGTTATCTACGTTAGAATGACTAATAATCTCAATACACAACATCTAAGGTTAGTTTGTTCAAAATCAAGGGTTGCTCCACTTAAGAAGCAGACCATTCCTCGTCTAGAGCTTTGTGCCGCCTTACTTTTGGCACAAACTATGATAAAGCTAATTGAAAGCTTAAATATTACAGTTTGACCACATTTATCTTTGGTCATATTCCGAGATTACACTTCTCCGAATTAAATCTGAACCATCCAAATACGCTTCGTTTGTGGCAAACAGAATTACCCAAATACAAGAACATTGTTCAATACATAATTGGCGCTATGTACCAACATCACAAAATCCAGCTGATTTAGTTTCTCGAGCCAAATGAATTTCTGAATCAAGATTTATGGTGGTCAGGCCCTTCCTTTCTTCTAACAGATCAATCAAATTGGTCGAAAAGTTCTAATTTGAAAATAACTTCAGATTTGTTAAATGAAGACCTTCGGAAAAATTCTTGATACAAAGAAAAGACTCAAAAGTTCCGATTTCAAACGTCTCTAAAATTGAGCACAATTTGTGGAATCGGGTATAATTTAACTATTTCAACTGCTCATACATAATTAAATATTTTTCCCATTACTCATGTTTACAAATAATATTTCAATGAACCAGTTAAACGATCGTCTTGATATTAGGTTTCACTCTGTTAAATATATACCTACATACTTCTAATCAGCTATTAAAAATATTTTCATATAATAAAACTTGACTGATAACGCAATTAGCAAATATTAATAATAACTTTTGACTGATAAGGGTTTTTTATGGCCTATTAATGTAAGTAAGTTGAAGTAAATTTGGTTATTTAGTCTGTGAAAAGTGTTATATCGGTAATTATTTCCGAGAAAAAATGAAAACGTTGGCACTATTATTTGGACTGATCACCGTCACTTTGTCCATGGAACCATCAATCAATGTAAATGTGAAAAATACTGAAAGTGATACGACAGCATATCGATTAAATGAAACAGCGGAACCAGCACACTACGACATAGAAATAACACCGTATTTAGATAATACTCGACCAGATGATAAAACGCTATTTACATTTGACGGTGTTACTAAAATACAGATTTTATCATTGGATGGAAAGACTACTTCCCTACGGTTGAATTCGAAACTACTCAATATAACGGAAGTGAAAATATCAGAATTTGGTGTACCAACAAACGAAAATCCAATTGCGGTTACATTTGAGTATGAAACGGCCCTTGAGATAATAGTGTTAAAATTTAGTCAAACTTTATCAAAAGCCATTTGTTATGAATTAGAATTTGTATACTCGGGTCAAATGGGTACTGATATGCGTGGATTATATCGAAGTTCATACATCGAAAATGACGCAGAAGAGTAAGTGAAAATGATAAAATTGGTTGCGATTAAAAAAATGTTATATTTGTTAAATTACACAGATGGCTTGGAGCAACGCAACTGCAACCGACGCATGCTCGTCGTGTATTCCCATGCTTTGATGAGCCGCATTATAAGGCAACGTTTAAATTGACGTTACATATTCCGCCCGGTTACAGGGCCTTATCAAACACTGAAGCTGAAACGATTAATGAGGGTGAAAAACAAACAAAATACGTTTTTCATGAAACTCCAATTATGTCAACGTACCTTTTAGGGTTTGTGGTATCGAAGTTTAGTATTCGATCTGATACCGAAAATGATGATTATAAATTAGCTATATATTCGCGCCCTGGTCAATATAACTTAACGGAATATTCATTAAAATTTGGCATTGAATCATTAAAATATTTAGGAGAGTATTTAGAAATTAAATTTGAAGATATGGTTGGGATGGAAAAAATGGATATGGTTGCTTTACCAGATTTTGCATCGGGAGCAATGGAAAATTGGGGCTTACTAACATACAAGGAACTATATTTATTGTATGATGAAACATTTTCCACAGATTTAGATAAACGAGAAATTGCGCTCACAATCGCTCATGAACAAGCACATCAATGGTTTGGCAATTTAGTGACATGTGATTGGTGGAGTAATACATGGTTAAATGAAGGCTTTGCAACGTATTTTGAATTTATTGTTACGGCTGCCGTTGCACCACAATGGGAGTTAGAAAAAACGTTTATAACCGATACTGTACATCGAGCATTAGTATATGATTCACAAGATAGTACTCATGCTCTTTCACATTCAGATGTCAGCACACCGGACGAAATTTCAGGAATGTTTAGTTTAGTGTCGTATCAAAAAGGTGGCTCGATCATTAAAATGATTGAACATTTCATCAATTCTAGTAATTTGAAAACTGGGCTACGTAACTATCTTAAAGACAATTCATATAATACATCACAACCAGAACGCCTACTAGAATACTTACAAGGTACGGGAACATCGAGCGATAATATCACTGATATATTTATGCCATGGATTACACAACCTGGCTATCCAGTATTAACTGTGACAATGGACCAAGATCGTAAAATTGCAACATTAACCCAAGCTCGATTTTTATTAAATAAAAAAACTGATGATTCCAAATGGTCGATACCATTAACATTTACAACTACAACAAATAATTTTAATAATTTAAAACCAAGTCACGTGTTCAAGTCGACCGCGAATTCCTACACAATCTCGATTGACGCTCCAAAATGGATAATATTCAATGTTCAACAATCCGGTTTTTATCGTGTACAATACGATAACGTATCATGGGCAAAAATTGACGCAGCATTGAAAGAAAACAATTACGATGGAATTCACGAAGTGAATCGAGCTCAAATTGTGGACGATCTACTAAATTTTGGACGATCAAATGATTTGGACTACGAATTTGTGTTTGAAATTTTGCTTTATTTAAAACAGGAGGTAAACTATTTGCCATGGCATGCAGCATTTACTGGATTTGCATTTTTGTCCAGTCGAATGAAAATGTATGAGTTATATCAATTTAGAGTGAGTTTGTGATGATTAATTTGTGATTGTTGTAACCAAATAATTTTGATGATTCCAGACATTTATTGCAGAGCTTATCAATACCGCTTATACTAACGCTGGATTCCAACAAAATTCAAAAGATACTCAACTCGATATTCACCTCCGCAGTAAGTTAATAGAATGGAGTTGTAAGTTTTGGGCAACATCAAAATGCGAAACAACGGTTATAAGACTTTTTCAGTTTTATTTAAATGAAGAAACGGATAGGTAATATATTAAGTAAAGCATTTAAAAAATTGTATTAAAATTTGGGTATAATTTTAGAATTCCAGTAGATATTCGAGGCGCTGTAATTTGTAGCGCTATTAGACACAAGAATAGTACTGTGTATAACACTATTTGGTCACGTTACAAAAACCAACAAATCGCATCTGAACAAATTATTTTGTTAAAGGCTATGGGTTGTTTATTATCTAAGGAAATACTTGAGGAACACTTGAGTAATATATTTTCAAACCAGGTGCGTATGCAAGACAAACGAATCGCATTCCAAGCGACATACACTCAATACGAGGAGAATGTACAAATCGTACTCGATTATCTCGTTGAACATTATGTAGATGTTACACTGGCCCTGGACGGTAAAGCAACATTTATAGGATATTTAACCGGTTTAGCAGATCGATTCACACTCAAATCCCAAATTGAACAGCTCGAAAAATTCCAAGTGGATACTGAGAGTGAATATGGTGATTTTAAAAATTCAATTCAATCAGCTGTTAACAAGGCGAACAAAAATCTAGAGTGGAACGCCCAATATATTCCTGTTATAACTAAATTCATAATAGATCGTCAACCTGATCAGCCTGATGGCAGTGGTGTGATGACGATTAGCTCATTGCTCGTACTTGTCGTTGCAGCGCTTTATTATATTTTATAGAAAATAAAAAAGGATGTACTAGACATAATTGGTATTTTTTATTTTTAAGAAATGCATAGTTTTCATCAATATATAAATAAACTACGCTCCATTTTATTGTCCACTAAAAATCATGTTAAATGATATAAAGATTGGAATTTGCAAAATGTAAAAGGTGACTGCAACTTCCGAACTACTATTTCCATCATCCCCATCATCGTCGTTATCCTCTTCTTCACTCTCTAAATCTTCTTCATTCTCTAACTCTTCTTCATTCTCTAAATCGTTTATAAAATTTGTAATCTCCGGTAATCGTTTTTCCGACCAGGCAATATTTTCTTTAGCTAATGCCAATACAATATTCAGCGTTTCCATAATATCTTCAACGAAGTAGCTCTTATGTTCCTTCAAAAAAGATTCAACATAATTAATCTGATTTTCACTCGAAACTCGTTCCAGCAGTTCAATTAAAAATACAGCCACTTGATTTATCGTTCCATAGGACTTTACAATTTTTTCATATTGATCCAAAATGAAATTTAAAACTGGTGAAGTATTCTCCTCGTAACTCTGGTACGTCGAAGAGAATGCTATAAACCGATCTTGTTTTCGAATTTGAGAGTTATCTTCAAAAATATAGTTGAGATATTTGGTTAATATTGTAGTGTTCGATACACATCCCAACGCATTTAAAATTACAACTTTTTCGGTAGCAATATTCATTTCGATGAATTTAGCCCATAAGAAATCGAAATCGGTCTCATCGCCATAATGTATTGCCGTACAATATACAGCTGGACGTATATTGACTGCTACTAAAATATTGTTATCTTTGTAGTTATTAAACATAATTTTTGCCGAACTAACGCAGATATCATTCCCTGTTTTACAAATCCAATGTAACACATTATTTCGATGATATTTAGCAAGTCTAGTATCGTTTTCGTACTCAGTGAATCCAACTAGATTAAAATTATCTATTAAAAGGTCGTGGATGAAACCCTAAAATTAGAAAAATAGTTTTTATTCAAATAGTAAAATTTAATTTAGCGTTACTGCTTACCCGAAATATTTGTAAATTAGCGTCATTCATTCGTTGCGATAAATAATGGAAACTGATAAATGCTGAATACCAAGGTAAATAGTTAATTTCAATTTTTAGATAAGATAAAATGCCGAGTACAAATCCATAATCATGATAATCCGCTCGGGCCAAATTAAATAAATCATCAACAATTTGGGCTCGATTTGTCTCGTCTATCTTGTCATAATTCATCGATCGCAACGAATTATTTAAATTTTTCCAGGTATTTAAATCGTAGTCGACTCTATAATATCCATGATAGAAGTAATTAAAAATCACAAATAATGGATCACTGGTAAATTTAATAATTGTGGTTTTCTCTGTTAATAAATGTCGATGAGTTTGGCGTGTTATTGAATTACCAATCGAATAAATTAAATGGACGGGCCATAAAATATTATCATCCGGTTTCGATTTCGTAGAATAGAATTTATTTTGTGTTATAATCGCTGATCCACGATCCTCAGCCACTTCAACACTAATAATTGGATAACCAGTTTGTTGTACCCACGGATCCCAATATTCATTTGCATCAATTACAGGAGACACGCTATTAAATGCGTCGAATAGTTGTTTTGGCTCAACCGATTTAAATGCATGGTCAAATAAGTATAGCCTTATCCATTCATAAAAATGTTGTTCCCCTAGCACAAAGTTTACCATCCGAATAATTGTTGATCCCTTATTATATGAAATAAAATCAAAAATTGCATTAGCTTCGTCTTGAGTTTGTACAAGATGTGTTAAAGGATGCGTTTTATATGACATATCATATAACATAGCCGGTTGTAATTGTTCAACTATAAATTGTTTATCCATTTCCCACTCTGGGTTCAACATATGCGGAATAAAATATTGTAAGTAACGAGCAAAAGCTTCATTTAACCATGCATAATCCCACCATTCACAAGTAACAAGATTTCCAAACCAAGCGTGTGATATTTCGTGAGCTATAACAGCGGAAATTTTTTGCTGTGCCATATCAGAAGTATAATCCGGATGATAAATTAACCCCGATTCCTTGTAAGTTATTATACCCCAATTTTCCATACCACCAGGAACAAAATCTGGAACCGCTACCATATTCAAACGTTCAAAATTCATCCCATGACCAGATTCGTTGCCATAAAATAAATAATTCAAAGTCAATTCCAATGTATGTAAAATTTCGACACCAATTTCTAGACTGTAATTCGTATACTTAATTAACTCTGGTCTTGACCATACACTAAATGTATCATCCTCATTAGAATTAACCTCAAATTTAGAAACCATAAAAGCCAAAAGATAAGCCGACATTACAGGCGTTTGTTTAAATTTTACCAAACTTGCAGTTTCATATAATGGTTCGGTATTGGAAATAACATTATATCCAACTGGTTTTATTACGGTTAGTTGAAATATTGATTTTGGAGATGGTTCATCAATACATGGCAGTAATTTCCGTGTTTCCGTTTGTTGCAGTTGTGTAACAGCTAAATAATTTATCTCATTATTCAACATATACGTGCTATAATAGACACCAAACATGGTATCCGTAATTATGCCTGAGTATTCAATCATTACATGAAATTCCGTCCATATTGCGATACTTGTGACCAACTCAATGGTTAAAATATCAGTAATGTTATTATGTTCTAATTTATAAATTGGAATAACGTTATTGGCCGATGTAATAATTTTTACGTTTTCATCCTTAATTATTAAAAGGTTAGCATGAAGTTGAATTTTTGATGTTCTATTGATTGATTTAAATTTTATATTCACTTTACCGTCAAACGTAAATGGGCCCTTGTCGACAGGTGCGTGTTCCAAATAAGGTGTGATTTCAACCTCATAGTACATCGGTTCACACGAATTTATCAAACGATAATTAATCACTTCATTTTCACATAACACAAGTAAATATTGGCCGAATATTATAAACAAACTTGTTGTAATCACTGTAATATTCATTATACGAATAACTTTCAAATATCAAGTTGCTAGCTTATTTATATCTAAAAATTTGTAATCTTATCATGTAACCAAAAACTTATTTTAAAAATAATAAATAAAATATGTTTAACATCTCTCTGTCGGACTATAGACTAGACACTACATAAATGAATACAAATACCATTGAAATTGGGAACCGTTCAAACACATTGTAAAATACGGCGGTGTACCAAACGAAACTTTATAAAAACACATATCTTTCCCTCGTGACATTTTGAAATGTGCGAGGTTTTAATACTTATGAAGTGCTCCTTTCAATCAAATATTTATTATCGTTATCAAGCTTAGACAATGGAACATTTATTGATATTTAATTTGTTTTAAAACAGTGCTATAAACAGTAAAGGCAAATTTTGATTATTCTTCAATCTTAATGAATCTGGTTTAATCATAATTTATTTAATCATTTATTTTCCTTTAGAAAAAACAGTTGAGCATTAAAAATTGGCCAGAAGTGGAAGAAAATCTAACAAAAAAGAAATTGTAACGTTAGAAAAAGTATAGCTCCACTCAAAAAAGCGACAGATAAAATTATCGGGAAAATGAAGAACTAAAACTTATACGAATAAGAATAATAATACTTATACACTGGGTTCAAAAATGTTAGATTATGTATAGTGTTAATTTGCCACCATATTAACTCAATTAAATACAATTTTCTGTACTACAGTAAATCAGTAATTCCGTTGGACTAGGTTGATTAACACAAAACTCAGAGATGTTCTCGCTTAGGGACTATAAGCAATCGGGATACATTAGGCTTTTTAAATATATTAAATTAACACACACAGCACATCGTTTTGAAAAATAGGGTTGCTCTCAAATAGCAAATCTAATGAAATCTTAATTAAACTTTTTGAGCTCGTATGAGAAGTATCAGAGCCACCTATATATACAGAGCCCTAAGGTTAAAAATTGAGCTTTTTCTAGAGGAACTAAAATTGACGAAAAAAACATTTTTTCCATACAAAACATATGAAAAATTAAATTTTTTTCGGTGCGATATTTTTCAATGAAAATGTCGATGGATTAAGTATTTTAACATTGAAATAGAATCTACAATTATCATTTTATAATTGATTCTAAGCTTGATCAAAGAAGTTGTTTAATTTTTGATATATTTATTAATAAAATTTATAGAAAAAAAAGCATTTCTCCATTGAATTGATATAAATAAACACAAATACCAACGCAATAAAATTAAACTGCAAGACGAAAAGAGAAAATAGTAGAAGTGTGGTTATGTTTCCTTTTGAATTATATTTTTGTGAATAAAATAAAATACTTAAAGGGTATTTCAATAAAAGCTGCATGATTTTGTTTGAATAAATTTCAAACTAATTTCACTGCAATTTCAACGTAAATTTTGGATTTTAGATTATAAATGGAACACCATGACTATCACAGTTCTTCTGGCACGGTTCTATTTTATTTTGGTAAAGTTGTGCTACGCATTTGTGCATAATTATGGTTCTAAATAAATTGTGCAGCTGTTATTGGAACTCCCTATGACATGTTGTAAGTTGTCAATATCACAATTTTTTTTCTATCGATCGATGTTTATGTTCTCTTTTTAAATTTTACGCTATTTCGTGAATCCAATTTTGTTTTTTTTATATTGCGATCTCAACGTATTAGAATAATTTTGTACTCTATCCCTTTTCCGATTTTGCTACAATGTAATGAAATAGAAATATGTGGTGATACATTTTCAAATGTATAAAAGGAAATAGAATAATGCTTTATACGAGCATGCTGCGATCGCAATAGAAAAAGCGAAATTAAAAAAAAATGTGAGATTTAATTCTTAAAAAAGAGACAAAATCATCGATCGAAAGGATGACAATATATGTTTTATTTATTTATTTAACCTACACATTCAAATAAATTCATGTTTACATAAATATGATAAATTCATATTTAATTTTGATTTAATGTTTATTAAATTAATAAAAGGTTTAAGGTTCTGATTTTCAGATATGTGCTGCTTCAATATAGAATCAATTCCACAAAGTGTTTATCGAAATGAAAGATTTAACTTTTCATTGATGAAAAGTAATTCGAAAATGGTCATTTTTACATTGATTCTTATGGGATAATGCAAAAAGTAGTTCCTCTAGAAAAAGCTCGACAAAAAACATGGCTGATCCTTACGGCTCTGTATATATAGGTGGCTCTGGAAGTATTGTAGAACAAAGCTTCGAATTTCGTAAAAATTCAATATTAAGGAAATTTAAATTTATCAAAATTTCTTAATTATTTTAATTTTTAAATATTGCAAAAACATTTTTTTTAAACTACTGCCAATGGCTTTATTCTTGAATCTTTCTATAACTAACTAACAAGAAGTATGCAATTCTTATACAAACTAAAATCACATCAATTTTTTATGTGTTAACCTATAAATAAAATATAGAGTTTATAAGTTCATTAGATCTAGTGGAACTTTTTCCGGCACTCATGGTTCTCGAGAACCATTAATTAAAATCCGTATTTCTTATATGGGGCCATATACATACATATGAGCCCATTGCGCCAATTACAATATATGGCAGGTGTTCAACGATTTATCACAGCAATTGGGCATCATGTCAAGTCGAAAACAATGGAAATTTTTTCCAGCGATCATGGTTCTCGAGAACCAGTAAACTCCTAATTTTATGTATGGTGCCATTTTATGTATTCATATGAATGTCTGAGCATATTGTGTCAATTACTTCTTAAGACAAGAATATATTACCTAACACGTCAATTGCAAATTTTTAAAATGATGATATCAAACTTTGGGATAATTTTTAAAATCCTGGGATGCGGGATGAGAATAGTATTGCCTGCTGAAGCAGTACTATCTTATTATACTGAGAATATAATTCATACCTAAAAATCGTCTATTTCACTATGCAATTTTGTTGTTATTTTTGTTATTAATAAGTGATAATACAACACTAGCCTACTATTTATTATTTTTGGCGATTTTTATTAATAAAAATAAATTCACTAGAATCAAAGTAACACACAACAAAAACAAAATTCTTATACCGGGTGTTTTTTTTAACGAAAAATCTAAATAAGTCTAAATCTAAATAAGTGTTCAAAATTAATTTCAAGTTTTATTATTAAATTTCAAAAATACAAAATTCAGGCCATCATTTTGAACACTTATTTAGATTTACAAAACTGAATAAATTGTTTTGATGACGAATTTCGAGTATTTCCAATGAAAACGTGATGTTTTTTATTTTAAACGTATTGCAGAATCGAATGCGTGTGTTCTAAGAAGGAGAAATTGAAAAAATTGAATTTCGTCGATTACAACGCCATCTATCATGAACCGAACAAAATATTTCATTCAAATCATACGTACTTTTACCGTAGAATCCGTATCTGCAATAAAAAATATGGCTTCCTATCTTAGTTTAAAAGTTACCCCCGCCCCACCTACAAAGCGGGGGTGGGGGGATTTTTTTTTTTACACTAATGTATTTCCCCCGCGGTATGATTAAATTTTGATTATGGACATTTTTTCCGTAGAGTGGCTATTTTTCGAGATATTTGATCGTCTCAGTTTAAAAAAAACACCCGGTATAACTATCTGTCAACTTATGCAATTACAAAATATTTGTGAATCAGTATTGATTACTGCTTGATACAAAGATGGATAATTGTGATAATCAAAGATGGGGAGAGTGTACAAATAAAAAAATCGAAGAGTTAATACTCAATAGTGTTCCTTTAAACACGGAACGAAATAAGAAAAGTATTTGGAAACAGTTTATGGATTTTTGTGCAACACGTCAATACACAATTGAGCGAGACACATCAATTGATATGCTCGCGTCATATTTAAAAGATTATGCATGCAATATGCGTAAGTCTAACGGAGAAAATTACAAGGAAACTGTAATTAAAACTATTTGGAATACGCTAGCGAAAATGCTTCAAGAAAAATATTATGCAGAATTTAAAATAAAATTTGATCCATTTCGTGAGATTGAGTTTAAACAGGCGAGTTGTGCCAGAGATTCAAAACGGAAACAACTTCAAAGTGAACCGAACAAACGGAAATTAAGTGCTGTAGCTTTTACGTCAAATGAATCTACTTGTATGCAAACGTATTGGGATGAAGATAACCCTTATGGACTTCAAAAGAAATTCTTCAACATTGTTGCGACAGAATTAGCGTGGCGTGATAACGAAGCCGCGTTTGCTTTAACTCATTATTTTAAGAGGATTACAGACCATTTCGGTAATGATACGGGACGCATTGAATATAACCCTATATTCACCAAAACTACACAAGGAGGTGCAAGCCGTTGTGCTAATAGTAAGTGGCTCACGCAAAATGTGAATAATATCAACGTTTGTCCCGTACGATTATTCAATAAATTAATGAATAAACGGCCAAATCATGTAACCTCCGAAAGATTGTTTCTTACACCCAATCCTGTCTGGAGAAATTCGACTGGAAGGTGGTATTAAAATCTTCCTGTAGGTGTCACGGAATTATCAAAATGGACCAAACAAACGGCCCAGGCAATTGGAATTGATGTGCAAAATAATAAAATCACCAATCATAGTCATAGATCAACTGCGGTTACTATAATGGCAAATGCGGGTATTTCAGATCAACAATTGATTAAAATAACCGGCCATAGCAGTGCTAATTCAATTCAGCCATATTTAAATATGCAGCCAGAGCAACACTACAATATTCTAGAAAAGATGCGAGGAAGTTCTGCTGAGCCGTCAAAAGCAGTAAACCCAATCGTTTCATCTAAAATTAACAACAAAATTGAAGGACAATTCCGATTTGAAAATTGTACCTTCAACAACTGTCAGTTCTAAATATAATATGTTTCAATGGTATTCTTGCATAATAAATAATTGTTATTACAAATATAATCTTTCATGTTGTTAATTTAAGTTTTATCTTTCACACCAATTCATTATATTCTCCACCCAAATATAACTCGTGGTCCTCTTAAGAATCGATAATTTTTTCCAAATGTCACTCATGCGTATCCCATGCTTTAGAAAATGCAACTCGTGCTGCGCACTCGTTGCATTTTCGTCGCTGGGATACGCATTCGTGACATTTGAAAAAAATTATCGATAATAAGCGGACCACTAGTTATATTACGTCTGAAAAAACGATTATAAAGCTAAAGTTCAAAAGCGGCTGGTGTGGGTACACTGAAAGAATGCTACGAGGGATATAAGTCGTTGCAACAGGGCGACGAATAAAAAAATTGGATTTTTAAAATGTTCACTATTTTGTCCTGGTTGTACACAGTAACCAGATAGTAGTGGAACGCATACAGTCTGCGTGTGTACCATATGCATACATTAAAATGTAAAAGTAAGAATACCACACAACAGACGCGTATGATAATATCGGTAAGACCAGCGATTTAAAAATAAAAAACAAAATCCTGGGTGTTTGACCCCAGGATTTCCCAAAAGCCCTTCTACATTGCCAAAATATGGCAGTAGCTTTATGTACTTTGGAGTCAAGATGAGGTGTCCAGGAAAGTTTGCTATCTCAGATAACACCAACGTGTTTGACTTGGTTACACCTGGTAATCGGTCTCCCAAAAAGAGAAGGAATGGATAGATCCAGGCCACTCCTGCGTCTAGTAAAGACACGTAAATCTGTCTTAGACGGGTTGACGTGCATACCCTTGTCAATGCACCATGCCTCCACAATATCTAAGGCCTGCTGCATTAAGTCGGATACAATATTCAGGTGTTTGCCTGAAACTGTTAAGACAAGATCATCAGCATAGCTCTGTGCTGCAGCTTAACCAGTAAACCGTCAATGACCAAAAGCCACAGCAGAGACGAGAGCATACCCCCTACTGGCAGCCCTTGACAGAGCCTGCGACGCCCTCCAGTTTAGTTTCTACTGTGCGAGACTTAAGTCTGACTGACTGTGAATCAAGACTGTGCGAGAAAAATGCATTTCTGGAACATTTCTCAGTTGGTTTCTAACGACGAATGCAATTTGGAAACTTTTTCACAACCGTTAGATGTATTTCTGGATTATTTCCTAAATAAGATGAAGTATCTGTTGCCTCATTGCTTCATTTCACTTAGAAGTCCAGTTTCTTAAATGATAAAAAATTGGCTCTGAAGTCTACGGAGGTGATGTTTTTATTTGATTTTGCAGAAAATTATGTATTTATAATGCAAAATGCCGCACAAAGATTTCATTGGAACAATAAACAAGCGACTAATCCATTTGTAATTTACCAACATTTAGAAATTATTTCACCACACCTTCGTTATAATTGTCTAATCGCATTGTCTTCACCACGATACTGTAGCGGTTCACTTATTCGTTGAAAAATTGATGCAGTTGTATTATATTATCGATGGTGCACGCATTATAAAAATAAGAAACATTTTACGAATATCCTAAAACACAAAGAGGATTTTGGAGTTGACTGTGAATGGCATTTTCCTGCATCGGTACCATCAAAAGACTGGCATCTAGAGCTAGTCTCACAATGGAATACGGCAGTACAATAACCAATACAGATGAATTATTTAAGTGGGCTAAAACGTTGAAGACAGATATAAATTTTGAATTTTATTCGGACAAAACATTAAAAGTAAAATTATCTTTGGGTTTGAAGTTTTAAATATAAGTAATTAAATTTGAATAATAAATACGAATAATTTAACTGAACTGTTCTTTTTGTAAACAAACAAATATAGTTTTTCCATATAAAAATGAAATAATGCTCTATTTTGCAAGAATACCAAAAATAACGGTGTTCCAGGTTTTTTATATCTTGTAAAATATTAATTGTGAAATTCTTTAAAAAAAGAAGGTTTTGAGAAAATATGAAAACGAACATTTTGGCGGGAAATTTAAAGAAGAATAAATTAAACGAAATACTATTTTGATATTTTTTTTGTTAGTTGCTATTAGGTTAGGTTAGGTTAGGTAAGGGTGG
The DNA here is from genome assembly GCA_951394425.1 of Tipula unca. Lineage (NCBI taxonomy): Eukaryota > Metazoa > Arthropoda > Insecta > Diptera > Tipulidae > Tipula > Tipula unca. Next base: position 104,527,699 of record OX596381.1, read on the forward strand.
CTGTCCTAAAGGACTAGCATAGACACAAAATTGGTCCCTAGCTGTACCACATTCGAGTTTCCTCCCCTTCACTCGCTAAACCATCCTGAGCTTACCAAGAAGCGTTTAAAGTCCCGTATCTCGATCTTACTAAGATCCGTGAGGGCGTTCAAAGGGGAAGTTCCCATACATTTAGTTCTGCTGTACGCTAGACTAGGACAGGTGCAGAGCAGATGGAGCACATTTTCCTCCTCCTCCTCATCACCACAGATGCGGTAGAAATCGTGGGCTGGGACACCCAACCTGCTCGGATGTATCCCAATGAGACAATGTCCCATTATAACTCCCACGACCATACCAATATGGTGCCGTCGAAGCGATATCAGTTGGCCTGATCTGGACCGGTCAAGTCCAGCCAGATCTGCCTGGTTATTACACACGAACTGGCGTTAGACCATTTGACGTTCGTTTCTTTTATAGCTTCTTCCTAAAGCAGCAGTTTACATGAAGCAAGCAAGCGGTATCTTTATATCTCGCCCGCTTTGGGTTATTATAGGCGTGCTGTACCCTTACGGGCCAACTCATCTGCCTTTACATTCCCTGCAATATTGAAATGCCCTGGCACCCACGTGCCGACGTAAAGCCAGTGTACTATGTGGGGCTCCATACCCCATATCTTTCCAATGGCATTTTTGCAGGAGTAGAGCGCTATAGTAGCTTTCTTTACTCTCTCTACGATGTTTGGTTTCCAGCTTAGCTTGCTGTCTAAAATTAGGCCGAGGTATTTCGCTCTATCCGTACAGATCAAGCGAGTACCATTTAATGTTGGCGGGTCACACTGAGGAAGTTTGTGCCTCCTGGTAAAGAGGACCAGCTCCGTTTTCTGTGGGTTTGCGTTCAGTCCGCAGCCGCGTGCCCACTCAGAGAGGTAGCCAAGCGCGCACTGCATGCGCTAACTCAGCGTACTAGGATATTTAACGAAGACCGCAATAGCAACGTCATCCGCGTAAGCAACCACCTTGCAGCCTTGCCCTTCCAGGTTTAGTAACAGGTCATTTATGACCAAGTTCCAAAGAAAGGGGGATTGCACCGCACCCTGAGGTGCCTCTGCTCACCAATCTTCTTAAATTTACATATTACGAGAATTCCTAAAATTTTAAATAATATACATTTTATTAACAATTGCATTAATATAAATTAGGTTATTTAAAAATTAAGAAATTTTAAAATATTAATAATTCGAGAATTTAGAGATGTTATCTTGAATTATTTTGTAAAATTTCAAAATTTTGAGTCTTTAAGCAATATTTAAAATTTACAGATGACTCAACCTCCTTTAATTATCAAATTTCTTAAGGTTTGGATGTGAAAGTTGGGCGCTGACGGCTGATCCGGAACGAATTAAGCAGCGCTCTCTGAAAGGAGAGCCACCATATGGTAGGCGCAGAGGTCGTTGCAAGCGACGATGGCTCCACGGTGTAGAGAACGACTTGGCCTCTTGCTCGAGATCGAAATCGCTGCAGCCAAATTGTTGATTCAGTCAGGGGCCAGTAATGGCCTTTAAAACTATTTTTTAAAAAAGTATCTTAGTTAACCTAACCTAACCTAACATTTTGAATCTGAATTCATATTCTCAAAAATATGTTATTAAATTTCTAATCTACTTAAATTACCAAATATCTTAGTTTTAATATCTTTAAACAGTACTTCTTATACAATCTGAAAACGTTTAAAAAATATTTTATAAGAAAATTTTCCATTTGAGCCCAATCTAATTTTTCGAACAACATGTGCATATTTAATTTTTTTATTGTACCCCGTTTCGTATATATGTATAAACTATAGTCACTATATTGGAGAACAAGGATTCTGAAAACTGTTCTGAGGGACAGGAAAAACAATTACCACTAGATGTCCAGTAAAGAAGTATAAATATGAACTAAACGTTAATTGAATTGATATAAATACACACAAATACCAACGCAATAAAATTAAACTGCAAGACGAAAAGAGAAAATAGTAAAAGTGTGGTTATGTTTCCTTTTGAATTATATTTTTGTGAATAAAATAAAATATTTAAAGGGTATTTCAATAAAAGCGCATGATTTTGTTTGAATAAATCTCAAACTAATTTCACTTCAATTTCAACGTAAATTTTGGATTTTAGATTATAAATGGAACACCATGACTATCACAGTTCTTCTGGCACGGTTCTATTTTATTTTGGTAAAATTTTGTTACGCATTTGTGCATAATTATGGTTCTAAATAAATTGTGCAGCTGTTATTGGAACTCCCTATGACATGTTGTAAGTTGTCAATATCACAATTTTTTTTCTATCGATCGATGTATTTGTTCTCTTTTTAAATTTTACGCTATTTCGTGAATTCAATTTTGATTTTTTTCTATTGCGATCTCAGCCTATTGGAATAATTTTGCACTCTATCCCTTTTCCGATTTCGCTACAAGGTAATGAAATAGAAATATGTGGTGATACATTTTCAAATGTATAAAAGGAAATAGAATAATGCTTTATACGAGCATCCTGCGATCGCAATAGAAAAAGCGAAATTAAAAAAAAATGTGAGATTTAATTCTTAAAAAAGAGACAAAATCATCGATCGAAAGGATGACAACATATGTTTTATTTATTTATTTTACCTACACATTCAAATAAATTCTTGTTTACATAAATATGATAAATTCATATTTAATTTTGATTTAATGTTTATTAAATTAATAAAAGGTTTAAGGTTCTGACTTTCAGATATGTGCTGCTTCAATATAGAATCAATTCCATAAAGTGTTTATCGAAATGAAAGATTTAACTTTTCATTGATGAAAAGTAATTCGAAAATGGTCATTTTTACATTGATTCTTATGGGATAATGCAAAAAGTAGTTCCTCTAGAAAAAGCTCGACAAAAAACATGGCTGATCCTTACGGCTCTGTATATATAGGTGGCTCTGATTTTACACATTTTTTGGTTAACTAAAAAAAGCTCGTTTGAAAATATCGCTCAACATGGAGGCTTTATATATTAAGATGGCTTTGGTTATGTACACAATGTCCCTCTCTTACAAATTTTTATTCTATTTCTATTTGAGCTTTATTAGAGAATAAAGTATCTTATTTTCTTTTAATTAATACAATAAAATGGAACACCCCACGGATCAATCCTTCAAGTCAGGTGAAAACCAATGTTTATAGTTTCAATTGAATTCAAAAAATTACAATTTTGAGTTACTTTTCATTCAAATATTTCTATAAACGAAAATCATGTCTCTCCATATAAAATGTATGAAGAGAGCGATTATTTTTGTCATTTTAGACTCACTAATAAAAGTTCGTTTTGAACATGGAGGCTTGATTTATTAAGATGGCTTTGATTATATATAATGCAATAAATACAAAACAAAAAACAAAAACAAGAAAAACAAAAAATCATCTTGACAGAAGAAGCATCACGTTTTTGATATTCTCTCCCCATACATTTTCTATTTTACACTCTCTCTATATATATATTAATGCTCGTATTGAAGGTTACACAAGGTTACATAATTTATATACAATATGTCAGGATTAGGAGAGGGATAATTTGATCACGCTCTCAATTTAATTTTTTATGCAATAACAATAACTTTTTGTTGTTGCTATGAAATAAAAAGTGGTGTTCATATATTTTTTTCTCGTGTTTTGTGATGATTATGAATTTATGATCATTAGGTTTGTTCCATTTTTAAAAACTTTATTGATGTTTTCTTTTTTTGGTTTATTTGTTTAATGGGAATAAATTATTTTGTTGGTTATGTACACAATGTCTCTTTCTAACAATTCTTAATTCTATTCTATTTGAGCTTTATTAGAGAATAAAGTACATATCTTATGTTCTTTTAATTTATACAATAAAATGGAAAATCCCACGGAAAAATCCCTCAAGTCAGGTGAAAACCAATGTTTATAGTTTCAATTGATTTCAAAAAATAATAATTTCGAGTTACTTTTCATTCAAAAATTTCTATAAACTAAAATCATGTCTTTCCATACAAAATGTATGAAGAGAGCGATTATTTTTGTCATTTTAGGTTCCTTAATAAAAGTTCATTTTGAACATGGAGGCTTGATTTATTAAGATGGCTTTGATCAAAGATACTTTTTCGAATGTTTTTCTAGGTAACCTTGAAATTTATATTTTTATGATATATTTTTGAAAGCTAACTTGTAATATTTTAAATGGTAACATTATTTGCCAATAAATGTTTGAATGTACCGACGTGATATTTGGAAAGCCTAATGTCCTTTCGGGAGGATGAAATGAGACTTGATATAAATAGGACATAATAAAAAAATTTGTATTTAAATTGATTTGTTTTATTTAATTGTAAAAGTACTTAAATAGGTTTGAGACCACAACTAACACAAGGCCCAGTTGATAGGATGTAACAGCAGTTACAAGACCACCAAGACGAATACCAATGGCTTTGAAAGAAAAAATTAAAAATTCTTTAGATGCTTTAGTTAAAAATAATATAATAGAACCAATAAATGAACCAACTGAATGGGTCAGCAACTTAGTAGTGATTTAATAAAAACCGAACGGAACACTAAGAATTTGCCTTGATCCAAAAATTTTGAATGAGTGTATTAAGAAAGAGTACTATGAAATTCCAAAACTTGAGAATTTAGCATCTAAATTAGTTGGTACGCAGTACTTCACGGTTCTAGATTTAAAGGACGGTTTTATCAGATAGAGCTCACAGAAGAAGCATCTAGGTTATGTGCCTTTAGTTCACCTTTTGGTTGCTTTAGATTTAAAAGGTTACCGTTTGGAATAAATGTAGCACCGGAAACATTTCAAAAAATGCACGAAAATAATTTTAAAGATATTGACGGAATAGAAATATATATACCTACTGATTTATGGTCGCACTGAGGCAGAACATGATGCCAACTTACTAAAAGTGATAAATCGAGCCAAAGAATTATATATTAAATTTAATTTGAGCAAATTACAATATAAAGTGCAAGAAGTTTGTTTTCTGGGTCACATATTTAGTAAAAATGGTATGAGTACAGATCCAAACCGAATTAAATCAATAATAAAAATGGAAAATATAAAATCTAGAAAAGATCTTCAAAGGTTTTTGATAAATATGGCAGCAATCACAGAATCGCTTAGGCAGTTATTAAGAAAGAATGTGCAATTTGAGTGGTTACCAATACATAGCAGAACTGTGGCAAATATAAAGGAGTTAATTACAAAATCTCCTATACTGCAAACATTCGATCTAGCTAGAAAGGTAGTAATTCAAACTAATGCCAGCAAAAGCGGCATTGGTTGTGTTTTGTTACAAGACAAAAAACCGGTAGCTTATGCTTCAAGGAGTATGACAGTCACAGAAATAAATTATGCACAAGTAGAAAAAGAACTGCTGGCGGTAGTGTGTTCGCGTGTAAAGGTCCACCATTATATTTATGGACGTGAAATTGAGATACACTCTGAAGCCACTTGTGAGTATAATGAAAAATGAGTTATGCAAACGTCTTCAACGAATGAAGATAAAGTTGCTAGTCTACAATATAAATTTAAAATATATACCATGCAAGGAAATGCATTTTTCACCTGAATAAATATCTAGATCTCATTAAATTATATATTACAAATCACAAAAATATCTAAAACAATTTGTTTTCTATTAGAGGTTAAGTTAAAATATAAATTACATAATTGTGAGTTAAAAATTTAACACCAAATAAATTATTATTAATTTTATTTCTGATTAATTAATTAATTTTATTTTTTTAATAGTTAGGAATAAATAATAATAAATATGTTTTTACGTTACCTGTTATTCCCAAGTTATTTCAGCCGAGTTGAGAAGTTGGTTTTGATTAATTGTTTTTGTTTTTCTTTAGATTTATTTACATTTTATTTCGTTGAATAAAAAAAAATTCGTTGAAAAAAATGTAAATATTGTGTTAAGTTGCTAGTGGTGTCATCTAGCTTGTGATCAATATTTATAGCTTCCTCTTGTTGTACGAAATGGGCTTTATTTACCGTCTTTTTCCGTTATAAGGAAAAAACTGCTCATGCTAATGTGCTACGGCTTCTATGACCAATAAATAAATTAGATTTTTTGGAAATTTTTTTCGTAACCTCTAACTAGCCGCGGACTTATATAAGCCGCACAGCTGAAATTGCTTTAAAGAAAATAAACATCAACATCAAATAAGAGAAATGTTGGGGTAACTTTTGGTTTACTTTTATTAAGCCATGCCTTTGTTAAGCCTAATTTTCGTGGGAAAATACACTTTTTTTACTAACAAGCCATGGCGTATAACGAAAAAGACGGAGTTACGTGTAAATTTGTTTGCCTTTTACATATATGTCTAACCGAGCAACCAAACCTGACAATTCAAAGTCCAGTATTAGTTAAGAAAACAAAAACAGGGCTTTTAACTAATATAATGTTGTTCCCTATACGTCGGCACAACTTTTCAGAAAAATCTCCACCTCTATGTGTTGAGCAAAAAAAAATAACGGTACTTTAGTTTTATTATTTCATTAAATGTTTTTGAATTTTTTAGATTCTTAAAATGGCTATAAAAGATTTGGAAACTAGCTTTGTATGCGGAATTATCTGAAAATTGGTGGTTATTTAATAATAAAATATTATATGTTATTACAACAAACTCCTTAAAAACCCCCTCGAAGTGAGATATTTCAGCAAAAGTCAATGTGTAGGTACTCTCATTCCGAGTTTCTCCTTTGTGTGTTTGAAAAAAAAAATACTTTACTTTCAGTAAAGAATTCGGTTTCAGAATTATACGAAAGTTTGTTGTTACCTGTGTGCTAGCAGATGTTTCAATCTGCGCTATGCATGATTTTAAGGGATGATTCATGCTAATTACGTGTAATAACGCGCGTATTCTAAACTTAACAATATTGTTGAATACTATATATACTCGTAGGTATGGATTCAGGGCAATATTACTCAGTGTAATTTGGAATATCAAACAGTAAAGTTGTCAGAAATAGTGTAAATTTTGTAATGCAGGAAAATAAAGATATTTGTATTATTTGTAATAAGTGTATGCAGAAAAAGGACTCTACAGTGGTGATAAAAGGAATTGGTAGCTTAATCGAAGCTTCAAAATCAAGAAATGATGATTTGTGGAAAAAGTTAGAGAACGTCGACGAAATTTTATTGCATCCGCGATTGAAACTTTTACAGAACAATCATCAATTACTTCCGAACAATATGTTGAACTCCGAGTAGACAAGCAAGAGACAATCTGAACAAAAAAAAATTATTACATAGCTTTAACAACATAACCCATTTCGGAATCGAGCTGGTGATATTGTCAGTTTGTCAACTGGACTTGTTGCTGATTCCAACACCACCTGTCATTGTGCTTTGGATAAATGTGAAATGCTGCTGCATAATACCTTGGGTAAGATTTTTGCGGACGTTGTTTACGCATGAAAACACAAAGTTATTCAGGTTCACTGAATAAAAATAAATAACGAAACTTTCGTTATAAAGTCGTTGCAGATATTTCGCTGCAATTATTTGTGTCGTCAAAAGTCCAAAAGAGTTGCAGTTGTATTTTAAATATGAATTGGCTTCATCTCCACCTTCCCTTTTCAACGATGGTCTCCTACGAAAGGGAACAAAATCGAGCATCAAAACCATATTGTGGCAGAAACACAACGGTAGTGTTTGATGGTTATCCGGACTACGCCACCTTGAAATGAGAAGAACAAAAGAGAAGACTCATTGCCAAAATTTCAGCAAACATCGAAGTAGAGAGCATTATGATGTGCACAATTTCTCAAAGCAAATTTCCCCCAAACACACATAATAAATCGAAATTTTTCGCAAACTGAAGCAACACCACCTACATTGTTTGAACACACCAACACATCAGGCGAAATATGACGCAGATACCTTTATCGCAAATATAGCTGTGAGGATGGTGGTTGCTGCAAAGTGCCAAGAAATCAGACATCCTCATGCTGCTTGTCACGTCAAACAATTTGGTTTCTTTGCCTCAAATCGAAGACTGTGTATGATATAGCAGCAGAGATAACACGCTTGTCTTCATTAAGCGACCTGCTTCCAGTTCTTCAAGCTTTTACTGGATGCGATACAACCTCAGTATTGTACAGGAAAGGAAAACTAAAATCATTCAAGCTCTTGCAGGCCAATGCCGAACTGAGGAAGTGTTCTTGCAGGCGAGTGCCATGAAGGAGGTGCAGCCAGCGGAACGCGTTTAATAAGTGGACTATATAACATCACCAATGAGACTCCACTAGAAGAAGCAAGATATCTTGCTTACAATTACAACAGAGTAATTGGTAACTGCAAATGCATTTCGGGTATACTATCAAGTTCAAACATAGCTGAGAAATGCTTTGCTACCAACAGATTGAGGATCGAAATATGTCAAAAGTAGTTTGCTGACCGTTCCAACTGATCTCCCACCGGCTCTAGAATATCTGCTCAAGTTGATATCTTGCAACTGGCCAGGGTATATCATGCAAAAAAACTACAAGCGAAGAAGATCTCAATGATATTGAACGAAATACTGAGCTACAATACAATTTTAATTTTTAATTGCCCTTATTTGTGTATTATACTAAGAATAAATAATAGTTTCAAGTAATAAAATATCGATATTTAATTAATTTTTTAATTTCTTTACCATGGATTTTTTTAAAGGTTGGTTTCTTAATAAAATTAAGTTATTTCGTAAACGGTATATTGCACAAGCCTGCAAATTATGTCGTCAAATGACGAATGTTATGGAAAATTGATTTTTAAATAAGTCCTGCTAACTGTTCTATTTTTACACAGTTAAACTCCGAAAATTGACTTGCTTTTAACATTCAGCTCAGAGTTTATGCTGTGTACCATTCAGAAGTTATTTTCATTTTTCTGAACACCTAAAATTGGTTATTCCAACCCTGATTGCGGGGTTCGCTCACCCTGTAGCGGTGGGGATTTTTTTTGTAAAATGCTGTCTTCAAGTAGTACTAAAACCCTGTAAGATTTCGTTTCTATCGGAATTATTTACTACTTTTGCACAAAATTCCTGCACTATACTATTCGATATACCTAGTTTCCTAAGGATATTTCCACACAATAATTATTTAGGTAAATGTGAAAATCAGAACCCAATCAATTAAAACAACTGAACATTTTGAATGATTGTTTTCAAATTTTAATAATTTACTGTTGTTGTTTTTAAATTTTTTATTTAAGTACAGAAATATAAGAATTTGATTGGGAAATTTATTAAATTAAAATTGTGTTTATTTTATTGTTTTGTTATTTACAATATCGGATTGTGTTTTATGACAAATATCTATATCAATATTTTTAAAGTAAACCGTAGTTCAAATTTGTTTTTAGTAGTTTGCAATAAAAAATAATAATAATTATAATAATTATATTATAAACAAAATTATGGAATAAAGCTTACACAGATTACTAACTTTAAAAATTATATGAAAATTTTAAATATTTTTTAACTTATAATTTATGACATAATTATGTATTAGAATTGTTTACGTGCGTGATTTTTATAATACGATAAATAATTTACCACATAAAACTATTATTTGTAATAATAGTAACATGAATTAACCATAAAAGTGCATTCTATTTAATAACTATTCATATACATGAGAATATAAACTTATATAATAATTTACTTTACTTTCAATCAATTCGAATTTAGTGATTTTTTATAATTAACTAATAATCATAGCTTTTTTTTTAAAAAATTGTTATAAAGAAATTATCTTAATTACATATAGCTAATATTTCTTGAAAATTGTATCAAAATTAAAAATAAAAACGAATAAAAAATTTTTATTTTATTTTATAAAAAAAAACAGTCTTTAAATAAAAATACATAATAAAAAAACGCATACATTAATTTGGTATTTAGAATTAATTCGTTTAATTAAACTAAAAGCTTCAACTCGCTGTATCAACAACTTCATCAAGCCATTGAACAATTATTTTATAATTCCTATCCATCCAATAGATGTTAGCTTCAGCACGCTCGATCGACTGTTGTACTAATCGTTTGCCATCTTTTAAGTGATGATCAATAAAACGTTTTAGCTCCTCCAATTCGAAGCGTGTATTCAAACGGCGAGTGGAAAATTTAACAATCATATTTATGGTGTTTTGCGTTTGTCCAAGACTAAAAATAAAAAAAAAATGTATTTAATAAATGTATTTATGTATGGTTGATCGGAAAATAAGATTTATTGTATATTATATGCGACTTCTACATCGTTTTTTATGAAATTATAAACCTGTTTTGTACTGTGATTTTATGATAATCACACCCAAATTGTGTGGATTACAATTGGGTTACTTTTTACAATTAACCACAAGAAATTCTGTTAAGACTAAAATTCTGTTTGGAAATGACAGAAAAGGATTTTGAAAGATGGCACTACAAGGTCGCACTACATCGATTTGATAATTCAATATTGTTAAAATATGTGAGTAATTCTAGCCGGCTAATACAATTAAAATATAAATGATTTGTCTCCAAATATAATTATAAACAGGGCCGGATCGTAATATGCCCCGAAAGGGACCTGGGCCGCAGAGCCCGTTTTACTGTATCATAAACTCATTTTTTTTTCTCACAATCGAAACGATCATTTACGTCTGCCACTTAGGTAATCATGGTTAAGATGTATTCGTACTTATGATTTAGACGTGGTTGATCTCGCGTTAAAAGTAAAATGTACATTTATAAATTTCGACATTTCCACACATTGAAAATTCTAAATTTCGATTTGTTTCGTCCTATAATCGGGATTACGTAGATTTGAAAACCAATTTGACGATTATAATTCTCAATTTACAAGTTTTAACTCGAAATATTAACTCGGTTTTGAAAAAAAAAAATTTAAATTTTGTAATTTTTTAATTAAATTTTAAAATGTCAAGACCGAATTTCACATATATGATTCTGAAATAAAACTAAAAATTAGAATTGTTTAATTCAAATTTATTTCAAATTTTGAATTATTTGATTTTTCATTTTTCTAATTTCGAAATATCACTCGAATTATAATAAATTTAAACAAAATTTTAAATATTTTACAAATTTCAGTAAATTTTTAAAAGTTGCCAGAATCATGTTTGATATGATTTTCAAAAATTTTTCAAAAATGTTTAAAATTTCAAGAATTTAGAAAATATTGCGAGCTTTCATTTCCCATTTTCCATTTGAATCTTACGATATTTTTTCAAAATTAACCAGAATCTGAATTTTGTAAAATGTATATAATTTTAGAATATTTCTATGAATTTTGAAGAATTCACATTAACTTTTATAGCACTTCTGTTAGCAGGTACTGTTTTGCTATCAAAATTAATGAGCAGAAATTGTAAGCACAATGCCGCGTGATTGTTGTAATCATGTCTCATCTGACGAGAATCCTGCTAATTGCGCATCTCGAGGAATGTCACCACGATTACTTAAACAACACAATTTATGGTGGAATGGGCCCTACTGGCTGAAACTAACAAGAGAACATTGGCCAAAGCAACGTTCTGATTATCACAACCTTGATAAAGAAGTGTTATCCGCGCATACATGTTCACTGGTGCTTCATAACCAGTGGTTTGATAATATAATTGATGTTCATTATTTGAAACGCTGCAAAGCTTTGTTACATTTACCGATTTATTGCAAATGCCCGAAAGCCTACAGAGTTGCGAGTCCAAGGCACTTAATTACGACGACAAGAGTCATTGGCTTCGTTGCGGACTTGCGGTATATTTGTCTGTACGACCAAAGTTTGTTTTTTCAACCCGAAATAAGTTTTCTAAAATGCAAACGAGAGTTACCAAAGTTGAGTATGTTACTTTCGCTTACGCCAATACTAGATGAATATGGGTTGTTACGAGTTGGTGATCGATTGCAAAACAGTAATCTGCCATACGATACAAAATATCCCCTTATAGTGCACCGTAACTCAAAAATTACGAATAAAATATTGTACGACAACCACATTCGATTTCGTCATGCTGGGATAACTTTGTTCGGCCACATAACACGACAAGAGTTTTGGATACCAAGGGGTAGAATACCGCTAAAAACGTTATACGCGAATGTGTTATTTGCGCCCAAAACAAGGCGGAATTGCAAACTCTACTTATGGGCAACTTACCAGCGCCTCGTGTGATGACGTCACGACCATTTCTTCAGTGTGGAGTCGATTACGCTGGTTCACTCAACATCCATCTTAAAAGAGGTCGTGGGCAACGAGTCTACAAATCCTACATATGCATATCTGTATGCCTCACAATAACATCGAATTGGTGAGAGATATGACCAGCGAATCATTCATAGCAGCGTGGAACCGATTTGTCGCTCGAAGAGGAGTGTCACATAACATATATAGCGACAACGGAACTATTTGACTTAAAATTAAGTGATTTATAATATTTTTAATTTTATTTAAAATTTTGATAAATATATTTAATAATTTTTAGTTGATTTTGTGATTTCAAACATTTTTTAAGAAGGAATCATTTTTATAAGGTGCTATATTATGCCAAACTCAAATTCCTCGCCAAATTTGTTGGAAAAGCGGAAAGGGTCTTAGGGAAATTAACTATCTTATTCCATTATTAACTATCTTATTCCATAATATGATATACTCGTATAATGGATTCGAGCTGTATACCACACTCATTGTAAAGATGCGAAACGAGTTGCAATTTCAAAAAATATTTAAGTATTGTTTTTTATGTTTCAGTTTGAATACAATTCAAAAGTACATTACTAAAATACATGTCTTAATTGCAAAACTTCGAATACAACAATAATAATAACTGTTTTTAAACAGTTGTAAACTTTCAAAAGACCTTGCAAGCCTACAGTTTCAATTCAATTTGTCATACAACTACAGTATGAAATAGCTGAGATTTCCAATCAAAATTAAAATGATTTATATTAATTCGGCATAATTATACCGAAATAGCTGTAACATTTGGATCGGGAGGTACTGGGTTAGTAATCCAATAGAGACATTGTATAAAATGATTCGAATTAAATCGAACCTGTAATCGATGCAAACTGCGAATGACTTGGATTTCAGACAAAGTTGAAAAAAAATAAACAAATTCGACATATTGGAAGAAAAAGGTAGTTCATGATTTATGGTAGAAATTTGTTAGGGAACAATTTATTAAAATTTCAATGCAAGTTAATTCACTGAATTTCCTAACAGACGAATTCGAACATTAATCGGGAACATCTATAAATATGATCTCAAATCAAGACTGGGTAGAGCCTCACACAACGAAATATGTAATAATAAACCTACATGTTAAAATTAAGGGCCAAATCGTCATATGCAACTATAACTTTTAGTTGTACGAAATTGCCATATTTGAAAATATCATATTTTTTAAAATGCCATATTTTAAACCACATTACATAATCAATGATCCTAGTAAAATTTTCAATTTTTAACTTTTAAATTAATAAATTATGCGAAAATAATAATATTCGATTTGAATTTTATCCTACACTTTAAATTATCAATTTATTTTGGTTAGAATAGAGGCAATTTAATCGTATTTATGAATGGTCTAATTTGGGCCTAAAAGAATTGAAATTTTCTCTGGCTTCTTACAGTAATAAACATTATTTTAACGGAACACAGCAATAATTATTTGTGTACCTAGTGTACAAAGTGGTACTTTGTTGCTCGAACGAACAAATTGTTGACCGAATATACAGTATTATTGTGTATATTAATATTTAAAACACATAAAATGTTTAATTTAGCGAGCGACAATGTACGTTATAGATGTAACTGCTATTAGTTAGACTTCGGTGTTAGAAAAAGTTAATTGTTCACATGAAAAAATAAATCTTCGAAAACCACTTATTTGGCAATTTAAATTCGAGTACAAACTGGGATGGCTCAAAAAAATGTTTTTTAGCTACATATACTGTAGGCGTCATATACTGTGGGCCAAGATGAAACTTTTTTTTTTTTTTGGAACCCAAGCTAGTTTCGAAATTTTAGGTAAGGCCTAGAACTTGTAGTAATTGGCCAAAAGGTTTTATGTATGAGTATAACCATCTTAATAGCTACCCGATCTAAAATTAATAATGATATTACTTACTATTCTCGTATAGCCTCAAAATTATTAAAAATATAATTTAATGCAATCGGTTGTCCGATGACATTACTTGAAATTGCAGCAAATACTCGAACCACATCGTGTTTACGTATTCCATACTCCGGTACCATTGATCGCTCTAAGTATCGAGTCAAAATCCAATATTCTCGACTGCATCCTAATGCGATCAAAATTAATTCCTTTTCTGTTGGATTTGTTGTTGCATGGTAACGGTCCCATGCAAAATCCCATTCAGCTTCATCACCATATTTGATTGCAGTGCAATAGATGATCGATTTTAAGTTTGGTGAAATCCTGCAGAAATAGATTTAAATGTAATTTCAAAATACCTACATATGTGATTTTATTTAACAACTTACGGATTCATTGTATTCGGATCCGGTTGATTCATCCACGAATGATATTTTTGTATGCTCTGTATAATACAATCTTTATATCCGTAATGGCATGCTGCTGTTAATATATCAACCCGTTTTGAAATTGTTAAAATATCATTCGACTTATTCTCCTCAAATCCAACTGATGCATACGCATTTCCAATTAGCTTCAGCATATACATTTTAAACTTATGATAATCACCTCCCTTCATCAACATAGAATCAATGTAGTTTAGAGAATTTATAGCTGATCGCCATGGTATCGAATCGGTTTCATGTTTTAAATATCGTGTCATATTAAGCGCAATTTTATAATCGATATAACCAGAACTGGCAAAATTTAGTACATCGTCGATCAGCTGGGCACGGTTTATAGCCGCAATATTTTTAAACATATCCGCATTTTGCAGATACTTTGTGATCATATTCCAATTTTGCTCATCATAATTAACCCGATAATAACCCGTTTGTTGTAAATTTAATATAATCCATTCATTACTCGTTATATTTATATCAGTGATGACAATTTCTTTTTCACCTGGCATCCAACTAGAGGGTCGTGTGTTTCGAAAATCTAATTTATTTGATGTTGTGTACGTGAGAGGTATCCACCAAACGGGATCATCATCAGATTTCGAATTGTTTCGCGTTGCTTCATTAAGCACAAAACGCTCTTGTGTGATTCTGATGAAATTATCACTATAGCTACGAATTGCATGAACAATTGGGAAACCAGTTTGAAGAGTCCATGTGTCCATTATTTCTTTGACCGATGTTGTATTCTCGAATATATTTGCATCATGGGCGGCGTTTGTTAAAAATTCCCATAAATCATCTTGTTCTGCCGATTGGTAGGCCCTGAAAGAAATTTAGCATTTAGTTCAAATGTTGTGAAAATCGACAAAAAACTCACATTTGTCGCAAATAATTCGATAAACCTCGTTTAAATACTTCCGGAGTCAAAAAATGATCCATCATTCTTATGATCGAAGCGCCCTTTGCATATGAAATTCGATCAAATATTTCGTTAATTTCATCTGGATTATTAACTTTAATTGAGATCGGATGTGATGATGACAGAGCATCCAAAGCAAATACATTTTGTAATTCATTCAGCACAAATTGTTCCATTAATTTCCACGACGGTTCTAGAACATCAACGCAAACATATTCCATATAACTTGCAAAACCTTCATTCAACCATAAATCAGTCCACCAACTTGGGGTCACTAAATTTCCAAACCATTGGTGGGCCAATTCGTGTGAAACGACCGATGCGATTCGTTGTTTAATCATTTGGCCAGACATTGATTCGTCGTATAACATAGACGTTTCCCTATATGTGATTAGGCCCCAATTTTCCATGGCCCCAGCACTGAAATCCGGCAATGCTATCATATCGACTTTCGGCAGCGGGTATTCAATGTCAAAAAATTTCTCTAGAAATCTAAGAACTTTTGGACCAATTTCAAGTGCAAAATTAGCTGAGTTTATTACATCACTTCTTGCCCATACAGTAAAATTTCCCGAGGTTTTACTGGCAAAATCGGTCACGGCTAATGCTACTAAATATGTTGACATTGGCACTGATTCCTGATAAGAATCCCAAACATAGTTTGGTGAGCCAAATACGGGCTCTGGTTTACCAACTTTTGGCATATTCGATAATGATGAATAATTTTTGAGTCGGGCTATTTTTATAGTAAAATTAGCTTTCATATTGGGCTCGTCGAAACATGGGAAAGCACGACGTGCGTCGGTTGGCTGAAATTGTGATACAGCAAGCCATCTGAAATAATTTGTTACATTAATACTCATTTAATAACTAAGTTATTTTGCTAAACACTCACTTTGTTTGATTGCCACTCAGATAGGAACTCTTATAGAGCCCTTGCAAATGATTATTCAATATTCCAGTGTAACTAATATTAATTAAATAAAATTGATTATTTATTAAATTATCATTGAAATGTATAATGAAAAATTGTCTTTTCTCGTCACTCGTAAAATTTCGTATGGCAATTGGTTCAACAATGTCTTTCATTTCGTCATTATCAACGGAATACACTTCAATCGTTTTTTCATTTATTTGAAGTGCCGCCGCATGTAAAGTGATATTTTTTACGTTCTCTTCAACCACCTGTACCAAAATCGTTATGTTACCATCGAAACTGAAATTTTTCTCAATCAAATACGGAATCAATTGTATTTTGTACGATAATGGTTTAACCGATCGTGGTAGTCGAACATTTAGATTCGCATCACTTTCTGGGGATTTTGTTGTAGTTGTTGGTGCTGGGCTGGTGGACGCTGTTGCAGTAGATGTAGTGGTCGATGATGATGTAGTAGTTGTTGATCCCTCCTTCACAGGAGGAATTTTATTCAAATCTTTGGTATTTACATCGTGAATACTGTTATTGTTACTATCCGAATGTGTTAAATGTTTTGTACTTTCTAAATTATTTCGATGTTGTAAACTTTCGCATAACTTTGGATTTAACGTCTCTTCTGGGCATGTATACAAATTATGTACTAATAAAGCGGTTGCAACTAAACTAAATATATATATTGCTAATAGTACGCCAACAGTTAGAAATAATTTTTTTCGTCGATTTCCTTGATTGAATGCTGTTTCCGTGTCCATGTTTAGTTTTTCACGGATTCGCATTACCGGACTCACCTGCAATTATTAAAAAAAAGAAAAATTAATTTGCTTATGGTAAATATGTACCTATACATAAAAAAATTATTTTTAATTTCAAAATGTTTTTTTAGGTAAATTTATTCTGGAATAACGATCATTTTATAAACTATGTGCTAAATACTTTTGATTTTTTATGGATTACATCCACAAATATATATAATCAATTAAATATAAGTTTTATATCCCAATTATGCGGATTATGTGCTATTTAAGAATTAAGATAACTCACTGTTTTGTAAGAAACCGAAATCAAAATCAAAAGCAAAACAAAAAGTATAAACATATATTATGTATATTGTATACAAAATAAAACCTTTATTTTAACTTTATCCACTAGCACGCTGTACAAGTAATCAAACTTTAATTTGAAACAGCAGACTTAATAAGTGTTTTCGGCTGTTGAATATATAATTTCCCTACTTGTTCCATTAATTGTTATAATGAAGTTAGATTCTGTGGCATTTCCTGCCAAATTTCGCGACGCAATCCAAGGCCAATTAATCAGTGAGAATCTTTTCTATGTAAATGAACATGCTATATATATCTACTACCAAAAGATTTTGGTAGCCAACAAATTACAGAAAATTAGTGGTTTAGGTAGTACAAAAATTACAACAAAATCCATCAATCTGTTTTAGCATAAACCACACACTGTGTACTTAACAACTGTGTTTTAAAAAAAAATGCAATGCTTTTATCTAGTAAACGGTGCTAAATAGGAGAAAATGCTGATCTTGAAAATTGATGAGGTCATGAATGATCTTGAAATTCGTTTGTTTCGTATAGATAGACACTAAAGTTTTTTTTTTTAATTAAAACCTACACTTTGATTGTATGGGTTAAGCCGGTTTGTCCTTTATTTAAAACATTAAATAATAAATATAAGAAATGTTCACTAAAAATACCCACAAAGTTTATCTTAACCAAAAACAAATAATGAAGAACAACACAAATCTAATGAAGTGTGAATAATTTAAATTTGTAAAACTAAAATTTATTAACTGATTTAGTTACCCGCAGATAGGCATTTACTCATCCTATAACATGTACATATATTGAAAAAATGTACATACATAAATATTTATAATCAATACGATTTGGAATTAAACTAAATTACATTTTTCTTAAATACGAGTATGTAGCTACCGACCGAAAATTTAAAGACTGGTATGAAATTTCTTAACAAATAACGATCCTTGTGTGTATACATCTTAATTGTATTTTATGTTAATAAATAATGATTATTGTTTGTTTGTTAAATACAATAATATAAAATAAAAATACCCGCATATCCATACATTTTTAAAATAAAATGGAACGAAATTTATGGTTATCTCAATACAAAGGGAAAGTATACCACTTTACTAGATTGAACTATGAAGTCGTTAATTAAAAGTGACATCTTCAAATCAATTTGTATGATTCGATTTCGATTTGAAGAGTGTAAGGGTTAAATGATTTGCTTCAACCTACTCTATTCTCTTCTTGACTAAATTAGTATATTCAATTTTAAAAAAATCGATTTCTCTTGCAACGATGATATGTACATCAATAACTCAATCAACACACTTTAAATGGTTACCCATTAAAAAAAATTCTTGGCGAAAGATTATTCTATTTATTATTTTATTTACGTACTTTTTAAACTCTAATTAACATATAAATTATTTAATGTTGATTGATAAAACTCAACATAATTGAAGAATCCAAATCAATAAACATAAAACAATTATTTAGACTATAATTAATTGATTATTATCGTCTAATAAAAATTAAATAGAAATAAAGAATCGAGTATTGATTTCCGATGGACTGATGGTAATTGTATATTATAATCTTGAAGTTCCTGTTTAAATTGACATTTAACTATTCAAATAAAAAAACTAAACAAAAAAATACTACACAGAAATTTCTTATCCCAATCAATGATGGAATTGGATTTATGAATGAAATATTGTTTGTATCCCACCCCATTTTGATGTTTGTTAAAATATATCCAATTCGAATTTTGTTCTATGCTGAAACTAAGTAGTCGGGAGTTTCATAACAGATTTTGAAGCTATTTTATTACCTATTTTATACGTCTCGTGGGAGTTGCGTCTCCTTATTGGGCACGTCCGCAGGTGGCGGATAGGGGGATGCCCACACCGGAACACTGGCGGGTAAGTGAGAAATAAAATACCACTCGCGGACCAAAACTTTCAAGAAGCGTCTGGTTTATTTGGCAGGAGGTATAAAATGCTAGAGGAAGGATACCTTGAACAAAAAACCAGCGATGAACCTGAATACAGGAAAATATAAGGTTCCGGCGACTTTCGGGAGTGTGCAAGTGGGTTCCCAGTACTTGGCTGCTGGGACAAATGTTAATATAAGCTTAACAAGGGATGATGAGTATCCTTTTCATAGGGGTAACAAAATCTTAAGATCACCTACTATTAAAAAAACGAGTTCTATAGGAGATATTAATATGACTTTGTCTTCACCAACTACTAATGATTTATCATTGATAGTGAAAAAAGCACACTTCATAGCTAATTAAAAAGCCTAGAAGAGGTGGTTTCAAGGCTGAGTAATGAAATTACCCTATTAAATAGAGAAAGTGATGATAAGAAAAGGATCATCGATTCAGGTAAAGAAAAAAAGAAGTCTGTAATGAATATTACATAGACGAAGAAGAACTTGGAAGAGAAATAGAAACCAATTCCCAGTGTATACTCGGATCAAAAAGCACAAGAAAAACCGCAACATTCAACATGGCAGTTTCCGATGAAGGAAGTGGCAAGAGAATCTGATTAGATCGTGAAAAAAAACAAGCCCAGAAAGAAAAGAAAAGCAGAATCATCGCCAGAATATGTTGAGCAGGTCAAGCAAAATCAACATCGAGTAAACCAACGACTCAGCGCAACGATGAAATTGCTAACACAGAGATAAAAAACAACCTCCACCAATAAACATAGTTGGGATTAAAGACTATCCGGCTGTCAAGGCTCTGATCACCTCAATTACGGGCAAGGACTTCAAGCTACTAGCACTAAATAATAATGTTTGGAAGGTAAATGTTCCAGACTCAGATAGTTATAGAAATCTCTCTATGAAGCTTAATGCTGAGGAAGTTCAGTGGAATACTATGAGGGCAAGCAGCAAAAACAAATTTAGGTTATGGCTAGAGGACTACATCAAACATGCGAGAGTGAAGATATAATTGCCGAACTGCAGAGTAAACGATTCGACATTAAAGATGCTGCAAGCATCATTAAAAAAGAGAGAAAGCTAGATGATAAAGGAAGGTTTTTCATGCTAACGTTTAGCAAGGATGAAAATATTCAAAAAAATTATGATATTCGAGCAATTCAAAATATGAAATCAGAATTGAATCAGTGAAGAAAATGTCACTGCTGATCGTCCAATGTAAAAAATGTCAGGGCTTCAATCATATTCAGAGATACTGTGGGCGTATGGCAGTTTGCGTTAAATGTGCTGGTAACCATCCTTACGAGCACATTAGATAGAAAATCAGCTGCAAGAGATAGAAAATCAGCTGCAAAATGCATTAATTGAAAGGGCCAACATCCAGTTAATTACCGTGTGAGGTAGCTAAAGAATTACAAAATATAAGATATCGTGCTAGAAAGTTTGATCTAAACCGTAGAAACCCTGCTAGTGAAGCCCCGACCAATCGACTGACAAATCGGGAATCATATATAAATTACGTGGAAAAGAATCATATGCACAGGTTGACCCAAGGTCAAGAAACAAAGGCAAAAGATAGCAACGACGGCCAAATTTTGAGAGATGTCGTGAAATGCATAGACGCTCTAAATAAACAACTTGATGAGCAGGCTGAGACCAATAAACTCATATAACATTTGAAAAACTTATCATCATCGTTACCCAACCCGACTAGAAAATAAAAATAAAAATACATTTACAAACGCTCAGAATAGTAATTTGGAATGCAAATGGGCTGATCTAACACAACCCCGAGCTGGAAATATTTATATTTAAATAAAAAATTGATAAATGTCTACTCTCTGAAACCCATTTCACTAACTCCTCAAATGCCAAAATACGTGTATACCAACTTTACCATGCTATCCATCAGAGCAAGAGGCGGATCTGCCATTCTTATTAAAGAGAATATAAATCACAACGAAGAATTAAAAATTGAAAGTGAATCTATGCAAGTTATAACTATGAAAAGTCGCACAAAGAACTTTTTAACACCATGGGAGAGTAGTAGCGACACTGTCTAATAAGATTACCAATTGGAAAAATTTTCGAGAATTATTAGAACAAAACATCAATCTTCAAGTACCAATAAGGAACATCAAACAAGTCGAAGCGGAAGCAGAGAGGCTAATAGAAAACATACAATAAGCTGCGTGGCAAAGTACATCTTTCAAATACGCAAATAACATCAACTGTTAAAACTATCCACTTCAAGTAAGAGAGATTGTGGGAAAGAAACGTTAAGCTTAAAAGTCTTGGCAAATAAATCAAATCAAAGAAAAGAAAACCGTCCTTAATAACCTATGTAACAAGTTGAAATCTTTGATCAGAACAGATAAGAATGAATCAATAAATACATACTGGTCGTCACATACTAGCCAAAAAGATACCGAAAATTCCTTATGGAATGCAACGAAAGTACTAAAAAGACCAACAAATTCGACGACACCAATTAAAAATGAGGATGGAAGCTGGGTCGAAGCGGTAAACAAAAAGCTGGCTTGTTTGCGAGACACCCATAGAAGAAACGTTTCAACCATTACCCAGGCAAACTGCAGATGAAAATGTTAACCTACTGAAACGATCTGATGAGCTAGAAATACAAAGTGTATCTCTACCACAGCTAAAAGAGGAAATTAAAAATTTAAACATGAAAAAATCTTCTGGGTACGACCCTCATAACAGGACATATCATTAAACAATTATCAATTAAAGCGATTCGTAAACTTCCCCATATAATCAGTGGTGAGTTTAGACTACGATACGTTCCAAGGCAATGGAAGGTGGCAGAGGTAATCATGATCTTAAAACTTAACAAACAATGTATCGATAAAAAGTCCTTCAAACCGATATCCATACTCCCAACCATAGCCAAGATTTTTGAAAAATTGCTCCTGAAGAGAATGAAAACCATAATGGTGGACAGAAATAATATTATAAAACTCTAAAAGCCTACATAACCGATAGACACTTCCATGTAAAATATGAAGACGAATACTCGCACCTAAAGAAAATTTCAGCTGGAGTACCACAAGGTAGCGTATTGGGCCACCATACCACTAATGGAAGAAGCAACTATAGCAACTTATGCTGATGATACTGCGGTTTTGGCAGTTGTGAACAATGCAGAAGAAGCTATACTTACAAATTGCAAAAGTCGATAAATTCAGTCAACAATTGGATGAAAAAATGAAGAACAAAACTGAACGAAACTAAATCTGTGCATGGGAACTTTACTAATAAAAATATTTCTAATAGAATCCCAATCATAATCAACTGTAACAAATTGCCTATGCAGATTGTAACGATCATGGAGTACCATGCGTAGATTCAACGTGTACGCGAACTGCGAATTAAATTTCTAAATGAAACCTAATCCATGTTGTTCGAATGAAGGGTAATTTGAAAGAATATTAATGAAGTTTGTTTGTTGGGAAAGAGGCAATTTATGTAATAGATTTTTTTTACGAACTCGTCTGTTTTTCGGTGACTGGAAAAAACAGATAAAAAAGAAAAAGTTGAATGTCGATGATCGACCAGAAAAGTCAAAAAATGATTTTGATAAAATTATGATAAGGATGGTGAATTCCATATAATTTAAAAAAAATTAAAATTTGAATGCATTTTTTTTGTGTAATTTTGGTGATGTTTTAAAAAAAAAAAAATTTAAAAATAAAAATTAAAGAAAACAATTTAAAAATTATAAACTTAAAATAATACAATAACCTAATAATTGAATTAAACTAGCGATTTGCTAATTTAAAAGTCAAAGAATTATGCCAGGGTATTAAGTATAAAATCTTTTTAAATTATCATAAAGAAAATAAATAGTGAATTGAATTGTAACTCAGTAAAAGCCACATGGCACAAAAAAAAAAGAAAAAATTACAATTTATAGCTTTTTTAATGATAATATGTTAAATTATAATTATAAACTTTAAATAAAAGTTTGATAAACTTATGCAAATTATTATAATTTACAAATAAAATTTATAAAAAAATTGAAGTGACATAAATGGTTTGTTTTATATAAAAAAAAAAGAGAAAAACATTTTTTTTGAAACGACCTACGATCATTGTACAATATATACAACTTTATCCAATAAAAAAACGCTACGACAATTGTGACAACATTCCCATCAAACAGGGAATTCCACAACGGTGCTGCATATATACCATTGAATACAATCAATAACGGAAATATCCAGATTGCAACCAACGGCTGTTTCGTCTAACAACTCCAATACCCCATCTTATGAAGCGGATAATACTAGACAGGGTGGCATAACCTTTAAGTTAAGTAAAAATGTTTTGTATTTAATTCTGGTGGCATATTTGTTTGGATATTTTATTTTTGTTTGAATTGTTTTTTTATACATATATATTATTGTATAAAGCTTCACCAGCGTTAAATGGTTAATTTGACTTTTCTGGTAGTGTATGCCCTCGATATGTTAGCTTAGTGAGATAACCGTGTTGTGAGTGTTAAATGACCGTGCTTAAGAAATTTAATGTGCTTTAAATTAATATTGTATACGATAACCTTTATGACGTGGTGCCTAAAGAACCCTCCAACCGGAAGATGCTACCCATTCATACTCTAAGATGTCACCACGTGTAGGACATACCTACGTTATCCGTTACAAAATACGGCGAAATATCTAGGTATAACGCTGGATGCCAAGTTGAGGTGGAAAGAACATGTCAAAAAGGAAACGGAAGGTGAATTGGCTCTTAGGTAGGCATTCTGAACTATCCATACACAATAAATTGCTTTTATACCGACAAATACTGAAACCGGTATGGACATATTTGGGGTTGTACTAAGAAAACGAACATCAAGATGATACGGACGTTCCAAAACAAAGTAATTCGGAATATTGTAAATGCTCCATGGTACATTAGAAATGAAGACCGCCACCGAGATTTAAAGATGGAATACATCGATTTAGTTATTACGCATCACGCTTTCAAGCATGATTCACGCCTCCGACAACACGAAAACATCGAGATATGCCGTATGCGGGACAGACCGTTGGCAGTAAGATGTCTCCATGGACCAAACCAATTGATCTAGTGAATGGAACATTAAATTACTATTATATAGGAAATATTTATATAAATAAATAATTTTAATTTCTGGGACAACCCCTTGGGCTATATCCCAACAACTGTTAAAATAATTATGATAGGAAAGTTACTAGATGACTTAGAATAAAGTCAGTTGTAATATTATATAAATAAAAAAAATTGTATGTTGTAATAAGTCAATCAAATTGTGTTAAAGTAAAGATAATTAGTCAACGAGCACTGCATGAAACGGGCATTGTGCAAATGATTGCATACAATTCATTTTCTATCACAACTATGGTATGTAGTTCTGTAATGTGCGAGATATATCACACTACATAAGTAGCTCAAACTGGTTCACATAAGGGTAATAGGGAATATAATTATATAATTTTAATAATTAAGTACCTTAAGACAACGGTGTTAGTCCTCGATACTGTTTTGGGTACTAAGGAAATTAATTAATTTACTGCGTTTTCCATAGACCAAAAACTTGGTCCATAACGTGGTTTTTAAATTAACCTGCTTCCGCTTAACGTCTTTAAGATATACAGGGTGGGCCAAATAAGACCTACCAATGTAAAACACGTATACAATGTATAACTCTTTTAATAATATTTTTTTTTTTTTTTTATTTTTTTTATATATTAAATATATTTCATGGAAATTTAGGGGGACTATGTATGATATATGACATCAGACAAATGTCCACCATTTTGCTCGATACAAACATAGGCTTTTAACATTTCCATTTAAGCGGTTATGTCAATAAGCAAAACTGTAGATTGTGGGGCTCTGAAAATCCAAGGGCAACACACCAGCATCAGTTACATACACCCAGATGCACTGTTTGGTGTGGTGTTATGGCCGATAAAGTTATCGGTCCATATTTTTTCGAAATTGATGATGAAACGCCAGAAACGATTTCGGGGGCTTCTTACAGAACAATGATTGACAACTTTTTGCGGCCAATGGTAGAGCAGCATCCTAATTTGTGGTTCCAAAAAGATGGAGGATGATGCCTCTGCAAGGCAAACTATGGATTTGTTGCGAGAAATTTTTGGCGAACGTTTGATTTAAAAAAACTCTGATTTCCCTTGGCCACCTCGTTCGCCAGATTTAACTGCGCCCGACTTTTTTTTTATGGGAATATTTAAAAGGCAAAGTGTATGTCAATAAGCCACAGACAATTAGACAGCTAAAGCAGAATATTCGAGACGAAATACTGAGCCTTCAACCAGAAATATTACGTGGTGTTATGGAAAACGCGCTAAAAAGTGCCTATGTTTGTATCGAGCAAAATGGTGGACATTTGTCTGATGTCATATTTCATACATAGTCCCCCTAAATTTCCATGAAATGTATTTTATATATAAAAAAAATTAATAAAAAAAAAAAAATTATTAAAAGAGTTATACATTGTATACGTGTTTTACATTGGTAGGTCTTATTTGGCCCACCCTGTAGTAACAATATTCGGCAAAATAAATCCACATTTAGTTAGCAGGTACAAAAGTTCAAAAGTGATAAAACCCGTAATGGATTAATATTCTTCGGCTGTCAAGAATATGGTAATTTTAATAAAATAGGATGAACTCATGAAAAACTCCCCGTTTTTGTCATCAAATAAATCCTGAATAGCTGAGCCATAATCGATGGAACCACATAAAAAGTTCCAGCTATTATCCAACAAAATTATTATTAATTTTTTCATCCGAATGCAATTGGTCGACAATTTTGTTTTGATTTTTTAGCGTTCTTAGAATGTTTGCCAGTCAGTTTATACTGCAATATTTCACTAAGCCACATTCAGAGGCAAGCAAAGCAGAGGTGGTAGAAGTGTACAGCGGCTCAAGAAGAGCATAATGAACTGAATAAAAATAATCGGTTTGGCTTAATATGAAAATCAATCCAATAAATTTGCCATTTTGTTTCACATCTCTTATGGAATATTCGTAGCAAAAAACATAGAATATCGTTTGCGATAAACGTAACCCCAATTTGCCAACAGCACTAAATGAATTAACGAAGCACGAAAAACGAAACGCAAAATTTATTTCCACCTTCGTACACATTTATACATATGTATGTATAACAACAAAATACATAGTGGCGGCAATATCGGTTTACACCCCGGCGGCTACATTGCTATGATAAGTGGGCAGCCACTGTTTATGTGGAAATGAAATGCAATACAACAAATCGAATTAAAAACATCAAACTAATAAATTCTCGCAGAACTTTGTAAACAATAGACAAATTTTGAATAACCAAAGACTTTGGTACATTTACCCAAGACACATTCGAAAATATGTGACATAATTAATAATACTCGTATGTATGTATATATGAGTTCACAAAGTGTACAAAATAATTTGCTTAAGTAAATATAAAGTGTAATAACTTTATCAAAAATTTAAAGAATTTAACCATTTAACAAATCTTATATTTATGTTGCTGATAAAACGAAAGGAGAACACAAATCAAAGTCTATGAATTTGGAGAACAAAGTCGATGGATTTGGAGTTACATATAAATTATCTGTGGGATTCGAAAACGTAAAGAAAATCACATAAAATAGTACTCAATAATTTATTAGACTGTAGCACTTTATCGACAGTTGGATATTCATAGTTTTACATGTTTTTCAGGCATACACTAATTTGTTTACTATAAATTAGCACTTTGCATACCATTGATAAAAACCGCCGCATGTTGTATTTTTATAAAATTAGTATCCACTTAATAAGTTGATACACTCGTCTGTGGTCACTAATTATCGAGACAGTTTTTTTTTATTTTAACTGATTTGTCATCGAATCAATTGATGAACAGGTAGTTACAACTAGCTTCGTGTTCCTAATCAAAAAAAAATTTGTGTACAGTATATATCGTGTATAAATTTCGGTGGACTTCAAAACTTTCATATATTTATACTTGAAAACGTAAAACTATTAAGCAATTTGCAGCAACAACCGCCAATTTTAAGTAAATACTTAATTATAATTATAAAAAAGTATAGGGTGATCATAGCAGTATATAGAATAACAGATTTATAATTGCTAATAAAGCCCGTGACATAAACCGGTTTGGAATCATATACTTTAGAATTGGAATCCGAACGAAGGAAGTAATCTCGAAATTCAAAAATAGGAAGTCGTGTCGTGATCGTGGAAATATGGCCAGGTTGCTGTGGGATTTTGTAAATAATTCTGCCTCCCAAGCAAAACAAACTCATCTGCAGCAGAAAAACAAAAATTTAATTGAATTAAATTATCCGCGGCTGAAATCCCAAGCAAAAATCCTTTGCGGTTGAAACAACAAAACAAAATTAACTTAAATTAAATTATCCGCGGCTGTACAGAATGGAACGTGGTTCAATTCACAAGCAACTGAATGTTGAACAGAAATGGGCTATAATTACCCTACATTTCACGAAAGCTTAGCTTTTCAGTAAGTTGCATAAACTTATCTCGTGAAATGGTATATAATATATTATTTTAATTAGAAAACTACTTTAATAAAATGGATAAAGACGACTTCAGAAACAAGAACCATTGATTGGTTGCCTCAGAACGGTGGACCAAAATTATTAAATGAAGTTCAACGAGCAAATATTGTACAGGAATTTACTCTGAATCGATTTATGACATATAACGTATCTGCAGTAACTATTTCGCACACATTAAAAGACGATGGAATTCAGTATCGAATTCCAGCTCAAAAGATAATTTAAACACGGACTAGGAAAAAGTTATTTTCACGGACGAAAAAATTTTTAGGTCTGATCATCATGCTAAGCTGCACATGTATGGCCCAAACAATGAGATAATGAAAAATATATCCAAAGGACCAGAATAAGTGGCCAAATCTACTGTGGAGTGTGGGGATGGATAAGTGCAGGTGGCGTCGGTGAGTTATGTGAAATTTCACAACACATGAACAGTCGGGGATATTTGGAAATTCTAAATGAACTAATGATACCGTCAGTCACTACTGTTTATCCGGAGGAATTCCCAAATTTTATGCAGGATAATTCCGCAATTCATAGATCACGTGAAACTATGAGTTGGATAAATCGAAACCTGCAAATCTTTCATATCGCTTGGCCAGCATATAGTGCCGACTTAAATCCAATAAAAATGTTTGGGGTTATATGGTTAAGGATTGGAAGCCTCTTTACCCACGAACGAGGAAAGTAGTTTCAGAATATGTTTCTCAAAAATGGGAAGAGCTAAGAGGTAACCCAAATTTTTGCCAACAACTAGTAGCTTCGCTGCCAAATCGATTACGTGAAGTAATCGATAATGATGGATACTAAATACTAATCCTGGATATATTAATTGAGTAAAATAAATTTGCCAAATATTTTTAAAAAGTTTTCTTTACACTACTCCAATGGTTATCCTTTTATGATTTTAGGTTTACCCTATGTTTTCAATACAAAATAATTCATAATTTTAGTGAGCTGCTTGTTTGAAAAAACACTTTGTTTTTTCTCTGTGTATAACCAATTTTTGAAAGCGATAGTACATACTCGATAAAACAATGTTCTCTTCATGACTTCAATAAAAATCATAGTACTAGAACTCGGAAAAGGGGAAATTTTAAACGAAAATTATTGTTGAACAAATATATCTCATTGTTTTTAACTTTACTATCCGTATGTATGTTTTGATAATAATTGTCAAAATATATTGTTTAATACATAGTTCCAAATAAAATATATTATTTAATTATAATTCGGTTTAATAATTAACTGTATTTTCCCAATGTTTATCTAACTTAAAGTTCTGGTAATAAAAAAACGTAGCATAATCATCATCAACCAATCAGATGGGTTTTTCTTTTCTTTTCATATACCCATATAATTCATAAATCTTGTGGGCTGCATATTTGAGAATACTCTTTTGAAGTCTGAAATAATTTTATCTACTCGTATCAGTTTGGTTTTCGAGAGGGTGGCAGATACGCAGTTGGTCCTTGCAATAAATATTGTATTTGATAAACAAAATTATGTGAGTGCTGTGTAGCTATTTTGGGATTTAAAAGTGATGCATTAGATGCAACATGTCGCATTCCTCAAGATAGTACTTTGGAACTACAAGTACCTCTCATATTTATTAAAGATATTTCATATATTAGGCTATTTTATGAAATTAAAGATCTGCAAGTAATGTTAAATGATATTGAGCATGATTGTGATATTCTCTTGGAATAAAATGTTTTTGGATGTACCTCTGAGAATAAATGTTTTTGTAAGGCAGCATCATATTTGGTATAGGAGATCGTTTGATATTTTACCACTTTTCTAATTTTATGATTTATTTGCCCAATTATTTTAACTGCCAAGCATTATATCGAGTTTTGCGATCTTCTTCAAAATGAAATTTTCAATCTGAATTTAATGCCGCAATTTGAATAGCCCCCACCTTTTTCATTACGGAAGCATTATCCGTCGTTACTACAACAACATCAGAATTAAGAGTAAGACCTTATTGTTGTAGTTTGTTATCAACAATTTCCACACATCTTTCGGGTAGCATGGTTCCTTTTACTCGACACAACCCCAAGTTCCAAAACGAATGTGTTGAATGCACGTTAACGTTAAGATATCTCCTGTTTCTAACGGAAGTTCATTCATCAAACGTTTAACTGTATTGTTGGTCTTCTTTTAAAAGTTTATAATCATTTTTAATTTGTTCTTATTTCGCTATTTCTTAATTAAATTACATACTCCATTAATCGATTTTATAATAGTTCTTAATCCAAGTGCTGTTAGACCAAGTCTTAAATCAGTTGATTCACAAATCTATCTACAGGATGTTCATTGTAACCAGTAAGACGTCTTAAACTTCTAATACTGCTGACACCCCCGAACACTCATGTAAACACACTTATTACTTAATAAATACGCATTTTACGAATTTGTCTATACGAATTACAAAAAAAAAATATTATTAAAAAAATAATATTTTTAAAAACCGGTTTTTTCGATTTTCATTAATGGCCGATTTTACCGAAAAACCAGTTTTACTCAAACCGGTTTTGCAAGCGCAACATAGGATATCGGTAAAGCCGCATCCAGACGAGTGCAAATAAACTACAAATGTTAAAACTACAAATTGTGTGGACCCAAAACAAATGACGAATACGCATCAAGGTCACATTCGGATCCATTCGCTCTATTGGCGGTGTTCGAAAAAAAATCAAAGGAAAATACAAATCTTCGTGCGAACAATTGATGAATAAAATATCCATATTACAAATTTTATGTAGAGATGTCACTAGATAATGTAAATTTTCGCTATTAGTGATAGATGTCGTTATCCATTGTTTTGTCATTAGTATGATGAATGATTATTATCTCAAATTATTTCAAAATGGATAACGAAATAGATAGTTTTAGTTAAATGTCAAAAGATACAGATCGAACTGCCACACATTGGAAATTGTGATATTTAATAATTCTGGTGGTATCGTATTTTACGGAGAGATGTCACTAGGGTTCACTATTAGTAAAATCTAGCGACAAATATCAAAATATCATTTTTCATCATTCGCAACATATTCGCAGATATAGACAAAATGCACATCGTGTGGACAGATTTGTAGTTGATTTGCACTCGTTTGGACGCGGCTTAAGATTAAAAAATCAAAAAAATAAATGATCTCGAAATTCAAAAACTAGTCGGAAATCAATTCATTTTCGACATTGAAAACAAATTTAAAAATAATGAATTTCACTTATGAAGTGAAATTATTATTTACTTATTTAACTTTTTAAAATTTTACCACAGCAATGGGTACTAAAAATTCATAGACTCTACATATCTACATACGCTGGATGCAAAAAATGTCACTAAAGGGTCTACGTGTTTAAGATAGTCTAAAAATACCGGTCTACATTTGAATAGGTTTGTTTGGTTTCAATTAGCTTCGCTTGAATATTTATTTATTCAAAAAAATAAAAAATATTAAAATGGACATGGACAATAGCTAGTTAAGAGAATTCAAGTCATGTTTAGTATATTCCACATACAACAGTAAATTAGATAAATATTATAAATATTGAATAACGCATTAATTTGACAAATCATCCAAAACGTGAACCTAGATGAAATATGTGTGCATATAATGTATTATCCACGGCATATACAGTCAAATTTTTTTAGTATGAGATTTCTGACAGACATCGCGCACGTAATTAAAAAATTAATATATGTAGAATTAGCAGAGAAGAATTTCCGGTTGGTTGTGTTCATTTCTTGTTTTTGTTTTCATAGGGTGGTCTTTATTTTGATTTATTTTTAGAATATATTATAACATTAAAAAATGCAAAATTTTGAGTATTCAAAATATAAATATTATGTATTAAAATTTAATTATTTAAATGATGGCCATTTCTATCAAAACAAATTTTATTTGAATAACATTTGTTCACAATTTTTACCTAGTTCGTACAACATAGGGAAATATAACATGCTTACCACTAGCGGCGTTAATATTTTTGGGTTTTTGTATTTTATGATAAATTAGAATATGTACAATAAAATGTATATAACAGTTTATTGTATTTTATATAATTGTACAAAACTTTTAGTTTCCCCCCATATATTTTATGTCGATTTTTTGAAGTCAATGATGGCTGCAAAGAAGAATTTTTTTTTTTTTTTTTTTTTCAATTTTATTTAAATATTTTAAATAAACAATTATTACAATCTAGTCACCTGGACTAATGAGCAATTTTATTCTAACTTAATTTACTATGTTGTATTAATCTATGGCTTCTTCTCACTGGTGTTCCATAGTGTCTGATAAATTGAATTAAACCACGTCGTTATTGTGGGTTTTAGATCAGCATTACGCTGTTTACACTAGCAATTACACCAGCTCAAAAGGTTTAGTTCGTTTGAGCCTGCGTACAATATCTGTGTTGTTTAACAGCTTAGTTGCCTCAGTGTTAACATGTTGTTCGAGCCTTTGCCTATGTCTCAGTGCATTTTTTTGGATTTCCTTTGAAACAGTGTCCACTTTAAGGTCCCTATGGAGGTCTCTGTTTCTAACATACCATGGTGCATCAACGATGTTCCTTAATACTTTGTTTTGAAATCTTTGGATAATTTCCACGTTGCTCTGTTTGGTACAACCCCAAAGTTGGATACCATAAGTCCAAACCGGTTTTAATATTTGTTTATATAATAGAAGTTTGTTGTATGTTGATAGAGCGGAACTCCTTCCTATCAGCCAATACATCTTTCTATATTTAAGCCCTAGTTCTTCACTTTTCTTTTTGACGTGTGCTTTCCATCGTAGTTTTGCATCTAGTGTCATGCCAAGGTACTTAGCCGTGTTGGCATACGGTATTATTTCTTGATTAATTGTAACCGGAATATGTTCGAGTCGTTTGTTTGTAAAATTGATGTGAACTGATTTAGTTTCGTTAAGTTTAATTCGCCATCTTTTGGTCCAGTTATGTATTTGAGTAATAGCCAACTGTAAACTCTGTGTTGATTCTTCGTTGCTATCTCCAACAGCTAAGATTGCCGTGTCATCAGCAAAGGTCGCCACAGTGTTGTTTTCTAATACAGGGAGATCATTAGTGTACAAAAGGTATAGGACCGGACCTAATACACTGCCCTGCGGTACTCCTGCCTTGATTTCTTTCAATTCAGAATAGGAATCGTCTAATTTTACTCTAAAGAATCTATCTTTCAAGTATGATTCTAATATTGTCGTGAATTGCATTGGTAGTACAGTTCTTAACTTATAGTTAAGTCCTTCATGCCAAACTTTATCAAAGGCCTGTGCAACATCTAAGAATATCGTTGAGCAGACTTTTTTCTCCTCTAATGCTCCTTCAATAATATTAGTTATTCTGTGTACTTGATCTAATGTTGAGTGTTGGTTGCGAAAACCGAACTGATGATTTGGAATCAGGTTTTTCCTCTCAATTATCGGATTTAGCCTTTTCACTAATAACTTCTCAAAGAGTTTAGACATAACTGGTAATAGTGATATTGGCCTGTATGATCCAGTTTTGTGTGGTGGTTTCCCAGGTTTCGGAATCATAATTACTTCTGCAATTTTCCAGAGGCTGGGTACATATTTCAATCGAAAGGCGCCATTTATAATATTGGTGAGCTTTAATAGTGCTTTCCTTGGTAGTTCTTTTAAAATTTCTGCTGTGATAAGGTCATAACCCGGCGCTTTTCTCGGATTCATATTTGTTTTTATCTCATACATGACTTCTTTTGGTGTTGCTCGTAGGATTTCGTCACTTTCCTGTACAACCTCTTCAGTTATTATTTCAGCTTCCAATGATTGGTCATCATGTGGTTCAAATATTTTTTCCAGGTATTCAGCAAAATTTCGTACTTTATCTTCGTTATTTCTGGCCCATTTGTTATCTTCTGTTCTGATTGGAGGAATCTGCATTATTGGCCTTTTAATTCTTCTGGTTGCTCTCCAGAGAGAATAATCAGTACTAGTATCATTAGATAATTTTCTGAGGTAGTTACTGATAGATTCGTCTTTCAAATCTTTGATTTCCCTTTTAAGTAGCTGAGTCAGATTGTTTAGCTTAGTTTTATCTTGAGGGGCTCTAGTTTGTTGCCATATTCTCCTTGCCCTTCTTTTTTCTGCCAAGAGCTCTCTAATTTCTCTAGGGTAGTTGTTTCCCTTAATTTTCTTTTTAACTTGAGGTGTGTTTTCCCAAGCTGACTGCTGTATGTCACATATGAACTTGTGAACTTCGTTTTCTAATTGCTCCTCACTCCTTAGCGGAACCATTAAGTTAATTTTTCTTTCTAACGACAGTCTAAAGTATTCCCAATTTGTGTGCTTATTTACTAAACTGGGATAGCTTTCTTTTTGAATGATCCTTTCACTTAATGTCAAAAGTATTGGGGAGTGATCAGAGCTTAAGTCAATACTTTCATCTATATGTATATAATTTACAGATATATTTTTCACTATAAAGAAATCAATTAGATCTGGTATTTTATTTGGATCAGTTGGCCAGTAGGTCGGTTTACCATTTGATAAGGCTTCACAACCGTATTTTCTGATAGCATTGAGGAGTTCTTTCCCTTTGGTTGTTGTTAGTCTAGAACCCCAGTGGATATTTTTTGCATTAAAATCTCCTCCAATTACAAATCTTTTCCCTAGTTTACTGAAAAATTCAAGATAATCTTTTTCTTTTAGAGAGTATTTCGGTGGGCAGTAAATTCCAATAACACTAATAGAGTTATTTTTGGTCTTGATATTAACAGCTGTTGCTTGTATTTGTTCTGTTTCATATTTTAATTCCTCGAAGTGATTAATGCTATTTCTAATTATAACAGCACTACCTCCCTTGGCAGTATTTCCCGGGTGGATAGTGTGATATGTTTTATAATTTCTAAATTTGATAATTGATTGTCTAGTGAAGTGAGTTTCAGAGATGAGACAGACATCGATTTTCTCTGCGTCCAGAACCATTTGCAATTCCTGTTGATGTTGCTGGAGTCCATTGGCATTCCAGCATAAAATTCTTAAGTCGTTAGACATGGCTTTGTTTAGGGATGGCTCCCTTAGTACTGTATTCTAGTTTCTGTAATCGCTGATCAAAAGTATTAAGTTTGCTTAATATCAGCTTAAGCGTTTGATTTATGTCGTCTGTTTGAGGAGTTTTTTGTTTGTTATCGTTACTCATCATTACTTGAGCGTAAGTTTTTTTGCCCACTTCTCCTTGAGAGGCTATCAACGATTCACGCATTAACTCTCCTTTAAATGATTCAGGCCTGTTTATTCTAACAGTTTGCTTCTTTATTACATTTGTATTTTTAGCATTTATGTTTTTATTTTTGATGTTTTGCAATTCAATAGCAACACTGCAACCTCTGTAGCTAGCTGGATGGTTTTCTCCACAATGTACGCATCTAGGCTGTACATCTGTGGGTTTGACACAATCTCTAGTATGGTGTTTACCTAGACATTTGACACACCTGGGGTCTTTTTGTGTATGTCCATATGCTTGACATTTTTTACATTGTGGTATAAGCCTAGATCTTCTTAGGGGCTCAATATTGACTTTGCATCCCAAGATGTACTTGATTTGATGTATTTTTTCAATATCATCATCTGCGCTGAATGTCAGCATATACATGTTCAGAGGCTCCTTACTTCTCCGTTTTAGCTTAATTGATGCTTCAGTTGCATTAAAACCTTTTCCTTTCAGGTCCTCAATTATTTTTTCTGGTTTACATGTAGAGTGCAGATTTTTAGCCATTACCCTAATTGGTCTGATTTGTTTGTTTTCAAACGTATGCCAAGAATGTCCCCCTTCGCTTAACATTTTTGTCATTTCTCTGTAGGTTTCACCATCTGCTAAGTTTACTTTGATGTTGTTTCCACTCATCAATTTTGTATTAAACTTATCTGTTTTAGTTACTGTTTTAATTTTCTCATACAGTAGATCATAGTTTTCAACTCCATCTATAACTATTGGGGGTGGTGGAGGTAATTTTTTTGGATTGTTTTGGATTATTTTAGGAATTGTCTCCTTTAGTTGAGGAGGAGTAGGTGTATCATTCCTTCTCCTTTTTTTTCTCTGGCTCTTGACTCTAATCCACTCAGTTTCGTGAGCTAATTCTTCTTCATCCGTATGGTATTCTTGTTCCATTACTTTTTGGGTAGGAGGAGAATCAACGTTTTCCTTTGCTTTAAGGGCTTTAACTTCGTCTTCAAGAATTCTTATATGTTCCTGCATCCAAGCAATTGCATCATTTAATTGCTTATTTATATTATTAGATTCAACCAATGCAGCATTGGCCTTACGCAATTCCTGATAGAGCATTTCTTCTTTTTTAGAATTTTTGTCCTCTGGAAAAGCATTTCTCGGTAACTCCACAAGTTCTGTAGGTATTATTGTGTTAATCTTCGCGGTGAACGTGCTACAGGCTCTCGTAGGAGACCTCGGTAGAACCTGACTCTTTTGGAAAGGATCGATATTATCCATTTCTGAATCACTCATTCTCGTGGATTTACCAATATAGTTATTGGTGTACCACCTTAATTTAAACTAACAAACAACTCATCGACCCAATACTTTTGGCCGGGAGTGTATTTTGAATAAAATAAAAAAAAATAAAAAAGCTAACACTGCACTTTTAATTTTTTTTTTTTTTTCACTATGTTCAATATGCACTTATACAAATTAATTAAAAATAAACTAATATCACTGCACTTTTTTATTTCTATTTTTTCGATTACACTTCTCCGATTCCACGTCCAAACCTCACAACGATTTGAAAGAGGCAAAGAAGAATAAAAATAAAATAGATCATGTTATCAAAATACATCTGTAGACTCTATAAGATGAAATTAGTTTCATTATCAAATAATCTCAATTGTAGATTTACATGCGCTTTGTTGTGCTAATTTTTGGAGTTTTTAATGTTTTTTTGGATTTTATTAGGAATTTTTTTAAAAATATTTCTCAATGTCACAATTTGTCAAATTTACTTCAACTTCACAAATTTACTTTTATAAACTAAACCACAGGAAACAGAATCTTACTAAACTGATCTGAAAATGAATTTATAGTTAATTTTGATGCATGAAGTATGGTACTAGCCATATTGTATATAATTTATGCAGAATGCTGAATACATAATATGTCAACAATTAAAGGTCTAACCGATATACATATGTATATGTCGATATAGCACGTATGTATAATAGTATAATAGTTATATTTACTTATGTACATATAATATGTATACATATTCATTTTAATGTTTAGTTTACTTTCGATACTTAATAAAATCGTTAAAGTGTTAGTATACATAAATGATAAGTGAATTGTTAAATTAATAATAAAGATAACAAAACATCAATTTAACCAGAAATATCATTAAGTGGTACTAATCGGATTTACATACAATGTATACATATTATATGAATAATATGTAGAACAATATTCTAAAGTGATCAAACGTTTTTATTTCCACTATAAATATACTTAAATGTTCTTAAAACCTCTTGTGTAAACATTAAGATTGTAAATATTTATTTAAATAATAATTTGAATTTGTATGGTGGTATTTAGAGTACATTTTTTTAGATATTTCCTTCTTCTTTTAGATATTTCCTTCTTCTGGGAACTATTACTTTATTTTATTCTTCCTCTGTTCAATTTTATAGTTTAGTTTTATGTAGTTAAATTAAAGATGTGTTATACTGAATTGTTATGTTCATTCGCGGTTTAAATGTATAGCACTGAATTATATTTGGTATGTGATAAGAAGGATTCATCTTAGGAAAATCTAATTTAGAGTAGATACGAAACAGTTCCATTTTCTCTCATAATCCTATTGAAGTTTTCGTCTTCTATACACATTACACAAATCTGAATGAAAAAAGTGGTTTTGATAGACCGATTTCTCTTACTTTCTACAATACACATTTGGAAATAAAATCGAATTCCTTTTTTTTAATATAGCAACAACACTTTTTAACATACGATTTCATTCTGATGGGGTCTGCAATCTAAGAAAAATTCAAAATATTGTATCGAACATCAGATTCTGCACTTTTTTCGACTGGTTCTACCATTTAAATATTATATAATAATCTAAAACATACGAATTTAAATCAATTTTCAAATTTAAATCAAGATTTCATAAATAAATATATACTACTCGACACAAACGTCAAAGGCAATTCTGGGTTTAACACTAACGTTATGATTAGTGAAAAAGAAGTCAATAGTGGCTTTCTAATCGGACCACCGCAAGTGCTTATTAGTACTTAGGATGTAACTGCTCTTACAATTTATCAAGACAAGCTAGGAGTATTTTATTTAAGCATACACACCTAGGTACTTGCGGTGATCGATTGGAAAGCGACTATTAGTCATATGTTGTTGCGACTTGAACAGCAACCATTGCATTGGATAGATCACCAGCTGATATAAATAAATTGTTATGATACCTGCCACCATATAGCAAAATATTTATGTAATTAACCAAGTTATATCAAACAATTTTGCTGTTTTGTTGAGAATTATACATTTTAATTTATGATTTAAATTATGATTTAAATTGGGAATAGAAAATGTCCGGTCAAGCATGAGCTCATGCGCCGAAGGATCCGTACAGTGAGCAAGAGTCGTTTTGAATAAATATTTGAGTAAGAGCAGAATTTAGAAGAAATATTTTAAGTTATGAGTAAAATACATAATTTTACAGCGAAACATCGATTGTTCCAACCACGGTTACAGATAGGATATATAATTTCACAACTTGATGTAAGAAATAAATTTATAAAGATTTTGTCAAAAACGTTTTAAAAGGATAACGGATCTACGGCGGTTCACAGGTGAGCCTGTGACAGACACTGAGACAAGTCAGTAATTATACAATTTGAATTCTGTTTTCGATATTACTGAAGAGACTGCATTATTAATTGTGTTTCGTAAAATATGTAATTATTTCAACAAAAAAAATGTCTAAAACTATATCTGTCTTTATAAAAATTCGAGTTATTCTAACTATAATGTTGGATCAAGTATTAACAAACTTTTTAAATTTGGTGTTTGGCCATAAGCATTTTATTAATTGCCTTAAGCATTTATTCACTAAGACTTGAAGTCGGCTTATAATCGGCTAACTGGGTGTGTTTTCATGTTTCACATTCGTACAGTATCGATTTTACACATATACACATTGAACTTACGTAGTTTTATATTTGTTGTCAAGGCCGAAGTATTCCAGGGCTCATGAAACATGTTAAGGGTATTTTAGTTTTATCAATACGTTGACTAAAATCGCTTGTATTTGCTACAGCACAACTGTTGCCTTCTTCTTCCGTTATTTATTTTGAGGCTAAGTTTTTGTGCTAACTCCGATAGTTTCTGTATTTTCAGATTTAAAAGCATATTAGTTTTTATGTGTGTTCGGGGACGTATAGTACTGTCCACGGAATGAGGAGCATTTGTGCGAATGGTACCACTTCCTTGTCTAACTCCAAATATATTTTTTGTGTTGTTTTTAAACCTCATAGGTGATACAGCAGTCGATGAATCTATATCCATTGTTATTTTGTGGAGAAACTAGTGCTTGCTTACCCATATTTGATGTAATGTCGTTGTAATCGATTCTAGTTTTTGAAATAAAATTTCTTTGGATAATAGTGTGAGCTGCGTGACACAAGATTTATCGAGAATTTGATATTATCTAACATTGTTACTGTATTCACAGAAAGTTTACAGTTGTTCTGTAACACAAGATTGGCTAACAGCTCTTTAAAAACATTTTTGTTCACGATTTTAACACGAAATTACTTTGTTTCAGTTAGCTAATTCATTTGGTAATTATAGCATACTCTTACATCAAAAGCCTGATTCAGACAGTGAGAACACAGATACCCTCTTACATTTAATAGCTTATACTTGAAAGTGTTAGTGCGAAAATAGAATAAAAATACTCTCATCTCACACCAAACTGAGTAATTAATTCATTGATAAATTACATTTTTTTTTATTTTCGCTCTCTCCTTGTAATAAAGTTTGTTAGTATGTTTGCTTTCTTTCTTTCCGCAATTCTTTCTGAGATCTACAAAAAATAATTTTTTAAATCATTTTAAAAATTTTAAACCTTAACTACGAGTACTTTACCTTAATTAAGTTAAAACAACAGGAGCAGCACACAAAATATTTGTCTACAAATTTTTGTAATGTAATAAAGTTAAGGAATAACCAACAATGTACTAACGGTAACGGATATAATCTATCGTTTAAAAGAGAATATTACTTGGTGTATCGATCACCAATACTTTCAAGTATAAGCGCATAGTAACTTAAATAATATTGGCGACAATCAGGCTGTGACATTTGTGTTGGTTTTGATAAAATGCAAAATATATATATGTTAAATGCGTACGTTACGTACGTTTAAAGATTATAGCACTCCCTCAAGAGAACAAGTTTCTGAGTATGTGACTTGCGAGTATAATACCATACGTTCCGATTGTAGATTTTATTTATACATATTCAAATGAATAAATTAGCAGTGTTAATATATATTAATTATTAGTAAGAATAGTTTTAAAATCGAAACTTAAAATTTAATTAGTATTGTAATAATACAATGGTTTTTAGCGTCATTATTAAATAAAAATAAACCTTGGAGTATTTTATTTTTAGTAAATCTCCGCAATAATAGTCCATAGGAATATGTGTCGCAACGTTGACACAGTTCTTAACCAATTTTAATGCTTCCCTTGATGTTCCCACCACACCTTCGCATTATTGAGTTTACAATATTGAAAATTCACAATTTAATCGAAATAACAAATATAATGAATATTTCATAAACAAAAAGTTTTAGGCATCTCAAATTAGCAACGCTAGAGAATGAGAAGTTTGTCTAAGACGTTATGTTAAGTTGAAAAGTACTTTTGTGTACAATTTTAATTAAACAAAAGCCTCAAAATAAACATTAACGAAATGAAACTTGAAAAAATGTTACTAACCATTTCCCGCATTTCGCCCCTAGCCAAACGCAATCTGTAAATCACTCCCTGCTAGATCGATTCTAGAAAAGAATCGGTCATTTTGCAAGCGATGGAATATAATTCCTTGGTCTTTGACTAGTATTAATTAATTTATTTAAGTCATCATGGTTGTCGTATATTGATTTGAATTATCGAAGTGCAACTGTATCATCAATTTTTTGTTGTTGAACATATGTTCATTATTACTATTTTTATTATTGCAATTTTTTTTATGGTTAAACGAGGTCAGCTAAGAGCAAAGTGACCTTTTTTGTTTGTTAATTTTTTTTTGATTAATCACTTTCGCTTTTGATAGACAGCTGTTTCTCCCTTGTCTCTCCACTTTCGATCAATTCTTCTTTCTGTGACGAACATTCTGACCTGATTTTATCAGACCTGGGACCATCGAACAAGTAATAAGTACGTCACGGAGGGAAGGAGAAGCTGAAATAATCAATGATCTGCGTTAAATAATTTGACTAACATAGTTTTGGTTTTGAAGTTAGTCGGGTCGTCAATTAAACAAAAGTGTGTATTAAGAGTGTTAAAGAGAATTACCACCGATAAATCGGGTTAAATTTTAATATTACGAGAAGTATGGTGTTCGATATTGAACGTCATAGTACCCAGTTTAAATCGTTCAAACATTGCCACTTCAACTGCTCAAAAACAGTGATTCGTATGGCGAAATATTCGTAAGTTACAAGTGGATTAATTACGTGTGTGGTAAATGTGCATATAAATAATGCATATAATTGATGAATACAATTTTTTCAGATTGGATTTTAGTTTTCAATTTTCTCTATAGATAGTCAATTTTTCAAACACATGGCAGTTTTGATTATCCACCCAGTCTTCCTTTTAAATTAAATAAATTTTCCTTTCATTTATTTTCCACCTGTTTGATTATATACCAAAATTAAACCCTACGCCGAGTGTAAATGTTTATGTTGTTTTCTATTACGTTGCGCCTTGCTTAGCTTTTTTTTGCAATATGAAGATAAAATAATGTAGTTTTTTGTCAGAAGTTAGCTGATTTTATTAGTTATTAATTTTTGTAATTGGCAATCAAAGATTAGTATCATAAAAAAAAAAGTTTATTAGTAAAAACTTTCGCTTTTCTTGGTATAAGTTTTTACTTATAATTTAAGATTCAAAACCATTGGGGCAAACCCATCTTCAAAATTAAGTAAGTGGAAAATAAAAAATGCTGTTATTGTTAGGTCGTCGAGTACAAAAGAGGTGAACAATGTTCATTATTGCTCTGCGGTGCTGTACTGAGTTCGATTCTCGTGACTGTACAAAATTAATTAATTTCAACAATATGCTCTGACGAGCGCAGACTACTCGCCCACTCTCATTTATTATGGGCAAAACTATTGTAAGTAAATTGGTTCGTCAAGCACTTTTATTTCATGTCCATTCAAAATTTAATAAATTTTGCATACCCAAATGCCATACAAAATATTTTGTCTAAACAAATGGAAAATAACAATTTCAAATAAATGTAGCAATTTTCTAATTTATGTTTGTAAAAAAATTATTATTGTTTTTTAAATACATATTTTATATTGGCCCAGTTCCAATGAAAATTATTGAATTATTATTCTCCATCCATATTCCCGAACACTTCAATAGTTTTTAATTTTTAAAATAAAAATAAAATTCACAAGAATAGAAAACAATAAAAATATTGAAATCGTTTGATCATCTGACTCGCATGGCTAAATGGAAATTATTTGTTTTTTTGTTTTATCTTCACTTTGCAGTTTGCAACATAATGAATAGTATGTTGTATTGTAATACAAGTGATTCATTGCAAATCGAGTTAGAAAATTGAAGTACGAGCGATTGAAAGTTATAAAAACTTACTAAAAAGGGAAAGTATTATATTGAAAGTACATCGTTTTCCACACCATCGTAGAATGAATTATTTTGTAATTATCGTCTTCGATGCAAATATTCAAATCTATGTAGATGTGAAATTCTTATAAAGATATGAAAATGCAAAATGCCTATAAGTGAATATGTTAAATTTTAAAAACGAATCTATAAATAGAAAATACGTTTTCGTTCACCTCAGAACATCAAGTTTATTTTTCTTTGCTTAATTAATTTATTTAATTGTCATGTGTGTGTGTACTGAGTAAACGAATTTAAAAATTAATTAAAAAATTTTCATCTTGCCTCAATACTTTATAAAGCAATGACAACCAAACCAAAGTAAAACAGTTAAAATTTAATTTCCTTTAAGGTAAATTAAAAATGAAAAAATTATTTTTTTTAAATTATAAATTATGTTTGTGGTTAGAAAATAAGAAAAAAGAAATTTAGTTAAGTTAACTAGATAAGGCAGGTTTATCGTTTTGAAAACCTGCTATAATATAAAGTTAAATATTATTTGAAAGGTTGGTATATTACAAAAGTTATCCATAAGAATTCGGAAATTTGGTTCTATATAATACAGATTTCCAATCCAAATTCCTGGTTTACATGAATTGATTTCTGAACATGTAATTTATCATTACTCGTAAATTGAAATATTATTCAA
This sequence comes from Tipula unca, assembly GCA_951394425.1. NCBI lineage: Eukaryota > Metazoa > Arthropoda > Insecta > Diptera > Tipulidae > Tipula > Tipula unca. The sequence continues at coordinate 104,571,352 of OX596381.1, forward strand.
AAAGTATGACTGTCGATATAAGTACATACGTTACAGGGAATCTAAAATTCGAGAAATTTGGAATGGGTTATGAATTTATTTGGAATTTTTCGCACTTAAGCTCTTGGTTTGGAAGAAGTACAAATTTCGGAGAGAATTTAACAATTATCAGACGTAGGAATTTTTATATGGAATATACAAAAAACAAAAGGTCTCGAATCATTAATCACATTCGTCTTTGGCTTTAAGTACAACGACAAAACTTTGTTTCTAACTGGTTCAAAATTCATCGATTTTTACGCACCAAGTAATCATTTTAAAATTAAATAAAACACATTTCTAGCGAAACCCCTGTATTATTATTCTCCAAAAAACTTTATGATAAAGATCTGGAGTTTGCGTGAGGCACTCCAAAATATGTACGACTCGATCATGAGAAAACACTTTAGTTAGCAATATCGTCAGCAAAACTTTTTCTAGAAACTCACAATGTCTCTGCGATTTCTAACAAAATAGGAGTGGTCCCACGATATCGAAAACAACCCAGACCATAACGGATTTACAAACGGAACAAAAACCAACCGGACAATTCAAATTAACTTTTTCATCACTGAATATCATTTTTTCCAGTCTAGGTCATTTATTTTTTGCTAAATTTTAAACTGGCTGCTTAGTGTTCGTTGGTTTGACCACCTTTCCCTTTTCGTTTTACTGTTCCTGACTGATTTAAGTGAACAAATTTGACGAACCGGCATTTGGCTTCGCAGTTTTTTAAATGTGTTATGATAACTTCCGTGTGTTACCTCGAGGCAGTTTTTGGCTATATTGTTCTATTTTTTGTATAAAATTTTCAATTACGCCGAATTATGGTGAGCGGTCGATGTGTCTGGGTATAGCTGGGTTTGAAAAATCTTCTTATTTCAATGTTCAAACTATGAATCTCTGTTGGGCAGACAAGGGTGGTTTTGGTGCATTCTTTGCGATAATCAAAATTAACTAATTTATAAGCATGTTAAAAATCAAATTTTAATGTACATATATAGAAAATAAGTAACACTTTTTAGTAACACATTCATAATTTGTTTACAAAATGTAACAGGGTCTTCTTTTGGAGTGTTTTTTTTTAGAGGTTCACAACTTTGAGTTGGCAACACTGCTTTATTTGACAACCCACTTAACAGCTGATAATTGGTTTTTGTTTAGTTTGGTTTGACATTTCATTATGGATAGGCTTACATCAGAGCAACGCTTGCAAATTGTTGAAATTTTTTATCAAAATAATGGTTCTGTTCGTCAAACTTATCGTATACTTCGTCCATTTAATAGAATACATAATCGTTCTTCAGAGCGGCTAATTCGAATAGATCGTTTTTGGATCACGTTAATGATAATGTGCATTCCGTGAGGCGCGGGATGCACATTATAATTAAACAGTGCGCACTGAAGAAGCTGTAGCCGCTGTACAGAAAAGCATTGAAAAACTTCCAAATCAATCAATTCGCCGTTCTCAGCAACTGAGGCTGTGTCCTTCCACTTTATGGAAGTTTTTACGAAAGAATCGTAAAAGCTTTCAAGATTCAACTTGTGCATGAATTACGACCATCGTATGCGCCGCCAATTCGGCGAATGGACTGAAGCATAAATTGATATTGATGTTGAATTTCCATTCAAAATTTTGTTTGAAACCCATTTTTGGTTGAATGGGTACGTAAATAATTTCAATTGTCGAATTTGGAGTGAGGATAATCCACAAGCTTTTATCGAAACACCATTACATCCACAGAAAATTACTGTTTGGTGCGCTTTATGGGCTGGCGGAGTCATTGGTCCATATGTCTTCAAAAAGGATGATGGTCAGAATGTTACTGTCAATGGTGAGCGGTATAGGAACATGATTAGGTAGACATTTTTTCTTACCTCGATTTGCTGGCATTAATCTTGCTGACATATTGTTCCAACAGGACGGAGCCACATGCCACACAGCGCGCGCTTCAATTGATTTACTCAAAGAAACTTTTGATGAAAGAATAATCTCGCGTAATTGTCCAATTAATTGGCCACCAAGATCGTGTGATTTAACCCCATTGGATTATTTTCTTTGGGTTTATGTAAAGTCACTTGTCTACGTCAATAAACCAGAGACAATTGAACACCTGGAAATCAACATTCGAAGAGTTATTGGCGAGCTATTGGCGATGAAACGAGTCTACCTACAATACGATTTCCTTGAGTGTAGTATTTTTTTATCACATTTTGATCATGTTGCTGTTCTACGTCATGGAAATATGTGCTACATTCAACCAACACGTACGCTTATGATGTTTATAAGCGACTGTCAGTGTATAACACAGTGCTACATAATTCTAGTATACTGCATACATTTGTACGTATTGAAACTATGCAATATAACAGATAAAATGAATTTTTTCTTCTAATTATTATTATTATTTTTGTTATTACTTTTACTACCTTTTAAATAACTTGACTTAGATTTGATATGCAAAATTTGCTAAATAAAATATATATGATCAAATTAACCAATTTCGAGATTTAATTTCCTGCAATACTGTGCTATTGAACATGTTACTACTTATTAAAAGTAGAGGTCAACATATTACATTAGACCAAAAATGATCTCAACATAAAAAAGAATCAAATTTATGTAAACCTGCAAATTGAGTCTATGTTACAAAATTATTCCCAGTTTAACAAAATAACTAGGGTTGTGTGTGGTGTCGTTTTATCAAATAACGATAATTCCATAATAATTTTAGGCATAGAACCGATAAAATAATTAATTACCAATTAATTATATATCAAATAAAGATAAAAATTAATTAACCGTTTTATTTACTATAACAAATAATTATTTACTTTTATTACCGTAACATTACATTCTATAGCTATAGTTAAGCAATTAATTAATTAATTTTAACTCTTCTGAGTTTTGAGACAATTTACTTCTTAATTATTTTATCTGAATTTCATAATTATTTTTATGAAAAAGAACTGTATGTAGACATATATAAGAAGAAATGCATCAATAAAAATAACAGAGGACCACCCACCCTAATTATTTTAAATAAATAAAAAATGTTGATTTCTTTTTAATTATGAAGTCTGCAAAATTTCGATTATTCTTTTGTTGCGGGAAATGCATGTGTGACAAGTTCATAAAACTATTATTTTAAATTGGTTTTTAAACAATATTATTTATCAGTATAGCAAAATCTATAAAAAAAAAAGCACTTATAGTCGTGGGATGTACTGTAAGTCTGTCACGAGCGTAATTAATACCCACTGGAATGCCGATTAAACATTACAAAATACATATAACACACTTTATTCCTTGTTTTGAATATCTCCTTATTACTCGTATAACAACATTAAAACAAGGAACATGGAAAAAACTTATCAAATTTCCTTCATGGCACCTGACAGACAAGTGATATATTGTTAATATTTTAAAAGAATTCTTAGTTCTTGAAGGGATGTGCGGGTTCATAATATTTTATTTTATGTACTGTAAAAATATTTTTAACTCTCGCTTGTATTGCCATTTAATACACATCGTCCATGTAATTATCAAATCAATTTGTAACTCAGCAAAATGTTAACGATTAACGTGTATTCCTATTTTACTGAGATTATTACCAGCGGCAATCGTAAGAATATATGAATATATTATTATTGTATAGATTAGGTTAGGTTAGGATAGAGTGGCTACTTTCGGCACACTTAATCCATCCATCCGCACATATGTATGTTGTTTCTAAACATTTTCGAACCCTAAATCTCTCTACTATCGTATTTTTCTAATCTTAATTTACTAGTAAATTTACAAGAAAAACAGAAAAAAAATATTTTTGGAACACCATCCCGTTATATTTTGACGTGTTATTGTTTTTTATGCATATATTCTTAAACAGAGCCGATGAGCCACTATCTTTATTTGCGGGTGTATAATATTGGTGGGACATGTGCAAGATACGGAAGATGAAGTTGCGGAACCTAGTTGTTCCAATGAAACAGCTAGGCGTAGGAGATGTCATTTATGTCCATATTTCGAGTCAAAGATGCAGAAGCAATTTCGCGAAATCTGCAAAAAAGTGTATGTATTCAACACTCAACAACAATTCGAAAATGTTTAGTATGCAGTGACAAATAAATAATTTTAATCTTTAGAAATAGAACTATAATGAAAGAGTTATGATTAACTTAAACTTTTAAATGTTTATTTTCAATAAAATTAAATATTAACAAACAGTTACATGTCAGAGGCTGCGAGAGAATCTTGCTAAGAAGTCATGTTATAAAATATGTGAGGTTTAGGGTTATAAATCAGTATATGATCTTGATTACATGTCCATTATGGTTATGCCGCTCCATAATGGACTAATACACGATCTTGAATATCAAGACTGACTCTTAGGAATTATTTAAAAAGGACATTTTGAAATTAAAATTTTTGTTTTATGAAAATGTATCAACACGAAAACTGGGAAGTTTACTTAGGTAAATTCGAAATTGCAGAGTAATTTGATTGACAAATCGTCAACTCTTTAGAATTACAGCCTCAACTCCGAAGATTATTAACCAGTAATTGATAATTATATTGGTGTAGTAGATTTAGAAAGTTTAAATTGATTTTCAATAATTAATGATTTACAGTGGTCAGTGACTATCGAGAACAATCCCAAATAGAAGATTTTTTTATACACATTAAAAATTTAATAACTTTGTAAAATCTAACGCCAAATTAAAATACCTCATTTTATTTTTGATTATGATTCTTAAATACACGGAGCATCTCTGATTCTCAAAAGAAAATCATTAAAACAGTTCTTTAAGCTAAATGTGCTTAAACGGAACCGCCCACCTAGCGAGTCCGAAAAGGCTTTCTCCACAGCTGGTGAAATTGGCACAAGTTATAGATCCACATGAAATGCTGAATGTAATGTGTTTTTTTACATTGAGAGCCTACTCTAACAAGCCAATTATTCTTCATGAGAAATGTTCACTGTGAGGCTCAAAAGGAAAAATTGATTTTTATGTGAATATGATTTGAATGAACTCTCTATATAGCTTATTTTAGATAAATAAAACAAAAGCGTTGTCCTGTTGAAAAATTTAGCAACGAATGCCTTTTAAGACTTCCACCGAAAAAAGAAGGAGTTATGGTCTGGGGATGCTTTTCTGGAAATGAAACCGGTCGATTGTGCTTCCTTAGTTCAAGCGTTACAGCAGCTGTTTATCTGCAGGTCCTTCAGAACGAATTTGAGCCTTCTGTGTTAAAGCTTTTTGGCGAGACTTGCAAATTTATTTTTCAACAGGACAACGCTTCGTGCCATACCGCCAAAATTGTGAGTTATTAATTTTGAATTGTAGATAGACAATTGGCTTTCAGATAAACATAAATAATTTGTTAAAAACTTGTTTTTTTTCCTTATCTCTTCATTTAAAGGTAAAAAAGTACTTCGAAGAAAACGGTATCGATGTGTTGAGCTGGCCCCCGTATAGTCCAGACTTAAATCCAATTGAAAATATTTGGTCTATAATGAAGCTAGAAGTAGCAAGGAAGCGCCCAGAATCGATTGAAGCTTTAAAAAGTTTGTTGATGATGACTTGGGAATCCATATCTCCTGCGACTTTGAAAAATTTATCAAATTCAATGAATCGGAGGTGTATCGCTGTAATAAAAGCAAGAGGCGGTCCAACAAAATATTAATATTAAAGATTGAACTTCTATAAATCAATAAAACACAAACAAAAAAATAAAAAATAAGTGTTTTATTTATTACATTACTTTAACACCCATCAACGTATTTTGAATACTTTGTCATTTTTCGAGGTTTTGCCTCTAAATTGCAGGTCAATTTTTTTTTTCAAAAAATTACGGCATACATGTATTTAAAATGAAACAATAAACAAATTGCTTTCAAAAGTTTTGTAATTTTCGTAATTTTTTTTTCCCAGCACTGTATAGTGTAATGAAAAGATAGACAATAGATGATTAAATAGAAGGGACCATGAACAGATTGACGAACGAAGATCCGGACGTAAATATATCAAAATTATGTATCTGATGATACTTCCGACAGAGAGAGAAATGGTGGCAAAAGCAATTGAAAACAATATAACAAACGGTGGTGAAATCGGGAGCCATAATGTTTCGTCTTCTGATCACGAACTAATATATATTAAAGATAATGAATAAACATTAAAATAGACTGTAAGCCTGAAACAGGTCAAATTAGACAGAAGAAGTGCAAGCCTTTATAAAAATGCAGAATGAACTGCAAGTCCAAAAGACGGTACCACAAGTTATTGGGACTGAATTGTTTTTATTGCTTACAAGATAAAGCAAATGGTATGTAATAACAAGAAACACATCACGAAGCTCCTGATATGCTATGATAATCTATAAAGGCTCGGATCTAATTGCATCCAAAAAATTTCAATGTTTTTAAAATCAAAACCCTTTGCCTGCCGATGGCCGTTATTACATTTAAATATTTCATTTTATTAACAGCAGTTCAGGATCCATAATTGTACAGTCTATGGATTGTGTATCCAATGAGCCGTACTGTTAAATGTGGCTTCAATGATCAATATTTTTATGCAACCCTCGGAAAATATTAAAGTTATTCATCACAAATTCATTCTGTCTAGACACAAATAAATGAAAAGTGCAACACAGATCAAAACAATTCACAAGTTTAAAAAGGATCAGAACACTTAAGTTAAAAAGGGATTTCAAGAATTTAATAAAGTATTTCGTATTTCAAAATCCGGACATTTTGAGTATCAGGTTAAAAGAACTCGGTTCGAGTAGGTCCTCACATCACTAACTAAAATACATTTAGATTATATTTCAACATACACATTAATTAATATTTTATTGTTATAGAACAACAATAAAACGAACTAAAAATAATTGTATTACATTTTTCAAAATTTCTGATCTTTAAATAAAAATTACCATATGTCTTTTTTTTTCTATTTGACACTACTCAGTGGTATTCTCGGATTTTTTAACTCCGAATAAACATTAATCTGACAATACCACAAAAAATATTCCAACAGAAATTTCCAGTCCAACGAGATACAGAATAGCAAATTAAACTCCAATGGAATGTACATTTTCCAACCGAGCTACAGAATATAGATATGAATATATTTTTCTATTTTCGCTATTCATATGGTCCTGACTTACTAGTTTTAGTTGTGAACTCAAAAAATTGCCAATTTTTGTGTCTTTTTACTGTACAATCGAAAAGACTTACAAATATTAGAAAAATTATAATTTTTATTTTGGGATTGCCATATTTATCGACTTACAAAGTTTTAATTAAAGAGTATTTACCTTAATAACTACACTCTAAAAAATGGAAAAGGATAATCGTAAATTTATCATAATAATAATTGTATTTTTGTGATAATTTTGATCTAAATTTACGCCAAAGGCGAAAAATTCCACCTTAAAGACGCACGGAAATCATTTTTCGTAAAAATGTGTAAAATTATCTTAAAATGCATATCATTACTACTGACTTGTGTAAAATTTACATTAAAATTCGTAAATTTCAGACAAGTGTGTACAGGGCCGTACTTAGATACGGGCAAAACGGGCAATCGCGCCGGGCCCCGCGTGTTTTAGGGCCCCAGAATCGATGCCAAAATGGAGAAAAGGGTAAAAATTCGAAAAAATCATTTCATTCATATTTTCGCTCTATTGGTGATGTATCGCCCTGTTTTGCCTTCATGTACATATAGGAAATACGTTATACAACAAAAACATTACAAACAACTTTTTCTGTATGCGCGATGCACCAATACTGTCAAAGATATTTTTAATTTTACGAAAAAATATTTTTGCTTAACCCTTATGTTAACACGATGTATTTATAGCACAAAGTGCTGCTCGGTCAGTTCTATGTATTTATTTAATTTGAAAGCGGTAGGTAAAGTGTTAACAACGTGCGATCAAACTCAACGGTACAATAAAGTAGTATTGAATAAACCATATGAATTGATTTAGAGAGGAAACAGAAAAATCTTGGCAAGCCTTATTAGTATCAAATGCTAATCACATAGCGATTAGTGGTTTTAATTTAAAGGATTTGTGCATATTGAAGTTAATAAGTGGTACTTTTTTTAAATTTGTGATTTCGCAGTTTTTTGTTGAATATGGTAATGATAAATGGTATGTAGTGTAAATGTTATTTAAATTTTTAGATAACCATCAAAATTAAGGTAAAATATTTGCAATTATTTATCAAATGTAAGTTAATATTTATACTTTTATAAAAAATGTTAAACCACAGTTAAAAATGTCTAAGAGATTGTATGAAAGCGGTGCACAAAAAAGGGCCAAACAAGCTCGAAAAGCAACAGAATTAAGTAGTCTTGTTGGATCACTAGATAAATTTGTTAAGCGAAGTGAAAGTTCATCAAATTCGACCAACAATTCAATTGAAATGTGTGATTCAAATATTTCTTCCCAACCTATAAACAATAAAGTTGACGAAAATGTTAGTGAACCCCAAAAGCAGAAAGAGAATTTAGACGACATACCAGCTAGCACTAATATTGAAGATATTTTATCTATTGATGATTTTTCAGAAATCAATGATAATGAAGAAATACATAGTAGTGCTGTAGCAGTTAAAGCGAAATTTGATATAGCAGACCTTGCAATTTGGCCTGCTGAAATTGACGACAAACTACGGATGTTTTTGATCGAACAGTCACCAAAGAGCATTAAAAGCAGTCAATTTAAAAAAAAAACAAATGGAAGATGTTTCAGTGACACTTTTTATTTTCGGCAAATGAAAAATGGAGAAACAGAGTTGAGAAACTGGCTTTTTTATTCAAACTCTACGGGAAACATTTTCTGCTTTTGTTGTCGTTTGTTTTCACCATCAAAAATTTTGCTCACTACTACTGGATTTTGGGACTATAAACATACAGGAAGACACTTATCTTCACACGAATCATCAAAAGAACATTTTGAATCAGCGTATAAATGGCGAATGCTAGAATTTAACATTAAATCCAGAGCTGGAATAGACAATATGAATGAAGATGTTTATCTTAAAGAGAAGCGAAAATGGCGAATAATTTTAAAATGCATCATAAAAACAATATTATTTTTAAGCGAACGTAATTTAGCTTTTAGAGGAAGCAATGAAAAACTTTTTGAACCAAATAATGGTAACTTTTTGGGAGTAATTGAGTTACTCTCTGATTTTGTTCCAGAACTGAAGAGCCATTTGGATACAATAAATGATTCTGACAAAAAAAAGATTACGTCATATTTTTCAGCGAAAATTCAAAACGAAATTATTATACAATTAGCATCTAAGGTTTTAAGTAGTATAGTAAATAATATTAAATCATCAAAATATTTTTCCATAATGATAGATTCCACACCAGATTTTCGAAAAAAGGACCAATTATCCATAATTATTCGGTATGTAAAGATAACATCCCAAAAGCCAAGTATCGTAGAGAGTTTCTTAAGCTTTGTAAATGTTTTGTCTTCAACTGGGGAAAATTTAGCAAACGTCCTTATTGAGGAATTAGAGGTATTAGGCATTAATATTGCTGACTGCCGTGGTCAGTCATACGACAATGCCAGCAATATGAAAGGAGAATATAAGGGAGTGAAAAGTCGAATTTTGGAAATCAACAGCAGAGCATGCTATACTCCTTGTGGTGGACACAACATCAATTTAGTGATAGGAGATAGTGTTAAAAACACTTTAAAAAGCCAGAATTATTTTACAACAATAAATAATTTATATAAAATTTTTGATGCATCAACCAAGCGATGGGCTATTCAGACGAAATATTTAAAAATAAATTTAAAACCACCTAGCGATACTCGTTGGGAATATCGATTGAAAAGTGTAAAAGCTGTTAAATACCAGCTAACCGAAATTATTCTTGCTCTAGATGAACTTAAAATTACCCACCTAGACTGTAACGCTCTTGCTGAATCACTAAAACAACAAATAAACAATTATGAGTTTGTTGTATTGACAACAATTTGGTATCATTTGTTATCAAAACTTCATATTTTAAGCCAATTATTACAGCAAAAAGATATGGCATTAAATGTTGCATTAAGTCACACAAAGGCTACGTTATTATCACTTGAAGATTTTAAAAACAATTTCGACAGCATTTTAAAAGAATCAACTGAAATATCGGAAAAAATAAATATCATGCCAAATTTCAATGTTCCACGTTCCTATAATAAACCGTCTACAACAAGCAGTTCATTTCGTTTTCCTGATCCTGAACCAACCGAACCTTGTTTACCAAAACATAGAACACGAAAACCGAAAAGGTTGGCCGACTACTGTTATTATACTGAGAGTGAAAAAAATAATAATGATAAAGATGACGAAATTGTTGATGCAATTGGAACAGGTGTTAGTCATGAAACTGAACAAATTATCGAATGCTGTGATGATATCAACATTTGTGAGTTAATGCTCGAAACAGAAGTTGAGGCAGAGTGTAACCATCTGGCTTCTGAAGAGAAATTTAAAACATTATATTTTGATAAATTAATCAACGTAATGAGAGATTCATTTCAAGAAAGATTTGAATCGTATAATTATTTAAATGAGCTTTTCGGGTTTCTTTTTGATAATGAAAAGTTGAAAAGTATGAATACAAATGAGTTTAACAATCATTGTTCAAATTTATCCAAATATTTAAAAGACGATATCGAGGAGATGGAGTTCAGAAATGAACTTTCCGTTTTGAGACATATCCTAGAAGATAACTATTCAGTTTTGGAAAATTTCAAATTTATTTTAGATAGAAATTTGGAAGAATTATATCCTAATGTGTGTATCGTATACCGAATAATTTTAACGATACCAATTTCCGTTGCTAATTGTGAGCGATCTTTTTCAAAGCTAAAACTGATTGAAAATTATCTGCGGTCGACGATGTCACAGGAAAGACTCTCTGGATTAGCGATCCTGTCAATTGAAAATGCAACTGCCAGAACTATTGATTTGAATAATATTATCGATGAATTTGCCAGCAAAAGGGCAAGAAAAATTATTTTATAATTTGTTATTCTACTTTACTATCTATTTTTCATTATTTTCTTATTGAATATAAAGTATCTTAATGTAAAACTAACTAAAATTATTGTGATTAGGCAAATGAATTAAACTGTGATTGTTGTGATAAAATTTATGTTTTTTATTTAAATATTTTGAGAATTTTTGTTGTTGTTGTAGGGCCCCCCATTTTTGTTTGTCCCGGGCCTCCAAATGTTACAGCACGGCCCTGAGTGTGTATAGGATTCATTCAACTAGGTAAAATAACAATTTATTTTGTACAAATTACTACAAACCATGTAATGATTGTATTCGTGTAGCATGTATCTAAATTTAGAGTTTAGTAGCATTCGGATTCAGATGGATATTGCAAGTGTTCAAGTGGCTCAAAATTTAATGTTGAATCTAGAGTGTTAAGTTAAGTTCATTAGGTGATTTTGCTTACGTCAAAAGTGGTTACTGGTTAATTAAGAGAGAAATTGTAGGTGTACAATTATTTGTCCATTCGCTAATTGTTTGAAATCATTTTAAAATATTCATATTTTCAGATATATTTCAACAACTAATATAAAAAATTAATTTACTGGAAAGGCAAACATTTAATATGCAAGTATGGATTTGGAATATAGATGGATATGAGGACTATGGATATTTTTAACTATTATTTATGTTTCAACTTTAACGAAGGTTTGTAAGCTAGTTTTTTCATATTATAAAATTTTAACGCAAATTAGTTTAATAATATTGTCTTTTCTTGGTACAACATTAGACAGCATCAAAAAACTTGTACAGCCAAAATATGTATGTAAAAAATAATACCTTTTATTATTTAGATATTAATTTTAAATTATTTATAGATCGAGATGGTGAGGATATTCGAGATGGTGAGGATATTTTGCAGTACTTTACGATGTGCAATTTGTTTTGGACTGTGATTTCGGATGTTTATAGTAAAGCCAGTGATTATATATTAGTTTATGGTTAAGTCAATGATTCTGTATAATCGCGCTAATACTTATATGTACATATAGACATATGTATAATTGGATTATAAATAAATCGATTAAACTTAACATATTTATTACAGTAATATTAATACACAGTTTTAATGTAAATTTTGGGCAGTCAACAATACTTTTCGCAATTTATGGTGCAAATTCGCATTTTTGTTTGTTTAAAAGAACACGATTTGATGTAAGTTTACAACCCTGCCTTATGTATTTATTCGTAAAATTACTCTCTTAATTATAATTTATCATCAAATGTATAGTAAAATTTACACAGTCGATGTAATTGTCCACTATTTATGAGGCTTATTAGCAAACATATTTGTTTAAATTTGCCCGATTGAACGTAATTTTACAGACCGATTAAACTTATTTTTTAGTAAATTTACACTCTTAGTTATAATTTTACATACAACTCTGAGTAAACTTACATCGATTTTTGAGAAATTATACGAAGTTTAGTGTAATTATAATTTACAACAATGAACGTAAATATCTATTATTACACCACTCATGTAAATTTACCTTCTTTATAAATGGCATCCTATTGCTATTTATAATAAACGTAAACATACATTGAATTTTTCTTAGAGTGCAGGTTTCTTTAATTTTTACTCTATGAAAGCGATTCACGTGTACTAATTGTTTAATGGTTAGAACAAATAAATTAGAGTTATTGATTTGATTAGTATTCAATTAATATTGGTTTTGAAATTAACCTTCATATTCATTAATAATACACGAAACAGATGATCTTGAATCAAGTTAAAATCAATCGCCTGTGATCTTTAATTTATATCCCAAACGTTTTCTATATTTATACATTTTAATATGCAAAAAATAATTGTAAATTTCTTCTAATTTGATTAGAAACAATTAAACTATGTTACGTGAACAATGACCAATGTTTCATTTTTTATTTCTATAGAAAACTTTTGTATCTAAATATACAACATTGATGCCCTTACACATTTTATAGATTATGATGTGTTTATAGACCGATTTATTCGACAAAGGTAGCAAAAAATATAGTTACAGCCCTTTGTGTACTACTTACATTATATATAAGCGAGATATAGATCTTCAATTCATATCATATCGCTTTCATATATCAAACCCCTATCAAATTTAATTGTTTCTTTTGACATGTAATCAACATCTTATTCACAAAAAAAGCAAAAATAGAAATACAGATGGATTTCCTGGTTGATATTTCAAAAAAAAAATATTTTTGTCGAATCCCAATGTGAAATTATTATCCTCTTTTTAATCGATAACGGAAAAATTCACATAATTTTCAATTCAATACCGGCTTCTCCGGAATTTCAAAGTTAATTTATTAGCGAAAGTCTTCCACCACAGTAAATAAAATGCTTAAAATTATATTTTATTTTCACAACTGAAACAAAATGTAAGAAAAAAAATATGCAAATTAAGTGAGAAAAATAACAGATGGTAAGTAATTGAATTGATTTAACGATTATTGATATTTATCATGCTTGAACCATTTTTTTTGGTTCAGAGGATTTTATTTATCAATATTATAAATGTTTTGTATTGTTTTTTATAAGATACGTATACAAGATGCAAACTTTTCATAAATTGGTTAAGATAATATTTATAAAATAGTAGCTAATAAATTGTGGTTGATACATTTATTTTCGTTGTTTACAAACTAAGTAGTAATTACTACAGTAAGTATCGGTCAGTGAGATTATATTGTTTAAATATAATGGTGTTTGCCTGGGAATTATGAAGTTCATTTAGCTTATATTATTTCGTCGCCTAGTACAGTTAAGCTGAACAATATACATGGCTGCAGGTATATTATTTATTGATCATCTGCAAATGTATAGTACAAAGCACTGACACGAAACATGAGTGAATGGCTTGTGAATTCTGCATTCCAACATGATGTGTTTAATTATACCTCCGATCATAATTGGAAGATGAAACAGCCCTGAAGGCTGATTTACATTCAAATTTTTTCTCTATTCCACAAAATAGACGTAAGAGATATAATATAGTTGTCTTTTCCACACCTATTAATTTTTTCCATTTACAAGCGTATATCTATCTTCTTTTATTTACATATTTGATTTAGGAAAAGAATTGGAAAAAAGATTAAAGATTGAATGTAAACCAGCCATAAGTTAGGATTAAGATCGCGTACCGATCCAAACTCCACAGCAATAACCACTGCGGGAAGTGTTTTGTTGGGGAAAAATGTGACCACAACCAAATATAAATAAAAAACTGATTGTTATGTATCCGGTGGTGATTTGCTCTGTCTTGGCACCACAATTGATTGTAATGATAGAAGTCAAAATATTATCATAAATTGAATTTTCTGTATGGATATTGTTGATTATAATAAAGCCTACTTTGATATGTATAAATCAGGGCTGATGACCAATTTGGATGTTAGGTTGATTTGGTTTTTGGTTACTCTGACTGATAAATTTTGGTTTGGGTTTAATTTATTTTGGCTTCGGTTTTCTTAAAAATTTTCTATTAAATGGTTATATTTTCCAGTATTGAAATTTTTTCTACTAAAATACAAATTTAAATAAAATAAAACAAAACCTTTCCTGTTAGAACTCATTTCGGCGTTTTCCTCTACAGGTAAAATTATAAAATACATTACAAACATTTTATTAAAATTAATATATGTAATTGTTTAAGAAATAAACTTACTTCGTAAGAGATTTTGTGTTTTACTTTGACACGATATTTTGAAAAGTCAATGTTTTTTTTTAGGTTAGGTCTTTTTATTATTAAAAGGAAGTACTAAATCAATGTGGTTTTCCCAATAAACACATATTCACGTAACACTTAATAATGCATAACATACTAAGGCTGCGGACCAATTGACGGGTAAAAGTCGACTTTATATTTAATTTTCGGTAAATTCATTTACTCTATCAAAAAGTAGGGTAATCCGAGTACACAAAAGTAAATATTTAACGTTTAGGTAGTACATTTTTTAATGATCTGCAAATTATAATAAACAAAAGCAAGTATTTCAATTAGTTAAAAATACTAAAAATCGACTTTTACCTTAGTAATTGTTTTACCCGTGAATTGGTCCGCAGTCTTAGTATATAAAGAAATAACTTTATTTGGATTAGTTGTGTTTTATTTTGCAAAATCGGTTTCCAGCCCTGGTATAAATTTTACTATCAAGTAAACATTTAGAGCAATTATGGGTTCATATAGGATAATTGATTACATAGTACTAAAAACTTTTAAATTATGATCATTTGCTCCAATTAATTAAAAGAATTATCACGTCAATTAATTAAATAATTATCACGTGAATTAATTAAATAAATTCAAAACTTATAGAGTAAAGAAATGCTAGTTACATTTGTATTCTCGTGTTCAATGAGTATTCGATTTAATTCAGATCAGATCAAACGTCAAGAAATCCAGCTATGTTAGTATACAGGCTGACCCTACAGTGGCTGACATGATTCCTTGGTTGGATTCCTTGATCAAAACAAAGACGATTTTACTTCTACCATTTAGCACGGTAAAGCCCCCTATCAAGTTATAGACTTTTGAAGAGGAGCCTTCCAACGTAGCACCTTGTATTAAAGATAAATTAATATCTAGAGAAACAACCATTTGTTTTTCTCAGTGCTCATATCATTAAAAAGCTGATAAAATTTTCTTTGAAATAAGGTAGGTATGAATAATATTTAACTAAAAAGTATTTCAAACTTTTACAAAACTTTTAGAATTGAAATTTTTTTAACATTTTTTGTTTCTGTACCATTATCTTTTATCAATTACCCTACGACAGTAAATATTTTTTTGTTCCGACTCTTAGCTTTCAGAAACTATTTGTTAACTATTAAGCTAACTATTTGTTATATTTGCTATATTATTTTATTAAAAAATAAAAAGATTACAATAAAAATTTTGTATTTTCTTTATTAGACACAAGTATGTAGATACAAATAAGTATTGGTATTAGGTAATAATATTTCGAAATATTTACAACCAATTCTCAAAACAATCACCATTAACCGTTACGCATTTCAAACACATTTTCATAAACGAATTGCGAACTTTTGCGAAAACGTTTCTGTCTTATTTGATTGCGTTGCAATCTTCATATATTCTAGTAAATAACGTTTAATATCTGGGATAGAAGAAGAATTCTTTCAATAGTTCTTCAAATTGTTTTTTTTTTATTTTAAATATTTTAGACCATCTAATCTGTCTGGAAGTATGATCGGTCCTAGTAATTATTCATCTCTAAAAATACCACACCATACGAGTACATTTACGGTGAATTTATGTTGGTATCTGTTTACAATTTTTAAATAAGAATTGCTTGATGACCAGAAATGTATGTTGTGTAAATGTATACATCCGTCCCGAATAAATTTTGCTTCATCAGTGAAAATTATCTTCTTCGGAAACCTTAGGTTTGTTGCTCGATTCTTTCTTAATATTTTATCACTTTCCAAAATGTCTTGTACCGTTTGATAATGATAAGGATGGAGCTTTTCTTTTTCAATTTGCCTGTGCACAATGGGCTTTGCAATTCCGGTATTTGCTGCAATTTTCCGTATACTAGTCGTGTGATTGTTATAAATTTCACGCAGCACTCTTTCAGTATTTTGCTTTGATGTTGATGTACGTCCTGATAGATCTCTCCGATTATTTATAAAAGAACCGTTCTCCCGCAAATTCCTGTCTGCATTAACAAAAGTGTTAACTGATGGCAGTCTACGACTAGGGTATAGATCTCGATATATCCGTTGAGCTCCATTAGCCTCGTACAAAATGCATACCATATGTCAGGATTCATATTATAATAAATTTTTAATTAATCTTTTTTAATTTTAACTAATTCACTTTTACATGGTCTACGATTGTTTAAAGACTAATTTATATTCAAATATTTTATGAAACAAAACCATTTTGTTAACAGGTAATGTTGATTATTTAATTATTTACTGTAAATATTTGTAAATAATTTGTTTAATTCAAGAGTATTTTATACCAACATACTTGTGTCAAAATTTTTATTGAAATCTTTTAATTTTTTTAGATAACATGATATTGCAAATATAACAAATAGTTAGCTTTTCTGAAAGGTAAGAGTCTGAACTATCTTTTCATCAAAAAATATTTACTGTCGTACAGTAATTGTTAAAAGATAAATGGTACAGAAACAAACATTTATCTTAATTAATTTCCATTATAAAAGTTTTGTTTAAATTTGAAATACTTTTTAGTTAAATATTCATACCTATCATAAGGTATGATTCAAAGAAAAATGGTTATTTCTCTAGATAATACTTTATCTTTAATACAAGTAGTTGGAAGAGGAGCCTTCCTTGTCAAACGTCTATAACTTGATAGGAGGGGCTTTACAGTACGAAGTGGTAGAAGTAAAGTCAACCTCGGTTTGATCAAAGAATTCAACCGTACTATTCGTGTCAGCTACTTTAGGGACTTCCTGTATAATTCGAGATCTAAAATTTGTACGAAATGTTTTTTTTTTAATTTCTAAAAGACTCAAACAGGAAGATTATAGATATTCTTAAACACAAATATATTTATATATATATATATATATATATATATATATATATATATATATATATATATATATATATATATATATATATATATATATATATATATATATATATAATATAATATATATATATTTATTTTTAAAAATAAAACTATTAAATACGTAATCCTCTAAAGAACTATAAAATTCACTGTCTTTATTTTTAAGGCATGCGACTTTTAAGGCATAATTTATTTACGTTAATGAAATCTATACGTATTTGAAAATACCAAATTAATATAAATGTTTAAAGTTACTTGTTCACACTACACACACACATAAACACATATATGTATGTATATACGTAAGTAATTAAATTATTTGCATATGAGAAATGATGATAATAAATAAATGTCGGTTTATTAAACAAACATTTTATTGTTTTTTTCTCTAAAATATGCTGTCAAGAATCGGTTGATTGATGCAATTTAATTATGCTCTAATAATTTTCTAATGAAACGACATGATAATGTTATATGTATGTATTGATATAATTTATTAAACAAATAAATAGATTAGATACCAGTTGCTGCTGGATGATGTTTAATATGTCAAGAATTGCAATATTTTCAAGCGATATTAATTATTTTTAATTTATCAATTAATGTTATTAAAATAGATTATGCTTATTATGTACTTTCATTACGTTTTCTACTAAACGCGTATATATATACAAAATATAAGAATTTACATCTTACTATTAAACATGGAGGTAGAAGCAATATGGTGTGGGGTAAGCGGTATATCGCGGAAAATGTAGAATTTATAGAAACAATTATGAACCGCCTTAAACATTTCAATATTTTGAAACATAATTTAAGAACAACAGAAAAATGGGGTTCCAGAATCAGTTTTGCTTCCAACAGTGTAATGATCCGAAGCATATTGCAAGTTATTATTATTATATGTATTAATATGTTTGCTGTTTATATCAGATTATCCTTCATGAACTACTTAGATATTGTTAGGGAAGTATTCGTCTTCTGCAGTCATCTGAGCTTAATATTATCGAATACGTTTGGGATGTATTGGAAAAAAATCGATGGCTAGTAAAGAGATCCTAAAGGCAAAGTTACTCGTAATTGAGCGATGACATTATTTTAATAGTTTCCACTGGAGAAAAATTCCATTGGACATTTTTCTATTCTGTATCTCGTTTTGTTGGGTAAATTCCAACGCGAAGGAATTTTAACTCCGTTTAAATGTTTATTCATAAATATGAAAATAAAATAAAATTAAAAAATATTCCGACATATGGACATAAGTATATAGCGCAAAACTAATTTTAACAGTCGTCAATTGCCGGCTAGTAAAGTAAGTTTTGACACCAAACGGCATTACCAGTCCAATAGACGGTTAGTGAATTAATCGAGTAAACTTTGTTAGCGGTGATCACGACTTTCTGTTATAACTTTCAATTTTTTTTTTTGTTTGCCAACATACTTAAAAATTGGACGGGGTAAAAATACATGCCAGAAATACAAAAAATTCTAAGTCATCGAATTTTTCTCGATGGATTCGCCGTTAAACGATAAACGGTATTTTAGTTCCTTTATTACAATTTTTTATAGGATGACTCACCCACAAGCGCATTTATTTAGTAAGTTAAAAAAAATTGAAAAATTTTTAAAACCGATTTTTTTAAATTTCGGGGTTGTACGTTGAAAATAAAAGATGGTCGGTCAACAGTATTTTTTTGAATAAGTTCTTTTCAAGGCTGTTTCAAGTATAATAAACTCAACAAGAATTATGTATGTGTTTGGGAAATATAAATTCGGTTTTTTAGTTAAAATTTGCTTAATCGTTTTTAATCTTAGTAGTAAAGTAATACAGTTAGCAAAAGTTTATGTCGAAAACAACAAAACAAGTAAGAACAACAAAATTTGTTGGATTTGCTGTCGTAGAATCATGACCTAGCCCAAAGATGTAGTTTTTTAGCATATTTGTTTACCATATTTTTTAGCATACACAACAATAAATATTTTATTGTTATAAAACAACCTTAAGACGAACCAACAATAATTCTATTACATTTTTGAAAATTTCTGTTATCCTGCAGTCCAACAAAATTCCCAGTCCAACGAGATAGAGAATAGCAAATTAAGCTCCAATGGAATGGAACTTTTTAAGTGGAAATTTTCCAACCAAGTAGTACAAGCCAACAATAAGTCAAGAACAGTCAAGAATAGCTGAAAACTATTGATACTGTTGCCATTTCACTATGACTGCTAAAACTAGTCAACAATTTACTTGAGACAGTCATTTAGTAAACAAAAACGGTGGTATAGGCGCACAGCATTAGACTATTCTTCTCACATAAGCAACAACTGAATTTTTACCTGGGTATAACATATAACATTATAACTAATAAAGTTGGAGGCTTGCAAGTTATTATATATATATTCATAAACAATCACCACCTGATTTTCCGTAAAGCTTTTAGCCGAAAAAATACTAAACTTAAATGAGTGATTTTCAGAATTTAAATCCAGTTACAAAATTAATGGCTTGTCATAAAATTGAGCAACGTAAAATTATAAGGTACAACTTGAACCGCCGGGAATATTGAATTGCAATAGATTCGAGTTGCCACTACGCATAAATGATCCCGGAGCAACAATCAGGAGAGTAGTAGTGGATCAGCGGGAAAAGCGCCCACCAAACTCTGAAACAGTTGCACAGGGGAAAATTGACATTTTCCGATCACGCAGAAGGGGGCGAGGAGGATGGAGAGAATGAAGGTGCGGTGGTTGAGGCAGTGCCGGTGCAAACTGGAGGTTTTGATATGGCGCAGTTAATGGCAGCTATGATTGAAATAGAACAGTCCAATTTGAAAATGGAATAGTCAATAGAAAAGTCTGTTGAAAAGTTAAACCATAAAATGGAAAAGTCCAATAATCAATTAGATCAGTAAATTGAATTGGCATTTGATCGATCAAATCAAGGAATGCAGGAAATTAAACAGTCAGTGGGCGAAATCAATAACAAAATGGACGAGAAATTTCTAGAGATGTATACCAATTTAAATGAATAAGTAAGCAAATTGAACAGAAACTACAAAAGAACAAATGCAAAGTTTAGAAGAGAAAGTTCTGGGCTTCGAAAAAGAAGTTATATACCAAAGTTAACGGTACATCTTCGCAAGTAGTCCAACCAGGACCCTCGATGAAATGTAAGCCACCAATTTTTGATGGCACACATCGTTTGCAGTTTTCAAATTTCAATTTAAAACAACGGTCAATCAAAATGGTTGGAACGATGCAAATCGTGGAACAGCGTTAATAGTGGCTCTAAAAGGAGAAGCGGCTGAAACACTGCAAACTATTCCGCAGCATGACCGTACTAATTTACAACGAAATAATGAAGGCGCTGGATTGAAAATATGGTAGTGACCATAAACGAGAGATGTATCGTGTGGAGCTAAAGAGCCGATATCAAAAGATCGGAGATAATCTTCAGCACTATTCAGCAGCAGTGGAGCGGCTAGTGCGTTTGGCACATGTGAATACATCTCCCGATTACATGGAGAGGATTAAGATGGACGCATTCATCGATGGAATACGTGATCCGGAAACATGTAAAACAGTGATGAACGAACGTCGAGCGTCGGCACCACAATACAGGGAAGATGGCAGTAGAATAAGGTGTTGGACATGTGGCATGGATCACATTTCACGAGATTGCTGTAAAGTTAGATGGAGAAGACTGAGATCACGATCTCCTATGCAGCGAACATCAAGTTTTGGCCAAGGAGGAGCGACAGGACACCAAGGTATTAGGAAAATACGATGTTGGACATGTGACATATCACGGGACTGTCGGGAAACAAGGTGGAGACGGGCGGAATCGCGATATATGGGGCATCGAGGATCGGATAATGAGAAAATTGTGAACAAGAAGGAAGAACAGGCCCATGAAGAAGCAGTTGGACTTAGAAGAGTCAGCTATTATTCCATCCTTGTAACAAGATTGGGACGAGGTAGAGACGGTTTAGCAGTTAAAGGTGAGGTTGACGGGCAGAATTGTAATATAACCATAGACACAGGAGCAGCCGGAAAATTTGTACGAGAACATCTTATTAAGGGAAGACTACAACCAGCGGAGGGGTTGAAACTACGAACGGCCACAGGCGTGGATGCAGTCATAACGGGCAAGAGAATCGCAACAATAAAGATCGGGAATGCTCATTTCCAACACGAAGTGCTGGTCGCAAGAATAGTGGATGAAGTCATCTTGGGGGTGGACTTCATGAGGGCGAGTGGCTTCGTGATGGTTGTGGGGCAGGGAATATTGGATTGCAATAGATTCGAGTTGCCACTACGTATAAATGATGCCGAAGCAACAATCAGGGGAGTAGTAGTGGAAAGCGCTCACCAAACTCAGAAACAGTTGCACAGGGGAAAATACGAGTGTCAGGTAACCGAATAAAGACCCGGAATGACGTGCGATTACACAACAGTGGTTTCAACGTAGCAGATTAAGTATGGCGTAACAATTTGCAAGGGCAGAGAAACCGTTAAAAAATGCAAATCGTTAAAGGTTTTACAACGAACCTTCAAGGGTTGGACCGTACGTCGTCATCAAAAGAATAAACGAAGTGGTTTACAGGGTTAGGAAAAGACAACGAAGAAAACCGAAGTTGGTTCACATAGAGCGATTAGAGCTCTACAGGGGAGGTGAGTTGGATCCTGTTCGGGACAAATCAGGATTAGGTAGGGGTAATGTTACGCTCGTGGCGACATCTCTATTTGAGTAGCGACACCATCATTAATGTAAAACTGTTATAAAGTAGATGTGTCTAGACTAATCGAATATTGTGGAAATTTCTAGAAAGGTTAGAATAATTGGTATACGCGATAAACATTTGGGAGAAAATTAGTTGTGCTTTAACCGTGAGAGTGCTAATAGTAATAAAAAGGAAAAAATGAACTTAAGTGTTTATAAAGTATAATAGAGTGTTATTAAAGTGTTTTAAAGTAATTATTGTGAAGTTAAATAATTCTGTGACTAAGTGAAGTAATTTAATTCGTGCTTAGGGTAATTAATCGGAATAAATAAATTTAGTGGGATCTAGAATTTACATCTTTTGTTTTATTCACAATCCAGTGATCGAACCTTATTTGACAGGGCAAAAACGTAACAATATGTTTTGCATGCTTGCTCATTAGCCTAGGAAAATGTTTATAAAATTAAATAAAATTAATTAAACAATTAAATTAATTATTATTCATAATTCTACCGCAAAATAAAATTAAATATGTGAGTAAGGATCAAACCTTCTACAAGGAAACAAAATGCTTCCGTTCAACTGTTGAGATTTCACTGAATCTGTGAAATAACTAAAGTTCACGAATTAACGGTTAAGATCTTTTTGATTTTACATTTTACAAAATCCTAATCATTGGTTCACAATATACATATACGAATAATCAAGTTTAATCCTCACTACAAGTACAGTTAGCATCTCTTCCATCATTAGAATTTAAAATGGGATTTAAAATTACTTGACCGATGAAACATATGTACCTATATGAAATCATTAACATTTAAACTTTGGCAGTGGTAAGGGGACAAATTGATGGTGTATTAACCCCATTAAAATTATATTACATACCCTCAAGTGTCCAAACCATATAATAATTTATCAATCGTAAAGATAACAAAATAATTTTTTTTATGTATTATTTGATCTAATCTCGAAACCATACTTTGTTGTCTAATTGGATTGTATAAAACAACTTTTAAGGATAGTCTAATTAAAAACACCACACACAGAACGAGTGAAAAAATTGTTATTCATCAATGCCACGAAAAAGCAAGGTGAATATATATCAAATTTTTACTAGTTTGATATTGTCTAAAGTCTAAACAACAATTTTCCATCTAGTTTTGTTGATTGCGTGATTTTCTATACTGTCAGCTATGTCATGTTCATTAATGTTTTATAATATTTCAAAGTGTTAAATCTAAAGAGCAACACCTTAGCATGGTTTGGTTCATTTATTGTATTTTATGTTTTGTATTCGTTCTAGCTGCCAAGTTATAAATATATTATATAACTTGGCAAAAGATGGTATAAAAATAATTTACCTTCATTTCTCGTTCCATATGTACACATGTATCCATATTCAGTTTATGCTAGAAAATGATTTATTCTATATACAAAAAATATTTTCTTTGTGTCTTTTAGAATACTACCGAAGCTTTATTAATTCCGAACGGAATTAATCTAATTTGACACGCGTAATCAAATATTTACGTACTATATTAATGTTCGATAAAGATAATCGTATAATTATGCTTGGAAAGTATATCGAAATAGTGAAATTAAATCCATTCATCCGTATTTTGATTAAGCAAACACATCGAATTAAGTATTCAACCAGAAGTAAAAATGAAGGATGGAATACGATACAGACGTATAGTTAATTATAAATTGTAATTTTAATTTGAACTTAAATCTTCAAATTACATCGAATGTTTACTTACGAATTGTAGTCTAAACTTTCAAAGTTTAGAAGCTGAAACTTACCTAAAAATAGAAAATTAAAAAAAATTCGTTTTAATGGACAATATTTTTTTATTTAGCGGCTAACATTAATTGATCTTGCATAGGCATATATTATACTAATTTTTGTATAATTTAATACTCAAAATGTTAATTATTTTGAAAGTGTTGACGAGAATCGCATATACCGTATAATTTTTTTTAATATTCCAATTTTATGTGGAGTTATAAAGTGTTTCGCGCCAAAATCAACAAAAATTCGAAACTATTCCAAACTATTTTGGAGTGTTGCGAATATTAAAAAATATTTTCATAAACTGTGCAAATAAATTGTTAGTATCTATAGCTGTATTGCGTTTACACTGTATTATATCCAGAAAAGATATAGCTAATTCGAAAATTGGATATAGCTAATTATGATTGATAAATTGGATTTATCAATCGTAATTCGCTGTTAAGTTTTCATATATCTGCCAAAATGTAAATCCAAAGCTAAATATTATCTTGATGTAACAAAGTAGAACACTTTATGTGTATACATACATACATACATACCTAATACCTATATTCTCATATATTTATAAAAATATTAACAAGCAAACCTACTACATAGGATTAACATAAATTGTAGATTAGTCAAAGAACTGAAGAAGGACAAACATCCAAAACTGGTATTATTTAAAATAATTTTAATACTCATTTAGTTTGATGTTTCAATTGTAAAATTTATTTATTTAATTTGTGAACTAACTGTGCTGTTTTTATAATATTTAGGGTGACACTAAATTTCTTAGTGTGAACACATAAACATCAACACAATTTGAACGTATGTGTATTGCGTATCACATAGTACACAAATATTTGGACCACATAAGGTTGAGGGCTACTAATGTATACTAAACAAATTAATATAATTAATAATTTTACGCATGTGTTATTATCTTTACAATTTAGTATTAATCAAAATTTATTTAATATTTAAACGGTAAGATACGTAAGTCATTTAATTATTATGAATGGTATTCAACATTTTTTGTGACTACAACTCATATAATATGATAAGTTTCTAAGTTTAGCATTTTAAAAAGAAGTAAAAGGAATTAACTATAAAATTCTCTCAGTACATGTGCGAGCGAAATGTGGAAGATATGTATTTCATGTATAAAAAATATTTCTAGAGAGCCGTGTTGTTCCATAGTGTATCGCCAATTCGGTTCATCTAATTATAACTATGAGACCAATAGCGAACAATTGCCGTGAGGGAACATTGTATAGAACTTTGACACGAAGATGTTAAACCCAATGAACCCTTTGTAATGCATTATTAATAAATGTACTTACCACATTAGTAAATATGAATCAATGATTTTTTTATAATTATACAAGTCCTATCACCTCTTGTGAATGTAATATTTTACGTTAAACAAAAGTAGTTTGCGTAATCGATTTTATCGGTAATTAAATGAATTAGGTTTGATATAACTTCGTCTTAAAAACGAACATAACGAGTTTATAGCGTATGGACGAGTCATGTATAACTAATATATGGGTTTCATCCTTGTCCGTTGTATGATGAATCATAATAATACTCAATATAGGAAATTTTTTATTAGATTATTTCTGAAGTGAATTTTATTATACTCAGAATAAATTTTATTATACTCAGAAATGTATTGTACTATACCCCTCAGTAGAGGGGTGCGAGATTGACAGACTCCTCGAAGTATCCATAGAAAGATACGATTATTCCCTGCTGACACAACAAAAGAAGATAATACCCCAGGTGGTAAACCAATGTCATCACATTGGTAAATTCACTATCTATGAAGAATGCCCCTGTGGACTCTGGGGAGGGCCACCTATTTCATAATCAATATGAATCATTAGCACATTAGCAATCATTACGAACAACGAGTTACTAATATTCAAATTAAATAAAAAAAATTCCAAAGCGAATTGAGAAACCAAAGAAATAGAAAACTCAGAAGATGAAGGTCGAGAAATCGAAGAAAAACCAACAGAATTAAATACCTAACGGATGATTAAGAGCCTGATAGAGAAACCGACTGTTTTCTCAAAAAAGAAACCCAAACAAATGAAACAAGAAAAGAAAAGCTGAGTTCACACCAGTGCAAGCAGAAAAAAACAAAAGAACAATCTGAGTCCACACGAGAGCGTGAACAAAGCAACGAAACTAACGAGCACCAAATAGCGCAACTTCCAACTGCACAACTAAAAGAGAATCCACCACAACCACCGATAAATATAATAGGAGTTACTGACTTCTCAGAAAATAAAGGACTGACTTCTGAGAAATTTGAGAACTACCAAAATATCTACACAAAGAAAGGACTTCTCTTCTTTATGCACGCAAACCTCCACAAAAACGGATGAACAAGGCTAGCACAACATATGACATCATCCAACCAATGCGAACTTAAGAAAGGATACTAATGCCATAGAAAACATGAAACTGACCAGTCGAGCAATCCTAAATAGTCTTGAAGAGCAAAATAAATTAAACAAGCTAATATTTGATCAACTCAAATTACTAGAATAACCTACGAGTAAAACCAAAGTAATCAGAAATAAATAATGTCTCTAACACTAAGAATAATTCACATCTCAAAAGCAACTGTTTTTCAAAAATTATATAAAATAATCAACAACAAACATTAAAAAAGAATGGCCACATAGAATACAAACGGATTAATGAAATATTTCGCAGAACTTGAAATAATTCTAAATGTATATTCTTTGAATCTCACTGTACTAGAACCTCACTTGCAAGAATTAGTGGATAAATCTGTTACCATGCTCTCCAACATGCAGAACAAACAAGAGGAGGATCACCTTTATTTATTAGGGAGAATATTAAACACCACGAAGATTTAAAAATAGAAGAACAGAGCATGACAGTTACTACAATATTGATACACCTGAACTACCGCAAATCCTATAAAATATCAGCGATATGTTGTCCCCCACGATATAATCTAAAGAAACAATACATGCATTTGTTAAAAACAATAGGAAGTAACTTCATTGTTGTAGGGGACTTCAATGCAAAAAATACATTTTGGGGTTCAAGACTAACTTCTCCTAAGGGTAAAGAGCTATTCGCAGCGGCACAAGTATTAAACTGTGAATTTCACTCAAGAACAAGTGTACGTACTGGTCAAACGGTACAAACAAAATATAAGACCCAATAGATTTTTTCGTTACCAAAGGGTTATCGGAAATCGAAAGCTACATTTATTTAGGAACTGACGAATAATAATAATGATAATATTTGAACCAATAGTCATCTAATAGTGAGAGCATGGTTCCCAAGATGGCGCGGCGAAAAAATTAGCCAAACTAAAAAGAGAAAGGAATAAAAAAAATCACATAAGAGTGAAACGCAACAAGGCGTTACTCGGAATTTTTATTTTTTTATTTTTAACAGATGTCATAAGCTTGTTGACAGATTTCATAACTTTAGTTTGTGCTTAGTGTGTTTGTTTTGTGTTTTGATTGTTGTGAAAATTAAATGTTCATTAAAATGAGTAGTGTTGAAGAATTAATGGCAATATATGCCATTATGTTTTCAAGTGATTCTGACGACGAAAAATGTGTTCCCCCAACCAAAAAAAAAGGAAATAATGGATTTGTCCTTTTTACAAGAAGTGGGATGCTCATTCCTCAATACAAGAGAGGTTGAAATCTCTAGAGAATGAACAACATTAAGGTAACATTAAGGTAAAACAATCATGATTGTTTTGTGCTAGTGAAGTTTTAATATGTAATTTGATATGTTTTTCAGATATTTAGCTACTAGTAAATTACAACGGAGTTTGGCACTATCGTACAAGTGCTCACCGATATCTGTACATCGGATTAGGAATAGAAAAGGGATATTCACCTCAAATAATAAAACAAACTGGTTACTTTTAAAGCAGTAAGTGGAAGAAAATGAAATAGAAGCAGAATTGGACAGATTCATAAATAATACAATCGGGAAATGATTCTCAGATATGTTGAAAAACCAAGAACTAAATAAATCTCTTCATACAAAAAAAGGTTAAGGCTTTCATAATTTGTCTTTAAAAATTCTGCGCTAACTTAAAAGTGATAGGAGAAGTGTAAATATTGTACGTTTGTGTCTTTTGCTTATTTAAACTATAAATCTAGAATTCTACTTTATTCTCGTAAATTCAGTTTATGAACTTGGAATATTAATTTTGATTTTGAGTTTTTTGTTATGTTCATTCAATTTTTACTAATAATTTAGCAAATTAAAATTCAAATTTAAAATTTTTTGAAAAAAAACTTAAATTTAAAAAATATAATAAATTTAGATTAGATACTTTAGTCAAGTACAGGATTCAAATACACAAGATTACATAAATATACCTATTTGCTCTATTCAGCTGCTAATGCTAGTCACCTTAGTATGATCAACAAAAATTGTTATTTCATTCATGTCTAATTATAAATATGTACATTACTCAAAGTTTGCACATGTGTTTACGCCATGTAACAAAAGATACCGAATTTAGATTATTAAAACTATACAAAATTTTTATAAACCGTGTAATATAGCTATATAAAGAATTTTATTGAAGGGCAAACACGGCACAAACTTATTTTATCCGATTGGACAAACTATTATATAACCATCACTAAAGCGTAAATTTTTAGTTATGTGTTTCAATGTTAGGCATGTACATACATAACTAAAAACAAACTAAAGCTCGACTCACGATATTTAAACCATTGCCATTTAAACAGTCGTTGATGTAGAGGTAAGAAGGAATACTCAAAATAGAATAAAACTTAAATTTATCCAACATCTCTTATTTTTTAACCAAAGGAAATGTTTTGATAAAATATATAAAAAGTACCTCGGCCTTTTATTTTGGTCGGTGTTTGTTTAGCTGATAAGTGATAACAACTGTTTGATGAGAAAATAAACAGGCTAGATTTTTTATCAAAAATCTATTGTTGTATTTGTATGGCCTTAAATGGAGCGTTTTATCATCAGAATTTGGTTTTTTCAAGTAAATTTGAATTAAAATCAGCATAATTTATTTGCTTTGTAATTTAAATTTGTATTGAATGAAAGCCACGTATTAAAAATTAATAATTAGGAATCAGAATTGCTCGAACTGGGGTGTTCGGCAGGGAGATGCTCTGTCCCCACTACTCTTTAATCTCATGTTGGGGTACATCTTTCGTAAAACTGAAACATCACAGCGCAACATCTAATATCGCCAGTCCAATCAGGTGCATGCATATGCAGATGACATATTTATTTATTTATTTATATTAAAGAAATCGATTTAGTACAAGTATTAGAAGTATGATTTCATATGCAAAAAAATAATCAATTCAGTATTGATTATTACACACAAGATTAAAAAATTTAAATTTTACAATTTTAAAAATTAAAAGTTAAGTACTTCAAATTAGAAGTTGTCAAAAAAATTAGATCGAAAAAATATATTTTTTACAAAAAGTAAATAAACTGAATAAACTGAAAAGATGTTACCAGATAATTTCTGATAAATTAAGTTTTAAAATTTAAAAAATAGTTCTTCAAGTTCCTTTTGAAGCAGTCCTTTGTGAGATGAAAGTCAAAGTTTTCTTCAGCGATGTTGAATGATTTTGCCAGTCTGTTGATTGGACAATTTTCACCATAGTTAGTTGAGTGGCGTACTATCTCCAAAAACCGATGATTTCGCAGCGATTTGATTGGAACATGGATAGCTGTATTTTCCAATATGTAGGGAGAATCAAGAAAACCAAGCAGGATGTTACCGATGAAAGCTGAGTCTAAAAATAAGCGTCTATTTTCCAGAGTGCAAATTTTATACTCTAAACATCTTATCGTGTATGGTGGAAGGTGGGCTATATTCTCATGAAACGGTAAGCTATGGTCATAGTCCCAGTCAGTTTTCTTTAAAATGAAGATCATAAATTTCTTTTGAATGCTTTCAATCCTTTTGATGTGGTTATCAAAATACGGGCTCCAAATTACTGATGTGTATTCAACTTGCGATCTTATATACTGAAAATAAAATGAAAATAAAGTTGACAAATTTGTAAATTCACTAGTCCAACGCTTAACAAAACCAAACATAGAATTTGCTTTAGCAATGCATTTGTCAATGTGGTTGTTAAAACTCATATTTTCAGCGAATGTGACACCTAGATCGATTATTTCTTTAACTCTTTGCAGTTCCGTATTATTAACGCTATAAGCAAAGTTAATCGGTTTCCTCTTGCGATGAAAAAACATTACTTTACATTTGTCAATATTCAACAGCAAAGAATTTTTGTGGCACCATTCACTGAATCTCTCGATGTCTTCTTGTAATACTTTTGGATCATGTAAATCTTTAATGGTATGATAGATTTTTACATCATCTGCGAACATGAGAAGATTAGAGTATTTTATGACTTCAGTTATTCCATTTATGAAAACGAGAAAAATCCATGGTCCAATATGGGAACCCTGAGAAACTCCTGACGTTACATTGATTATTTTAGATTTTTCACTTCCAATTGACACATATTGTACGCGACTAGACAAATATGAGTTGAACCATTTAATGCAGTTGGATCCAAAGCCAAAGTTGTAAAGACTTTCTAGAGCCTTGTGATGACAGATTGAGTCAAATGCTTTACTAAAATCAGTAAACACTACGTCTACTTGGTTGCGGTTTTCAATTTCATTAATAACTTTGTTGGTAAATTCAACAAGATTAGTAGATGTAGATCTTCTAGGCATAAACCCATGATGATTGAGTGATATATGTTGAGCTAGGATTCCTTTAAAGCTGTTGCATACAACCTGTTCGAATAATTTTGCTATGGTTGAAGTGTTTGATATCCCTCTATAACAGGTGATGTCTTCTCTTTTACCCGATTTAAATATAGGTGTAACTTTAGATATTTTCCATGAATCAGGGAATATTCCGGATGTTAACGAGAGATTGTATATATTCCGTAATGGTTTTACTAAAATATTAGCATATTTTTTTAATATAGACGTTGGAATATTATCCGGCCCACATCCGTCACCAAACTGATTAAGTGCATATAAAATATCCTCATCACTAATAACCGGTAAACTGATAAGTACATTATTATTTACGTTTGATTGAGTGGTAAACCAATTACTGTTTTTGGGTTTGTATACATATTGAAAAAAATCCGCAAACATGTCAGCAATTTTATTAGGATCTGATGTTGTAATATCATTCAAATACGAGTACATATTAGTTGGATAACCATCAATTACTCGTTTGGATCTAAAGTATTTCCAGAATTGTTTAGGGTTGGTTGAAATGCTTCGTTGTACATCTGCAATATATGAGAGGTGCTTTTCCTTGAAGTATGTATTAAATTCTTCATTAGATTGGAGAAACACAGTCCTATCCGATTCTAAACCACTTTTAATCATCTTGACATAGGCTTTAGATTTACGGTTCTTCAGATTAATCAGATGGTCGTCAAACCAAGGAGGATATGAATATTAGATTTTTCAAAACCTTGTAATAAAATTTGGTAGAATTTGTTAGCAACTTGGTTTACATCATTAGTATTTAAAGCAGCGTCCCATTGCGTATACCTTCTAAGTACTGCTGAAGTCCAGTGTGGTTTATTTTTTTAAAATTATAGGTGGTATGCATATGATGCCCGGATGTTGTTGACTTAATTTCATTTGAATAAAACTATTTCGATAGATTTGTGGTTAACATCATTAACAACAAATGGATTGAGTGATTCTGTCACTTTAAATATATGCGCGATTGGACTGAATAGCAACGGAGTGAAAGAAATACTTGATCCGTTTGTAGAATTTTCAGCTTCAGATGGACTTCAGATGAATGAGTCCAAAACGAAATACCTGATCTCTGGTTTTAGGGACAATGGCACACCAGATTTTAGTAGTGGCCACCACACGTTTGAGGGAGTAAGGAGGTTCAAATATTTGGGTTCTCTTATCACTCACGATAACAGTGTGGGTGAGGATATTAAAGTGCGGCTGGCAGCTGGCATTCGTTCTTTGTATCCTTTATTGCCACTGCTAAAATCTAAACACTTATCACGTGCCGTGAAGCTGAAGCTTTACAAAACGTTGATCAGGCCCGTTGTTATGTTGCTAACAACGTTGTTATGGATGTGAAAGTTGGGCGCTGCCGGATGAGTACGAGAGATGCGTGAAAAAAATCATGCGTTTGATTTACGGCCCAAAACGCGAAATAGATGGTACATACCGAGCTCTGTACAATTTCGAATTCAGAGATCTGATGAAGATCCCCGATATTGTACATGCACTAAGATCTCAGCGAGTCCGCTGGCTCGGTCACGTTCTGCGTGCTGATCCGGAACGAATTGTGCAGCGATCTCTGAAAGGAGGGCCACCATATGGTAGGCGCAGAGGTCGTTGCAGGCTACGATGGCTCCACGATGTAGAGAACGACTTAGCATCTTCAGATTGTCTTAGACAGTATGAAGACCATCCTCAGGATCGAAACCGTTGGAGCCAGGTTGTTGACTCAGTAAGGGGCCACTAATGGCCTTTAAAACTGTTTATTATTATTAGGAATCAGAATTTATTTATAATTAAAGTTTACGATTGGCATGTAACACTTCTTGTGCCATGGAAATAAATTTAGTGATATATTTTACAAGGGCAAACAAAACGTATTTATTAATGGATATCAATTGGAGATGTGTCAATCGAATAAAAAAAAAGTAAAGTGAAAACAAAATTGTGTGAATCGCTTCATAAAATGGTAATAAATTCCATGGATCTTTCATATGATCCACTGGGCTTCAAACAACATCAACATCTATATAGACCAAATGAGAACACAAAAAAAGGCTAAATATACGACATTGCTACCATAGCACATAATTCGAAATGCTATTGTAAAACATGATCCGAGCAGCCGTTACTGTAGACTGAAATTAAGGAACCTTCTACCTTCTACCATTTATTTAATGGAGAAATGACCTTGAAATATTTAGGAGAAGCTATAGGTTGTCTAGTGGCTGATGCGGAATTTTATGTTTTTCAGAATCGATTGCTAGATCAAAGAGAACTTCAAAATTTTGTTTTGTTACAATAACTGAAAATGGATGACAATATGATAATATAAATAGAAAAAATCGTAGCGAACTTTTTCAGGGGTTGATTCGAATGAGAATTGACCTCTGAAAATTCTCAGGCTTACAAAAGTACTACTATACCCCAGATAACCAGACGTCCCACGCTGCGCGGGAAAGTTCCACATTCCAGATTTCCATACAAATTATTTGTGCCACGTTTTACCAAATTTTTCAAATCAAACGAATTTCAAAATTATCTCACTTTAACGTTAAGAATATTTTATTTAAATGCAATATATTTCATAAATAAATATTTTAATTTTCCCTTACGACTTACTCGTTTTACTCCATTGTCTCAAAAAAAAAGTGTATTGTACACCGATACTACAATAACTACAGGAAGTGTGCTTGAAAAACTTTTTCAACAAATTATCAAAATTGCACTGAATTTATCGAAGTGACATTTTATTTGGAAGAAATACAATTTTATTTATACACTTTTAAAATAACAATTGGAATTCCAGCACATAAATTTGGATATTAGAAGATTTGTGGTGAAAGCTATGTCTAATAAATCAACAATTATCAAATTTAAAGGAAATGACAACCAAAACGAGTCTACCAACATAGAACACATCACATTTCTGAAGCAAATGTTACGAAAAGTCACGAGCGCTCTATATCAATTATTTTATTATGATAAATGATAAAATCATCGTCGATGAAGCGATGGATAACGAAAATCGTTCGCAATTTTTGTAGCAAGGAGTCTGCAAAGTAATTAGAGATATTCAAAACACAGTCCCATCCGAAACTGTTTTTACATTTAATAAAAAAAATGTTTTTGTTAAATTATTTCTCTGCATACCCATTTAATTTGAACGTACAACTTTATCGATGTGAACATTTTGAGTTTATTCTATTTTAAAAATTATTTGCATTTTGTCCCAGATTTCAATGAAATGACTGAAATATACGTTTCAAAAATGTACTGAGTTCTTTGAAACTATCAAACGCAATCGTATGACGAAACTACATTATTTTGTCTTAATAAACATATATATTTTATTTTATTTGAATAATAATAATAATAAACAAATTGATTCGAAAAATAGTTTTCTGCACAAATAAAATTTAAATTTTATCACTTAGTATTTTGTAAATGGTTTTTTAGTGTATATAAACAAATTTGCCAGGTGCTAGAATACAAAACAAATTTTTTTACGTATTTATGTATTTACATTTTTCCATTTCCGGTTGATTATTATCTTAACCAAAATGCTTACCAGATAAGATATTCGTGCAAAATTTATTTAAATTTGACCAGTACATAAGTGGTAATTTTTTTTTTATTTAACCAAGTTGATCCCTATTGACTTTATGTTAGAATATTTGATGCATTGATAGCATTCAAGTTTAACGAAAAATAACGTAACGCCATATGCCATATTTACTTATGGATTCTTTTATTACTCGTAGTTACCCTCCATATAATGGAAAAAAATATATTATGTATTTATGTATAGTGAGAATTTCGAAGAATATAATTAAAATGTAATAAAATAGTGTGTGTAATTTACGATATTGTATATACCCATAGTGCGTCTGTGTTATTAAATATATACATATGTACATAAGAATATATTTTTAAGGTTTCGAATTTTTATATTTGTATTTACTTTACCGAAATTTAATTGCATAAAAGAATGAATTGGCTATCTAGAAACGTTTTAATAAATTTGAAATAATAATCCCAATCTAAATATATCGAATTCTATTCAATCCCTTAATTACTATCCTATAATCCGAATTATAATTATTTTGACTCAAATTTCAAATTCATTTATATTCCGCTAACATCATAATATATAGTAGCTGTTTTACAGTTACAGTGTATGTATTTAGTCACACTTCAGAAATGTAATTTCTTCAGATTTAGAATCGAATGCAAAATTACATTTGAACAAGTGGTAGAAAGCACCAATCAGAAAAATGAGTTGAAAAATTAGAGAACAGTAATAAAAATCATGTCCACAATCAAAGTTAAATGTCTAACAGACTAAGAACTGCATCAACACCAATAAGAATGACCAGCAATCCTAGATATAACTAAAATAGATGTCTACCTCATCGCAGGTAAACATCTATTTTAGTTATATTTAGTCCACCGAAACGGACTGGGCGAGTTTTAAAGTAAACTTGGAAGAGCAAATACAATTAGACGTTCCTTTAAAGACGCTGCAGTAACTAGACAATGAACTAGAAACATTTATTAATAACATTCAGCACAAACAATCAAACAACTGAAGAATAAATCTGTAGTGTATATCTGTCGGAGCTACAAATGACAAATGTACAGAATATTTTCTCTGTAAGGCAACTAAAAAAACTAACAACTATACAGTGCACCTATATAAATTACAAATAGGGGCCAGAAACAATAAACGTAAAGCGATAGGATTCACAGATCATCTAAAAAGCATATTTCATCGGAATACGAGACAGAATTAAGAAGCGTACATCGATGAGCCTGTTCAATTTCATGAAGCAACTGTGTTAACCTCTCTAAGCTGAAGAAAAGAAATATAAAAACGTATAGATCGCAAAAAACTCTTCGACCGAGAGATTAAAACCTATAATCGAACTAAGGAATTTTTTTCCAAATCAACAATTTGGATTCCACAGTAAACATTCTACAATCGAACAAGTACATCGAATCATAAATATTATTGAAAAGGCGCTGGAAGAGAAAACAATTACTAAGCGCTGTACCAAATCGACTATTAAGCACTGCACTTAATACGTCCAACACCAAGTGCCGCGGGCGCATGCATTCCTTCTTCAATTTGGACACGAAGACAGCACGTAGACCGTAGAAAATAGTGTAAATAAATAAATACAATTAATTATAAATAAATAAATTCAAATTAAAATAAATAAATTCAAATTAAAATAAATAAATTATAGGGGTACGTGTATTTATTCATTATGAAAAAAGTCCGAGCCGGAGTACAATACCTAAAGGCTAAAAGAGATTGACATATAAACTTAAAATGGTCCTACCTATACCTACACAATATACATAAATACTACATTCATACATATCAGATAAATACTTCAGGGTCAAACAGGGTCAATTCCGGACTGAACGAAATTAAAGCAGGAGGTTATCAAGGAAGTGATACTCGGACCGGTCCTTTATCTATTGTACATTTGAAATATACCTATGATAGAAAATATTAATGTCGCTAAATTTGGGGATGGCACTGCAATAATGGCTGTTTTTGGAAACAGGAATGATGACCCAACAGCAAAATTAAAAACAGATGTATCACAAATACATATAGCTAAACTGAGAGATGGCGTATAAAATTAAACGAGTGCAAATCGGTGTCAGTCCATTCCTATAAAAAATAAAGAGTTGCAAATTGTTCATAGAAAACTGTACTGGTTGCTACCCTATCAAGACTTATGAAATACAACTATACAAATGAAAATAAAATGAATAATTTATCAATTTTAAGGTTGTATGGGATCATTGCTAGAAAGAAAGATATTGTTTATATTAATGTTGCAAATGTACATGTTAAATTAATATTTTCATCATTATTGAATCCAAGTTGAGGTTCAATAAACATGTATTATCGTTAAAAACGAACCAACTCAGAGTTCTAATTACTAGCAATGGACGTTTCAAGGTTCATCTACAACCCATGAGACTAGCTCAAGATACTACATTCTAAGTGTTCTCTTCCAGATCTTTAAACGCAAATTATCCATTCTTTGCTTCAAATAACAGTTTGCTATGGTTGTAGTGCTAAAATTGTATAATTTTAGGCCCCTTGTGGCGTATAGGGCAAAACCTTAGTAAGTTCCAACCGTTTTATTAAAAAAATATTCCCAGTCCCAATTTTAAAACTTATATTATTATTTTGATGTAATAAAATATTAAGGCTTTTTATAAATAAATCGTTTTGATGTATTTAATTCAATATTATCAAATGCTGGTGTATGTTTGGTATTTTGAACATGTTCACACATAGATCATTTTAATTGAATTGTTTTTACAAAACAATCATCCGACGGGTTCGGGGCTCTATAGTGCATACAAAAGCAGCAAGCAATCGGGGCGCCGGCTTAAATCAGTACTCAAAAATAAATTTAATTTATTTTTTATTTACTTATTTATTACCACATGCATGAGATAACATAGATTTCGTTATTTTGTCGTTATATTTTCAAAAATA
Organism: Tipula unca; assembly: GCA_951394425.1. Lineage (NCBI taxonomy): Eukaryota > Metazoa > Arthropoda > Insecta > Diptera > Tipulidae > Tipula > Tipula unca. The sequence continues at coordinate 104,608,887 of OX596381.1, forward strand.
TAACCATTAAAGATTTTTCTCCTGTTAGTTATTTAGTACTCATATACGATAGATTGGTTTCCAGTATATTTCAAAATATTAAAAATTGTGACACACCTGGTATTAAACATTTCAAATAAATTATAGCCAATGAGAAACTTTGTGAGGGCGAGAAATTCACGGGTTCAGATAGGGAAAAAATCTAGGTGTGGACACAATGAGAAGTCGAGTTCATACTTAGGGATCCGCAAATAGTATCGTTACTATACTAGTATCGATACTTTGTTAACTATACTAAGTATTGTTGTCTTTAATACTTTTGTAACGTGCGTTTACAAACTAGAGTAAAACAAAATAAAAAAAATAATAAAAACACCGGTTTTCTTGGGTGTGCAACCCAAAATTTAGTACTAACAGATACCAAAAACATTCTTGTTGCTGGAATTGGAAATAATGAAAAATAAAGAAGATAGTACTCATCTAAATAAAAATTATATAAAAAAAGAAGACATAATGAATCGTGTCTTAATATTAATTATAATTCTGAACTAAAAGGACTAAGTGTCAATATTTTTTGTTAAAGTTTAAAAAAAGAAACATATAGAAGAATTGATGTTTCATTAAATTTTTATCATATTTTATTATACATAAAATAAAAAAATATATAAGTAAAAACTGTTCTTAGTGTCTAAGCATTATTGGGTGGTGGTGAAATAAAAACGTTAGATAATCTAAATAAAACAGTGAAAATTAAATAATAAATTTGCAAATGAGAACGTCTTTATAAATTCAAAAGCACAAATAAAATAAAAAAATAAAAAATGTTTGTCAATAAAGAAAAAATTTAAAAGTATAAACTAAAATTAAAACTATTTTTGTTAAAAATAAAAATAAAAAAATAAACAGAAAATACTATTTTTCAAATTAAAAGGTGTTTGTAAATTATTTGTGAAGCTTGGTGGTGTGATCACCTAAATAACTGATAACCACAACAAGTGATAAAGGATTTTTACCAAATGGAATCTAAATTATAATTACTGCTTATTATAACAAAACGGAATATACACAACCCGCATGTCATATTGGAGGGAAGACAACGGCAGTCGAGGGCAACCTGTTCATCGCAACGAAATCTGTAAGATTTTTTTTATTGTACATATTTTATTTTTATTTCTCATTTGCATTTGCTTAAATTTATATAAATTTTTATATTTGTTGTTGTTGTTTTAAAATTACATATCACCTACATATTATCAATTAGTTAAACGTACATATAAATTTTATACATATTTTCTTAGTATCTTGGCATCTATGTTTCTCAAATTAGAATACATCTTTATTGGTCGATTAATTGGATGAGTTGAATAAAATGTACTAATACATGTTTCGGTAAATCGGGCGATAATGAATTCAGATGACGGCAATATGGTGGAATTTAGAACCGAACTGTAATTGTCACATAAACATATTTTTATTTTTATTATTTTATTGCGATGTAAATCGAAATTATTGTGAATTTGGGACCTACCGAACCTACTATCAACCCTGAGTTTTTGCCGGTAAAAGTGCAACCGCACCCAAGTCTAAAACACAGTATTACCTGTTAGCGGGCTCTTTCCTTTTTATTATTTTTTATTTTACAGTGCCAAAACGGCATACATGTATAGCGAAGAAATGAAGCCCGTTACACTTTTTCAACGATACTTTACTGGTATCGATACTAATTAATACGATATATTAGTATTTATTATTGAAGACAAGTTTAGACAAACGCATGAAAAAATGCAATATCAAAATATGTATAATACATTCCATTAGAGACTACACTGATAGTTTGACAAAGAGAGTACTATTTATTTTGTAAACTCTAATTTTAGTTTACTTTGTGGATATCTTAACATATTCAGGCATTTGAATAAAGAATATACACAATAATATGCAAGGAATTATTTGCTAAAGAGCAATTAAGTGTTGCTATTTTTAACTTTCGTTTTTCAAAAGAAAGAGAATGGTATTGAATTTAAATTTGTTAGGAAAACAAAAGAAATTTATTATTTTTGTGGTAAACAGAATAGTTAGTGTAGAGGAAAGTATATACCATATTTCATAAACGTTCATCGTTAATCGATCTTGCATTGTTGCTTTTGTTATTATATTAATAGGTAAGGTTATACAGTTTATTATTTTTGGAGTATCAAAGACATTTTTTGGTAAATTAATTTATAATTATAAAACTTTGTAATTATATCGTATTCAATTGGTTTTAAATTCATTTATTTATAGTTTTAGTTCAATAACTAAGAATTTAGGAAGTGCTATAGTTAAAGTAAAACAGCGCCACGACAAAAACAAAAATTTTTAAATCAGTTGACAATTCGTGGGTTACTACAAAGAATAACCACATATTCAGGTAACCTGTTTAGTGAAACATCTTCACTCAAATCTATTTAAATTCTAAGTGTTTTAAACGTGTTTCTAATAAAGATGAACATTTTCAAAGAGTACATCTAAAATTCTTATTACAAAACCATTAGATAATCGAAATACATCAGCAAATATTGCAGAATACTAAAAGAATATTGCGGAAAATATTATTAAAAAAAGTAAATATTGTTACAATAGTAACTGACAATGGCACTTGTGGTTTGTGCCGTGAATCTATTGTTAGATTCATCTAAACACCAGGTTTGCATTGCTCATACAATTAATTTGGTAGTTCAAAATGTAACAAGCCAAGAGGGAATCAAAATATTAATTCTAAAATTTTGAGATATTCCAACTGTAAAGTTTTTGAAAAACAGGGTTGTCCAAGAGATCTCCTTAGAGCCGTTAATTAATATAAGATTGTAGATTTGGTAAAATCGAACACAACTTCATTATGGCAATTTCAACAATTCTCGATCCTCGGTTTAAAAATATAAATTTTCAAGATTACAAGGCCTGTAATCGCGCTATTTCTTGTCAGAAAAGAATATTAAATGCCTCTAACTGTAATACTGCAACTACAGCATCGTCATCTGAATCAAATTTGGAGTAAACCCACTAGTTTATTGGGAAGAAATGAAAACGGTTTTCCATAATTTATGGTCGTGCCAAAAAATATTTAGTCATATCATATTTAGTCATAATTCTTCTCAATAAATAATAAATTAAACTTACTTTTGCTTCGTTTTATGAATTTATAATGAATTAAATCGAACGCTTCTATCGATACTTTTATGGAGATACTACTAATGGTATCGATACTCTTATTACGATACCGATATTAAGTATCGATACTGTGGGTTCGATACCATATCCCTAGTTCATACTATATTATACTGTTGACAGTTTGACAATGACACACCGACTTAGGCATTTGAACATCTACTGATGATATCAATATTTTATAAATTATGACTATGTACTTAGTGGAGATATAAAATACAAATTGTACACAACATATTGGACCGATGCCATAATATATACATTGATGTTTATAACTAATTAGGTAATGAAACGATCTATGTAGTAAAATAAAATACAATTAACGAACAGAAATTTTCAATACAGCTAATTTGTCATAATTGAAATAATAAATTAAATTGTATAAAGTCTGGTACATATACAGATTGTATAAAGTTTGTTTGTACGTATTTCATTTTTATAAGTTTTATAGTTTTAAATGTATATGTTAATTAAATTAAAATTTCTAATATTTATGCAAATTTTATTGTGCTAAATTTCTAGTTATGAATATAAAATTAAAACAAAAGAAAATCGGAAAATAAAATCGAAAATTTTTTTTTATGAAAAATTTAAACTTTGGCACGTTTCCATTTCCATTATCAATAGCAGTAAATTATAAAATGAACACAAAAAAGGAACTGATGAAAATTGAAGAATTTATTATTAAACAGATTTTCTTTTGTTTTTGTTCCGCTTGGTTTCTTCTGGTAAAAATATTATATATCGTACATTTCTTTAAGAATTTGAAAATAAATTAAATAAATCAGTTATGAATATGATAATACTTTAAAATACATTAGATTGCCTTATTTGGTTCCGAATACCAGTTTATTAGATTATATTTCAAAACAATTCATTTAATAAGACAACGTTCGTTTTAAAAAGAGAACCCGTACATACGAGTGTGAATTATTGGATATTCCCTTGCATCATCACATTATTCATTTTTATTATGTATACAAAATAAAATCTCTAATTTTTACAAATACAAGAACGAACAATTTTTAAAATTATTTCTTTTCAATATTGCACGATGAAAATAAGAAAACGTATACACAACAACATTAGTTTAAGACGATTAGATTATTATTGTGTAAGGCAGAAACAACAATAAAACTGTCTTATCTAAATTAGACCAAATATGTGTGATAAAATTGTTAGGGTATATCAAGTATTTTTGTTTTTCACTTTTGACTGTGTTCTTGCAATGGGTCAAGATGAAAATTGTTAATTATGTATAATAAGATAAGGAAAAATTTAATGGTTGTATAATTTTTTATTTGTTTCAGTTTGGGAAAATTATTACAGCACATCTTCGTTTCAAGGTTACACATAGAAAGTAAAATAATATCCAAAGAATATATTCACCATTAAAATATATAAGACAGGGTTTGTTTAAGAAACCTGAAATTATAGTTTATATGTTATAAAAGTGATATAGTTAGTTTTAACACATATATGCGTACATATCCTTTGTCTGGAATTGCATCTAAATGATAAGGACCATTAATTAACGGATTCAATATAACCGGATTGTCCGTTATGCTTAATGTTCCAATCAAAATTAGATTAGAACATTGTCGGTATCAGATTTGGCCAACGCCTATCGTTAATTCAACTTTAGAAGCAGTTCACAATAGAATTCGTCGTAGGTTGTATAGACTAGAGTGGTTCTTTTTAAAATATGACGAAGAACATTATTTCAAACAATTTTAATACGGTTCTAGTAGCATTCATATTCTAAAAATTATTTAGAATAATCTGATATAACCTTCCAGATTTCGAAGTCATTCTAATAAATCATCCTCATGTTGAGCCATATTGTAAGAGAGCTTTATCCAAAGTATTAAAAAATATCTAATTTATGAAGAGTTCAAGCAAAACATACAAATTATTTTTAATTTTTAAACTATTAAAATAGAGATCTTTTAACGTTTTATGACTTGAAATGGTAGAGAGAATTGAATTAGATGTGAATTAACATTACTTGAAAAAATTATTGATATGTATGGATTAATTCGATTCGCAACATAAACAAGGATGTAATATGTAAAGCAAATTAGATAACTATGTAAAGACAGATTTAGCAAATGAATTGGATAAATAATACTTTAATGCTGGAAAGTTTCTCATTCTAAAATTGTAGATAAAGCTTAGTAAGAGATAAAGTTTAGAAGGTCAAGATACAAATAGAGTCAGAAGTCTTTTATATGTATTTCCATATAGAAATTGTTTATTTGGGACCTTTACGATTTATAGTGTTTTCTATTAATCTTTTTAATTTGGGCAGGGGGCGATGAAAGATTTATTGTGGTACCCTGTAAACCTTCCTGTGGATAATGCTACACTGATTATCGTTTTTGTTTGTGATGATGATACATTCCCTTAAATAAAAGTATTATGAAGCCATACACGACAACGACATCAGCTAGGCTAACCGATGTTGAAAGGAAATTCAATTATCGATTAACCAGAGTTAGGCAAAGTGTAGAAAATTCATTTGGTATTGTGCTTTGAATGGCTGATTAGAGCGGTAGAGCTGAGCAGTATTTTTAGACACATCAAAATAATAAAAAACATTTGAAACAAAATAAATTTATTTAAAATAATAAATCACGCACTCCGAATTTAGTTGAGACTTTTTTCAATAACAATTGCAATCGTGGTACACAAATATCAATTGGATTTCAATCAACTGAATTTTAAAATACTAATGTCAAAATTGTATGCGAAAAGAATGTTTCAAACATTATTCTCGCGTGAAAGTAATTTGCAGCCTTTATGAGCCACATCTCAGATGTATAGAGTACTTCTTAGTGAAATCAGAAATAAAAATTTGTTTTTTATTTCACTTTGATAAAATCTAATGACTATATCAGGCGAAATTGAACTGAGTACCACAAACGTAATATATCCAGTGCTGGGATGTTCTAACATCACCTCGATTCGCTTCGATAGACATTTGTGTCTCTTTTTTCACGAACAAAATTGTATTCTATTTCGCAATTTATATTGTCATCATAGCCTACTCGATGCTATTTTTATAAATTCATTAGATAAAATATCACCAATATTTTTATTTTCGATGGCAAGTGAAAAGAGGAAAAAGAGATAGTTTGCAAATTTATTCTAACAGGCTGAGATCGCAATAGACAAAACGTAATTCAAAAAACGCAATGGAGCACAATTTTGTTCGTGAAAAAAGAAACACAAATGTCTATCGAAGCGAATCGAAGTGATGATAGAACATCCCAGCACAGACAAATTATTGGGAAAGAAAGTTTGGTCGAATATCGAGGAACCCAATATATTTTCTAAAAATTTTCATTACTGCCATCTATTTATACAAAGCAGAAACATCATCAAAAAGTACCGAATAATCTTCAAAAACTCCCAGATCGCCAAATTACAAAAATAAAACAAATTTAAATATTGGTTTCTATGTAATAGCAATGCCTATATATGTATGTATATAGATTATATAATATAATAGACAGTGCCATCTACTAGTAAGTAGATGTCAAATATATTTCGAAATAGCTAATTGGATTCCTCGATTGCAGTATACATATTTACAACCACGTCTTTATTCGTTAATAATTCGTTTGGATATATTACGTCTGTGGTACTACGCTTAAATATAGATCGTATCGGTTAAATAAGCATTAAAGGTGCTGTAATACGAATAAGGGTTTTTCGATTCAACCTCATGACAAAGACAACATAACAAAGTTAAATTATTTCCATCTTAAGGTTAGTACCTACTCAGTTCGATTTTGCTTGAAATTTTACCATGGTCATCAAAACGTATATATTATTTTCGCGTGATACTCGTTTATATAGAAATGTATTTTTTGGAGACATTTCATTTTTGACGTAAAATAAGGATTGGTTCTGATGTACTTGCTTGTATGAAACAAACGTGTGTGCCAGGTTGTATTCGGAAATACACACGAATACAGGGAAATTCTCTCACATGGCAACCGGGTTATACAAACAGTCAAAATTAAGTACTCGTAAATTCAGAATAAAAATTTGCTAACAATTACCAAAAAACTATTTTAAATGTTTTTTCAGGAATTTCCGAACGCCATTGGGTTCATAGTGAAAACTCACATGACCATAAATGGATTGAAAAAGAACGTCGAAGCTGCCTATATTAAAAACCAAAACCACAGCTTTTTGGTATTCGATTTTAATGATATTTTAAAATTTTAGATTTATGATATTGATTCATATTATTACTAACTGTAATCCACGTTATCCAGGGTAATTAATGGTAATAAAATAAAATAATAAAAACTCATAAAATGTTCTTCCAGGTCAACTCACGACAGTTTCGATTTGGGTCGCAGCGAGATTTTTTCGTATCTAGAAGTAAGACTAGAACAGGGTCAACACCATGAATGGCTATTAGGTGAAACAAAATAAAATAATTAATCAACCTAAAATTTTGAATTATTTTTAATGATGATTTTAGGAGATAGCGAATATTCACTCCAGCCTTTCCTTCTCATCAATTTTAGGAACGCTAGGCAACTAGTAGGACTTGCAAAATTGTATACAATGCATTTTCATTGTGCACAAGTCGCTTAGCCAACCAGTTCGAAATGAAAAATCGTATATACATTGTACTGATGTAATGATTTTATAGGTGAATATACATAACGATAATTTTACTAAATACGATTTTTATTTTTGATATTTTTTCAGCCCATAACATTGATCTTACTACAATACAAATCGAGTGTGTAATAAGAAAATATCCGTTCGGACCTCAGATCCTTTTCTAGAATCATCCTGAAGATTGGAGAAAACACAGTGGGTTACCACTTGACAATATTTACTGTGTTGCTAAACTTGTTATAATACGAGTACGTCGATTAATTCAGCAAACACCATCAACGCAGAGCATCAACGTTCACAAGGGGTCCGCCATATTCAAACCTGGATCCACCGAGTCCTCAAATCATTTTAGTAAAAATCCTAGCCGAAACTGAAAAGGTATTATATGCCCTTACCTATAAGCCACCGCTTAGGAAAGGAGATTTGCAAAAGATTGTAGGAAAGAAAACCCGGTAATTATAATCTATATGTTTTAATAAATAATTTAATATTTTAATATAAAATTGAGTTGTTTAAACTAAATGATCAAATAATGAAATTACAATTCAATTTTTGTAGGAATTTTATCGCGGTGGTATGAGAATCGTGGTAACCTATACAAATACAATAGATCAGTAAATAAAGTTATTTGTATTCTTTTTAATCGATAGTTTATATATTGTACTTTAATATCAATTATATTAACTTGTATATTTAATAACAAACATATATTATTACTCAAATTTATTATTAGTTCCTGAAACAGATGCGGTGTACTGTGGGCGTTCGTTATAGGTCGACCATCTATCAGTTGATGAGTTTGATCGTACTTGAAAAGCATGCGGCAACCACAGGCTAATAGAGATATAGAAGTTAACCAGCATACTTGTGAAATGGCCATTCTACAAGCAGCCGTCTGGATTTTGTTTGGTATGTTTATTTAAATTACAAACAAAAACATAATATTATCAGGGACAGATTTAGTAATTTACGTTAATAAATGTATGTATGTTTAATTTTTTCCTGTTTAGAATCAATTTAGTAAATTGAGTGAAAATGTTAAACAAAAAAAAATTCCGTTAGTTTGTCCATCTGCATCGGTCGGCATCTATCGATGAAAAAATTCATTTATTAATTTCTTACCTCATAGTCTATCAAGTTTTCAGTTGGTTCGGCGATTTTTGGTAAATTTTGATATACATACTAACACGTGGTATACATGGTTATACAGAAACACTAATGGAGTAAATTTTTTATTTTTAGTTAAATTTTGGTTCTTCAAAATTCCACAAATTAGACGTACCAACTTAGGTTGCAGAACGGAATGCTGCAAGTCAAAGATATATACGAAGAAGTCAAACTGACGAGCAATGCGAATCGCGAAATGCAGTTGAACTGAATCGATGGAATCGAAATCAACAACATAGAAATGTCGCGTTTAATCACCATCGAGCTGCGTTCCATTATAACGTGGCAATCGATGCTATTGGACCAATTGTGTGTTATGGATTGTGATGGGCAAGTGGCAAAGTCAAATTGATGCCACAATGTACGTTCATTGGTTTCCGGAAATGGGCCAGATTCTAAACAATTTTTGATTCTTATCCAGCAATACAATAATTGTGTTCAAATGACGTCATTTGGCGCAACAAAAGTTATTAGAGATAATTGTATGCCTACTTTCAAGGTAAGCATAATGGGAAACAATAAACCTTTACCACCTTCTGGCTGGTGCAAAATACGTTGGCAACTTTTAATTGACATGGTGTAGACGTAGGTCGCTATGAATTGCCAAAAGCAACCAAAAGTAAGTGAATTTACAGAAGTTGATGGGGGTATGACAGTGCTGCCAACGTATTTTGCTAGCCTCATGGAGGAACAAACACTTCGCTATACAATTACCTATATTACATATATTTACCCTTCCAGATTCATGGTAAAATATATCATCAAACAGGTTCCTTATGGCCAACGCCGGATAGTCACTACAAATTTTTGTAAATTTATTTTATGGGCGATTCAGCAAGACAAGTCGATCAGCGTTGTGCACCAATTGTGGAACCACTAGAAACTTGTGGAAAAGATCAATTGTGGAACAACTCCAAACATTTGTCCATCAACATAACGAATTAGTTACATTATTCAAGACCGCACTACACCGTATGGCATCTGATAACCACAATATTGGAATCAGAGCCGATAAGACGCCTGCAGGACAACACGCAAGACGTTTTAATGCGCCAACAATTGATGAAGTCACTATTATCGTCTTGGATGAAAATTTAGAAAAGCGAGACATTATATTTTACATCGGCAGAACGATTAACTGCAGCGTGTGTCCGACATCGATCATATGATCCGTATCAATATTCTATCTTATTTTGGCAAGGTGAAGATGGGTATCATTTTTTAATCAAGATGATAAAGTCAGTTACAGGTTAACCAATCTACTTTTACCACCATAATCATAATATTACTTTATCTTATTAACACAAAAACATTTTTACAGGCGCCTAAACTAACAAAAAAGTTAGTTCAATGAATTATTATTCATACAGACTGATGGTTCGGGAAAATGAGAACAATCACTGGATATGTACGGCAAAGTTGAAACGATTAAAATTTATCAGGTTGAACCAGGCAAAACTCAGTTTCGAGGAATCCATTGATCTTCGGGATGCTATCAATGCCATGACGGAAATGCAAAGAATGTCGGTAGAATGACAATTGTCCGAGCAACATACGTCGGAAGTCCGCGACTTATGTATGAACCAGCACAAGATGCTATGTCGTATGAACGGTAATATAGCACACCAGGTTTGTTTATTACGTTCACGTACAATCTACAGTGGGAAGAAATTCGACAAGAATTATTTCTTGGCCAATCACCCATTGATCGCCATGACATCACCGCAAGAATGTTCAAAAAAAATTAAAATCACCCATCGATTTTATTTTATTTTATGGAACTGGCGAATTGCTGACATACAAATTTGTTGATTCCGTTACTAACCAAGATGATGCTGTCAACTATCCAACGAATTTTTAAATTCGCTAGAATGGCCCGGATTACCACCTCATAATCTGTAATTAAAAGTCGGAATGGTAATCATTATGTTGCGGATAGGGACAGTACAAAGGTGAAGACGTTTTTATTACACGCATCCTTATGATTCCGAACGGCATGCGATTCGACTTTAAATGGTTACAATTCCCAGTGTGGCTTGTATTTGCAATGTCGATAAATAAATCGCAAGAGCAGTCATTAAGTGTTTGTGGCATAAATCTTGAAAATTCATGTTTTTTACATGGCCAATTGTGTGTCGCCTGTTCCCATGTCGGAAAACCATCAACAATATTTATTTACGCAGTTCGCGTAATTTCTTTAAAACCTTTGTCAACATCGATGCAATACTCGACGCATTGAATTGGCAGTTTACCGACCTACTTGGTGCTCATCATGCGTAACAGACTGTAATTGAACGCCACAAATACAGACTGCGGAGATTTGCATGAATTACCCATCCCATGAGGAATTCACTAAAGTCAAGCAGGGATTAAAACAAAACCGTTCACCTGAGGTGGACTTTCTTAATTCAGAGTTCTTGATGTTCGGTGGGGAGACTTTGTGGTACTTTGTTTTCGAAGTTATGCCTGACGGATGGAAAGTGGCCGCAATATGCCCCATCTTCAATAAGGGAGACCACTTGAAGTGTGAGAATTATCGCGGTATAGCTCTCCTTTAGCGGAGGGCTTGGTTGGTGACTATCAAGGAGGATTTCGTCCGAATCAATCAGTTACTGATTAGGTGTTTTCGCTGCGGATGATTCTATCTAAATATTATTTCTACAGTGTTTTCTGTAGATCCTAAAATATTGAGCATCGAAAAATCAATCCCTATGTACACATCTGCATAATAAAGTTATGTGGTACACACATCAGAAATGTTAGTATAATTATAAAGTAAATAAATAAACTAATGAAAATATCAATATGTTTAAAATAAATAAATTATAAATGTTTCCAACAAGTGGAGAAAATGTGAAACATATGTTAATTAACAACTAATTAACTTATTTTCCCAAAATTTGTGTGTTGGAAAATATTTTCCGCACTTCAGATTGGTATGTATATGTAAAGGCGGATCAAGGTGATATGAATGTATCGACTAACATTTTCGTATATGATGTTTGATAATATTGAGCCAACATTGGATAAATTTAAATATATGGCTTATTTGACTCTCGTATCAGCGAGAACAACTACTACTGAAAAAACCATCTTTAAATTATTAAATTATAGCATTAGTTAATAATAATTTATGTATAACACCAAATTAATTGTATTTAATTGCAAAATTAATTGTATTCATTTCACAAACAAATTCAACCATTTGGACAAAAAAATCATAAATATTGTAAAATCGTTAATTTTTTGAGGATTAATTTCTTTATAAAAGTGAATGTCTTTTGTATATTGGCGTCGTACATTATTGTTCACGATTTTTACTTTTAAGGTAGGTTCGCGAGGTCGAATTTTTACTACCTATTTACATCCGACCGTAATATAAAAATATTTTAACTTGAAAGTGGGGAATGGATGAATTTTTTTGGTTATGGGTGAACTTTTTCAGTGATTTGATTGGTTTAGAGCTCGAATGTAAATAGCTAGGGTATATATCCGACCTCGCGAACTCACCTTTAATATCAAATATTTATATGTATTTTTAATTTTTATATACCATTTTCAAATATTTTTATAAGTTTAAAAACTTGGTGCTTGTTCATTTCCGAAGTTTTACATTCTGAAACTTAATTGTTGTCATACTTTCTTTATAAACCCGATTGATTGTTTAAAACCGATAATCATTTTAATAAAAATCGATAATGTTGGTAATGCTTTGTTGCCAAGTAGCAGTAAAAATGATTAAGAACATAAAAAATGGGTGTCTGTACCACGTGTACGGATATATGATGTAAATACGTACAATGTTTCGGAAAGAAAATGGCCTACGTTCGTCGGATTCAGGCAAGAAATCAAGTAAATAATGGAGGTGCTTCCCCCTCCACCACAAGCAATGCGTCACAGTCATCACTCAACGTAACGAATTCTTGGTTCGTTTAGCTATCAAGTGGTGTATTTAATTTTGGATGTAGATGATAGATATATAGTTGCAGCATCAAACTGTATCCCCTGATTTTGTTATCATCAGTTTTTTGAATTGCCTGCCTCTATGAAAGTAAATTTAAAGACCTATTCACGTCAAAAATGTGTACCTATTATATCTACTACAACAACGGAAACGTCCCAGGAGGTTCGTCCTTTCTACAATAAAAGGGATCAGAATGATTCTCAGAGGTTGAGAATGTTGACGAATAACCATTCGACAATTATACGAATATGAGTGCTAATGGTAAATAATTTCATAGTAATCATAATATTTGTGTATTAAACACAAAAAATAGCTTTGTTTTGATTATCATTTAAATTTTTTAATTATTTTAATAATTTATCATATTAAACTACATATTTACATACATAAAAACATACATGTCGTACATATAAAAATGTATTGTCGACATTTTACTAAAAATGTAGCTCCTCGTTGGTCAACCGCAGTCTCTCTAATTTTAACAATTTTGTATCCAAAAGAAGACTAGCAATTTTATCATTCCAAAAAAAGAGAATTTTAGCTTACTCTATTTAATTTGCCTAATGTTTTCGCACCACAATGGAAACCGTGCTCAAATTTCTTGCCTCATTCTCATACACTTGTTCCGTGTTTAAGAGTTAATTTTGAAGTTCACCCAAAATAATAGGATGCGTAACACAAACAAACAAAATAAACCATTAAATGAAATAATTAATTGGATTAGAGTTTGAAAATGTTTTGCAAATCATTTTTTTTGATTATATTCAAATTCACGTTTAAACAACTCAATGTTGGACAATTTTAAATTAATATTTGATTGTAATATAAATAGTATAACTCCCAAATTTAATTAAAAACCTGAAAGGCGGGAAGTTAATATAATATGCACGAACTCGAAAATAAAGGGAACTTTAAAAGGAAATACATATTTTAAACCAAAAATTTTCATTCTATTTAGCTTTTGAAAAGAATTTGTAAAGATGACGGATCAGCTTAGTAGCAAAATTATGGTGCTGACGAAGGAAAATGAGGGAATGAGAAAAGGTTTTTTAACCAAAGTTTAACCAATAATTCACCTCAAATTAGTGACGAGGCTACAGAGTTTTATACTGATGAGGAGGAGTTAACAGAAGAGACCGGATGGATTGTAAAACGGAAAAAACGTCCAAGCAAGAAAAGGAAAGCGGAATACTCTCCGGAAGTAGCTATAGTAGCTCGCAGATAAGGAATACAGAGTAATATTCTTAAACAACAATGTATGGAAAATCTACACACCGGACTCTGATAATTATAGAGCCTTATCAACAAAGCTTAATTTAGAGAAAATCGAATGGTATACATATATGAAAATAAAAGCAACCGCCCAATAAAGGTTATGGCAAGGGGCCTCCATCCAACCTGTGCAATAAAAGACATTATGGAAGATCTCCAACGACAAGGACTGCAAATAGAAAATGCAGCAAATATAATAAAAAGAAAGAAGGTCAAAGAAGGGTCCGAATTTAAAGTTACTAAAAGAGGTCTCCCGTTATTTATGTTAACTTTCAATAACAAAGAAAAGATAGAAGCCATCTTTAATATAAGAAGGCGTGTCCACTAAATAGAAATTCCCCTCTAACAAGTGTAAACTTCAAAGAGCAATGGCCTGCAAACTACAGAAGCTGCATAGTAGCTAAAGAACTACAAAAAATTAGAGACAAATCACGGCAAGGTCCATCATATTATAAAACGCCGGTAGCCAATAGCGTCAACACCGACCTAGGAAACTTTACCACATCTATATTGAGTAAAGTAACTGATCGCAAATCGTTTTCGCAAGTGGTGGCATCCGGGCTATAAAGTACGACCCCACACAAATCAGTAAATTTCAAAGACTCCAAAGATAGATCTATGCTTGAAAAAATATTTAAAAGCATCGAAGCGCTAAAAACACGGCTTATAAAGATGCTTTATAGATGCTTTAAACAGGCGACTAGATAGCCGAGAAACAGCGGGTGAAATAACATCCATATTATACTAAACTAATATGATAAATAAAACATTAAGAATTGTAATCTGGAATGCAAATGGAATAAAACAACATATTCCAGAGTTAGAAATATTTTTAAATACTGAAAAAATTGATATATGTTTAATATCATAAAGCCATCTTAAATATACCAAAATACGTGGTTACGTTTCTTATCACGCTTTACATCCAGCAGAAAGAGCAAGAGGGGGATCAACAATATTTGTGAAAGAAAATATTCAACATCATGAGGGAATAAAAATTGAAGAAGAAAGTATGCAGGTAGCTACTATCTGCATTCAACTTAACAATAAAAAAATATTCAATGTCTGTTCAATTTATTGTCCTTCAAGATATAATTTAAATAAAGAGGATTATAAAAAGTTATTGAACCAGCTAGGACTTAATTTTATCATTGGAGGTGATTTCAATGCAAAAAATACTTTCTGGGGGTCAAGATTAACAACTCCAAAGGGTAGAGAACTATACGCCGCTGGTCGAGCTTACAATTGTGAATTTCATTGAGGAGGAAAACCAACGTTCTGGCCTACTGACACAAGGAAAACTCCGGATCTAATTGATTTCTACATTACAAGAGGTATATCCGAAAACCACATTTTTCTAGAAAATAGTGAAAGTCTCTCATCGGACCACTCGCCCGTCATTATGACTGTTAGTTCCACGATTGTTAATAAGGAAAATCCACCTAGACTAACAATAACAAAACCAATTGGGAATTATTTAGGAAATTGGTTGAAGACAACACTGATCTTCTTGTACCAATCAAGCATCCGGTTCAATTAGAAAATGAAGTGGAACGATTAATCAATAATATACAACAAGCAGCATGGAATAGCACTCCTGTAATCCAAAACAAGGAGCGTAATAATTTCACTTATCCAGTCGAGATCAGTTGGTTAATGAAAAACGGAAAGCAATGAAAACATGGCAGAAAAACCAGCACCACAAAGCAAACAATTTTTAATTATCTCTGCAATAAGCTTAAGCAAATAATTAGATAACTAAAGAATGAATCGATCACCCGTTATATTCGTAGTCTTACGGACGATAAAGAATCTGAGTATTCTCTATGGAAAGCTACAAAAGCATTAAAAAGATGAAATTATCAAAAACCGCCAATAAAAACTGATGAGGGAAATTGGGTAACAAGTGCCAAAGAGAAAGCAGCACTGTACGCAACTCATCTTGAAGAAACGTTCCAACCATATGCTAGACAATCAGCGGGTGAAAATATAATACCAGTGCACAAGGAGGATTGTAGGGAAATACCACCTGGAAGTCTACGAGAGTTGAAAAATGAAATTAACCATAACATAAACACGAAAAAATCTCCTGTCTATGAATTAATTACAGGTGAAATAGTGAAGGTACTTCCTGAGAAAGACGTGCGAAAATTTCTTCATATAATCAACGCTTCATTTCGACTGAAATATGTACCTCTGCAATGGAAAGTAGCAGAAATAATTATGATACCAAAGTCGAACAAACCTTCTAATCATAAAAAGTCATATAGGCCAATTTCTCTGTTTACAGTACTTTCGAAAATTTTTGAGAAACTGTTATACAAAAGGATGAAACCTATAATACTTGAAAGAAAGCTAATACCACCACATCAGTTCGGATGAAGAATTTTACGAACTAAAGAGGGTATCTGCAAAGGGTCCCCAAGGTAGCGTGCTGGGGTCAGTCTGGTATATTTACTTTACACAAGCGACTTACCAAACACAAGCGGGACAACAATAGCAACATTCGCGGACGATACTGCAGTTTTAGCTACTGGTTATAAAGTAGACGAAGCAACCAGAAAACTGCAACGGGCAGAAAACCAACTAAGTAACTGGACCAAAACATGGCGCATTAAACCCATTAAATGAAGAAAAATCAACGCACGTCAACTCAACCAATCAAATAGTTAACTGGATACCAATAGAACTAAATTCCATACAAGTTCCTTATGCTAACACAGCCAAGTATCTTGACTCTCGATGCTAATTGGAAGATATTCAGAGCTGTCAATACCTAATAAGTTGTTACTATACCAACCAGTTTTAAACCTATATGAACTTATGGTATTCAGCTTTCGGGCTGTACTAAGAAAATCAATATTAAAATAATACAAATTATATCGCCAGCCAATCATTTGTTTGTTTATATGCAAATGACATAGGGAAATACATAAGCCGCTTGTAGAGTTTTCAACTTATATCGGACTCCAGATCAATGAGTTTAAAACAAAATACATCATCTCTGGTTATAGGTATACAATGGCACACCAGGTCTAGTAGTGGGCACTACACGTTTGAAAGATTGAGGAGGTTCAAATATTTGGCCTCCCTTATCACTCACGATAACAGTGTGGATAATCGCTAGATAATATCTTCCTCGACGTACTCATTTATAAAACATTTACAGTTTAGTGAAAAAATATTCATAAATTTAGTTTGTGCACAAATTGTTTTCATCAAGAATTCATCAGCTTTGAGATGAATTTTAAACCATGTATTTTAATCGCTTGCAAATATATTTAACTTTGGTATACAAAAATTAAGTAAAGTTGAGCATTCTTAAGCCTATGTTTTGTAAACTGCATATCTGCTGAGTAAAAACTTCAATACTTTATGATAAAACATAAAAAAAAATTTTACCATAGTTCATAAACTATCCTTAGAGAAAATAGTCCATATTTGAAATGAAGAATCTGTCATTGGGGGAATAAATTAAGAAATTAGCAATAAAAAGCCTCATTCGTTTTTCTGTCATAAATTACGTTGTGGTTATAACTGTGAGCTGTTTTTTGTTATATACATATTTTATATTTAAATTTAAACACTAAAGAAACAGTGACGAGAGACCGTTCCACTATACACATGCTAGAACTAAAAAAAAAAAAACTAGCAACAAACTGATAATATTTTATAATGATAATAAACATGAAACCATTTATGAAACATGAAATCAAAATACTATTGCCATATAGTTATACTCTCGCTGTGATGGACACACAATATATGAGTAAACCAAATTTTAATAGTTCCACCTTAACATTTTTGTTATTTATGTATAAAATATACTATAGCTAGACAAAAAAATTCTTGCGATTCTTTTCCAAGCCCACCAAAAAAAAAATGAAATAAAAATATGAAAACTAATTTTTAGAGTCGAAATTTTCTAAATTAACTTAATTTAATTAAATTTCGTTTTTTTTTTGTTTTTAAATATTTTTTTTTCTAGGTTTGGTTTATTAATAAAATGAATATACGAGTACATAGATAATTAAATTTCATATACATACATACTCGAATATGGCAATATACAACTAACAATCTAGAGTATGGGAAATTTTACAAAACATATGGTCGCAAGGGAATATGCAACCTTATGATTTTTTTGATCTATTATGAATATATAGATGGTTACGAAATATAAAGAGAGCAAATTACAAATGAATATGAAATTATAGTCTTTAAGAGATGGTACAATTTAAGATACATATTAATTATAAGAATTATTTAAATAAAATATATACAAAAATTTATAACGAGGATGAAGACAAATCAGACAAGAAACACATGCACACATATTTATATTGTGAGTATCATGAGACGGAAGAAGGCCAATAAACCATTTTTGGAAATTTCATCTAATTAGTTAGAAAGTTATAAATTGGGCTTATATTATAGTAGTGATAAATATTTTACAGCCTATAACAGCCTGTAGACTATATAAAAAATGTTGACGTGTATCAAAAAATAATTAAAGTCATTTGGATCGGTTCCAGATAAACAACAAACGTGAGAACTGTAGTATTTGCTATTCGTGGAAAGTAATTAAAAGCTGAGAAAACGTATCAAACAGAAATTATACCAACAAAATGAAGGTTAGTTCTCAAAAGTCAAGGTCAATCAATACAGAAATTTTGAATGATTCTTTGCCTTTTATAGTAATTAATTACCACACATAAATTAAACAAGAAATTGTGTTGAATCGGGTTTTGTATTACTCAAATCAGAAATTTTGATGTAAAAACGGTTTAGCCGACACGAAATTAAAACAAATATTGAAAAATTCACTTAGAATAGCCTGTTCCGAAAATTACTACATAAAGAACACGAACAAAAGATACAAAACACATTACAAGTCTACAATGCACATTGCAATACATGTGAATATGTACATATACTGTACTTATATCTCTATTATAAAAAACAGTAAAAATCCTAAAACCCAAAAATTAGCAACTGAAGCTTTAGCTTTATACTTTATACAAAGCGGCTAGTATAATCGAGTCGCACGAATAAAGCATTTCATATCCGAAAAAAATCGGCTAAAGAGACTGACTTGACATTTAAGATGTTCAAACTCACTTATGAATCAATCTTAATAATTTGTATGGTTTGTCGTACATCAAACTTAAAGTTAGCTTGACGTGAGGTTGATTGAGCAACAGAGTATATTACCAATAGAGTAGCGGCATGCTTATCAATGTCAAATGTTGTTACACCTTAGAAAACCGGTGTACATTTGTATTTCATGTTTTGGTGGAAGTAAGTGAAAACTGTATAATGTATGGCAAAAATGTTACTATTAATAGTTCACATCCCGAAAAATATACATTTAAAAAAAATATACATTTTAAAAGGACTTGTCATAAACACTTTTATGGTCCATAGCCTTACCTTACATTCACACAACATTCATTCAATCCATTCATTCATCCCATTCACACAAGTACATGTATACCACCTGCGCATTGCATAGCTCCATGTCACCCTGTACAGTGACATGGAAGATGGGTCGGCCCATGAGTTATACATTCCAACAGAGGGTCATAGATGTTTTCAATTTAATCGATCGTAATCGGGAGATGAAAAATCCCTTTTGCATCCCGCCTCTGTTGGGATTCGAACCCGGTTCCTCCCAATCCAAACATAAAAGTTGGATGTTAGATGAACACAATAAAATATACCGGATATTCAACTGAGCTTCGGCATATAATGACCAATGTATACTGATACAGTAACGAATATATTTTTATTTAAGTTAATGGATTGCAAAATCACCTTCATGGGTTGTTCATGGACTATGTTTAGTGGGGAATCCCTGAAACTGCTATTAGAAACGGATTTCCCGAAGTGCTCGGTACTAGCTCCGGAGACCGGTGATAAATAGGGGTGCAGGCCTCGCAAGTCATGTACTAAATAGGCGGAAAATCCTATGGGCAATAAACGCTTTAAGCAATACAAGTCGGCAGGACCTGATGGCATTATCCCTGCGGATAACCAGCGAACTATAAACTTAACCCTACTGAAAGTCATCTCAAAGACAACTTAGAACTTTGTCACATTCCTAGTAAATGGACTGAAAATAAAAGTAATATTTATACCAAAGGCGGGAAAAAGCTCTCATTGCTATCCTAAAGATTGTATGCCTATATATGCTCATCCTCTTGTCTATTAAAATCACTAGAAAGGCAAATAGAGGCTTACATCAGAAGCTCAATCAAACCGGATGAGCTGTCAGGATCTCAACACGCTTTCTGTAAGGGACGATCGGTGAAAACAGCTCTCCATTCTCCATTGAGAAATTACTTGAATATATAAGGAATATTCCTTGGTAAGTTTCTTGGATATAAAACGAGCCTTTAGCAACGCCAGACCGAGGGCAATCAATCAGGCTCTTGCTTGTTTGGGGGAAGACGGGTCACTCAGAGGCTGTATAGATCAAATACTTAGAGGCAGGATCGTGATAGCTCATCTGGGTGGGACGTCTGCCCGCAGATACGTGAGCAGAGGTAGACCGCAAGTTGGTGTTTTATCCCCCCATCTTTATTGTAATTTGGTCATTAATGCTGTGGACTGAACGCAAACCCACAGAAAGCGGAGCCTCCTCTTTGCCAAGAAGAACAAACTTCCTCAGTGTGACCCGCCAATATTAAATGGTACTCGCTTGATCTTTACGGATAGAGTGAAACACCTCGGGCTACTTTTGGACAGCAAGCTAAGCTGGAAACCAAACATCTTAGAAAGAGTAAAGAAAGCTACTGTAGCACTCTACTTTTGCAAAAATGCCATTAGAAAGAAAGAGTATGGAGTACATAGTACACTGGGTCTTCGTCTCAGTGGGCAGACCTATACTACTGTATGGGGTTGTCATTTGGTGGCCAGCATTAAAAATTATGGCCAACCTGAAACTATTGATGAAAGTCCAAAGAACCGCCTACTTGTGCATAAGTGGGGCCCTCAGGAGCTCACCCAATCAAGCTCTGGAGCTTCTCTTTTATCCCACACCTTTGGATCTTGCGGCCAAGCAGCTTGCATCTTGCACAGCCGTTCAAATCCGTATCTTTGTGGACCTGTAACAATATAGGGCACTCATCTATCCTGTGCAACAGCAGTATTCCTGAAACTACCTTCGCCATCTGTTGAAGTGAGATTCCAGACTGGGTTTCCCACCAGAGAGGACTGGGTGAATGAGTTATGGTAATAAGGCGCTAAGCTTCCTCACGGATGGCTCAAAGAGGGATAGAGAGGTTGGTATTCTGTGAGGCACTAGGGGTCAACCTCTCTTTTGGTCTTCCTGACTTTTGCAGTGTTTTTCAAGCTGAACTTATCGCGATAATGAAAATCGTGGGCTGGTTGAAGTATAATGTAATATCTACGAGTGATACTCGCATTTTTATGGACAGTTAGGCTGCTACTAAAACCCTACAAGCATACTCCCTGATGTCGAAGGTAGCCCAGAACTATCTGGCATTAAATGAGATGGCTGATCAGTTCAACATCCGCTTGACGTGAGTGCCAGTGGTCTCATGGGGATGCGTGCGAGCATAATTTCTGCCGCAGCTGTGGTATTGAAGGTGGAAGAAACTGTACTCCCTCTGCTCTGCACCTGTCCTAGTCTATCGTACAGCAGAATAAAATTTATGGGAACTTCCCATTTGGACGACGGATCTTAGTAAGATCGATGTCAAGAGCCTTCAACGCTTCTTGGTAAGCTCAGGATGGTTCGACGAGTGTAACTATATTTGACCAATTTACAACCTCATTATTTACAAAACCTGATAAAGAGCACAACGATGGTTTTATTGATTGTTGAACTCTAATATTTGTAATCTGAGATGCGTCTACCGTATAAGCTTAGTACTGAGCAAACTGCATAAATTAAAATAAGATGTCAAATTTCGCAAATGTCGAATATTAAAGAAATATTAAAATTTGATAAATTTAAAATTGTAGTCCACTAAATCCATATTTTTGAATCACGCATCTTTTTTGAATAATATGTAAATAACTAAAATTTTCAAATCTGAATTTTAAAGTAGACCAAATTTTGAGGTTAAATGAAAATTTTCAAATATTTATCGACACTTCGTATTAGATTAAAACAACGACATCTATCAAACAATGTCCTATTTTATGTATTAGCAATACTATTTCACGCTATTGTCTATACTATTCGGCTGCTATTCGTAAAGACCGATCACCGTAATTGCTCAATGAGCGCGCATGGAGCACTCAGTTTTACAACTGGGTTTTAACTTAAATAAAATCGAGTAATTTGTAAACGATGTAAACCAAAGTAGAAGTAAGTCAATGATTACCTATGTCCTATAAATCAAAATAATTTTCAACAAATCGGAACATTGAATTTTAAATGGTGTAATTAAAAATATCATCCTAAATAGAATTCATAGTTAACATATATTTCTAAATAACTAAATTATCAACTAAATCTTGTGATATTTTAGTTATTTAACACAATAAAGAGTAGCATCCATATTATTCTTTACAAAAAATTGGATCATACGTACTCGTACAAGTGGCATATGTATATAGCCTTTAATTAATAACAATAAATCTCTGTTGATTCCTTCACTTAAATTAATATTTATACAATTCAATTTACATTCTAAATCATTTAAAATCTTTTGAATTAAATCTTCGTATACAAATAGCTAGTACACATTCAAGTGTGCTTATTATTGTTCAAATAATTTGCCAGTTTACACATTTTCCCTATCATTTATGTATGTATGGATACTGCATAGATATGTGTACATTATATACGATTATGTCATATAATTTAATAATGATAGCACAAAAATAAATCACTTTACAATTTACGAATGGTAGCGGTTTTAATATCTCGTAATAACGTGTAAAACATAAAAAACAGATAGTTTATAGGTTTCAAGTTTTAATCAATTAATTTTCGTATGAATAATTAATTATAGAGCGTTTACTATCTAAATACTATCTCTTTAGTTTTTAATGTGTATTATCAAAAGCACACGACTAACGTCTATTTACTTAACAATAACACATCACATTTTATTAATATTAATGGGAATATGATAGGGTGAATTAGTTTATAATATTTTATTTTTAGTTACGTTTATTTTTTATTCGGTAATCTACATAGTTGGAATTGGGAACTCCCTCAGACAGATGTTTTAATTATATGAATAAGAAAATTTCTGATAATTATCAACTCATGCCATAAATTATGCCAAATACATAATTGCATTTATGCGTATTGACAAATTTAATTATTATTGTATACATTTCAATCTGAACTATACATATGAACTCAAAAGAGGGTCGCCGGATTTGAAAATTAGGGTCGAGCGGTAATGCTAATTTTCTTTCAAATGTGCATTTAGCCAAGACACATGGAAAATTACATTCGATGCAGAAAAAATATTTTTTTGTTCTCCAAATTCTATTCGAGTTATATAATTTGTATGTACATATATGTATATTTATTGGCTCAATAAATTTTTCGGTTTTTTTGTGACTTATCTGAATTAATTTTTGTACAAATAATTTTTAATTACTTATTATTGAGTATTTTAAAAGTTAGGCCTAACAACTATCATCCAATAGACTTTCTTAAAAATTAGAAATCTCACATTTGAGAATTCTCCCAGAATTCACAGTCTTTAAATATTCACCAGTTTTTAAAGTTACTGGATATTTCCAAATACATAATTCAATTTGATTTTAAAGTCTTTAAAACAGAAAATTCAGAATTTTGAAAATAATAAATCTTCTGAAATGCTAAATTTCTCATAAATGAAAAATTCAACAAAATTGTGATGATTTCCAAAAGTTTTTATTTCATTTTATTAAATTTGCTCCTGGCATGATATGTACGAGTATGTGCATATAAAATTCAGAATTTGAAATTTCAATTTGAATTTTGCAAATTATAAATCGTTTGATATGTTGGATTTCATATATTTATAATTCTAAATTTTAAAAAACGTGAAATTTTATTATTTATCGATTTATTACATTTAAGGGCATATTAAATTAAAGTTTTTGAAAACGAATTTTGAAATTATAAATTTTAATTTTATTTCGGATAATTAAAACATGCCTCAATAAACTGATGAATTTCATACTTTTCGACTTTAGCAACTTTAGAAATCAATTGGTATAAATTTTTTAATATATAAATTTGCCTTCCACAGTAAGTTTACCGTCACTTCTTTATGATGAACATTTTAGTTCGAATTAGGTTAATTTTTTAATCCGCAGGATTCAATCAATTAAAACTAGGCCGCAGAAACATACACACCTCAATTATCGTCGTTTAATAAAATAATCATTTATAATTATATTATTTGATAATTCTAACAATAAAGAAAAGCAGAATTTGTATAATGCTCAACCAATTTGAATAAATTAAAAGAGAAAACTTAGATGCGAAACAAAGATTAGTTCTGTCCCACTTGACAATATACTGATATTTTTATTTGAATTTAAACTGATGATGTTGTACCATTAAATGTGAAATATAATATTTTCCAAATGGCTATACCGCATAGGTGGCTTTACAGGTTTTCATTCTTTTGGTGGCCAATTTTGATCACCAAAATGAGAAATTTGATGTGCAATAACAGTGGTTCTGTTAAAATTACCATTTTTCACACCAAATAAATATCGTTCAATTTATGCCAAAAATAATTTGCTAATATCTCTAGATAAATAGCATTTTCGAAAACATTAACACCAAACATTAAATATTTGTGGTTGCATCGGTAATTCATGAATCGGATGTAGATTTTCTGCAACTGAAATGCGATAATTTTCAGTATTCAAAAAGCAAAACTGCTTCACCAAGATGAAAAATCTCTTCATCACTAAAGATAATATTCGTCGAAAAAATAATCTAATCAAGCCGAAAACCCTGTTAGCTCCAATTCCGCAAAATTGCTGACGAATGGTAGATATCAAATATCAGCTGTATATCTTTGATAGAAATAAAATAATACCGGATTTAAATTTCCACCTATGTACCTATGTTATTCTATTTTGAAACGATTTTATGTTATGAAGGGTGTTTTTTTTAGGCCCGATAGAACCTGAACTTGTAAAAAATAACACAAAAAGTTAAATTGTAATCAAAATTTTTTTTTTTTTCGAAAGATCAATACATGGCATTAATATTTGAAAATGATTTCGGGTATATGGGCACAACCGCGGCAGTTCTTGACGAAACGCATTCTGGACTTCCAATTTTGAAATAACGCGTCATTTGCCAACTGCTCTAGAGCCCAATCGGCGAAAGAACGACGCTGATAATGGTTTCGTGGCTTCAATTCCTGCACCAGTTGAATCTTGTACGGGTGTAGGCCTAGTGGGCGGACAGAGCCCCAATTCCTGCAAACGACGACGAATCGATAAATTTGTATATTCTTCCACACTTTCGTTTACAGCGGCGATATTCTCTTAAGTACGCACATTCCTTCGACGTGTTGATGTTATTGCATCCTCTAGAGAGTATGTGGTACGAAATATATCCACAGTTCGATGGATGGGATGCTCAGATGAACGATTATGTGCGCCATTACAATCACGAAGTCGCCTATAAGTTGTGCGAATTGACTTCTTTTTCAAAGTAAATTCTAATAATTTCGTAGAGTTGTTCAAGCGTGAGACTATTCATGATGATTTGACAGAGTATACTGAGATCTGCTAGAGTGAATTTTTCATAAAAATTTAATTTTTTGTTTTATTTTTTACAATTTCAAGTTCTATCAGGCTTAAAACACCCTTTACTAGCAACGTAACTGCTTCTATATATTTCTAAGATCTTTTTACAAAGAGTACCGTAATTGGTAATTGTCCTTGCGATTACCATAATATTTAATTTTTTTTAATATCACTACGATTACCATAATATTTAATTCAATTGGACGATTTATTTAAATCCTATGTGTCTAATTAAAATTGGGAGAGAGCATAACAAAGCTAGAGGAAAACACGTTAAACTAATTATGTCAAAGATAATTTTATTTTTGTTTTTGTGTTGTATCAAAATTTTCAAATTTTGTATTGTATCGAAAATATCACAATTTAATTAAATTACCAAGACATAAGTTTATAATATATAACAAGGGATATATTATATATATGTATATACATATGTATATGTATATGTATTACTCATTCCAAAATGATTGTTTAAATCGCCGTCTTTTCTAAATGGTTGATTAGTTTAGTCAGTCATTCATAGATAACACTAGTATCAATCAAATAAATTATGATTCTCGTTTCCATAATATGTAAAGATTTCATTTTTGTTGTCCATCCCAAACAAACTGATAACTAAAACGAGAAGCAACCTCACAAGGAGGCTAAATTAATTAGCCATTTAGCCAAAAGTATTGGGGTGAGGCAAACGTCATGTATGTGATAAAATGTACATTAACTTTGCGTTAAAACTTGTGTTAGTTTTCCTCTAAAAATTTAACGCGCTGAATAGAATTCACGAGGAGAGTCGCAGAAACATTTTAAAAAAATATGAACGAGAGATGGAAATGAGAGCGATTGAACGTTAAATGAAGGTTCGCATATTGTGTAGTATACATTTTATGTTAACTTTAATTATATACCAAAATAAATATTATTTCATCAATAGTTCAGGAATCTGCCTAGAAAATATGCCCATTGTTCTGTTTTTACTTATTTCGCACTATTTCTCTGTAGATTTTTTATTCGCATTAATTTTATATTTTTTTAGCATTTATGTGATTTAATTGGCTGGCCTGGCCCACGTTAATTAATTCATTGAATCGTATTCAAGCTCTCACTAAATTCAAATGAAATCAATAATTATATTCACGGTGTTCACCAACCTTTGCTAAATTAAAATTGTGTGTAGTAAGGCTATATGTACATATTTATAGGTAGTGATTATTGATTCACGATTTAGTAAAAATCGAATAGGGTATTTTTAAACACTTTATAGAGTTTAGTTGGTGGATACATTATACATGTGTGTGAATATGATACAAATTAGGTGAAAAAAGGAAATAACAACCTGAAATAATTTAACTACGAAAACAAATAATGATAATATTGTTCCTATATCGCGTTTAATTTTATTATTTTATAAAAGTAATTTATCAAATATGTATAGTAGGCAAATACAAAACGTACATAATTTTTTTTTTATTGTGTATGGTACTCCCACTATATAATTACGCGATTCACACACGGCAATAGAAATATTTCTAAGGTGTTTTATAGTACGTTTATATGCAAAATTTCTAACACACCAATTTTATTATCAGCAGCTGCACTCTAAATTGAATTAGGCTAAACTAATCGTACATTATAGTTAAATGAGTAATAAATGGTTCTGTTAAGATTTAGATCCCTTTGTTTTCCGAAAAGCGTAAGGCGCAATATACATAGAATTCGTTTATAATTAACCCTGCATATAATGAACACATGGTTATTATGAACAATTTTTTTAGTCCCTTGAATTTACTTAAGAAATTTTAGCTGTTCACACTACATATAGTGAACTTCGTTTATAAGCTTATAATGAACGATAAATATGTTCTAACATATCAAAAGTTATGCAAAAGAATACGGTTAAAATGAACGTCGATTCTTATTTGTTTCATTTTCTATGTATTATACCATATTTCATTTTACATTCATACATATGTATGTTTGAACCTCGTATTCTTGATGGATATAGAAAACAAGACGTTTTGAACCTGGACGAGACAGGTTTGTTTTACAAATTACTTCCTAACAAGACTATCGAATTCAAAAATAAACGTTGCTCGGGTAAAGAAAGGGTAACAATTTTGGTCGGTAGTAATTCTGACGGCTCCGAGAAGCTACTATTATTGGTAATTTGCAAATCGCCAAACCACGATGTTTTAAAAATATAAGGACGACTATATATAAAATTAATCGAAGCCTGGATGACACATTTTGAGTGCGAAGAATATTTAAAGCAGTTGAACAAAAATTTTTTAAAAGAAGCGCGAAATGTTTTATTCATAGCCGATAACTGTCCATCGCATTTTATCTTACCGAATTGAAGAAGTATTAAGTTGATATTCTTGCCGCCTAATACAACAGCCATCTCATAGCTTTTGGACCATATCTCTGTATGCACATTCCATGTATAAACGGTTATAAGGAACACCGTTCATTATATCCAAATATTTGGTTAAAATGAACACACGTTTATAATAAACAAAAATATTGTCCCTTTGGTCGTTCACTATAAGCGAATTCTACTATACATTTTTCAAGCCATGGTAAACCACAACCTCCTGAATTGTTCATCCATTGAACAAAACATTGTGTTGACGACTTATAGGTAAGTTATTACTAAACAAACGATACATTGTTATTTTTATTCAACCACTAAAATAGTTATCAAAATTCACAAATCATCATCCTCAGCTAGTTAAAGATATGTGAATTACATTCAAAAAGTAAACTAAAATATCTCCCAAGAATATATGATATCTTTTCGTTTATTGGGTCATCACCGCAAGGAATTCTTTTTACTCAAGTTGGTTCTTCATTATAAAATTAACTTTATACAAACCAATATAGTACAAAAATGTATTTACTAACAAACTATATACACATATACATTTTTTTAGGCCACCCTCCGTATATACATATGTATATGTATACAGAAAAGTTTTATTTTGAGATTGATATAACTAGTATACCTTAACAAATAAATAATCCAATATTTAAAATTGCTTTTAAGTTATAGTTTGCGAACTATTAGTCAAATTTAATAATCAAAAATATCAGCTAAAAATGAAAACGATTCCTATTAGTTCTACATTAAATTTGTAACCGATACATTACCAACTAATTTTGAACATCACCTGTCGATTATTCAAATATGATGTAATAGAAAATATTTAACTACTAAACGTTTCTCATGAATTAAATGCCGACATTATGCACAAATAAAATTTTTGCCGAAATTCATTAAATAATTTTAGTCAAAAAATTTACTGGAATAAATTTTTAACAAACTCGAATTTAAAAGCAAATCACTTACCACAAATGGAATAATTAAAGCAGACACTTTTAAAAAATTTTATTAACTAGTTATAAAACAAAAAATTTATTTAAACCATAATTATTTATTAAATAAATGTTTATTTAAATTTTCCAAAAACTATAATTTATTTGTATATCCACAATGTTATTTTTAATTGTGAAGTAATTAATAAATTCCTAAAACATTCACTTTCACTATAAAAACGTATAATAAAAACTACATAATTACTTGTTGTTTATGAATTTATTACACAAATATTTTATCAACTGTTTTACATTTTAATATATTAATTAGCGTAAAACATAAAATTACCATAATAAAATTTAAGTCAATAGAGAGTAAAATATTTTATTAAATCTTCACTGTACGAAAGACAACGATCGACTAAAAACGTTGTAAATAAATTTTTTTGTTATTTTCTTATTTCGTTTTTTTTTTAACTCACGAAAGAAAATAATATGTATTGGTTTTTATCGTGAAGATGTTTTTTTGTTTTTTTTTTATTTTTATATCTTTCATTCGTTTGTAAAAGTTAGTACATTCATATGTAAACCACGAGAGGTTTAACAGTAAAAGTTGTAACATTTGGTATATGAATGAAACTAATTTTCTCGATTTTATTCACCCCGGATTATACGCTGATATAGGCGCGAGTTCATTGAATATGGTTACACCGCGGTGAAAAATAAATGTTTAATATAATAACAACGTATTTAGATTAGTCGAGTACTAACATGTTGTCACGATTTGTGGGCTTGTTATATTATACTGAATAATAATATAGAAAAGATAAACCACGCTAATTTATTTAAATTAGTTTTTATTTTGTATATTTAGTTCATAAAACTTATCAAAATGTAACAAATTTCTAGACTATCTAATTCTAAACCCGTAAAGTATATTTTATATATATATATATATATATATATATATATATATATATATATATATATATATATATATATATATATATATATATATATATATATATATATATATATATATATATATATATATATATATATATATATATATTGATTATTTTTTACGAGTTTGTATTTCACAATTCACGTTCAAAAACCTAACACTCTAATTCTAGAGTATACATCATAACGGATAACCATTGCGTTCAAATTTTTCCCTCAACAGTTAAAATAATTATAGTATGTATTTTCAGCCCCAGATAACAAGCAAAGAGATAATATATCAGTGGTAATAGGAAATAATTAGAAAAACTACTATTAAAAAGACTCAATAATAATAACAGTGTTAAAGGCCATTACTGGCCCCTTACTGAATCAACAATCTGGCTCCAACGGTTTCGATCCTGAGCTTGGTCTTCATACTGTCTTAGACAATCTGAAGAGGCCAAGTCGTTCTCTACATCGTGGAGCCATCGTCGCCTGCAACGACCTCTGCGCCTACCATATGGTGGCTCTCCTTTCAGAGATCGCTGCACAATTCGTTCCGGATCAGCACGCAGAACGTGACCGAGCCAGCGTACTCGCTGAGATCTAACTTCATGTACAATATCGGGGATCTTCATCAGATCTCTGATCTCGAAATTGTACAGAGCTCGGTATGTACCATCTATTTCGCGTTTAGGGCCGTAAATCACACGCATGATTCTTCTCTCAAATGTAAGGAGCCATCTCTCGTACTCATCCGTCAGCGCCCAACTTTCACATCCAAACATAACAACGGGCCTGATCAACGCTTTGTAAAGCTTCAGCTTCACGGCACTTGATAAGTATTTAGATTTTAGCAGTGGCCTTAGAGGATACAAAGAACGACTGCCAGCTGCCAGCCGCACTTTAATATCCTCACCCACACTGTTATCGTGAGTGATAAGAGAGCCCAAATATTTGAACCTCCTCACTCCCTCAAACGTGTGGTGGCCACTACTAAAATCTGGTGTGCCATTGTCTCTAAAACCAGAGATCAGGTATTTCGTTTTGGACTCATTGATCTGGAGTCCAACAGAAGCTGAAAACTCTACAAGCGGATCAAGTATTTCTTTCACTCCGTTGTTATTCAGTCCAATCACGCATATGTCATCTGCATATGCAAGCACTTGATTGGACTGGCGATATAAGATGTTACGCTGAGGTGTTTCAGTTTTACGAAAGATGTACTCCAACATGAGATTAAAGAGTATCGGGGACAGAGCATCTCCCTGCCGAACACCCGAGTTAACTGCAAAAATTGTCGATAGCCTGTTCTCAACTTTAACACAGCATTGAGACTGCGTCACTGTCATCCTACACAGTCGTATCAATTTTGTTGGCATTCCTAGGTATTCCAGGGCAGACCACAAACTCTCTCGATTGATCGAGTCGTAGGCCTGCCGGAAATCCAGGAAAACCTGATGTACGGAGATGGATGTCTCATAATATTTAGATAGAATCATCCGCAGCGAAAAGACCTGATCAGTGACTGATCGATTCGGACGAAATCCTCCCTGATAGTCACCAACCAAGCCTTCCGCCAGAGGAGTGATTCTATCCAATAAAATGTATGACAGTAAATTGTATGCTGTGCAAAGGAGAGCTATACCGCGATAATTCTCACACTTCAAGCGGTCTCCCTTCTTGAAGATGGGGCATATCGCGGCCACTTTCCATTCATCAGGCATAACTTCGGTTCGCCATACTAATCGAATAAGGTCGAAAAGACAGTTCCACAAAGTATCCCCTCCGAATATCAAGAGCTCCGAATTAATGCAGTCCACTCCAGGTGAGCGGTTTCGTTTCATTCTCTGCATGGCCTTAGTGAATTCCTCATGGGATGGCTCCTCAGTACAAATCTCCGCAGACTGTTCTAGAGGTGGCTCAACAACAGTCTGTGATGCATGATGAACATCAAGCAGCTCAGTAAAGTGTCCACTCCATGCGTCAAGTACTGCGTCGATGTTGACACAGAGGTTTCCATCCCGGTCCCGAATGGCGGTTGACGAAGGCCTGAAAGTATGGTGCAATCCAGTAATTCCTTTAAAGAAATTACGTGAACTACGCTCATTGCTGAGTTGTTGTACTTTCAGAACCTCGGCCTTCCACCATTTTCGCTTCTTCCGTCTACAAATCCGCTTAGCTGCCCTTCTTGCAAGAGCTGCCTTGTTTTTCCTTGTGATTGTGAGACGTTGTTGCACTTCATTATGTGCTATATTTTGTTGCTCAACTGCAAGACGACACTCGTCATCAAACCAATCATTCTTGGGTCTGACTTTCACTATACCTAAAGTCTGTTGAGCAGCACTGACAACCGAAGTTTTCAGTACCTCCCAGACAGAGTTCACGCAGTCAGACTGGTAATTAGCTCCTTCAATGTTGTCGCTGACAAGATCCTGATATCGTTTCTTTTGATCTTCATTTATCAGACCTTCACAGTCGAAACGTTCCATCCGTTTCGCTGTGTTCCAAGACCTGTACGAAAACTTCCACCGTAGCTTTGCAGCGACCAAATAATGATCGCTGCCTACGTATTTGGTTGCTGACCGATAAGTTCTCACATCCTGCACAACCCGAGCTCGCCCTTTTGAAATTAACACGTGGTCAATTTGGCTCCGGGATGTTTTGCGAGGATGTGTCCATGTCTCTAGGTGTATCTGTTTGTGAGGGAAGAATGTGCTTGCTACTCTAAGATCATGAGCAATTGCAAAGTACATCATTCTCTCACCATTATCGGTCGCAGTTTCGTGTCGGGAGTACGGACCTATGTTTTCACACAAGTCGGCCTGATTTCTGCCAGCTCTAGCATTAAAGTCCCCAATTACCATTCTAACATCGTGTTCGGGTATAGATCCCATCAGATCGTCCAAGTCATTGTAAAATGAGTCTTTATCTTGGGGCTGGCTGACTTCTGTGGGCGCATGTACACAAATTATCGACAGGTTGGCTAACTTCATGCGCAGGCGAAGCATACACAATCGGTTATTGACTGCTTGAAAATCCAAAACAGCCTTCTTTACCTGCGGCCCAAGAAGAAATCCAGCTCCAAGATTTCCGAGGTCATCTCCACTGTAGAACAACGTATAGCCCTGGGACACATGGTCTCCACTTTGAGGCCAGCGAGTTTCTTGAAGAGCAACGAGTTCCAGCCGATACTCTTTCATGCACGTGATTAGACCCTCCAACGCTCCTGGTTTTCTAAGTGATTGCACGTTCCACGTGCCGATCCTAAATCTCGTATCCGGGTACTTGAGCGGGGGTCCGGTGTTGTTTTGGCGGTATCCATTTTTCTTTTTGTTGATTTTATAAACAGTTGATTTTTTTACGGATGCGGGTCGTCAGCCCAGCGATCCAACCGTTTAGTCGCCTCCTACGACAAGCAAAGGATACTGTGGTGGTATTCTTAGGAAACATGTTCGTGCAATTTAGATTTACGAGACATGTGAGTGCCCCCCGACCACAGGGGCCAAAAAGACTCAAACTAATAATTGAAAAAAATTATTTTAATTTCGAATCACCAATTTGGTTTTTGCAATAAGCACTCAACTATTGAAGTGCATAGAATAACCATAATATTATTGAGAATTACTTAAGGAGGGAAAAAAAATTTGGCAAGGTGTGGCACGAAAGTTTAATCTACATACTCAAATTAATCCTACAGTAGGATTGCAGTAGGTGGCAACAACTCAGATACAACAGAGAATTTACAAACCGCATAGAGCAAGTACACAACTGGACAAAAAAATGGCGCATAAAATTAAATGAAACTAAATCTGTACATGTCGACTTTACGAATAAGAGATTAGTACACAAACCAGTAAATTTAAATATTCGTATTTCTTGACACGCAAACACTGCCAAATATCTTGGTATGACATTAGACGCTATGCTTCGCTGGAGTTGGGATTAAAATACAATAAAATGTATTGGTTACTGGGAAGAAACTCTCATCTATCAATCCCTAATAAGCTTTTGCTTTATAAGCAAACATTGAAGCCGGTTTGGACTTATGGTATACAGCTGTAATAAGCAGGGGGTGTAATAAGCAGAGTAACCTGGATATTACCCAACCATGGTTTGTCAGAAAAAGCGACATCCACAAAGATCTGGGCATAGAACATTTTAGTGCAAAATCAGTTAAAATAAATTTTTATCTAGCGCACAACAAAAGCGTATCAAAATTGAGGAGTACATCGATGGATGAACTGTTAAATTTCAGTAATGTGTAGTACTTTAAGTTAGAATAAAATTGTTATTGGTCTCAGACTAGATTGTAATTAAAAAAGAAAATAATAAAGAAAAATTATTTTCAAAAAAAAAAAATTAAAAGTTAAGTTGTTAATTGATATTTACTTAAAATAAAAATAAATTTGAATTATTACTGAGATAACATGTTTTGTGTGTAAATTGGGTAAATCTGTTTTACGAGTAATCATCATTTTTTAAACAATAAATAAACAACTGCCTCTATCGTCTTTTTTAATGTTTTAGTGAATGAAACACAACCTGGGATGTTAAAAATTTGCCAGTTTGAGAAGCTGATCTCATTTTATTTGGTATTTTGTGGTTTATAATGTACATTTCAGATATATTATTTTAGAGATATAATCAAACTCAAAATCATACACAATCTGAATATTCATTTCAAAATAAATTCAATTGTTTTAATAAAACTACATAAATAAATTTGTTATTCAAAATTAAAATCTTAATTCATTTTACTTATTTAAATGCTTAACTTAATTTAAGCTAATCTTTATTCCCCGAACAACTTATATAAACCGTGTTTATGATAATTATTATCTTTTACTTGTAGCTTTGTATAAAAGCTATGGTACGGGCTGCTGTTCTTTGGTAAATCCAAATAATCCTGGTACGTTTGCTTCGAAATAATAAATGTTTAGAAGGATGTAGTTGCAACAGCTTAAATAATTTATTACGGTTCCGTTTGCGAATAACATTCATTCTACAAATCTAAGGCGTTGGTATAAGCATTACTAAAGATTCAAAGCCAGCACGGCTTTCGTACCAAAATTAAACAATAACTAATAATATTCTATCTGTTTTAAAATATTAAAATAAATTGGGAAAAAGGAATTATCTACAGGTTTTTTTTCCAACAATTTCTAATCTCTTTCCTAAACTAACTAACTGCGGATATTGGTTTTTTCGATATTTTATTTATTATACTCGTTAGATGCTTGAAACTATATATGACTAATTGTTTCCAAATTTTTATCATTCTAACTAGTTTTGATTCAAATTTTCTCGGAAAAAAATGAAAATTATTAGACTTATCTTCAAATTTTGGACTAAATATCCGCAAAAACTGAAAAAAGATTTTTTGCAGACATTTAGTTATTGCTTAATACCACAGATATATTCATGTTTCTATGTACACTATATGCTTTCATATATCATAGTAAAAGCGTCAGAGTCAAGTTAAATAAATGTATTTGTTTTATTTTTATTCTATCATTTAACTGATTTTTACAATTAATAATAAATTGTCAGAACGATTTTGATGACATCTTATTATTTTTATTATAAGCACTCAAGTGTTTGACATTGTTCTGCATTTAACAATAACTTATAATTGGGGTTGCGTACGTAATTCCAAACTGGGGTTGGGGTTGGTTTGGGTACGTAATCCCAAACTGAAAAGCTACCGAGAAGTATTTTCCAGTACCGAAGGAATAAGGAATAGTTTAACCTAAAATACTGAAATTAGGTTGCCCTGCACAATGTAATATTACCCTGCCACAATGTAATATAAAAATAATCAAAACTAACAACTCAATCTCAACCATCAGATGTCCATTAGTTAAACGGAGTATATTATATTACAATCTCTTAATTCATATGGATCAAGATAGTTGTGATAAAGGTGATGAATTGGTCAGTTGTAATTAATTTAAGGTGATATAATACCAACCCTTATCAGTAATTCGATATGGCATTCTTCAAGGGAGATTTACCTCTGACTGACTTTACTAGCAAAATATTAACAGCCATACCACGAGGCTCTCTTCAAAACGACAATATATGTCGATGAGTTGCAAATATACAACGTAAGTGGAAACTTACTTAGCGATACTAATTCATTGAAAAATGAAATTGAAACATTTTTATGAAAACTGGTTATCGAATGTTCACGAAATACTGTAAAAAAGTTTATGTAACACAATTATAAATTAGTTATGAAAAAATGTAAGTAAATAAAGTCTTTATTAATATACATTTAAAATAATATTAATATATTCTAATATATAGAACATCCCGAACTTGCACAAGGATATTTTAAAAATGTCTGTAGCGGCTCAAAGAGCAAACCATTTAAGGGAACAATTAGTAAGTATGTAGATTAAATGCATAAAAAGAAATGTATGTGTAGTTTAAAATTCGCTAGATATGAACGTATTTAAAAACCCATATTAAGACGAAATCGTGAAAGAAAATAAACTATTGATGAAACTATGGTGGTGGTAAACCGCCAAAAATTGTTTTTACCGGACCAGTAAACACTTACAAATTTGGTATGGTTCAAATTGAGGAAAACGCTATATACTGGGTATACTGTTGAGCCGTTATTAAGAATTTGTTCTCTTTATTATTTTTTTATTGCTGTCATACTACGGTAGAAGAAATTAAAAGAATTCGAAATCCATTACATGGAGTTACTAAATATCAAACGGAAACAAATTATAAGTTTGAGTAACTTAACCCTTTACGCTACGATTAATATTTTTTTATTATTATTCTTAACTTATAGAAAATCGAATTTAATAAATACGAAAAGATAGACAACACAGATGGAAGACAATTTTTCGTGTGTTTTACTATGTGAGTGCTTGGAAAGGTCAACTAAAATTTGGTATCGAGAAATTTTTGTTTTAATTTTTATTATTATTGTGTTATTGTATTTTTGTATATCGTTTTGGTTACTATATTTCTTGTACTCAGGCGATACTATAGTATAGCTCTGGCCCTACTATGGAATTCGCCGATTATTTTCTACGGCTATAGTTTTTCTATGGCAGGAAAGAAAAAGGATAACAATATCACTATTGTTTACTTTCTATTGTTTATTGTTTCACTATTGTTTATTGTTTCTTCCTTTGGTTACTACATATAGCAGAGGATAGCCGTCGAAAATAGTAGGTGAATTGCATAGTAGGGCCTCTGGTTTTGATTTTAAAATATGAAACTGACTAATAATTTTATTTTAAGTGTTTTAATTTTTTAAAGTAAATTTTTGTCATTTCAAAAACTTTTATTTTGTATTAACGACTGCTGATAAATGGGAATGTTTATTAATTAAATTAATATTATTTATCTTTATATGTTAAAATCCTAAATGTATGTACATCGATCGCATTTCATTTATCGATTTTAGCATTTAATATTAAAATGAAGCCAGGATACCTATAATACCTATGAAATTTTAATAAACAATTACAATTATAATTTTATTACATTTTATGAACAAAAATTTCTTTATTGAAAATAAATTTTAATCAAGTACATATTGAACATTATTATCTATGACCTATTGCCATTTTTCGTGTAGCTTCGTAATTCCATCGGTGTTCCAACCGATAATTCCAACTTGGCCATGTGATTTCCAGCGACGCTTCGGTCTGCCAATTTTTTAACATCAAGAGAGTTTTGCAGAGACCGAAACAAATGGTAGTCAGATGGTGCAAGGTCCGGGCTATACGGTGAATGCATCAATATTTCCAACCAATCGTGCATCTTTGACATTCAAATTTCCGGAACGGAATCGAGCATACCACTCCTGGGTTCTTCGTTCACTCATAGCATTCTCACCGTACACTTCGCAAATTTTTCGGCATGTTTTTGCAGCGTTTTTTGCCTTATAAAATCAATTCGAAATAAGATTGCGAGCTACAAAAAAAAGTTTGAGCTACTTTCATTACATTTATTCTGAGCTTTGTTTCTTGAAGTTTAAGTTAAAATGTTCGTGTTTGTGGGGTCTGGTAATTTGGATGTACGTACCATTCCACCTATTATTCTAGGAGACACGGTTATATTTAAAAAAATAATTCGATTCTCGTTTTTTAGATTCACTTAAAAATCTGATTATAATTGAGCAAATTTTGTTTTCATTGGCAGTAGCGGTCGTGGCATTCAGGGTACCGTATCAGAGACGTAGAGATGAAAAGGAAATTCGAGAAACAATCCCTGGATGCCAAGCTCACGGAGCTCCTCTTTCCCATGTCACTCTGCTTACTTGATCACCACCGTAAAGCGTATAATTCGCTTCAAAATGTATCCACTACGTAGATTTTGAAATCTTTATACCATCAATATACTTATTATTGGGTAACCTTGTATCCATAAATAAATATATACATCTATATGTATACCGTGTCCCGTATAAATTGTCAGTATTTTTAAAATTGATATTATAATCTAAAACCAGTAAACCACTTTTTAATCAATGCTGCAATTTTGTGTTCTCCTGCTAATTTGTTGTAGAAAAAATAATCAACAACACTCGCAGGCTGTTCTTTAAATTGTTTAAGTTAATATTGAACTCCAGATTGTAAGGGATGCAAAATAGAAATTAACACAATTACATTTAAAGCTGTTCGTAATTGTGATATATTTTGACATCAGAAACACTTGAGTTTGAAACACTCGTGTCAATCAAAGGATAACTTAAGAACAACAATACCTTAGTATTCTAAGAATTGTTGAGCATTTCGAAAATGCTACGTACGTGATAGTTTGAGGAGCCAAAGATTTCTTCTAAGCTATGAATTTCACATAGAAAAAGAAATGAAAATAAACCAAAAGTCGTCAAAAAGTATTTGCTGCTCGAAATTTGGATCCTGATTCGGAGACGACCATTATTGTTGAATAATTTCAAGTGGCGTAAGCCAAAGTATGGGGAGAAATACCGGTTGCTGTTGTGCTTCACTTGCAATGCTTTTCACAAAAGGTGGCGTACAGCGGCAATGGACGAGGAAGAAAGATATGAACTCGTGAATGAGATGAGTATCTACTTTCACCGCGGTGTGAAAATATTTTATTTGTACAAAATGGTTCTTAATAATTTTTTATATATTTCATTTGGCTATACATACTTACTCTGAAATTGTTTATTGACAAATCCATGTAATAAGTATGTGTATAGATATTTTACTATTTTAGTATGTATAAGTAAGACGATAGACGAATCAAATTTATTCCAGATAAACAGGAACTTAACAACAGTAACAGTTCAATATTGATTATCAGCAAGCATATTAGTCATATTATATAGGTGCACATACATTATATGTATATGTATAAGCATTTTTATATTCCAAATGACAAGTTTGATGTCACGTACCGTTATTTGAATTGTTAAAATCATAAATATGGACTCTCTATAGTAAATGATAGTCGAAAATAAAATTTTATTTGAAATAACTAAGGCCGCGAATATCATAATTTTGATTTTATTTATATTATCCTTATTAAAACGTACACATACATAGCATTTTTTTGGGTGTTGTTTGATTTAGAATTTTAGATAATGGGCCTACATATGTTTAGAACACACAATATAAAAGGGAGCGTTTTCATAAAAAAATAAATCATCAAACAAAAACAAATAATAATATTAAATTTCTTGGTTTAAAAGAGCATACGTACATGTATGTATGTACTCGTATATATGTTATGTATTTAAAACCACTAAAGTGAATCCTATAAACGACCAAGTATATTTTCAAAGTTGAAATTGAATTAATTATAATTTTTTTAAAAAATTAATCTTGGTTAAAACGGCATCAAATTACCAAAGATGAAAGTGCAGTATAATCGAAATTGATTGTACATTAAAACTTATTTCGTATATTAAATACAAAACGTAATTGATATATCTAAATACATCAATGTATGATCATAAATTGTGAATAGAACATTTTAATAATAAAAAATTAAACTAAATTTCAGTCATTTAAAAAAGATAATGCGGATTATTTCCAATACAACCTATTTATGTAATGTATACGAGTAACAAGTGAAAATCAAATATCTATTAAGATACTCGTAATTGGACTTAAAATAATGTATTCGTAAGAAAAAACATATTTTACAAAAATGTCTAAGCCCTTCGCCTCATTTATTTTAATAAACTAACATAGCTAATTCTATTTAAAAATGAACTTGATAAGAATATGTATATACATGTATGTACATACTTATGTACATATATACCATCACGTTAACACGAAGTTTAAATATCTATTATTCTGTAAAACAAAAACTGCATTTTACTTTCGACCAACTTTAAAAAATTCTCACATTATGATTATTAAAATATAAATTACAAACATATTTATTCTAAACATAATTAAACGTGAAATTTATTTTAGAAAGTACATAATACGTACATTTGTGTACTAATACAATAGGAGCAATTAATATACATATATGTATGCAATTAATAGTAAAATGTACATAATGTACATCCATTATGATATATCACAGTTAATCCTTCTCCATGCGTTTATTGGACAGGCTAAACAGGTTTTTACTAATACTAAATATTTTCGAACTTGAAAAGTTCAAATTCACGAAAATTAAATTAAATTCTAACCACCTCAATTTAATTTTGAATCGATGTAACAACCAATTTGTCAAAACCTGTTTTAATAACGATAATTATGAATAAATTAGGAAAACTAGTAACTTTGTACTTCAGATTTGTAATAAAAATCAGTTTTTAAATGAGTAAATTGCCGGTTGCAAGTGCCTCAAGAACAGATAATTATTTTGATTTAACTGTTATGGTGATTCAACAAAATCAAATATAAAAGGATCAATGTGATCTCGAAGGCCCACCACACACAATCATGCAAGTTAGGAATTAAAAAATAGTTTAGTTAAATTGCATTAAGAAAGAAAAAATAGCTGCAATTACCGGGATAAATTCAATAATCTAGAGATTTAAAGACGATGAGGTAATTACAATTTTTATCGAAGATTGAATTAACTATCGATTCATTTTTCTTTTCAATTACCAACAGAGAATACATACTAGGTTAAAAATCAATACCTTAATCTACAGTCAAATTGTCAAGAAATTAATTGGCTGCTCGTCAAATCCATTATTGCGGTCGATATGATTTATCGTAAAATTTGACAACGGATTGTAATAACTATTTAACTTACTTAGTTACTGATATTCACAGGTTATAGGCACGAGCATATAATATAAGACAACTAATGTTAAACTACATCTAAAATATGTACTAGTACCAAAATAGAATTAAATTTAACTTTATTTTTCAACGTATTCGATAAAACAATGATTTTTTCATGTCCTCGAAAAATCATAGTACATGAACTCGAAAAGAGTGGAAATTAAAAAAAATAATTTTTGTACAAATATTTTTCATTGTTATATTATTTGTCCATAACTGTTAAAAAATGAATTGTTTAATACTTAAAATCTAAATAAATTATATTATTTAATTATAATTCGGTTTTATAATTCCCAGTAATTTTCCAATGTTTATCTAGAACTAGAATTTGAAGCTCTGTTACTGTTAATAAAAAAAGTAGCTATTGTTGACAAAAAAAGTTTTAACGTATTTTACGATATTTAAATATTTTAATTTTGAAAATTGCACCCATTTATAAGTAGGGGACAGATTGGATACATGTCACCATCGTTTTTTGACGGTTGCGCCACTTTGTATACAGCGGTTTTTTTAAACTATGGTGGTTAGTGTCTTAGATAACCGCTTAATACAACACTTGGTTTGTTACCCGGATAAAATAATGATTTGAATCTAGGATAAAAAATTGTAAAAAATGTTTTATCTGTCAAATCTGAAATGTAAGATTGAAGTATTTGTTTTTTTTATAATACATATAAATTATATTTTTAATAGGCAGCATCTTGATTTTCTTTTACCGACGATATGACATTCTGATTGCCTTAAATATCGATTTTTGCCTGTTGTCAATTTGTAATAATAAATAAAACGTTTTTTGTTTGTGATTCATATTTATTAATTATCAGTTCCAAATTCAATGCAGTACGCGTAGAATATCTCGATTCCTTATACCCAAACGGAAACGGATCATAGTTTTTGAACAATTGTAGATTAAATTTTTTGATTAAATATTAAATTTTGTTTACGATTAATCTATGAGAGAGTTTTTGTTTCACCTGGAATATGAAAATTAAAATGAAGGCAAAATAATTTAAATATGTATGTGTTGGTAGTTCTATTTTTTCTTCGCAGTCTATTAAATAAGCGTAAAACCACAAATTAAAATATACAGATTAGTCAAGATTCACAAAAAAATGAAAAATGCAAAAACGCCATTTTATTGAATCTACATATTTTTTTGTACTATTTTGGTTACCCCATAGAATAGAAACAAACCACAACTATTTATAAATAAATATAAATCAGAGTCATCTAGTATAAATATTAAATAAATATGTTATACAAAAGACAAAAAAACATAAATTGATACAAAATATCAAACAAGTTACATGCATAACATAGTAGTTACAAATTTTAC
This sequence comes from Tipula unca, assembly GCA_951394425.1. Lineage (NCBI taxonomy): Eukaryota > Metazoa > Arthropoda > Insecta > Diptera > Tipulidae > Tipula > Tipula unca. The sequence continues at coordinate 104,651,731 of OX596381.1, forward strand.
TGGATTTTTTCATTCGTATTGAACTTGTTTTTGCTTTGTTTTTGTGTGTCGGTGGTGTATATACTAAATACCAACAATATTAGAATGGCTTCGTAATGATGATGATTTTAAATTTAGTATACATAAATTGAAAAATTAGGATTTCAAAACATACATATGATCGACGCAAAAAAAAAAATGGTTTTCTGTACAATCGTGCGATTATTTTTTGTAGGTAGCTATACTAATATAAAATAAATTTTGTTGAACGATCTGTATTATTTGGGTCAGGTCAGTTTCTACGGTGAATATATACTATTATACTCTAATAAATACATATACATAGTTCATTTTGGTAGCTAATTCTGCTAGAAATATTTATTTTATATTGGCGGTTGACGGTTGTTAAAGTAATTCAGACCTATTCAGACCCATAATAAATATTTTTACAGAATTAATTCAAAAAAATTTATGAATAATCGATAATATATCTACAATTGACTTTATATCTGAAACGAATAAATTCAAAGAATTTTCTGACTAAAATGTGATTTCAGTTCATAAATTGATTGAAAATGGAAAAACCATTTGAAAAACCGTCACATATGTATCGAATTCGAACTTGTTTATAACGAAACTCAAGGAATGGAAATTTTTATTATATGGAAGAAATGTTACATCTAGAGTTCACTATATCGAGACCTTAAAATCACAAGTTCATTATATCCAAAAATTAAATAAGGAGATAGGAGCAAAATGACGTGTGTATAGATTTTATGGTACTTTTCCTGTTTTATGTATACATAACAGGTTTCTATTTTGCTGTGATTCGAATTTTACTTTGTTTACTTTGAATTCGATGTTGTTATAAAGAAGTAAAATTAAGAATAAAGTATGATTGGCGGATTTTAAAGTTGTTCCGTATAACGTAATAACGAGGTTCGCTAAAATGAGAACATTTTACATACATTTTAGTGCTCGGGCTAGGGACTTCTATGTAATTCTTATATAACAAGACATTCATTATAACCCGATTTTGTATATGCAAGTTCCGACTGTGTATATAAAAATTTGTTAAGCCACAATCTCATAGACCCAACTGTTCAACGAATATTCGGAACATATTAAATTTGCCAAACACGATTTGCCGAATTTCATGTTGTTGTAAATAGTGAAGGATAGCCAACGTTTGCCGAAGTAGATTTTTATTTATCGCTAGTTGTAGTATTTTTATATAGTTTCAAAAATTCCGCTATAGTAATGTAATGAGAGCATGTTATTTCTAAACTTACTTCAAAAGAGATAAATCACAACAATTATTAAAATATTATATGAACCCATTTGCATACTAGCCAATCGCCTTATATTGATCTTTATTAAAACTATTCTAAGTAGCGTGGTCGTATCGCCTTGAAGATATCCCACTCTTGCACATTCTAGGAAAATTTAAAATTACAACACAAGCGTAAAAAATTTAAAATGTTGCATCCGTATATTATTACACAGTTGGCGCTTCTCAGATTTTTTATATTTGTACAGTTCCACTTTTCACAGACTTTTTCGTCATTTACAAAGTATACAGTTGGTACAAAAATACTGATGTAAAATTTATTTAGTTATATATAGAAAAAATGTATTCCGGCCAAGCCGTTGCATTGAGTAAAAAAGTAGCAGATATAAGTGTTTTATGCAGTAGCAGACCGTCAAATGTATTGGAATAGTCGAAGTAGTTCGCACCTTCAAAAAAGTTGGACATGACTTACTTATTTATACTTTGCAGTTTTAAATAAATTAAGAAGGATTATATGATTTTGTAGACCTACTGTATTTATTTTGTAAATAAAATACATATTGAGTACATAATATGTACTTAGATATGAATTATATTATATATTATGTACTAATGATCGATATTAAATTCTAATGAGATTTATAACTCGTTCTAATGAGTTATTATTGTGCATTTATATAAAAAAATTACAAATATAATTTTTTGAGGAGTTGGTGTTCATGTGCAGTTCTGCTGTATTATTAAACTAAAACTTGCCAAAAAAAATAATTGTTTAATTAATATAATAGTTTAGTTAGTGACTTAGTGATAATTATAATTCGCATTTTCACATGCAATTTGTGAAGATAAATTTTGTATTATACATAAATATTTACAAAATCATTTTCAAGCATAGAAGTCAAGTAAATAATATATATTATGAGTATAGTAAGAACATTACATTTATTTATTTATAATTCAATCATTGATACGATATTTTATTCTGGTTTTGTTTTATATTTTGAAAATGTTCATTTTGATTTTTGGAAGAGACTATTTTAGTTAATTCGCGATTAAATTATACCTACTTGTAATACGTGTAGTGTTTTACTTGCATTGATAACTTGTATAATGTAATTTGCAAATTTTAAATTGATTACATCACACATTTCTTTAATTTAATTAGAAAATGAATTCCGATTCGCGTAAATGTGGAATAAAGTGTGCAGTTCCAGGATGTAAATCTTCGAGCCGACAGAATTTAAAATTATTTAGATTAACCTCCAAAAACCCAAAATATAATGAGTGGGTCTCAAATTGTAGTTTACAAAACATCGATTTCAAATTTATTAAAATATGTGAAAAACATTTTGAACCACATTGCTTTTCAACGGGTAAATTAAAACGAAATTCCATTCCTACAATTTTTGCGGCAACAAATGAGATTGATTTAGCTAATGATACTTCTGCTGGCATTGCTGTTAGTAATTTTGAAAGCGGTGATGAAATTTCTAGCAGTTCATCAATGGTAACAATTTTATCGTGCCAAGACGAAAATAATCCATGTGAGGAAACAAATGATGACGATAACTGGTTAAGTCTCATTAAACCTATAAAAACTTATAGCCGTTCAGAAGCCACATTACAATCCGATATTCATTATATACAAAGCAAAGATAATTCGTTTGGTTTTTCACGAACAAGACAAATTAATAGCTCAATTTTTAATAATAACGAGAACTCAACAAAGTGTGGAAATTGTATTAAAAATATAAAAAATGAAGCGTTTTATCGTCTTAAATATTTTAAGGTATTAAATATATTAGAGTGTAAAAATAAACAAATTTTAATATTAAAACAAAAATGCAGAAATTCTGAACAAAAACTTAAGCGTAATAAAAAAAAATGTTTAACGATTCATAAACCATTCGAAAATATTAAAAATCATATCGATATGTTAAGCGTTAATGAAAATACCAAACAATTAAGCAAAATTTTACTTAGGTCAAAAACAAAAAAGTGGCCCGATGAACAACGAGCTATTGCTCAAAATATATATTACCGGTCTTCCGGAATGTACAAATATTTAAGGGACAATTTAAAATTGAATTTACCTTCCAAATCTTCACTCATCAGATGGCAACCGATTAAATATCTTTCACCTGGATTTAATGAAAATATGTTGAGAACAATTTTACAAAAAGTGAGTGATTATTGTTTGATGAAATACATATCAGATCGGATTTAAAGTACAATACTTATTCCGACGAAATAGATGGTTTTGTAGATTTTGGTCTGGAACGCGAAGGAGAAGTTGGAAAAATGATCGCTTATTTCATGATCAGAGGTATTTCATCCAACTGGAAATTTGTGCTTAGTTATTTTGTTTCTCAGAATGGTATTCCTTCTGAAAAACTGATGGAATTAATAACAGACAATTTGAATAAAAGCCAAAAATTAGGAATTCGCATTAGGGCTATTATCTGTGACCATGGCTCCAATAATAGAAAAGTTTTTAGGATATTTGGCGTATCAACAGATAGAACATATTTTAATTATAACAACGAAAATATTTATTGTATTTATGATGCTCCTCGTCTTATAAAGTCTGTACGAAATGTCTTACTAAAATCAAATTTAATATCTCCAGATGGTGTGGTAAGCTGGAAAATAATCGAGCATTTGTATAATTTGGAAAAAAATTCTATTACAAAATGTTGTCCGAAGATTACATACAAGCATGTATTTCCAAATCAATTTGAAAAAATGCGTGTAAAATATGCCACACAAATTTTTAGCAGATCTGTGGTGGCCGGTATTAAAACGGCTATTCAATTAAAAAAAATTCCAGAGGAATATATGGAAACAGCCATTGCCACATATAAATTCATAGACAAGTTCGACAAGCTTTTCGATTGCCTTAATTCTAAAACAAAATACCACAAAAATAATTATCGAAGTGCTTTTATGCCTGGCAATGAAGTTTCAAGGTTTTTAAGGTACATGGTGGACTATATTACCGAAATTTCTGTAATCAATAAAACGACTGTATATTGTTTCAATGGTATTAAACAAACAATAAATTCTGTGACCAAACTTTCAGAAGACATAATAAATCAAGAAAACGGAATCGAATATATTCTTACGTCAAGATTCAACCAAGACCCTTTGGAAAATTTATTTTCACAAATTAGGGGAGCTAATGGTCATAACCGTAATCCATCTGTAAGCGAATTCAGTCACAATATTGCGAAAATTATGACTATTAAAATTATTAGTCCATTTTCTAATTTTACCAATTGTGAAGAAGATTCGGATGAATGCTTAGTAGATCTTTCTTCTACCAACAACAATGCAAATGGCGATAATGAACTCAACGAGATTATATTTGATGATGAGCTTTCGTTAGATGATGGGTTAGGAGAAACTGATATTTCTGATATATCTGATAACTTTTTTAATTTCGATGTCAATTTAGAAGAAGCATCTATGAAATATTTTGTTGGTTACGTTGCATTTAAGATGTCAACAAAATTGTCATGTAAACAATGTACTGAAACGTGGATTAGAATGGACCAAACACTGCAAGCACCATCAGAATATTTAATACATTATAAAAATTATAATAATGAAAGTGATTTTGGAAAGCTTAAAGCACCAACCGAATCGTTCTTCAATATTTGTAAAGAACAGATCCATTTTTTTGCTAGAATTTTTAAAAACCACCCTGAGAAACGTAAACTTAAAGATACTATTTCTAAGCACTGTATTCATTTAAATAAACATAATACATTTTATAAGGAATCTAACACATGCGCCGAGCACAACAAACAAGCATTAAATTTCATGCTTTTAGTTTTAATTAGAAAACATTGTAGTTGGCTCGCAGAAAAATGTTCGAAAAAAACATATAAAAATATTCGAAATCCGAACTGGAGAATCCTATTACAGGGAAAATAAATACATTTTAGTTATAAATATTAAATCTCATTCTCATTTGGCGCAATGAACGTCAATGTTTATATATTTTTATTCTATAAACTATATTTATTATATATTTGAATTTGAATTCGTACATACCTTCGTTTTGTTATTATGTGAATTATTATTTAAATTGAATTTGTACGGTAGGTATGTACATACCCTTTCAAGATCACAGCCTTGACGGGGCGAAAGGGCTTAATTATTGCTAAAAAACGTTCAATTATTCTTGTTACACAAAAAAAGACGTTTAACTATCATTAATGATTTTAATACATATGTGTAAATAAAATATTTTTTTCAAATTTTTTAATTTTGTGTAATTTTTATTTATTGTATAAAAAACTAAAATTTCATAGTAAAACCAACTTGTATATATAAAAGAAAAAAAAACAATTCGTTTTTTAATATTTTTATTGTAACATAAGCCACCGTTGCACTCATAATAATGGAGTCATTCCATCTTTATTGTAATTATAAAACGTTGTTAAAATGATTCCAGCAATAAGACAAATGTGATCAATATAGTCGATAATATTATAGAAAGCAAGCATCATATTTTTATGTGGCCCACGATATAAACATAGTTTAGTGATGACTGCTAAAAACGGATTATTGGTCGTACAAAATTATTTATAATGGTAAATGGAAAATTAAAATATTTGTATACGCTGTTAAACAATAAGTTTGTCTTATTTGTCAGTTAACTATATATCTATAGTTTATAGTTAATATTGCAACAGTTAACAAAAATAATAATTTTAAAGTAAATTTGCTGTATGGAAGTCCTTTAGATTATTAATTTAATTTCATATAATTTAATTTAATTTAAAACGGTCTAAAGTCGTAAAGTCGTACCATCTTTAAAAGTAGTAATGAACGGTAACTTTCAAATTATAGACCTATATCAATATTAAAATGTCTTGATAAACTGTTAGAATAATTATTGGCTATGCGTTTGGAAGGCAATGAATACAATATAAATTACAAAATAAATTTCCTACTGTATAAATATCAGAATGGTCTCAGGAAAGGTTCAGGTATACTGATGTATCGTTGGTTTGCACGAATGAAAAATATGATCATAGCTTATTGTATTCGATTTTAAATTTGTTTGTATAATTACAAATATTATATTATGATAAATTATTATATATATATATATATTATATATATATATATATATATATATATATATATATATATATATATATATATATATATACATATATATATATATATATATATATATATATATATATATATATATATATATATATATATATACATGCACAATTATATATATACACATTCACACAATAAAAATGTAAAATAATTAAAATTAAAAATGTCAAAAAATTGTTTAATATAGCAAGTACAGAATTATAAGACGATATATGTACTTCAAGAAAATTTAAGTTGCTTTGAAATTTAAAATTTGGAATCACTGCAAGAAAACAATAAAAAATACGCTTTTTCTATTGCGAACTCAGCATGTTAGAATAAATTTGTACGGTATCTCTGTGTATAGAAATAGAATCGAGCAGGCAATAGAATTGAATACGAAATAAATACAAATGTCTATCGAGTATTGACAATGGTGATGTCGAAGTAGTTACGTTTCCAAAATAAAAAATAAAAAATAATTGCAATGGAGCGATTATTTTTGATTAGTTTTATGGAGCATTAAATCGCTACTGAAAATCTGGTTGGTATTAAACTAGAAAGAACTATAGGAAAAGTTCACAAACAAATATCGCAGGCAAAATTATCGATGCTGTACTCGTGCTATCCGTACTTACCAACTTATACACATTTCAGGCTTTTTGTCAAAATTGTAGACTTCCACGTTTCATAGATAAGGTGGGCCGAGCAGGACATACATTTTTTGTTACATTTTCTTAAAAATCACTCTCAATAATGCATCAAAACAATTATTTAAAAATATTTTTAGGATCGTTAGTGAACCCTTTAAAGTTTAAAATGACATATCACATGCCAATAAACTAAACATTTAAACATTTGTTGTATCTGCATTTAATTATTAATTAATTAATCTAATTTTAATTTTTAATTATCTTAATTAATTATCTGTGGATTAAATAAATTAATGTACATAGAATTATGTACGCAAAAATGAAAAATGCAAAACCACAAAACGATGAAGAAAACAAGTTTTTTATAACTTGAATGTGTACAGCGAAAGGAACAAATATGCCATTTAAAATATAAAGTTTCGTATATAACACAATTTGCGTAGTTTAATGTGTCTTATTTGAGTTATTTATTGTTTTCATTTGTTTACGGTAGGCAGAAAGTTAGTAAAGATTTATACTACTATATACCTTAGCAAAGACATGGGGTAACATGCCAACACTTTTTATTTTGCTCACACAATTGTCGCTTTTATCATTGATTTTATAAAATTTCATTTTTTTGTGAATCTTGACTAATCTGTATATTTTAATTTGTGGTAAAACTTACGGAACAAAAGCGAAACATTTCTGTATATTAAAAAATGTAATTCTAATACTAGAGCCACCTATATATACAGAGCCCTAAGGTTAAAAATTGAGCCTTTTCTAGAACTAAGAACTAAAATTGACGGAAAAAACATTTTTTCCATACAAAACATTTGAAAAATTAAATTTTTTTTGGTGTTATATTTTTCAATGAAAATGTCTACAATTATCATTTTATAATTGATTAAAAACCTGATCAATGAAGTTGTTTATGTTTTGTTATATTTATTAATAAAATTTATAGACAAGAAAGCATTTCTCAATTAAATTGATATAAATACACACAAAGGAATAGATTTAGTATAGCTCACACATAATAACGCGACGGTGGCGCCACTTCATATACTGTGGATTTTTGTGAACTAAGTCTTATATACTCGCTGAATGTAACAATTGGTTTGTTACCCGGATACAATAATGGTTTGGGTCTTGGGTAAAAATATTTGTAATCAACAATTGAAAATAGTTTCATCTGTCCAAAAATATGAAATCTATTCAAAAAATATGAAATGAATTTAATTCGTTGTAGGTATATGAATGTAATTCGTTATAGTTTCTTAACACAAATCTGTATTACAATTAAATTTTATTAGATTAGTTGTACATTTGTTTATAGTTGACCATAAAATATTATTACCATTACAAAGCCGCTTAGCTTCTGCCCAAAATCTACACATATGTACCAAATTTTTCGGTTCTGCGTTAATTAAAAGTATTTTATTCCAATTATTACTACCATCTACACGTATGTACCAAATTTTTTGGTTTATATTTAAATTTTCGGTTGATATTCAAATGTTATTACCATTTAAACGCATACTAAAATAAGGGCTCCTCAAAGCCGCTTTGCATTGGACCATTCTGCCCAAAATCTACACGTCTATACCAAATTTTGCTTTAATTGATTTACACGTTTGTACCAAAAATCTATACCAAATTACTTTCAAATTTAAGTTCGGGTCGCTGTGATGCCGGCACTACGCTCCCGTCCCTACGCTCCCTAATGAAAAAAACAGTTTCGGTTGTCTATCAATTACAAAAATAAAAAGTTTTATGTAGACGACTTTATTGTTAAGATAAATATATATACATAATATTTTATTACAATATAACATATGTAGGTATATGTACAATTTTCATCCAAATTTCCTCTTATGCATATTGTACACTGTCGATTTTTTCTAAAAAAAAATTAAAAAAACGTATTAAGCACACTGTAAAATATAAATAAATTTATTTTTATTATTAAGCAATACAGCGAAAATATATACTGCATTAATTCCAAAAGCGGAAATTAATATAAATATTATACATTTTTAATTTCAAAATTTCCCACCTTGATTAAAGTAGCACGATATTTAGTTTATAAAATTTCCACCTTTGAAATAATGGCGCTACTAATCGTGCGGTGGCATATATCAAATCATAGCCCACAAATTAATTAAGCTTAATTTAATTTAAAATTCTAGCAAAAATTTTATTATAACATTTATTTTAGTCAGAAATGTACGAACTTATACGAACTTACTTCTAATTAGAAGTATTTTATAAAATACTTCTAATTAACGCAAAACCGAAAAATTTGGAACATACGTGTAGATGTTGGGCAGAAGGTACCAATGCTAAGCGGCTTTGAGGAGTTCCCTATTTTAGTATGCGTTTAAATGGTAATAATATTTTGTTATGGACTATAACCAAATTTACAAGTAATTTAAGAAAATTTAATTGTAATATTTGAGTTAAGAAACTACAACTAATTAGATTCATATACCTACAACGAATTAAATTCATCTTAAAATCACATACTATAAGTATATAACGAATTAAATTCGATTTGACAGATAAAACAACCATGTATAGTAGTTTTCATATCTCGCTGGAATTTTGACAGTTCTCGCGCAGAAAAAATATATCGGATACACAGTGATGTATTAAGTACAATAAATCGTGTTTATTGTTTACATTTTTATTTAAATGGAATAGGAACGTTTTTAATCACAAAATGATTTTATAATTTAACTTTATAAGAATCCCTGACACTTTTGAAATTAATATTTAGTTCGAAAAACTAAGAATTAAATTGAAAACTGATTTTGCTTTTTATGTTGTTTTGGTTTTGTTCGACATGAATGATATTTGATCATTTATTTTCCCTAGTCCGTACCAAAATTAAATGTTTACATTGTTTCCAAAAGGCGTGCAATTTTTTTTTGACCTATTAATTTTCACTCGAAATATGATTGTAATAACATAAATACATAATCATTTTGAATGTTTTGTGTATTAAAACTGAAATATAATTCTTTTTATTGGTTATTTATTATTTTATTTAGGTTTACTACCTAAAATAAATGCGACCCATCAAAATTTTTATAATTTTTTTTTCTACATCACTGAAAGCTGCGCAGAAAAATTAAAAAAATGTTTTTTTTAAGATCTGAATAGGACTATACATATTTTATTTACAATTTTTTATCCTAGATTCAAATCATTATTTTATCCGGGTAACAAACCAAGTGTTGTATTAAGCGGTTATCTAAGACACTAACCACCATAGTTTTAAAAATATATATATATATATACGCTATATACAAAGTGGCGCTACCGTAGAAAAACGATGGTGACATGTATCAAATCTGTTCCATTATAACCTCTATACCATGTATGGTGATTCTTGAGATACTACTATGGTTCTTTGAATGTCGTTGATTGAATTTTACACTAGAATGGAGTTATACTATTTCTTTTTCTACGAATCATTTCGTAGGCATAACCATAATAATTGTAAGAAATATGTTATGACAGCGGAGTTTTGTTCTTTTGTTTGGCTAATGAAGATGCATATTTTAATAAATAATATAATTTCCATTTCAAAATAACAAAATACTTGAATGTTATTGATGTTATGTTTTATTATAGCATCGTCATTTTTATTTACATACTTTATCAGTTTAACTAATGGATTTTTTTTGTATTGTGTGTAGCTCGCTTTGCATGCAAAAATTTTGCATGGCAAACATTTTTCATCATCTTACTCGATTCTATTTCTATAAAGTCATTCGATAAAATATCACCAATATTTTTATTTTCGATGGCAAGTGAAAAGAGGAAGAAGAGATAGTTTGCAAATTTATTCTAACAGGCTGAAATCGCAATAGACAAAACGTAATTCAAAAAACGCAATGGAACACAATTTTGTTCGTAAAAAAAGAGACATAATTGTCTATCGAAGTGATGTTAGAACATCCCAGCACTGCTATAATGAATATAGTTACACAATAATAAAAAATGTAAACATAACAAACGCTGCCATATAGGTTAGGTTAGGTTAGGTAAGGGTGGCCATCCTAAGGGACTAGCAAAGACACAAAATTGGTCCGTAGCTGTACCACATTCGAGTTACTTCCTCTTCACTCGCTAAACCATCATGAGCTTACCAAGAAGCGTTTAATGTCCCGGATTCCGATCTTCCTAAGATCCGTGAGGTCGTTCAAAGGGGAAGTTCCCATAAATTTTGTTCTGCTGTACGCTAGACTAGGACAGGTGCAGAGCAGATGGAGCACATTTTCCTCCTCCTCCTCATCACCACAGCTGCGGCAAAAATCGTGGGCTGGGACACCCAGTCTACACGCATGTATCCCAATGAGACAATGTCCCGTTATAACTCCCACGACCATACCAATATGATACCGTCGAAGCGATATCAGTTGGGCTGATCTGGACCGGTCAAGTACAGGCCAGATCTGCCTGGTTATTGCACACGAACTGGCGTTAGACCATCTGTCGTTCAATAAGAATATAAGAATTAATATATTGTCATTGGCCATATAAGAATTAATATATTTCTATGGTTTAAATTAAATGTCAAAAAACATAAAAAAAAATGATTTCGGTAAAATTCTTATTTTTTTTCATATGTTATTTATGGTTGACTCTTAAAATAAAACATCTGTTTTGGCATCTACTCTCTTATTTTTTCTTATGTTTGATGGAAAAATTTCGCATTCATAATTTTTTTATGTCAGATAAAATTTAACGAGATTTCGATCTATGTTATGTTATGTTTCATATATCGCACTCTTATTTTTTTACGTAATGTTCTTATTTTTGGTTATGTTATCCCTAATTACCACTTTATCCATACACTAGTCGTGTTTTTTAATTCAAAAATTTTCTTATTGGAATGAAGTTCTGGATAAGAATTTGCTCATTTTTTCAGTAAAATCCGAATGAATTTAATTTTTTATCAATAAATAAGATACATTTAATGTTAAACTACACATTTTAATTCACTATTATCGAAATAAAATCAAATTTAACTTTATTTTTCAATGTTCTGGATAAAACATTGGGTTTTTCAAGTTCGCGATAAATTCATAGTACACGAACTCGAAAAAAAAGGGAAATTTTAAAAGGAAATATTTTAAACAAGTATTTTTCATTGTTTTATGCTTGATACCTGTATTATTTCACAATAGACGTCAAAAAATATAGTTAGAAGTTGAAATTTATTCAAATAAATAGAACTTAAATTAAATATATTGGTTAAAGTAAATAAAATTTCCCAGTATTATTCCCGATGTTCTTATAGAACTTGAAGTTCTGTTAATAAAAAAACGCACCTAATATCTATGTAGATCCATACACAATTTCATTTCAACAGATTGTCAGATTATGTATAGAATACTGAGGATAGAAACCCGGTATATTCGGGTTTCTATCCTCAGTATTCTATACATAATCTTCTCGGTCAAGAATATTATTGTTTGTCTTATACTCTCATTTGACATACGTTCTAAAATAACAATATGTTGGAATATGCATATGTGCCGGCCCCAAGTATAACAAAACTGAAAACTTGAATCTATTACCAAATTTTTTCCGTTTTTCAGTAGCAAAAATCGGGAAATGATAAAATTTGGTTTCAAAATTTTAACACTATACAGCGTTGTTGTATTTTTTTTTTATATTTGTCAGAAACGCCATTATGGTTGGTTACCTTTTTTTGCTGTGTTTTATTTTCGAGTATTTTCCGTGTTATTTTTATTTTAAATTAATTTTATGTATATAATATTATAGTGTATAATATTAATTTAAGTGTATATAAATATATTTTTTTTTGTGTATAAATATAAATTTCCGACGTAAATAATATTTCTTGTACACATATAAATAACTACGAGTTCATTTTGTTCAATCATTTATTGAAAGGTAAATATTTTGTGATATGTTTTATTTTGTTATGATTAAATAAGTTGGTTACTAACAAAATTAAGGTTATGTTTATTTATTAAATTTGGTTTATCTCAATATAGGGGCTAATTAGATATGTACATTATGTACATTTAAATTCTCATAAAAAACTAATCGTAATCTCAACATGTCAATAATTTCCCACACACATCTCTGAACTTTTTATCTCGACAATAATTTTTCAGCTGTTGAGATGAACCAAATTTATGTGCCATTGCTTTACCTCAACAAATTTTTTATTTATAATGACATTAAATTATTTTTAAAAATATAGGTATCTTAAAATTCAGACGTGTCGGAACGGACCAGACAAAGGCGAATGAAGCTAGAGTTACAAAGAAAGCTCCCTCATCATACATCACAATTCGTCGCCAAATAGCTGTGAAGTAATAATCCCGTGATTATAATTAAATGTACTTAGAATTAATTAAATTTAAGAAGAGAAATATTAAATATATTTATTTAAAACCGTTAAAAAAAATTTTTTATTTATATTTTCAAATTTAAATTTTAGCCGCTAAAATCTATAATAAAGGCTCCGCCCACATTTTGTTGAAAACATAACCTAACTTTTTTTCATCATTGTCCGACTATTCGCGACAACGTTCATAGTAAATCTTACAATAAGTCGGACATATTTGAAAAAAAAGTCGGAGAGGAATTCATCAATTTTTCCGAAAAATGCGAAAAGTCGGATTTCGTTATATGTAGTACTTGGGAAAGGCAACTGATGTGCTGTTCCATCTATTACCAACTTCACTTTTATTTATGTTATATTCTGACATTTTAGTTTATTATTATTTACTTACACGCGTAAGGAAATTGCAAAATTTGCCAAGTTGTGTATTAGAATAGAAGAAATGTTCCATAATATTTTTGTAACTGTTGGCACTACAGAATTTGATCAATTAATTAAATATCTAGCTTCCGATGAAATGTTAAAAGTATTAGTACAGTTAAAATGTCGAAATTTAACAATTCAACTAGGAAACGGAAATTACGAGAATTATATTGAAGATTTTAATAAAATTATCAAAAGTGATATAAAATTCTGTTATTATCGGTTAAAAGATTCGATAATAGAAGACATAAAGAAATCTGATTTAGTTATTAGTCATGCCGGGGCTGGTACTTGTATTGATGTGTTGACACATAATAAACCATTAGTAGTGGTCATAAACGAAAATCTCATGAATAATCACCAAATTGAATTGGCTGAACAATTAGCAAACGATGGTTATTTATTTTACTGCACAATTACCTCGTTAAAAAGTACGTTAGGTGTTAATTTTAATACCAACATATTAAAGCCATATACACCTGGCAATGCTAAAGAATTTGTACAGTTCTTAGATAATTATATGGATTAAGACTTGTACAAGATAAAATAAATAAATGATTAAACGTCTAAGAAACTTGTTTTATTTAAATTCTGAATAATTGTACATTAATTTGATCGTTTTCTAAACCATCATGCATTGATTAGAAAACCAAAATTGGCTAACATACACTAAGCGAACAAAGCAGATTAAATATGAAATTTATTATTTGATTAATTTATTTTATTAACTGTTTAATCATCGATTGCAGCACCACCGCCTTCCAAAATGGTTTCGAATGAAAATGGTGTAAACGCATATCCAAGACCCTTGTAGAATTTACTCTGGAACTCGACCCAATGTAAACGTAAAGTATGTAGGAAAGCTGATAAACCTTCCATAACTACCAAGATTCCAACTGTAAGAATTGACCAGAATCCAAAGACGGCCCACAATATAATACCACCAACCCATCCATCTTGTTTCAAACCATTTTGCAATACCATATTCCACAATACTTCAGCCAGCTGAGCATGAGCTAGTGATAACGCCCAAAGACGTAAATATGAAGCAGTATGTGATACGGATCCTAAAACATATTCAATTGTGTGAATACCTTGGTGAATGAATATTTCAGACATTTCCTCTTCGTCATGATCTCCTCCTTGGCCACTTCGTGCCGCTATTTCTTGAGCATTTAATCCATTTTCAGCATCACCATTCTCCACAGGGATAATTTGTTCATGTTGAGCCTTTTTACGGTTACGCATAATGTGCAGTGGTTTGCCAAGTAACATCCATGGTACACAAAGCAAAGCAAGAATAACTAGTGTTTTTTGAATTGAATCTTGTCCGCTAAACATGTATGGTGAGCAGACTCCATTTTTATCCTTGTTTGGTGGTTTGAATAAAATCATATTAATGAATGTAATAAGAATCGATGGAGCACATCCTTCGGAATGTAAGCCTTCATTTGACGCTGAGAATCTGACCCATTTGATAAACATCAGCATTGTCATATAGAAAAACAAGAATACTAAGAAAATAATTTGTGGTATAAATTCCGTATAGATGGCAATCTTATTTTTGAAATAACGATGATTCCACAAACTGAGGACCACACCAAATATCATGTGAATCACACCGAATATAATCGAAATTTTCATTTTGTATGCATTCTGGAATATAATCTTATTCAATGGTGCTATTTGCCACACGGGATCAAATCCGAATGGATATGGAGTTCCTAGATAATCTTTCGTGCCTGGATCCAATTGTAGAATTTTGTTCTCCATGACGGTTGATTTATTGTAATTGATTCTCCAATGGGATCCAAAAATATTTAACGATTTCGAGAACATATCATTATAAATTAAACCTGTGTACATAGAAAATAAACCCATCAAAAGTATAATGTAACGACCTCCAAAAAACATATTCCAAATTTCATTATCCGATTTTTTAGCTTGTAATGGTTTTTCCTTGAGCACCATCCATAATCCAAACAAAGACATAAGTATTCCATGTCCCAAATCACCAAACATCACGGCGAATAAAAAAGGAAATGTAATGATTGTATATGGTGCAGGATTCATTTCGCGATAGCTTGCAATACCGTAGGCATCAATTAGAGCTTGAAAAGCAAACGTAAATTTATTTGTTCGATTATACGTGGGTGGATCTTCGAACGTTTGCATACGGTTCAAAATTGGTGGAACAGATGAACCACTCCTTTCCTGAAATAAAATGAGTAGCAATTACATTTCTGAGGATACATAGAATAATATAAATAACTTACAGTTCCCCGACGCAGCGCCAATTGGATAATTTCAATATCTAAAACTGGAACCCAACACTCCGCAATTAGACATTTTTGAGTAACATCCAGATTGAATAAATTTAGGGTGTAGTAAATTGCTTTGATTTTTCGGACTTTTACAAACCAATTTTTCAAGTTTTTGGCCGCAGCGACTAAAACACGATGTCTATGATCTTGAGTTTGCCCAAGAACAGTATTTAAATCCTCAATACGAGTCATAACACCCATGGCCATTTCACGACGATCAGCTGGAGCTTCTGGACATGGATAAAGAGTTGCACGAAAACCTTCACAAATTTTTTTGACACGAGTCTTCAATTGATCACCTTGGAAAAAGATGATGAATACAGATTTGTATACATTATCACCCTATAAAAAATCATAATTAGGAAAAAACAAAATAAAACAATAAAATATGCTAATTTGTTTCTTACAGTCGATGGATCTTCCAGTGGTGACTCAATCATAGCCTGACGTAAGAAAACATTACCACGACAAGCACGCCATAACATTCGCTCAAAAGCTGGTAATCTTTCTCGTAATATTACACCAGCAACAAAACTATTTTATTTTAAAAATAAAGAACAATTTGAATCAAATTCTGAAAATCTGTAGTTTAAATTACAAGGTTGTATGTTTTTAATGCACGGTCAAAGATAAATGATTTATTTATTAATAAATAATAATAATGTAATAATAAAACGCAAGACACATATTTTATGATTTTTCGAATTTTGATAAATATTCGATTAAATAAATGGAGTTATGACTGTACCACGAATTTCTCTTAGAAAATACATTTTATGTAAAATTGATAGATATGTAAATATGTAACGTAAAATGAATGCGAAGTTAATGACTTACCGTAGTAATAATAATAATTTAACTTAATAACTTAATAATTACACCACCAGTAGAAAGTGTAATCCCTAGTCTCTTGGTGACTAACAATACCTAAATTGAACATTCACAATTGAAATTAAACTCGACTCATATTGATTAATCCTAATATCTAAACTATTATTATTAATTATGATAATTAATTATTAATGAATTATTTTGAATTTTAAATACATAATAGCTAACTTATGAATAAAAAGTTATGATTTTATCTAGTAGGAAGCTAAATTAATTTAAAATATATTATAACGTGAATTTTAAGTTTGAAAAATATTATTATAAGACTAAATTGAATTGAATCAAATTAAATTCAAATTTATTTGATTTTATAATAATGTTGAAATGAACAAATATAAAAATTAACAACATAACACATGGACACAATATTATCGGATTTTGATGATAAATTGATGGTATTTAAATTTCTTTCCTCCAAACCATCATAGCTTTTTATTTTTGTTAATTTTAGTCTTTGATAAATTTGACGTTACATATGTATATTTTTCGAAACTACCTCGAAATAAATGCCGGTAACTAAAAAGCTCGTTAATAACAATACATCTGCAATTTTACACTTTTCTAAGAGAAATTAAATTACACGTACATTTATGAAAAATATTTAACAAAAATGTTACAATTTTGATTTAATTTTTATATAGAAAATGCACATATTTTTTTTAGTTTATTATGTGGACTTCTATCACAATATACTTTCACAAATAACTAATTAAATTAAGCGTTCATCAAACTGATGTATAAAAATTATAAAAACAAGCTGAAAAATATATAATATGTATTTAAGGCCATATTACAAGCAATAAAATATATATGAACACTTACAAAAAAAGTGAATAATCATAGCACAAAAGAAATATAAAAAAATATATTTTTTGGTTTGCAACAAAAATATAAACTTAGGGATATGTAAAAGCATTATTTAAATAAATATATTCTATACACATTTAGCTACTGACATACAAACTGAGGAATAATAAAATCAATTATTCATGTAACACAAATTTATGGATATAGGCTTTTATTTTGTTTTATATAAATCTTACTGACCATGGAAGAAATTCTTCAGGCTCTTGTGATTTTTCCAGAAAACTAATCATGAAATTAGTATTAAATTATTTAATTTTGATTGCATTAAATATTAATATGTAATTTTTTTGTAAAAAAGAAACAATGTGCCAATAAATATTATATAATGTATTATTACAATAGAGACACTTTAAATAGAAGAAATTTTAGCAGAATTTATATTTGTATTTGATTTTTAGTAAATAATTATTATTTAATTCAGCATCTTATAGCTAAATTCATTTGTTTTAAAAAATATTTTCAATTAATTGGCTTTCGTTATAAATTCAACAATACTGCCAAAATTTCAATAAAAAAATTAGCTTATCCGATTCATGTTCAATATTAAATTTAATTCAATGTGTTGGTCTTTTCGTTTATTATTAAATTTACCTACCCAAGCTGTACTGGTCCCATTGCATTCCCAGAACGTGACTCATCTGTTATTAATGCTCTGGTCATCGATTCAGTAGGATTACCTTCTTGCTACAATTCACCAAAATGTATATAAGGACAAAATACAATGACAAGGATAATAAAAAAAAATTGTACAATTATACAAAATTATAAAAAAAATAATGAATGTTATAAATTAAATTTTTAATATTTATTAAATGAATAAATATTATTATTTTTCATATTTTTGAGGGTTTTGTAAGACACAAACAATATGGTTTGATGAATTAATTAATGATATGTAAGTGCAAAGAATACTAAAATAAATAAATAGTAATAATAAAAGCATGCTTAATAATATTCATGTCCCTAATAACCACAAACACCAAATCAAGTCCATACAAATAAATTATTAGTGCCATAAATATGTGCATTTTTGTAGTAAAAATGTTAATACCAATTTTATTATTCAATGATATATTTTCTTGCTGCTTAATTATTGATTATAAAACAGTAAATTACATTTTACTTTTCGGGGAAAAACTAACTTTCGATTAGAAAAAATAAAATAAAAGATTAAAGACAAATGAATCAGATTTTTCACTGAACAAACCAATCACTTATCTTGCCTTATGCGTGATTTTAATAAACCGTAATCTTCATCTGGTACAACTTTCTGTAAATTTATCGATAATTTATTTACTCAAAAATATTCAAATTGTTGCTTTTATATTAAAAATCATTTTACAATATGTATACATAATGAAATAAATAATGAATACTAATTACATATTAATAAAATTATTACGCTTTATTAGAAAAATACAATATTGTAAAAATTAAGCGCGGGTAAATCGTTTTCAATTAAGTTTTAGTTTTCAAGCAATTAAAAATTGAGATTTAATTTGATTATAATTGTATAATATATATTTCCCTGAAGTGTACATACTATTTGGAAAATTTTTGTTTTTATTGGTTTAGAAAATTTTTAAGCATATTTACCCAAGTTTAAGATTTTGCCCTTGCGCGGCATGACGAACGCCTTCCTCTCCAAGAAGTTGAATTTGTTCCTCTTCCCTGTGAGTTTCCGCCATCTGTTGATAGCGGGATAGTAAACCGTAATCGGACATTGATGGAGCGGCCTGGTAACACAACCGAAAAAAAAAACGATGCCTAATATTGACCCCCTATCTTTTTTATATATTAGACTACCCCTATTATTTATAAATTCCTAACCTGATATTTACTCTTAAACCTGGCAATTGCAGTGCTAGTAATGTTTACCCAAAATATGTTAGTTTTATTAATTTTTTGTACCCTAAGGATACTCTCTAAACTGTAACAAAATAATAAATATCTATTCAAACTTTTATTTCCCTTACCCATTTTATAATTCTTTTTTAGTAAGCTGTGCAGATTAAGCAAATATATTTTTTTACTGTTGGCGCAAATTACATGCATGCGAAATAAATAAAAACTATTCAGCTAAATTATTTGACAAATGCAACATTTAATGAGCACACTGGTTAAAAATAATACATCAAAAATGAAAAACGTTACATTACACAATTACCGTCAAGCAGAAACACGAAGTAAAGGAAAAAACTAAATTTTTAATCATTATTCATTATAACCCGGGATTTACCAAATAAACATAGCAAATAAATATATTCGTAGAAGTCTGGGAACACAGCGAAACGCATGGAATGTCTCGATTCTGAAGGGTCTGATAAATGAAAATCAAAAGAAACGATATCAGGATTTTGTCAGCAATACCATTAAGGAACCTACTTATCAGTCTGACTGTGTGAACTCTGTCTGGGAGGTATTGAAAACTTCGGTTGACAGTGCAGCTCAGCAAACCTTAGGTATAGTGAAAGCCAAACCGAAGAATGATTGGTTTGATGACGAGTGTCATCTTGCAGTTCAGTAAAAAATTATGGCCCATATTGAAGTGCAACAACGTCTTACAATCGTCGGGGAAAATAAACCTGCCCTTGCTAGGAGGGTAGCTAAGCGGATTTGTCGACGGAAGAAGCGAGGCTGATGCAAGGCTGAGGTTCTGAAAGTACAACTTAGCAATGAGCGCAGTTCGTTCGATTTCTTTAAAGAAGTAGGAATTCAGTAGGGCCATGCAGAGATTAAAACGAAACCGCTCACCTGGGATGGACTGCATTAATTCAGAGCTCTTGATATTCGGAGGGGATACTCTGTATTTCCGGCAGACCTATGACTCGATCTATCGAGAGTTTGGGGTCTGCCCTGGAATACCTAGTAATGCCAACAAAATTGGTACTATTGTGTAATGACAGTGACGCACTCTCAATGCTGTTTTGCAGTTAACTCGGCTGTTCGGCAGGGAGATGCTCTGTCCCCGATACTCTTTATTCTCATGTTGTAGTAAATCCCTCGTAAAACTGAAATACCTATAGTGCAACATATTATATCACCAGACCAATCAGGTGCTTGCATATGCAGATGACATTACGGTGATTGGATTGAATACCAACGGAGTGAAATAAATACTTGAACTGCTTGAGAAGTTTTCAGCTTCTCTTGGACTCCAGATTAATAAGTCCAAAACAAAATACATGATCTCATGATAGACACAATGGCACACCAAATTTTAATTAGTGGTCACTACACGTTTGAGGGAGTGAGGAGATTCAAATATTTGGGCTCTCTTATCACTCACTTAATCATCAACATCATCGTAATCTTCTACATCATCGTAACGATGTGCAAAACGAACTTTTTTGTTTATTTCAAATTATCGTTTTCGGCCAACGACCTTAAATTTTACCTTTGTATTGTTCAGGTTTCAGATTTTTTTCTACAAATCTACATAACTGTTAATATTAAGCGATTGGTGTAATCGATCTTCAGATGATCAATTTGGTGTAGGGTATAAATCTGGTGGGGTATAATCTATTATGGAACATAGTTAGCTTATGGTATGTATACATTGAGTAGGAGGAACCTAGTTTTGAATTGTTGGCATCAAATAATGACCTCTTTTAAGGGGTATCACGAGTTGGACATATCATATTTGGAGTAACCTGTAGTGCTATATATATATATATATATATATATATATATATATATATATATATATATATATATATATATATATATATATATATATATATATATATATATATATATATATATATATATATATATATATATATATATATATATATATATATATATATATATATATATATATATATATATATATATATATATATATATATATATATATATATATATAATAATATATATTATATATATATATATATATATATATATATATATATATATATATATATATATATATATATATATTTATACATACTCGTATATATACTGAATTTTAATCCATCTTATTATAAGAGGAAAACGAAATAATATAAAATAATAATAATATAATCGTTTGAGTGCAAGAATTGTGTATCGACCTATATCGCCATGGTTGAGACAACGAGCCCTGGTGTTGGAGATTGTCTTAGACAGTATGAAGACCAAACTCAGGGTCGAAACCGGTGAGACCTGATTGTTGACTTAGTGAGGGGGTGTGTAATGGCCTTTTTAAACTTTAATAATAATAAATAAATATATTAGATACATTTTTATCACATTTTTTATGTTTCCCTGATTTGGTGCTTATAAATTAAATTAATATATACGATAAGTTAATTGTTTATCGGAGTTATTGAAGAATAATAAACTCGAAGATAATTGTTCAAATCTTATTGCTTTTAAGTTTTGTTCATTTTATGTGGTTTTATTTAGATCAAAGCTTTACATATGTAAATATCATAAATATGCAGATAGCCTAAATACTATTTGCCGGCCGCAAAATTGTTTATCAAATAAAAAGTTTTTTTGATGTACCCGTGTAATATTTATACTTCGAGCGAAATGTATGAGCATGAAACCTATGGAGATAGTGTCTTCAAAACTTGAATTTATCAGTTAACAAGAGCGTGGGAGATATTTTATAAACTCAATATGATTTTCTAATTTTCGTTAAGATTGTGCATTTCGAATATATGTATGTAGATATGTACAAATATTTTTATGACATGAACTATTTTTATTTATTCTTCTGCGCAGCCGTCATTAACTTAGTAAAAATATTGAGGAACAACTTGCAGGGTGAAACTAAGTGTTTCCAAAAATACACAAAAAAAATATTAAACAGTATTACTACAAACATTTTGTCTGTATCATCTGTTATAGACTATATACTATATTAGACTATAAACATATACTATAATGTAGTATAATGTATATTATTATCGTATATTATTACGATTTTGTATAGAAATACAAACATTTGTCGTAAACTATAAAATCGTAAAAATATTAACAATACATATTAATATTACTAAGTGATTTTTGCTCGTTTTTATCATATGCATGTATGATATTCTTTGTATTATTCTGAATAATAATCAACATTACTGTTTCTAACTTTACTTCTGTTTATTTTACGTCCTTGGTTCAGTAACACAAAAACATCCAATGTATCATTTAACATAAAGCGTTTAATATTTAATTCTAGCACTATTAAATATCTATTCTATAACTAATTTAAAAAAACATGTATTTCGAAATTTGAGAAAATTTTGGGGTCTATAATTCTCTCAATATTTTTTTTAAATAATTAGTATAAACATTAAATAAAGCAAATTAAAAAGATTAAAGAAATGAAATTAATAAAGAAGCGTGAAATCATGCACTTGTTATCATAATAAATAATTAGTTTTTAATGAAATTGGTTGTGATAATGTATAATATTTATATTTTCTTGTAATAATTTGGTTTTTAAATATTATAATTTGATTTTTAGTTCTGTTTTGGTATTTGTGTCTTATTCATCAAACAATAAAGAAAAAATTACAAATATAATTCAAATATTATTGAAAAACTTAAAAAGTATTTTATAAAACGCAATTAAAATTATAAAAAAAATTTAAGGTTTTTATACTAAGTAAAAATTAAACATACTGTGTAACTTGTCATGTATATAAATGAAGCTCGGAACCTCTAAGTTTAATAATCAAACAAACAAATTCCAAGAAGAATTGAATATTTATGAACAAATTTTGGGGAAAGGGATCACAACAAGTTACCCAAATTTTTATTATTTTCAAGTATATATATAAAATAAATAATAAAGAAAGTTGCTGTATAATTATTAACTACAGAAGAAAAATATAAAAAACTTCAACTCTGTGAATTATACAAACATTCGTAATAAACATAATTATATTCCAACACCTTTAAAAATAAATCTGCTTTCGGATTCACGATAACCAAACACCGAACCCTGACAACTAGATAAATTTGCGAAATACAAAAAAGCGATCGATGGCATTATATATGGAAAAATATTTAACCGATTTCTTTATAAAATTATTTCGACAATCTATTTCTAATAATTTTTTTTTATTTTTTGTACTTATCAAACAATTAAATAATTTTCAGTTGTGTTTACCAAGTAAAAAAAAATCATTTAAAATCAATATAAACGAAAATTTATAAATAAAATATTCGCATGCGGTTTTATAAAAACTCTCGTAATTTTTTCTTGATTAACGTCGTTTCGTAAATTGAAATCAAATAAAAATCAGTTAGTTGATTATTAATTAGTTCTGCCGTTATTAGTCAATTATTATGTGTATATTATATACTATTTTGTCCGATTGGCATTCACACTCTAAATTTTGTACAGAAAAGTGCGAATGCCAAAGAACGCAATTAAATTCTAAAATTATTAAGGACATAATTAGTTTTTTTTTAATATTCAAATTATTAATTTCAATACAATATTTAAAAAAATGTGGTAAAATATGATGATTTATGAGAATGAAATTAATAGAAATAAAAATTCTCAAAAAAATTAATATAGATATTTCTCGAATAACTTTTCTCCAACTTACCTCGTCGAAAAATACTTGTGTTTTCCTTAAAATATGTTTCAATTCGGTTAATTCTAAAAAATTTCTTTTTAAAGCTTCTGCGTTTTGATTGACCTCGCGTAATTCATTTTCAAGTTTCTCAAACGTTGCCTTGGGAAATAAAGAAAAATTATTTGAAATTTGAAACATATTTTGATTCACAAAATTAGTTTACTTCTAAATCAATCATTTCACGTGGTTGTGGTGCTTCAGGACTTTCACCTGTATCTAGCATAGGAATGCCATCTTTTTTAATTTCCTTCTCTAGATAACGTAGTTTACGTTCCATTTCATCACAACGTCTTACTTCATTGACGAATTTCCTTTGAAATGCATTAAAATCAGGATTTAACTGTAAAATGTAAAAATAAAATAATATTTTAAGTTTTCTTAAAGTACTTATAGCTTAAATTCTAGCATGAAGTGGAAACTGCGGAATGAACATGTAATAAATATAAGGGAGTCCCATAAATTTTGATATATTTTTGTTTATTTTGTGTTAAAAAATCATTCGTTCATTTTATTTCATCGTTGTATCTTGTGTGCTTTATTCTGGTATTCCAATATGAAAATTTTACTTGCAGTATTTTTTTACTGGAAAAACGATAAAAAAAAATAATCTAAAATTCTATATTATATTCTCAAAGGGAAATGAATGTTATCCATAGTGAATTCGCGTAGTTACATGTTTCTTTAAAAATTTATATAGTTTAAACCATTTATATTTTAAAAATTGAACAAAACCGATAAAATAATTAAAAATTTTATGCCCACCGTGAAAACATTTAAAATTACAATTGAGTGTTTTGATATTTTAAACGGCAATAATGTATTGACAAATTTTACTTTAAACATCCCCATTCAATTTATACATAAATTTTTATTGAAAAGTTTAAAAATCTTGTACAATGATTTGAAAGTAAATGATAAATTAAAATATTTACTACTTAAAAGTTTTATAAAAATTGATCACCAGCGCTCAAGAGACAGTTAAAAATGATCGAGCGGAAATTTTTTAAACATTATACGTACAATAAAAAAAATGCCGCCAAACGACATTACCAGTCACCAATAGGCGATTAATTGCTCAATTTATTTGCTTAATAGAAAAAAGTTATTTGGTCATTTTTATTGAAGACAGAAATTTCCAAAAATGTAATACAATTGTTTAGTTTTTTTTAAACTTACTAAATAAATGCACTTGTGGTTGGTTAAAGCCTATAAAAAATTATAATAAGAACTATAATACCGTCTATTACTTAATGGCGAATTATCAAGAAAAATTTGCTAGCTTACGATTTTTTGATTTTTTGTTATCTATTTTTACCCCGTTCAATTTTTATGTAAGTTTACGCTACTATAAAAAAAATTGAAAGGGATAAAAAGACAATAATTCTGAAAGTAGTGATCGCGGTTAACAAAGTTTATTCGATTAATTCACTATGAGTAAGTAACCTATTGAACTATTCCCTATCTTTTGGCAACATTTTTATTGTACATACGTATAATGTTAAAAAATGTCCGCAGGATCATTTATAACTCTCTCATGAGCGCCGGCGAATCATTTCGTCACCTGAATATTTAAGTGTTATAAACGCATTTTTGCCATTTTCGAGTTAAGACTGTCATCTTAATTAAAAAATACATATCTTTCGATTAAGAATGTCAGAATTGTCCTATCTTGTTTCAGTCAAAAGATACTAGTATGACAAGTGATACATTCGCTTTAATGATATAACAAAAAGTTAGTATTTATCTGTTACATAAACTGATCGTATTGGAATGGCATAATTTCGTATTAATTTTTTTATAGAATTAAATAATATTTAAGTGATACATACATATATTTAAAATACCAAAAAGTTATATATGCAAATGGAAAATTCAATATTTGTATGATACAAGCATACAATGAATATGAAATTTAGTCGTTTATGTAAAATATGTGTTCAGTATTTGTGTGATATAAACATACAATGAATGTTCAATTCAACCATTTACCTAATTGCAAATTCAGAATTTAGTGGCAAAACCTGTAATTTTTAATTGGGCTATCAGCAATGAAAAGAAAAAAGACATTAAGGCTATGATGAAATATATGGACACAGTGGATATACTTTGTTTCAATACTGTACTGAACAGTACGAAATTAACTATGAACGCTTTACAAACTAGAACTACCCGACGATCTACTCCACAAATTAAAAAAACTATTACTAAAACAAATACAAAATTTAAAATTAACTAAATGAACTTTTAAAAACAGGCTGTATTATATTTTATTTTAATAAACTTGCATGAAAGACGCAAGAATTTCTAAATTTTGTTTGATATTTTAGAGTTATTAAAACTAATTTTTTTTTCTAGTTTTTGTTCCAAAAATTAGATTTTTCTGCGTTAGGGGTACACTTGAATTTTGTTATATTTCCGAATTCTTATAATGAACTACGCCTAAAAACTAAAATTACATTCAAATTAAAATAAGCATTTTTATTAACTTTTCCATGAAATTATGGTTCATACGCAAATAATTGTTCAATATTTAAATGATACATAAAAGTATGAAATACTGATACATACAGTACATATTCAAACAGAACGATAAACATTTGTGATACATATGCAATTTTCAATATTTTAAATTCCCGTTTAAACCAAAAATATACGTATGATTTAAAATTCCTTTTAATGTAAGCTAAAGCACCTTGAAAATTTTTAAAAAAATTAATTTTTTTTACCAATATTTGAAAAATTTTTAATTTGGAGACATTCAAAGTTTAGATTTGACTATTTCGTTTTCAGGTTTTTGTCGTATGTAACACTTAAATATTCAGGCGACGATTTGTATAGTCCATGTAATCTTTTAAAATATTCCGACGTATAATCAAAGCTCACGAGACGGCAATTAACGACAGTTAAAATGAGTTTTGCGCTATACATATGTACTATCGCTTTCAAAAATTGGTTATACACAGAGAAAAATCCTGGAGTAAAATCCGCCCAATTTTAATTTTTTATTTTTTAGAGTAAACCTAAAAACATAAAAGGATTACCATTGAAGTAGTGTAAAGAAAATATTTACGAAATATTTCGCAAATTTATTCTATTCAATTAATATATCCAGGATTAGTATTTAGTAGAAAGGTAATGAAATAATAAATACTTAAACTAATAAGCAGTCAAAAAAAAGGAATATAAGTAATTATATACAGTCATAAATGGATTCAGAGTAAACTCTTCTACAATGTTTTCTAGTTGAACTTCATTTAATAATTTTGGACTACCGTTCTGAGGCAACCGATCAATGGTTCTTGTTTCTGAAAACCTCGTTATCCATTTCATTACAATAGTTTTCTAACGAAAAAAATATATAATTTACCATTTTACGTGACAAGTTTATGCAACTTACTGAAAATCTAACCTTTCGTGAAATGTATCCGATGGATTTATTTTTTTTATGTAGGGTAAATTATAGCTCATTTAATTTATAAATTTAATCACACGTTCCCCATTCTGTACTGTTTTTTTTTTTTGTAAAAGGACTTGGCATAGACACTTTTACGGTCCATAGCCTTACATTCACACAACATTCATTCATCCCATTCACACAAGTGAACCCTGCGCATTGCATAGCTCCATGCCACCCTGTACAGTGACATGGAAGATGGGTCGGCCCATGAGTTCTACATTCCAACAGAGGGTCATAGATGATTTCAATTTAATCACCGATCGTAATCGGCAGATGAAAAATCCCTTTTGCATCCCGCCTCTGTTGGGATTCGAACCCGGTACCTCCCGATCCAAACGTCGCAGCTTTAACCACTGCGCTATTTGCTCGGTTTCTGTACTGTTAGATTGCAAAACAAAATAAAACCGAATTAGGGCTGTTTCCGAAACCAAAACTTATTTGTGGAACCTAACTTATTCAAATAAGTTTCCTCGCGAGGTAACTTATTTGCTATCTCTTTCATGCAAGAAAAGCTAAATTAACTGTCAATTTTTTGTTGTTTTGCATGACAACATTAAATTAAAATTATGTATTTAATTAAAATTAAAAATGACAACATCAAATTTAATTAATTTAGTAAATTTATAATTAGTTAAAGAAAATTAAAGAATATATTATTATTAAAGAACAAATATAATATACGATTTGACGTTTTGGTTCGTCGTTAAATTTAAAAGCAACAATTTTTTTAAATTATCTATATTATATTAATATTTGTTCTGTTTATAATAAATAATACAAACAAAATTTTTATCTATAGAAGCAGAAAAATTTATTGTTTTCGTGTATTTGTCAAAATAAGTAAATGAAATCAATTCGGATGACTTTTCTTACTTATTTAAGATGGCGGCAAATAAGTAAATAAGTTTGAAATAAGTATCGGTTTCGGAAACAGCCTAGATCTTTTTTTCTGTATGCATTGTTGCGAATGTCAGATATCAATCACCCTATTTCTTATCATAATTATATTTACTAATGTTTATATGAAAAAAGCGATTGTTGCTGCCATCAAAATCGTGCTAAAACTAAGTAGTTTTATGTTTTAGCGTACAACCAATTTTTGAAGGCGATAGTACAAATGTACATATATGTAGGAATATTGTTTTGACGTGAAAACGTCTTTACGGTAACAAAATCAGAGGATAAAATTTCATTACAGATGTAATCTATCATCTACATCCAAAATTTAATTACACCACCCGATAGATAAAGGATTAAAAATTTCGTTACGTTGAATGAGGACTGTAACGCATCGCTTGCGTTGAAGGATGAAGCATCGCCCTTTTTATAGCTATTTTATTTATAGCACGAGGGAGGAGAGAGAAGTCTGGTAAAATTGCAACAAAGGGCGCCACAATCGCAAATCCCAGATCTGGTGTCAATACCATGTCACTAGACCAAATTAAAATTTTCAGACAGATCTGTCATTTAGTTTAGTCTTGGCACCCATTGTTTTTTACAAACATGGAAAAAAGTGAATTTCGTGTGTTATTAAACATTATTTTTTGCGTGGAAAAACCATTACGCAGGCCAAAAGAAACCATGATAGCTATTATGGGGACTCTTTCACCTCGATTAGCATGATTCACAAGTGGTTTACTGATTTTCGTTGTGTACAAGCACAACTGATCCCGAACGTTTAGGACGCCCAAATGAAGTCACCACACCAAAAATGGTTGACAAAAATTCATGATACGGTATTGCAAGACCGCAGAGTGAAAGTGCGCGAGATAGTAGGCATCTCAGATGAACGTGTGCGCAATATATTACACGAACATTTGAATCGTTTCGATCGTTTGCTTACAATCGACCAAAAACTCACACAACTTCAGAAGCAGGTTTGGCGATGTTTAAGCGAAATAAAAAGGTGTTTTTGCGTCGTTTCATAACTGTAGATGAAACATGGATCCATCACCATCAAGAACAGTCTAAACAGTGGATTTCTACTGGCGATACTGCGCCGAAGAAGGCTAAGGCGGTTTTATCGACCACAGTTTTTTGGGATGTACGCAACATAATCCACATCGATTACCTTCAAAAGGGAAGAAGAGTCAACGGCGAATATTTCTGCAACTTATTGGGCCATTCCAACGACGTTTTGAAAGAAAAACGACCGCATTTGGCGAAGAAAAAAGTTCTCTTCCATCAAGACAATGCACTGGTGCACACATGTGTAGTTGCAATGGTCAAAATCCATGAATTACGCTTCGAATTGCTTCCACATCCGCCAAATTCTCCAGACTTAGCCTTCTGCGACTATTTCCTGTTTCCGAACTTGAAGAAATGGCTCGGCGGAAAGAGATTCGGCTCTAATGTGGAGATCATCGATGCAACAAACGCCTATTTTGAAAGGTTGGAGAAATCGTATTATTCGGAGGGGATCGAAAAATTGGAAAAACGTTGGACTAAGTGTTTTGAGCTAAAAGACGACTACGTTGAAAAATACATTTCTTTTTGGACGAAAATAGTATTCCTTGTTTCATTTTTACCAAACTTTTCACTCCGCCCTCGTATTGTAAATTATTTTTTACGTTACAACCGAGTATACGTATTACTCTATAAAATTTCTTTCATATAGCATACATAGCTGGCTTTTGTGTTTTATAATTTTATTTATTTTTTTTATGACAAACGAACTATAAGTGCCGTACACATTTATACTTGATTTCTTCCCTGAACCCGACAAACGTCAACACACGTCATGTGTATTAAGTGAGTTCAATCTTTCTTCTCACGTTCGCCAGAAATCTCGATGTATCGCGTAGACCATTTCCTTTCCGAAACATTGTATGTATTCACGTCATATTTCCGTACACATGGGTGATATATCACCCACATTTTTTTAAATTTTTTTTTTATTATATACAATCAAAATTTGCCGCCGAACGACAATACCAATCGCCAAAGCCAATAATGTCGAGTTGCAGGATAGCAAAATTCCAACAAAAATTAAATTCGGAGTTAAAATTCTTTTGGAAATGAAGATGGAATTTTTCCAACGAAACGAGATACAGAATAGCAAATTGTCCAATGGATTTTTTTTTCCAGTGGAAACGTGTTACAGAATAGACATGACGATCTACTGTGTAAAACGTAATTTGACACACATTGTATTTTAATAATTGTTCGATTCAGCCAGAAATACAGATGAATGATTTTTCAAATAAGGGAAGAATGCCTAGGCCTTCAATTGTACAGTTTGGCAAGAACTTACAGATATAAACAGAACCAAAGATACATTGACAAGCGACTAGGCTTATCTAATTAAAATATACAGAAACGATGGTCTCACAACCAATGTCGGTGTTGACAACGGCATTATCGTCGAACTTTTTTATAATCTGTTTCTAATTTTGCCGACCGTGCTGTAGTGGTACCAACTGTTTTCTGACCCGCTATGTTGGTATATATTTATTTTTTTCATTTTTATGCACAGATGTACACAACTTAAAACCAAATCTTTCTGCTTTAGCGATAACGCTCTTTGTTCTTTACTCAAGGGATATCGCCGAAAAACAAATGCATTTTGTTGATGTATTTGGTCGTTTTATCTTTGGATCTGTTTTTACATACATTTAATACCAATTAGTAAACAGTTTGAGCAAAAATTGTAACAACTGCCGTATTTACCAAAAATTGCAATTCTAGTTTTAATACCTGACCAAGTGCAGATTATTTAATGTAAATGGAAGTAATTTTTATAATTATTTTATCCAAAATGTGTTTTTAATTTTAATAATTAATCTACATGCTTGAGTAAGTCGAACTACGTAAATATTTGACAGCGCATATTTGCATAGTGCTAACATAAAGCTAACATAGTCGGAAAATAACACCAATATAATTTTAATCAAATTTTTCTCAAGAAAATACAGCTAATGAAGTACATTTGATGTGATGTTTCATTGATTGCACTCTGTGCAAAAAGGATAGCCTTTTCACCTTTATTTTGTCCGATTGGAAACAAAATATTGCACTCAAGGGCAAATTTTGTTACTCGGGTAATTTTATCTACTTGAGGTTTTTTGATAACCCTTCTTTTTACACACACCAACAAATCAAATGTTATTATAGAACGCCATTTTTGATTTGATACCATTTTTGTTTTTCCAAACAATTTTATCTGTCAATTTCACACATCAAAATTACCAACTTAAAAAGTACAAAAATTTGATTCAAAAATGAGGGTACTCTGTCTCGGAAGAATGAAAATCAATGAAACGTCATATTATATTTAAAATTTCAAAAATTACGTTAAGAAAATAATTACAACCGGTTTCGGTCAGATTATCGTATCCTTTCGGGAACAATTCATGAGTTAGTGACCATATGACTTACGTTTCGAGCAAGGTTTTTCTCATTTATGATTAAATAGGAGCATACGTGTGATTAAAATTATTGAGGAACGATACAAAATAACTTAAATTAATAATGAAATTAGAAAATTTGCATAATTGTAATAATTTTAATTGGAAAGTTAAATAAAAATTTGCTAACTATTTCAAATTTTTTAGTTAAAGTATTAATTTAATCTTGTATTATTTCCAACAGTTTTAATCATAAATGAGAAAAATGTAATGTTAGAATGATTGTCATGTGGCAACGCTTTAAGAAATAGTTCGTAATTTAGAAAAAGCTCCCCATATTTATATAATCGATCTTTATATGTAATTATATAGTGGGCTATAAAACCATTCATATAAGGTGTTCAGCATGCTGAATTAGTAAGGTAGGACACAAAATGGTTTGATCGACTTACTACCGTACATATAAACATATGTATAAATACTATAGTAATAACTATAATATTTAGTTTGGTATAATAAATAGTATCTTATAAGCCGAATTATGAATTACTTTTGTTACCATTCAAGAAAATGACAACTAGGACACTGTTTCTTTCAGCCTTAACTCTTCAACAGTTTTAAAACTAAAATAGAATACTGATTTCTCAATGACTATCATTTATACACGGAATTTATTTCGGAATTCAGAAGCAACCTTAAAATATTTTTTATAATTCTTGCAAAATGTAAGTACGTGATAAAATTTTGTATAGTCTTCTTATAAATAAGTTTTAGTAATACTTACGTAAGAAAATACATATACATATAATAATATAATAAGTAGCGATTAATTAAGTTTATATTCATTATATTACAATCATATTATATTATATTACTGCAACTTACATCTCTGAATTGGACAAGTCCTAATTCTCCCAACTCTGATACGCATGCATATGCTGCTTCACTCTGTAGGAATAGTTGACATAAAGTCATTTCCTCACTTCGAAAAAGGGACCCCATGTTTATGTACTATTTTTGGACCTGTAATGAAAAAAAACGAATATTTCTGTACACTTCATGTTAAAATCACAGTCCACATTCCTATTAATCACTATAATAATCTAAACAAATAATTCCTAAAAATATTATGTATATACATATGTATGTACCATAATAAACCAACTATACACATACTATATTTCTTGGTATAACGCATGTGAGATTATTATTGAACAAAAAATACATAGTAGTATTAGAATATAGATAATTTTGCATTTTTATATATTTAACACACTATCAAATATGATTCATTTTATATGACGGAAATAATAATTAGCTCTGAGAAAAAATAACAAAGATTTTTTAATAGAAAGACGCCATGTTGGGAACTTGTCAAAGTGAAATTTTATTATTGATTTTCATCATATTTCAATAAATAATATTCGCCTTTTTAATACTAATTTCATTAATATTGATTTTTTTATACGATCTATCCATAATGTAGTAATGATTAATGAAACCAAGAAGTTAACGAGTTCACAAAAGTTTTTTACGTGTAGCATTATATGCTTACGTATATTGCATTATATGGAATACAATTTAATTTTTACGTTATGTACTTTTCATACTGATTATTTGTCACCGGATTATACAAATATATAATACTTAACAATTAATAATCAAATACCTTTTCATAAAACTTAATTTTTTATTTTTCTACAGCACTCTTTTATCGTTCCACTGTTATTGAAAATCTGCGACGAACTAAATTTTCGTTTTCGAGATTCGAAAGTTTTGACTAAAAGAGAAAGCACGTAAATAGCTGCAGTATAAATTATGTTGTTTGACAAGGAAAACTATATGCAGTCAAATTTATATCGACATACGGATACGACATTGTCGAAATTATCGATATTTATCAGAGGTGTAAAACTTTTTATCGAAGGTTTATATAATACATATATAGTTATCTTGTGTAAATAGTTATACATATATCCATACTTATATATTTATTTATAATCTTTTAAGGCTTCTGTCTGTAAATTTTGGAAATTGATAATATTAGCAAATCCATACGGATGATAAAGTTACCATTGAAATTAAAATAAAATATATTTTGATTTATACAAAATATATTTTGATAAGCTCGACTTTTTAATTCCTCACATGATGTGGGATAAATCTACAATATTCACTAATAATTATAATGAAGAAATCAGTAACTTCTACAATAATCTATGGAAAAATCAACAATTATTTGATAAGTTTGTAACTTACATTAAAAATTTACAAAATAATTATGGGGAAAAGCAATGCTTTTTTGATTTCATCACTGGAATGGAAACAAGTTATTTGGTGTTTAATAATGAAATCGAACAGTTAAACAGCCAGGTTAATTCTGCGGCTGAAAGCTTACGAAAATTTAGAATATCTAATCAGGCAAACGGCAGTGAATGGGATGAACTAAGTAATCAAATTCGTAGACTGATCGAGTTATTGAATCAGTTTTTAACTAACAAATATAATGTTTCCAACAATATTGCAACATCCAGTAAATGTAATCAAAATGTGTACACATCTAAAGTAAATAATTTTACCCAAACGGGGAGGTTTAGTTTCGAAGATAACACAAGCAAATATATCGATGAATCTATTGAATCTGAAGTATTAGACCTGGCAGTAGTCGTTGAACGAAATTACGGTAGTTTTAGTTGTTATAGTCCTCAAGTTGTAGGACCCATTAAAAGGAAGAAAACCCGTCATTCCACCAGTTGCTGTTCGTGTGGTAAATCAAAAATAGCTAACAAATCAACACAAACCAAAACTGCCGAGCAAAAAAAACGGCAAGAAAAATCAGGTTGTTGCCTGTGTCCATGTAAATGTTGCAAAGAAGATTCAAAATTGGAAAAAGATGATGTCTCTTGGGTATTATTATATGAAGTTCAAACTCAAACTGGAACTGAAATATGCCCGCGGCAATCTATTAGTCCGAATCAAACAAGTTTAATTGCGGAAAATTTTATACAACAAACAGAACCGTCTTATTTACTTGCTAAAAGACCACCATCGTCCACAATTTCTCCAACTCCGTACGGTGTAAGCACAAATTCATTACCAGAGGGCGATCGAAAAGTAGGTCCACTGGTTAGCACAACCATGGACGATAATATAAAACTGCTTTTAAAATTACTTGAAGAAATTGAAAAATCACTTCAAGTTGTAAAACAATTACATGCGACTTTATTAGCACAAACAGGAGATGAGCCCACTAGAAAATCGATAAACAATTCTACAAATTCTTTGCAATCCCAAAATAATGATATCAATTTGCATTTAACTATAACTCTCGAAAATAATATACCGGAAACCCAAGCCAATATTGAATTGGATCAAATTCAAGATAATCGGAAGTCAATAACACCAGGCAAACGACTTTCAAGTTTTTTTAAACGTAAAAATGATAATTCAACTATTTGTGAACACAACAAATATGTAGATAGTAGAAATTCTATGAAAAGTGTTTCTATAAATGATGCAAATTTATATCTACAAGGTGAGGATAACAATTCATCTAAATCAGAAACTAGGTAGTTGCCAAATAAAAATTAACCATAACCTAGAAAGAAATCTGGATGGGCAAGGGGGAAGTTCCAATAACCACGATTTTAATTTTAACAGAGTTTTGTCTGATTTCGCGTCAATCCCTTACAACCCAAATAATTATTTCCCTAGATCGGATATCATTAACACTCGTAGAATATACTATTCTATTAAATTAGACTAATACAAATGTTACTTACATTGGACTATTTGCAGGTGACATTAATAATAACCACACTAAATCTGAAAACATTAATGATAACCGCAGATCACCTTGGATCAATCGAAATTCTGATGCCAAATCAATTCATCGTGAAAGCAGTAGTAGCGACAGAAGATCATCATTCAAAAAAAGTTTATACGAAAATGATCCTGAGTTCACTAAATGTTTGCTTAGAAATGGTCCAAATTTAGAAAAGTCTATACGTAACACTGATGAACAATCTCGCAAGTCTGGTGGAGGTAATAGTAATAGGCGATCTTCATTTCAACAGAATGTGTCTGAAAATAATCCTAATTTAGGAGAATCTCTACGTACCTATAGTGAAACTTTTCGGAAATCTAACAATAGTATCAGGAGATCTTCAAATAAGCCAGATATAGAAGGATCTGCAAGTAACACTGACGAAAATATTCGAAAATCAGATAGTAGTGATAATAATAATCCTAATTTAAAAGAATCTCCACGTAACTATAGTGAAACTTTCCGGAAATCTGGCAATAATATCAGGAGATCTTCAAATAATCCATATGTCGAAGCTTCTGTAAGTAACACTGACGAAAATATTCGTAAATTAAGTAGCAGTGTTAATAATAAGAAATCATCATCCCAACAGAGTGAGTATGAAAATAATCCTAATTTAGAAGAATCTCCACGTAACTATCGTGAAACTTTCCGGAAATCTGGCAATAGTAATAGGAGATCTCCGAATAATCAATCTGCGAATAACCAAATGTCCAACCAACTTAGTTACAACAATGATATTGCTAAAAAACACCCTGGCACTAACAATAACAAAAGATATTCGTTCGATCTTAGTTTTTCCAGAGATCATACTGATACTGAATCAGTTCCGCAAGATTCTGATGAGAGACCCAGAAATTCTGATACTAATAAGAGACAGGGAAATATAACAACGCAATGTCATGGTTGTGATAACAATCATGCTGTCTCTGCACATGGGCAGAGTTTTGTTCAAAATGTTGACACATTTAGATGTTCAACTTGCCAGCATCGTTGCGTGTACTGTAAAACTTGTTTTGAAATGCACGAATCGTTATACAACTGCCTAAAAATCATGAAAGATGGAAAACGCGACCAACTAATAAGACCATCTTCCAATACAAATACAGCTCCGCCAAGGGATGACAAACATTTTTGGGCTGAAGCCATGTTATACTTTATGCCAAGTAATTAAATACTTAAAAATGATTTTATGATTCCAATTTACATATTGACACATATTTTACAAATTTGCAGGTTTTTTGTCTTCATTGCGAAAAGATACAAAACCGGGAAATTTAAATATACCAAATCCAAATTTAATGGTAATTTATTTCTTAAGCGTGATGCACGAATGCGTAGAAAAATCAAAAATCTTTCAGCTCTAAGCCTGATCACAAATTAAATAACTATATAGTTATTTAATTTGTGACCTGATGTACGAAGGCATATAAAAATACGATGATTTGTTATCCGCACTACTCAGTCAAATAAAAAATCCATTGGTTTTCATTTATCCGCCCTGGTGCATTTCGCTTACGGGATAATAAATACGGGATTTATTATATAAAATTATTCATGTTTTCAGCCTTCTACTGAACAAACCTCTTGTCAAGTTGATCAGAAAAACGCTATTCCTTCACAGTCATCATCACCAGAATGTGATCGTAAACCAAAATACAAATGGGTCTTAATTCGAATGGAATATTTTGAGGATGGCACACGCCAAATCCACCTTATTAACGATACAGATATTCCAGAAAATTCATATCTCACCGCATCAAAGTAGCTAGCTAAATAAAATTCATTTATTTTCGTGTTAAATATATTATTTGAAATTTATAAAAATAGAATATCAAATTTGTAGTGCAGCTAGAAAAATTTTTGTTTAAATAAAAATAAGTAAAACTTTGTAAAATTATAAAAATAATGAAGCCACATTCAGACAGTGCTTTTTCTGATTCTTCGTTAAGATCTTTGTATAAAACGAAGGATATTGTAGTATCAGATTGTGATGAAGGTTTGAATAACTCGATGAAATATTAAATTTGGTGAAATATAATTTTTGTTTTTATTTTTTTTTAGTTTCAAATCATGAGTTTTATAATTTGGTAGATAAAATAGATATGAATAATCCAGCTTTACCATTAAAAAAAAATGTAAATACAAATAATGATAAAGAACAAAATCCCTACAACAAAAATGAAAAATTTAAGTATAAACCCAGATTTTTATTCAATAAGTATGATGATCCCGGCAAAAATACAGAAAATAAAATCATCACTGATATCGAAAATATGGATAAAATGACAAATAGTATGAAAAATATGATCGATGAGATGCAATTGAAAAAAATAATTTCTTTAACTGCCGTGCTCAAATCAAACCAAAATCAAATCAGTAGCGCGAACACAAAACGTACAAGTAAAGAACTAGTCAAAGATGTATTGGATATGGAAATACCGAAGCAAATCAATAAAATAATAGGTTCCCGTTCAGCTGGGGTAGGTGATGAACTCGAAAAGTATGACCATGCAGTTAATCAAGCTGATGATGAAATGAGCGAAACTAAAATGAACACAAAACTAAGCACACATGCTTCCTTAAGTCAGTTAAATACTTCGAAGGAACAGGCAAAGGAAAACTACTTTGATAATAAGCTTGAATCACTCCAATTAACTGAAAAAACCGAAAGACATAACACAAATGCACAATCTAATTTAAGTAGAATAGGAAATTTTAACCTTCCGAATTATCAAACACATGTGTCACGTATTTATCCACGGAAAATTCATAAAATTGAAAAGAGAATTAAAAACTTGGAAAAATTGATGAAAAAATTGAAATCAAATGTGAAATCTTTACACAAGCGGGTTGATAGTACCCCGGAGATCCCTGTAAATAATATAAACACAACTGAAGAAAATAAGGAGAATTGTATCGCATCTAGTAAAATGAAGTTGTACAGTTCAACCAGGACATTAGGAATAACTTCTAATTGCTCGAACAAACAAATGGAAAAAAATGCTTACGATGAATTATTTTATGAATTTCGCCAACGTAAAATGAATTTATTACATTACAAGAAATCCGAACGAAGCCTGTTATTTAATCAGTATCCTATTTTAAAGTGGAACAAACCAGTACTTAATTTTGCCAGTGAAGACTGTAAAGTGGTAAACAATTAAGATATTCACGTCGATTATAGAACTGGCGACCCGAATGCGGCGGGAATCTCGAAACTACATATAGAAAAAACTTAAAACAAATTCTCTAAATTAAATGTAACCATAGAAAACTCGTATGGTTTTCATTTGATTCGTTATTAATCATTTCCCGTACAAACGCGAATATTTTACTACGGATTTTAAATGATAAATTTCCAATGAAGTGAAAATCAATACGATTTTTCTAACACTCTGATTTATAGAACTTGTTTTAATATTTTTTATATGCAATTTCTAGATTCCCGCCGCATTCGCGTCGCGAGTTCTATAATCGAGGTGATTGTTATTAAAATATGTTACATTTATATTATTATTTACATATATGATTATATATTTTAGCCTGCAAGACCGAGATTTATTAGAGAATAAGCACAAAACAAAACGACAGATATTATTACTTGAATCAAGTTGGTAAGGTGTAATACGGTTTATACAGGTTGTAGCCTGCAGTTTTTCCAATTCAGCGTTACCCGACTTCGCCCTATACATGTTTGATTGTCAAATTTTTATACTGTCAAATTTCAATGTATTTCGTTCTGGAAATTGTCATAATAAATCAACAAACAGCCGGTTAGTCTTTGTAATATTTTAAGATATTTTTAATATTTTATTAATAAAATAATATTTTGTAAATCTGTGCAAATTATTCTATTTGTTGTATAAATAAAGTATAAATAAATACATTTGTTTAGCGTAAAATATTATTTAGCATTTATTCAAAATGGAAACGTCAAACATAGAATTGAATGAAAATGAAACAAAAGCTCTTCAAACATTAGAGACTAAACCTGGAAGTTGTTATTGGTATGTGCAGTGCTGTTTTGTTAGAATAATTTAAGATTAATTACTAACCTTAAGCATAATTA
This sequence comes from Tipula unca, assembly GCA_951394425.1. Taxonomy (NCBI): domain Eukaryota; kingdom Metazoa; phylum Arthropoda; class Insecta; order Diptera; family Tipulidae; genus Tipula; species Tipula unca. Next base: position 104,691,935 of record OX596381.1, read on the forward strand.
ATGCTTTTATTTTGATTGACATAACCTAACTTCTTGTGATTATTTCTATTTCAAGCGGAAAAGACCGAAATCTCAACATCGTGGAACTGTTGTGTGCCACTTGTAATAAATTTTATCATGAATCATGTATTGGATATCAATTGGGCAAATTAATGCCATTTTTAACTAATTATGTGTTTGTCTGTAAAATATGTTCACCAACTGGTTTAGAAACTTTCCGTAAAAATCAAGCTTGTAAGTTGAATAAATAAGTACATTACATGTTATTGGTATTACATTATATTTCAGCTATTCCACAAATGTGCGTTACTGCCATAGCTAATATGCAACAAGCAGCTACAAAAGAGGGCAAACCAAAATTTATGTTCAGTAAAGATAAAGAAATTATCCCGTTCATTGAACAGTACTGGGAAGCATTAACAACTATGCCTCGACGAGTTACTCAATCATGGTATGGTAAGCTATAATGAATTTGTACAACACAATTAAATGTATCTTTATCCTACAAACCTTAGGTATTCGACAGTTCAACGAGCACTTGTTAAAGATATTGGTTCTCTCTTTACATTCGAAGATCACAGCGAAACGGGCTCAATGTTTGGTTTAGTAAGCACCAATTTAGCTCATATCAAACCAAACTATGATGCCATGATAAAAGGGGGTAGTTTGAAAATTACAGATGATGGTGTTGCGCAAGGTAATATAATTCATAATAATTGTACATAATTAAATTATTTAGCTTATAAATTAAAGTTTTTAAAGTTTTATTAGAAAATATTACGGGGCCCGTACATTCACATGTGCAATCGTGTGGTTAAACTGTTACGTGCGGAAAAGCGTGCTTGTTGCAATCAAAAGATTGTACATGCTTATGCATGCATGTGCGTGTTTCAACCCTATAACATACAAAATAGAGGGCTCCCGCCGCACTTTATTATGTCGTAACATTTAATGGGTGCACTTCCAATATTAACAATTTAAAAGAAATGTAACGCAAAATGATGTAATAATCAAAATATGTAATACGATGTTTTAGTTATTTGCATCCGATTAAACCTGAACGTGTTCGAATGGTTTGTAGCATTATTGGCCCATTGGTAGATTACTTGATAATCCAACATCTCCATAATTCAATTAATTTAGGCGAGTTCTTTTTATAATAATACGATTTTTTCGTAGACACAATCGCTTATCCTATTTGAATAATCAATAATTGAGTCAACGAATATATATTAATAAATACATATATGTAATTAATATTATATATGTAATATATATATAAATGTAATAATGTATTAAACAGTTCATCTTTTGACAATTATAGACAAATAATACATAGTAAAGTTAAAAAAGTAGGGGCAGCGATTACACGTTGTAATCACGTTGGTGGCATCTCAACAATGTCGTGTGTATACATCATTTCGAGGATCAATAAACACTTGATTAATTAAAACAAAAATCAAATATTTTATTAAGGAATCCCGGTCAAAATAGTAAATTTCATATCAGGATTTGAAAAAAAGGATATTAGAAAACTGGACATTACGAAATACGATTAGATACGAAACAGAACATGACCCGAAACAGGATATTACAATGTAGGATTAGGTGCGAAATAGTACAAAATAGAATAATGGATGCAAATAGTACAATATATAAATGATTATTTGAACTAGGTTATTCTTAACCGATTGGTTTATATTTCAGATGGCCAATTACAAAACTTTTATAATCTCAATTCCATCCTATAATAATTCGATAATAAATGGCCTCGTTACGTTTGAATGTTCCACAACTAAACCTAAACATAATTTTATAATCTTATTTCCATCAAACATTGAATTTCATCATAATCGGTCAACGAATGGCTTAGTTCCGTTCAGGTTGGCCATGTTTCAAAACTTTATTTAAAATCATTTTAGAATAACATTTCCATCCAACTTATTGAGTTTCATCATACAAAATGTTAGTTGTATGTTGACATTAGTTTTGAATAACTTATAACTTAAAAAAACCATCTTCGATTATTGTTTTATTATTGCATTACACCGTCAGTTGCATATAATTTATATAGTAAAATTTGCGATTGTTGCAATGCACAGACAGACGGACAAAGCGGGGATGTAATAGTTCTCGTGTTTAGCGTTGCTAATCAAAGAAGCACAACCACCTTTATATTACCTGAATTCTATTTCGTTAATTCTACGATAATTTTAAATAAACCAATATTTTATATCGTAACGAGAATTAAAAACTCACAAACGAAAAAATTAAAAATACTGCAATGCCAGACGGCAGCAAAAAAATAGCGTTCATATTTTTGTTGTTGGTGTTTTTCAACTCAACTATTATAGTGAACTTTTTTAGAGTTAACTCGATTAATGCTACAAATTTGTTATCCTACACTCCTACAGGATGACTCGACTCCGTTTTTAGTGAAAGATAACCTAGGTTGAACTCTTAACTAAAAGGTGTTATGTATAGTCAAATGTATTAACACTTTTGTGCTTCGAAGGTTTTTTAATGAATTCGATATGGTCGATCTCATAATTGGATCAATCATAATTGGTTTTGAGGTGTATCCCTGATGTGGTTTGGTTCTTACCTAAGCAATAGAAAAGCTAGTATAAAAGTTGGTGATCCGTTAAAGTTTCTAACAGTATTCGGGGTGCAGTACATCAGGGTTCAGTTCTTGGACCCTTGCTTATTTAGGATTATATCTTGATGCCAATTTAAATTGGAAAATGCACTTTCAGAATATCAAGGAATTGGACAACGGTTGTTAAGATTAATTACTTGTCATGATTTGTGAAATAATTATAATGTATGTATGATTCCTAAATTTGCTACTCAATTATTTCGTAAGTTTTATCTGGTCGCCGCACTTATGTGTTTTACCGTTTGCCCGAGTACGTTCGGTTATTATTAAGTACCAATAAGTTTATAAGCTCTGTTAAAACTGGTTGCTAGAAAATAGAGATTAGTGTTATGTTTGCTAAATAAGATTAATTTTTTTTTTCCTTTTTATATTATATTGTTTATATTTTTAATTTATAAATGCTATTATATTTTTATTTTTGTAGCTTGTTTTATATAACCCCACACTATAATTCAATTATTTTATTATTGATTTATATTTTGTATTATGTTAATCGCTACTGTCTCGGCCTATAATATAGTGCCATTTACATTTTGAGCATATTACACTTTAAACAATTTGTTTATTTGTTTGTGAATTTTGTTTTATATTGTTTTCTTTTGGTAGAAAATGAACATTGAGGACAAACCCAATTTATTTATTGTCAGACTTCACAGGGGTTTGTGAACATTAAACATATTCTTTGTTAACCATTCGTTCGTAGCTTTTAAATTAAATAACGCAATTAATTTGATATGAACGTATGTATAAGTTGAATATAAAACAATTTTTTAGCTTAAAGCAAATGATTCCTTGAAAACAACTAAATTTTAATAAGGCCGTGAGTCAATCAGTTAAAAATATAATTAAAAATTAAAATTTTGACTGGAAAATCAAATTTTTCGATTTATTCGCTTATGATGAACAAACAAAAATAAATTTGAGTTTTCTATCAAAATTTTAATTTTTAATTATATTTTTAACTGAGTCACTCACGGCCTAAGTAAGTATTGGTAAATCGCGCCTATTATTTTATGAATAAACAAAAAATATTCAAAGATAGCACAGAAAACAACTTTAATTTCGTTGGAAATTGATTCTTAACTGGATCGGAAATACTTACACAAGGAAATGGGTTTGAATTTCACATTGAAAATTGTGCGAAGTTAATACGGAACACAACAATATGATACGACAATTAAAAACTACGCACCATTTTCAATTTAAATTTTTCTCCCTTTTCATTATATTCAGACTAACTCATTCAAAGACACCGACATTTTTGGGACACTTCTTTGGCGGGTAGTGCGTTTTTCCGTGTACTTTTCATGTTTATCGTGTTTTTGTCACGAGAATGTAAATGTTCGTATTTACACTTGGTCTCATGAATCCGGATTCTTTCTTCAAAGGATTCAAATTAAAGGAGGGAAATACGAAGAAAGAATCCGGATTTATGAGACCAAGTGTAAATACGCTCAATGGAAATTTGTGTGCCATGGAAAGGGTGTCCCAAAATTAACGCAAGATTTGAATTAAATAGAAAACACAGTTTCTAGCCTTCAGATTGTGATTTTTTTATTGAATCATAAAATATGTACATAGGATATGGTTATTTATGGAATATCACATCGGGCAAATGGCCTCCACAGCTTTGCTGGTACATCCTCCCCACTCTTTTATCGAAATTATCCATGAGCTTTTTGCATAAATGTGACTAAATTTCGTTGATGCAGCGTTTAATTTCCTCCTGTAATGCACGGGTGGTTGTGGGCTTGTTGACATAGACCTTTGACTCAAATAACCCCATAAAAAGAAATCTAATGGTTTTAAATCATAAGATCTGGGGGCCAATTCTGATCACCGAAACGAGAGAGTACACGACTAGGAAATCTCTCATGCAATAATTGAATTGTTTCACGGGCTGTATGGCATGTGGCACCATCTTGTTGAAACCACATGTAGTCTATGTCAATATCATCCAACTGAGGCAGGGAGAAGTGTGTTATCATGTTGCGATATCGAGCACCAGTAACACTGTTACTGTTCCTGGATTTTCACCAACACTCTCACGCACTGCTTCGATATTGACATTTGAACGGCTTGTTTTTGGACGACTACTGTGTTTAGCGTCTCCAACTGATCCAGTCTCCTTGAATTTTTCAATTAATCTTTTTACAGTTGACGAAGTTAAAACACTATTCCAGCCACATTTTGTATGAAATTTTCGAACTGCAGCTGCCAAACTTTCATTATTTTTAAGATATTCATCAATAATGAAAATACGTTGTGCTATCGTGTAACGCCACATTTTTACTAACCCTAACACACAGCTGTCAAATGATTATTTTTTTGGAGTTGTCAACACTTTACTGCACAAATGGCGGCAAATTCAAATCTTGCGTTTGGGACACCCTATATAACTCACATCTATGCACTCAACCATCTTTTTCTTGTAAACATATTAATTCAATCAAACTCTTAATTTTTTTTTAAAACGCGTGTTCTGAAAATTGTTTTTATTTGTTTTTGATATGTTAAGCTGCTATTCCATGGTCTGGGTTATAGATCTACTGGAAAACGAAAGGAAAAAAGTAATCTAAAATTCCATTAGGGTGAAAAGAGTAGATTTTTGTTTATTTTAATTTTAAAGTGTTGTTGTTGCGTTGCTATATCATTAATAATAAAATTCAAATAAACAAAACGATCCTTTTGATTCTAATATAAATTTAGATTACTTTTCTCCTTTCGTTTTAACAGTAAATCATCCTTGGAATAGCACCATTAAAATTCTGTTGAATTTCTATGTGAAAAATTTTCGATTAATTGAAATTATCTTTTAAAATACTATTTCTACTCAAACTACTCGTATGATATTTATTCATTACATGTGTAAATTAATGAATATTTAATTTTGTCGGTGCCGCTTGGTATGTTTTATCCTTTACTAGCGGCCTTTTTAAAATGCGAATACATTTCAAAGCCTGAGGCCCTACTATTTTCGACGGCTATTGTTTCGCAATAGTAAGCAAAAGAACAAAAAGGTAAACATAGTTTATAATATTATTTTCCTATTTCTTATGACTTTTTCTTATTATAAAACGGGGGCCGTCGAAAATAGTCGGCGAAATTCATAGTAGGGAAGCAGATAAACTTTACATGCGGAAGAATATTATGTAGCTATTGTATACTCATTTAAATTTTAACACACGATTAGTACATATTGTTAAAGTACATATTCACGTCGATTATAGAACTCGCGACGCGAATGCGGCGGGAATTTCGAAACTGCTTATTGAAAAAAGTTAAAACAAATTCTCTAAATCAAAGTAACCATAGAAAACACATGATTTTCACTCGATTCGTTATGCGCGATTTACACGTTCCAACAATTTTTTTCCAACATTTTTTGTAGACATTCAGAGCTACACGCAATAGAAAAAATGTGTATGCGATAAAAAGAGATACGCATAATACAAAAATGGCGTCGTGCTATAATTTTTTGTCGGTGTCAAATTACAATAAAACTTTTGACGGGTAATTTTGGTGCACAACGCTCTTTCTTGTAGCTATATTTCTTTTTCTAAAACGAAAACAATGAATAAACAGTGAAATCCTTGCCGCTCATGGCTATTTCGGTTTATTTATTGGTTTTGCGCTATAAATATTTGACAATAAAAAAAATAATAAAATTGAAAAATTCTTCATTTTTTGTTGGCCAACATTGTTGGAACGTGTAAATCGCGCATTATTAATCATTCCCCGTACAAATGCGAGTATTTTACTACGGATTTCACATGATAAATTTTCAATGAAGCAATGAAGTAAGTGAAAATTAATACGATTTTTCTATGACAATCTGATTTATGCGCGATTTACACGTTCCAACAATGTTGGCCAACAAAAAATGAAGAGATTAGTATATCGCGAAATTTATTTGAAAGACAAGAACAAACATATAAACAAACAAAATTTTGTTGGACTTATTTTCTTTTTTTTTTAAATTTGTTTCCATAAAAATAAAATTTGTTGCTATAAAATACACTCGACCCGAGTATATTTTATAGCAACAAACACAATTAAAATGGCGATTTTTTTTTATTGTCAAATATTTATAGCGCAAAACCAATAAATAAACCGAAATAGTAATGAGCGGCAAGGATTTCACTGTTTATTCATTGTTTTCGTTTTAGAAAAAGAAATATAGCTACAAGAAAGAGCGTTGTGCACCAAAATTACCCGTCAAAAGTTTTATTGTAATTTGACACCGACAAAAAATTATAGCACGACACCATTTTTGTATTATGCGTATCTCTTTTTATCGCATACACATTTTTTCTATTGCGTGTAGCTCTGAATGTCTACAAAAAATGTTGGAAAAAAATTGTTGGAACGTGTAAATCGCGCATTATGCGTAACAAATTTTTTCCAACATTTTTTGTAGACAATCAGAGCTACACGCAATAGAAAAAATATGCGATAAAAAGAGATAACGCATAATACAAAAATTGCGTCGTGCTATAATTTTTTGGCGGTGTCAAATTAGTTTTGGTGCACAACGCTCTTGTAGCTATATTTCTTTTTCTAAAACAAAAACAGCGTGTGGCTCATGGCTATTTGTTTGTTTGTTTATTTGTTTTGCGCTATAAAAATTTGATATAAAAAAAAATTGTGATTTTTATTGTTGCTATAAAATATACTCGGGTCGAGTGTATTTTATAGCAGCATATTTTATTTTTATGGAAACAAATTTAAAAAAAAAAGATAAAAAATCCAACAATATTTTGTTATTGTAGTTTATAAGTTTGTTCTTGTCTTTCAAGTGAATTTCGCGATATACTAATCTCTTAATTTTTTGTTGGCCAACATTGTTGGAACGTGTAAATCACGCATTATAGAACTTGTTTTAATTTTTTTTATATACAGTTTCGAGATTCCCGCTGCATTTGCGTCGTGAGTTCTATAATCGATGTGATTATGTACATAATACATAATAATAACAGTGTTAAAGGCCATTACTGGCCCCTTACTGAATCAACAATCTGGCTCCAACGGTTTCGATCCTGAGCTTGGTCTTCATACTGTCTTAGACAATCTGAAGAGGCCAAGTCGTTCTCTACATCGTGGAGCCATCGTCGCCTGCAACGACCTCTGCGCCTACCATATGGTGGCTCTCCTTTCAGAGATCGCTGCACAATTCGTTCCGGATCAGCACGCAGAACGTGACATAATACATATTGATATTATATATTTGAATTTTGACTGTTGACAAGAATTTTTTTTGCAGACGGAATACGAAACTTCTGAATATTAATTTTTCGATAAGAAACCAAAACACAAGATAAATATTTTTTTATACTATTCAAAGAATGTAAGTGCATAAGTAAGTTGATTTTAGAATATTCCATCGTTTATGATTTTTGTTGTTGTCTAGTAGTTCAGTGCAATTATTTTAAATACTTGAAATGTACAATTAATTCATAAAAATATATTGTAAGAGCTTTGAAATGAAATGGAATGAATAGTAAAATTGTTTATATTTAGTAGTTTCATTAAAAAATGTGAACCGAGATTAGACATGGGAAAATTTGGTGAGGTATCCAGAATTACAAAATGAGGCCACCACTTACTGGATTCGTTTAATTTATTAATAAAAATAAACTTAATTCTCGATTAGGCTGTTTTGGAATGAATTGCTAATGCTATGAACAAAACAAAAATATTTTTTAACTTACATACATACATATTTTTCGGCTATATGAATTAAAAAAACTCAATTTTCATTGTTCAAAAGCACTACTTTTAATTCTACCTATATGTATATTAAATCATGCCTACATAGGTAGAATGAAAAATGGTATTTTTGAAAACCCGGGCCGTAAATCACTCTTCTCTCAAATGTAAGGACCCATCTCTCGTACTCATCTGTCAGTGCTCAACTTTCACATCCAAACATAACAACGGGCCTGATCAACGCTTTGTAAAGCTTCAGCTTCACGGCATTTGATAAGTGTGTACATTTTAGCAGTGGCCTTAGAGAGGATACAAAGCACGGCTGCTAGCTGCCAGCCGCACTTTAATATCCTCACCCACACCGTTATCATGAGTGATAAGAGAACCCAAATATTTGAACCTCCTCATTCGCTCAAACGTGTGGTGGCCACTACTAAAATCTGGTGTGCCATTGTCCCTAAAACCAGAGATCATGTATTTCGTTTTGGACTCATTGATCTGAAGTCCAACTGAAGCTGAATTCTCTACAAGCGGATCAAGTATCTCTTTCACTCCGTTATTATTCAGTCCAATCACGCATGTCATCTGCATATGCAAGCACCTGATTGGACTGGCGATATAAGATGTTGCGCTGAGGTGTTTCAGTTTTACGAAAGATGTACTCCAACATGAGATTAAAGAATATCGGGGACAGAGCATCTCCCTGCCGAACACCCGAGTTAACAAAAATTGTCGGTAGCCTGTTCTCAACTTTAACACAGCATTGAGACCTCGTCACTGTCATCCTACACAGTCGTACCAATTTTGTTGGAATTCCTAGGTATTCCAGGGCAGACCACAAACTCTCGTGTTTCCGGCAGGCCTATGACTCGATAGGCCTACCGGAAATCCACGAACACCTGATTTACGGGAATGGATGTCTCATAATATTTAGATAGAATCACTCGCAGCGAAAAGACCTGATTAGTGACTGATCGATTCGGACGAATTCCTCCTTGATAGTCACCAACCAAGCCCCCCGCTAGAGGAGTAATTCTATCCAATACAATGTATGACAGTAACTTGTATGCTGTACAAAGGAGAGCTATACCGCGATAATTCTCACACTTTAAGCGGTTTCCTTTCTTGAAGATGGGGCATATCGCGGCCACTTTTCATTCGTCAGGCATAACTTCGGTTCGCCATACTAATCGAATAAGGTCGAAAAGACACTTCCACAAAGTATCCCCACCGAATATCAAGAGCTCCGAATTAATGCAGTCCACTCCAGGTGATCGGTTTCGGTTCAATCTCTGCATGGCTTTAGTGAATTCCTCATGGGATGGCTCCTCAGTGCAAATCTCCGCAGTATGTATTAGAGGTGGCTCAACAACAGTCTATGACGCATGATGAACATCAAGCAGGTCAGTAAAGTATTCACTCCATGCGTCAAGTACTGCGTCGATGTTGACACAGAGGTTCCATCCCGGTCCCGGATGGTGGTTGACGTAGGCCTGAAAGTATGGTACAGTCCAGTAATTCCTTTAAAGAAATTACGTGAACTGCGCTAATTACTGAGTTGTTGTACTTTCAGAACCTTGGCCTTCCACCATTCTCGCTGCTTCCGTCTACAAATCCGCTTAGCTGCCCTTCTTGCAAGAGCCGCCTTGTTTTTCCTCGCGATTGTGAGACGTTGTTGTCGAAACGTACCATGCGTTTCGCTGTGTTCCCGGACTTGTACGAAAACTTCCATCGTAGCTTTGCAGCGACCAAATGATGATCGCTGCCTACGTTTTTGGATGCTGACCGATAAGTTCTCACATCCTGCACAACTCGAGCCCGTCATTTAGAAACTAACACATGGTCAATTTGGCTGCCGGAAGTTCCGCGAGGATGTGTCCATGTCTCTAGATGTATGTTTTTGTGAGGGTAGAATGTGCTTGCTACTATAAGATCATGAGCAATTGCAAAGTACATCATTCTCACGATTATCGGTCGCAGTTTCGTGTCGGAAGTACGGACCTATATTTTCACACAAGTCGGTCTGATTTCTGCCAGCTCTAGCATTAAAATCCCCAATTACCATTCTAACATCGTTTTCGGGTATAGATCCCATCAGATCGTCCAAGTCATTGTAAAATGAGCCTTTATCTTGGGGCTGGCTGACTTCTGTGGGCGCATGTACACATATTATCGATAGGTTATTGGCTAACTTCATGCGCAAGCGAAGCTTACACAATCGGTTATTGACTGCTTGGAAATCCAAAAGTGTTCTTTACGTGCGGCCCAAGAAGAAATCCAGCTCCAAGATTTCCGAGGTCATCTCCACTGTAGAGCAACGTATAGCCCTGGGACACATGGTCTCCACTTTTAGGCCAGCGAGTTTCTTGAAGAGCAACGAGTTCCAGCCGATACTCCTCATGCACGTGATTAGGCCCTCCAACGCTCCTGGTTTTCTAAGTGATTGCACGTGCCGATCCTAAATCTCGTGTCCGGGTACTTGAGCGGGGGTCCGGTGTCGTTTTGGTGGTATCCATTTTTCTTTTTGTTGACTTTATAAACACTTGATTTTTTTACGGATGCATCATTTTTTTTACGGATCAGCCCAGCGATCCAACCGTTTAGTCGCCTCCTACGACAAGCAAAGGATACTGTGGTGGTATTCTTGGGAAACATGTTCGTGCAACTTAGATTTACGAGACATGTGAGTGCCCCCGACTACAGGGGCCAAAAACAAAATACAAAATCATAAACATGTAATTTTACAAACATTTTAAGTTTCACCCCTCAGTTTGTTGATTTTTTTTACTACGGCAATGATAGCTATCAGAAAAGTAATAGAAAATAGTTCATGGTATAAAAACACACCTAAACTTACGTGTTCACGAGGGTGCGAAATAAGTAAATAAGTTTGAAATAAGTAACTTTTGAGATATTCCGAAATGTAGAATTGGCTTGTAGGCGTGTGCTGCATGAAAAATTTAAATATTGGTGTGGGTTTGTATTTTAGATCCATCTATCAAAATTGACATTTCGCCAATGAATTGTGGGCTCAATTAATTGTTTGTCGTATAGAAGGTTTTGAAATAATACATTTTGTAAAAAATGGATAAAATAATTCAAAATTATTGAATTACTTTTATGACTTTTTATTTAATCGAAATTTTGTCATTTACTTTCAACAAAACACCAGATGTATTAAAAATAGTGCAGACATAGCTAAACCAAAATAATATCTATCCAAATATAGATACAAAATTTTTGCCTCAGTGAGACTACATTTTTTTAGTGAAATATTTTTTATTTGCGCACTAAAAAATTGGTTTTGTTTTTGTATGCGCCTGTATTATAATTTTAATTGAATAATTAAATTAATAGTTATTTTCTCAATTGTAGCTATAATTGTATGCTTTGCATAAAAAATAAGCTTTAAAATAAAATTAAGGTGCGACGTGATGCCGCTAAAATTCTATCGTGAATAGGATAGTATGTATTATGATATTCACCATACGGAATTTCATTTTAGATTAGGTGAACTTATATTAGGTGAAGTTATTTCCTATAGTAGGAAATTGAAAACAATGTTATAAATTTACTATTGTTTACCTTTTTCTTCCTTTGCCGACTATAGGAAAACGATAGCCGTCGAAAATAGTAGACTAAAGTTATAGTAAGTAGGGCCCCAGTTTCATTCTTTCTTCTTTCGTCCTCTCGTTATTCTAACAGCTAAAATTAATATTGTTTATTTAAATTAATTATGAAAATATTTGTTAAATAAAGCATATAACGGTATGCAAATATGAACTACAAACTAATGTACTGAATACTGTAATTTAAAAAACACTACAAGTTAATCTTTCAATTTAACATTTTGTATTTTCTTTTTATTCGAGAAAACACTAAAATACCAATATACATGCGATTAAATTTTAGTGTAGTTTTTATTTTAATTTTTTTTATTTAAACATACAAAAAAATAAATAAATAAAAATAAATCATTAATTGTATCAATGAAAATATATTTTTTAAATCTTAATTAAAACTTCATATATCATAATCACGATTATGATATTTAAAATAATAATGGTAAAAATAATCGCGCAAAAAACAAAGTTTTAGTTTTAGATAATATTGACGAGAAATCTAATTTTTTTATTTGATTCTATGTACGTGACTCAAACACATTTTTTATTTCTTTCAAGTGAATTATTTATATAGTTATTATTTTTATTATTGTTACATATTATTAAGAAATACATAGTAATAAATTATGGATGAAAGTATGTATCTTAGTAATAGTTTGGTTTGTATTTATAAATTTACATATTTTGCTTTATTAGTGATGTTTCTATTGATTTAATTAAAACGAGCAATATTTTTAATGTAAATCGAAATGCCTTTGCCAATAAACTATTTATGACTACCTAGTCTATTATACTGATTAACCATTTCTTTATTTGTTGTGATTTTTTTATAGGTTTCATTTTTGCTCCAGTTAAAATCTAAAATATTTCGTTATTATGAACGTTATTTAGAATCAATTTTATACAAAATATATAGTAACCTTGAAAATCGTGAACAAAATAACACAAAATGTTTAAATATTTACATTATGACCCCAAATATAGTAGAAGTCATTTCTCTTTTTTATTTATTTTTATTTTAGTTAATCGAAATAGTTATAAATGAACTAACGCAATCAAAAACATTAATATGTACTTTGATTATTTTATATATTTCAAACTGGTTTAGCAAAATAAACAAATTCGTGGAAAGGGTTTAAACAAATTTTAAGATATAATTTTTTTATGGAAAAATATCAATTGTTTATCGCAATCATAATTTTGTGAATAAAAAACATGTACAGAAATAATCATTCTAAAATGTTAGTACATTTTATAATTGTATGATTTGAGATGGTGTATCGTGTTATATATATTATACATATACTACATACTAGTACTACATTGCACTAAATAAAACAAATTTTATGGTGGGTGTTCATAAAATAGTTGCTCGTTGCCTCATAAATAAATCTTTATTTGAATGAAAGATAAAAATTAAAAAAAAACCTATAACAAAAAAATTTTTGTTTTATTAAAATTTGAAATTAAATCAGTTTTATCGTAATTAATTAAATATGTATTATAAAATTCATATTCCGTAAAATATTATTTTATAAAATTTGACAACTAAATATATTTTATACAATAAATTTTTATAATTTATGGTTATTATCAGATTTTCCGTTGTTTTTACTGTACATACGTGTATTAATCTAACATTGCTACGTTATTTTAAACGACAACGGTCACTGTATTAAACGGGATTCGGTACTTGTTTTTTAATTCACCCGAATTATTTTTTAAAGAATTATTAATTAACGCAAAACCGAAAAATTTGGTACATACGTGTAGATGTTGGGCAGAAGGGACCAATGCTAAGCGGCTTTGAGGAGTTCCCTATTTTAGTATGCGTTTAAATGGTAATAATATTTTGTTGTGGACTATAAACAAATTTACAAGTAATTTAAGAAAATTTAATTGTAATATTTGAGTTAAGAAACTACAACGAATTAGATTCATATACATACAACGAATTAAATTCATCTTAAAATTTCATATGTATACAATGAATTAAATTATAAATAAAAATCAATAAATCAAATGTACTTGCGTTGATTAGAAGTATTTTATACTCTTTTGTCATGACATAATGCAGATAATTGCAACAAATTCATTTTCATAAGACTTAATTTATTTATTTCTGCTAAAAATAAAAAGAATATACATTTATTAATCACAAAAAATAATAAAATAATTAATAATTAACAGTGTTAAAGGCCATTACTGGCCCCTTACTGAATCAACAATTTGGCTCCAACGGTTTCGATCCTGAGCTTGGTCTTCATACTGTCTAAGACAATCAGAAGAGGCCAAGTCGTTCTCTACATCGTGGAGCCATCGTCGCCTGCAACGACCTCTGCGCCTACCATATGGTGGCTCTACTTTCAGAGATCGCTGCACAATTCGTTCCGGATCAGCACGCAGAACGTGACCGAGCCAGCGCACTCGCTGGGATCTAACTTCATGTACAATATCGGGGATCTTCATCAGATCTCTGATCTCGAAATTGTACAGAGCTCGGTATGTACCATCTATTTCGCGTTTAGGGCCGTAAATCACACGCATGATTCTTCTCTCAAATGTTAGGAGCCATCTCTCGTACTCATCCGTCAGCGCCCAACTTTCACATCCAAACATAACAACGGGCCTGATCAACGCTTTGTAAAGCTTCAGCTTCACGGCACTTGATAAGTGTTTAGATTTTAGCAGTGGCCTTAGAGGATACAAAGAACGACTGCCAGCTGCCAGCCGCACTTTAATATCCTCACCCACACTGTTATCGTGAGTGATAAGAGAGCCCAAATATTTGAATCTCCTCACTCCCTCAAACGTGTGGTGGCCACTACTAAAATCTGGAGTGCCATTGTCTCTAAAACCAGAGATCAGGTATTTCGTTCTGGACTCATTGATCTGGAGTCCAACTGAAGCTGAAAACTCTACAAGCGGATCAAGTATTTCTTTCACTCCGTTGCTATTCAGTCCAATCACGCATATGTCATCTGCATATGCAAGCACTTGATTGGACTGGCGATATAAGATGTTGCGCTGAGGTGTTTCAGTTTTACGAAAGATGTACTCCAACATGAGATTAAAGAATATCGGGGATAGAGCATCTCCCTGCCGAACACCCGAGTTAACTGCAAAAATTTTCGATAGCCTGTTCTCAACCTTAACACAGCATTGAGACTGCGTCACTGTCATCCTACACAGTCGTACCAATTTTGTTGGCATTCCTAGGTATTCCAGGGCAGACCACAAACTCTCTCGATTGATCGAGTCGTAGGCCTGCCGGAAATCCAGGAACACCTGATGTACGGAGATGGATGTCTCATAATATTTAGATAGAATCATCCGCAGCGAAAAGACCTGATCAGTGACTGATCGATTCGGACGAAATCCTCGTTGATAGTCACCAACCAAGCCATCCGCCAGAGGAGTGATTCTATCCAATACAATGTATGACAGTAACTTGTATGATGTGCAAAGGAGAGCTATACCGCGATAATTCTCACACTTCAAGCGGTCTCCCTTCTTGAAGATGGGGCATATCGCGGCCACTTTCCATTCGTCAGGCATAACTTCGGTTCGCCATACTAATCGAATAAGGTCGAAAAGACAGTTCCACAAAGTATCCCCTCCGAATATCAAGAGCTCCGAATTAATGCAGTCCACTCCAGGTGAGCGGTTTCGTTTCAATCGCTGCATGGCCTTAGTGAATTCCTCATGGGATGGATCCTCAGTGCAAATCTCCGCAGTCTGTCTTAGAGGTGGCTCAACAACAGTCTGTGACGCATGATGAACATCAAGCAGCTCTGTAAAGTGTCCACTCCATGCGTCAAGTACTGCGTCGATGTTGACACAGACGTTTCCATCCCGGTCCCGAATGGCGGTTGACGAAGGCCTGAAAGTATGGTGCAATCCAGTAATTCGTTTAAAGAAATTACGTGAACTGCGCTCATTGCTGAGTTGTTGTACTTTCAGAACCTCGGCCTTCCACCATTCTCGCTTCTTCTGTCTACAAATCCGCTTAGCTGCCCTTCTCGCCAGAGCAGCCTTGTTTTTCCTCGCGATTGTGAGACGTTGTTGCACTTCACTATGGGCTATATTTTGTTGCTCAACTGCAAGACGACACTCGTCATCAAACCAATCATTCTTGGGTCTGACTTTCACTATACCTAAAGTCTGTTGAGCAGCACTGACAACCGAAGTTTTCAGTACCTCCCAGACAGAGTTCACGCAGTCAGACTGGTAATTGGCTCCTTCAATGTTGTCACTGACAAGATCCTGATATCGTTTCTTGTGATCGTCATTTACCAGACTTTCACAGTCGAAACGTACCATGCGGTTCGCTGTGTTCCCAGACTTGTACGAAAACTTCCATCGTAGCTTTGCAGCGACCAAATGATGATCGCTACCTACGTATTTGGTTGCTGACCGATAAGTTCTCACATCCTGCACAACCCGAGCCCGTCCTTTAGAAACTAACACATGGTCAATTTGGCTGCGGGAAGTTCCACGAGGATGTGTCCATGTCTCTAGATGTATGTTTTTGTGAGGGAAGAATGTGCTCGCTACTCTCAGATCATGAGCAATTGCAAAGTACATCATTCTCACGATTATCGGTCGCAGTTTCGTGTCGGGAGTACGGACCTATGTTTTCACATAAGTCGGTGTGATTTCTGCCAGCTCTAGCATTAAAGTCCCCAATTACCATTCTAACGTCGTGTTCGGGTATAGATCCCATCAGATCGTCCAAGTCATTGTAAAATGAGTCTTTATCTTGGGGCTGGCTGACTTCTGTGGGCGCATGTACACAAATTATCGACAGGTTGGCTAACTTCATGCGCAAGCGAAGCTTACACAATCGGTTATTGACTGCTTGGAAATCCAAAACAGCCTTCTTTACCTGCGGCCCAAGAAGAAATCCAGCTCCAAGATTTCCGAGATCATCTCCACTGCAGAGCAACGTATAGCCCTGGGACACATGGTCTCCACTTTTGGGCCAGCGAGTTTCTTGAAGAGCAACGAGTTCCAGCCGATACTCTTTCATGCACGTGATTAGGCCCTCCAACGCTCCTGGTTTTCTAAGTGATTGCACGTTCCACGTGCCGATCCTAAATCTCGTATCCGGGTACTTGAGCGGGGGTCCGGTGTTTTTTTGGCGGTATCCATTTTTCTTTTTGTTGATTTTATAAACATTTTATTTTTTTTTTACGGATGCGGGTCGTCAGCCCAGCGATCCAACCGTTTAGTCGCCTCCTACGACAAGCAAAGGATACTGTGGTGGTATTCTTGGGAAACATGTTCGTGCAATTTAGGTTTACGAGACATGTGAGTGCCCACCGACCACAGGGGCCACAAAAAATAATACAGTATTAAAAATAAATAATCGTCGTTTAAATAAAACAAAAAATTAAACAAGTACCGTTGTTTTTACCGTTAATGGTTTTGCATTCGATTAAATAAAACAAAAAAATAATTCGGGTGAATTAAAAAACAAGTACCCGGTATTCTTATAACTTTTATTTCTGGTGAATTTGTTTTTCATATAAATAACATTTATTTTTCATATACATACATAATTACGAGTATGTACATAGTTATGCAGTTTTAAAATTACAAACTTAATTTGTTAGTTGCTGCCGTGTCGGTTGAATCGATTTCAATAATAACAATTTTAATGTAACATGAGATGACCTATATGACTATAGTGTCGCCGCATGAAATGACAGAACTATAGTTGGTTAAAGGATTAAACAATTAGTTGATCTGTCCTGACGAAATGTTTTTTTAATTAGTTCCAAAAATAGAAGAAATATTTGATGAAGTGATAGTTGAAATTGAATATCTGATTGCAATATCTATACATTCCATTTCGCAGTTCGCTGGTAGAGCGCGTTAAGATCAACTAATAGAATAGCAAAACTATACAAAAGGTACGAATTTATTTTTATAACATGCACTAGGTTTTTTTGCAGAAGAATGCGCAGCAGAATGACGAAGTAAAAAATGGATTTAAAATATGAAGAGAGAAACTTTGTATTTTGAAGTATTTGGAAAATTATATAAAATGCAATCAACTGTATTATATACATTTTATTTTATCAAATATATAACATAAAACAATAAAAATGTTTATGATTTTGTTTGGAAATACAAAAATTTGTCGTAAAAGATAAATTCGCAAAAATATTAACGACGAGTGTTAAAAGTGTTACAGCCAATTTTTGGGACGAATTAGTGAAACAGTATACAAATGAGGCTGATTTACTTTCAATCGTTTCCTCTATCCCATAAAATAGGATGTAAGAGAATCAGGTATATTTATATGTTCTCATGAATAAAAATAAAGTAAACATAGTTAAATAAATATTGTCTTTTAAAAAAAAAGATGAACTGGAGGTCGATTATCTAAGCATTACGAGTTTCCCTAAATTACAACCAAACGCGATTATGTAAGACATTTCGAGTTCTCGTAATTGCGAAGTTGTTGTTGTTTTACTCGTACAAATTTTTGAGTAAGACAAGCAACTCGTAATGGTTGAAAGATTGTTTTTAAGAAAAATTTGTCAAAATTAACTAACCCAATAAATTTTGTATGGATTTTAAGTATTTTTAGTAGTCGTATAGGATTCATTTATGAATTATTAAAATTTTAATAGTTTAATTTAGTATGTTCATTCCATTTTGATAAAACTGCCACACTTCTTAGTGTGGTGCTTTTGCGAATTTATTAATAAATATGAAACATGTGTAGCTAGGTAATATTAATTTAGCATTTTATAATATTGTGTAAAAGACATTTTAATATAAATTATTAATAATTAAATTTTTATACCGTATGCGATTAATTGCGAGATTAATTGATGTATTATTGCAATTAAATAATAAAATAAAATTTCCCATTATTATTTCCGATGTTCTATATATGACTTGAAGTTCTGTTAATAAAAAAACGCATTCATCTTTGCCATAATTATTATCTAAAGTCGTGTTTTTTATTTCAAAAAATTTTCTTATTGGAATGAAGTTCTGGATAGAATTTTCTCATTTTTTCATTAAAATCCAAATGAATTTAATTTTTTATCAATAAATAAGATACATTTAATGTTAAACTACACATTTTAATTCTCTATTATCGAAATAAAAGGTGCGTTTTTTTATTAACAGAACTTCAAGTTCTATAAGAACATCGGGAATAATACTGGGAAATTTTATTTAGTTTAACCAATATATTTAATTTTAGTTCTATTTATTTGAATAAATTTCAACTTCTAACTATATTTTTTGACGTCTATTGTGAAATAATACAGGTATCAAGCATAAAACAATGAAAAATACTTGTTTAAAATATTTCCTTTTAAAATTTCCCTTTTTTTTCGAGTTTGTGTACTATGAATTTATCGCGAACTTGAAAAACCCAATGTTTTATCCAGAACATTGAAAAATAAAGTTAAATTTGATTTTATTTCGATAATAGTGAATTAAAATGTGTAGTTTAACATTAAATGTATCTTATTTATTGATAAAAAATTAAATTCATTCGGATTTTACTGAAAAAATGAGCAAATTCTTATCCAGAACTTCATTCCAATAAGAAAATTTTTGAATTAAAAAACACGACTAAAATCAAATTTAACTTTATTTTTCAATGTTCTGGATAAAACATTGGTTTTTTCAAGTTCGCGATAAATTCATAGTTTACGAACTCGAAAAAAATGGAAATTTTAAAAGGAAATATTTTAAACAAATATTTTTCATTGTTTTATGCTTGATACCTGTATTATTTCACAATAGACGTCAAAAAATATAGTTAGAAGTTGAAATTTATTCAAATAAATAGAACTTAAATTATATTATATTGGTTAAACTAAATAAAATTTCCCAGTATTATTCCCGATCTTCTTATAGAACTTGAAGTTCTGTTAATAAAAAAACGCACCTTAAATCAACTAGCACTTTTCTGCTGCGTATTTTTATTAACAGAACTTCGCGTCCTATATAGAACATTGAGAATAATAATGGGAAATTTTATTTAATTACACCAATATATTTGATTTATTTTCTATTTATCTTGAATAATTTCAACTTTTAACAATATTTTTTGACATTTATTGTCAAATAATACAGGTTAAGGTAAATACCATGAGAAATATTTCCTTTTAAAATTTCCCTTTTTTTCGAGTTCATGTACTATGATTTTATCGAAAACTTCAAAAAAGCTTTGTTTTATCCAGAACATTGAAAAATAAAAGGTGCGTTTTTTTATTAACAGAACTTCAAGTTCTATAAGAAGATCGGAAATAATACTGGGAAATTTTATTTAGTTTAACCAATATATTTAATTTAAGTTCTATTTATTTGAATAAATTTCAACTTCTAACTATATTTTATGACGTCTACTGTGAAATAATACAGGTATCAAGCATAAAACAATGAAAAATATTGGTTTAAAATATTTCCTTTTAAAATTTCCCTTTTTTTTCGAGTTCGTGTACTATGAATTTATCGCGAACTTGAAAAAAACCAATGTTTTATCCAGAACATTGAAAAATCAAGTTAAATTTTATTTTATTTCGATAATAGTGAATTAAAATGTGTAGTTTAACATTAAATGTATCTTATTTTTTGATAAAAAATTAAATTCATTTGGATTTTACTGGAAAAATGAGAAAATTCTTATCCAGAACTTCATTCCAATAAGAAAATTTTTGAATTAAAAAACACGACTAAAGTTAAATTTTATTTTATTTCGATAACAGTGAATTAAAATGTGTAGTTTTACCACAGACAACTATGTATAGTTGTCTGTGGTTTTACATTATAGTATCATATTTATTGATAAAAATGTTAAATTTATTTGGATTTTACTGAATCCAACGAAAAAATTCTTATCCATAACTTGTTTTATTAAGTATATCGAAACATAAAGTTAATTTGATCCAGTACAGTATTCGAACTCGAACATTTTTGAATAAGAAAACGCACGTATTGATAGAAAATTGAGAAACGAAATTTTGGTGGGAACTTTTAGATGGAAGAATTTAAAGATGATGTAATTTTTATATTTTTACCAAAAAAACGAGAACCAAGCGCAAATTTTAGCGAAAACAAAACTCGATTTCGAAAATTTTTGAATAAAAAACACGAGTTTTATTCGGGTTTGCGTTACATCTTCCTAAAGAAAAATAGGCTTTTCAAATTTCATTATATGTATCTCGTATTGAGATGTTACATACATAATACATATATTTGAAAGCAACTACGTTCCAGTATGAAGCATATTAAAAGTAAAATTAGAACGAAAAATGACAGGCGATCATTTTAAAAATATGACTTGTAACATGCAAACAATTTAATTTATTTTATCGGTACCTCAGGATTTACCGCTTAAAAATTATTTTCCTATAGGTAGTTTTATAGTTTTATTATGACGTTTATGTTTTAGGTATTGTTTTTTTAATTGTTGCAGTAGTGAAATGTCTATGCAATAGTAAAGTAATACATATATGTATATATATAATTATGCTTTATTGAAATTAATTTATATATTTTTCTATTGTTATAGCTCCAGTCCAAACCATTTCTAAAGTTGGACGACAGGCCAAACGAAAATTTCCTGGAAGTGATTCTGGGCCAACAGGTAAAAAAGGACGACCAAGTTCAGACATCATATCTAATGTTAAATTACCGGCTCACGGATATCCATTGGAACATCCATATAATAAAGATGGTTATCGTTATATATTAGCTGAGCCAGATCCACATGCACCGTTTCGCCAAGAATTCGATGAAAGTGCTGATTGGGCGGGTAAACCAATTCCTGGTTGGTTGTATCGCGCGTTATCACCTAATTCTTGTTTAATTGCATTACATGACCGTGCGCCACAGATTAAAATATCTGAAGATCGATTAACAATTACGGGGGAAAAGGGATATTGTATGGCTCGCGCAACGCACTGTAAATCAATGTTACAAATTATAAAATATTTCTACATACTATCATAGTCTTATTATTTTTATTATTAGATGTAACCCGGGGTTGCTGGTATTTTGAAGTGACAATAGAAGATATGCCAGAAGGATCAGCAGCTCGATTGGGATGGGGTCAAGAATATGCTAATTTGCAAGCACCCTTGGGGTATGATAAATTTGGTTACTCGTGGCGTTCTCGCAAAGGTACCAAATTTCATGAATCACATGGCAAACATTACAGTAATGGCTATGGAGAAGGTGATACATTGGGATTTTTAATAATGCTTCCCAATTCGGCCAAAGTAAATCACATACCAAATACATTTAAAGACCGTCCACTTGTAAAATTCAAAAGCCATTTGTATTATGAAGAAAAGGACCGGGTAAACGAAACATTGAAAAGTTTAAAAGTTTTACCAGGTAGTAAAATCATATTCTTTAAAAACGGTGAATCACAAGGCGAAGCGTTTATTGATATTTATGGTGGGGTATACTACCCAACAGTCTCGATTCACAAAAGTGCCTCAGTTTCGGTTAACTTTGGTCCAAATTTCAAATATCCAGAAATTGAAGATGAATACAAATGTAAAGCAGTAAGTAACGTCGTGCAAATCGTTTGAAATGGGATTAAAGTTAGACCATTTTTGAATTTCAGATGTCGGAACGAGTGGAGGAATTAATTTGCGAACAATCATTGGCTGATATGTTGTATTTTACTGAAAATGATGGAAAACTACGATTGGATACTTTTAGTCTTTAATTATTTGTTTTATTTTTAAAATAAATGATAATGATCAATTAAAATTAGAGTAGTTTATTTTCCAAATCCCCCCCGGCAGTTTGGACTTGGTTCCAATTTATAATCTGGAGAATACTGTTCCGAAGTTTTAGCTTCTATGGACAAGGCATGTACAAAATTTCCATCCAATTTTTGTTTAACCAAATCATTTACTAATCTATGTCTCTGGAATGGCATAAGTTAGGATTGTTAGTATTTTACCGAACTAGAAACACATATCTAGCAAGCAAGTACCTTTAATATGAAAATTTAATTTATCTTTCCTTCTATAATAAGCAGAAACTATAAACAAACCAGCAAGCAATTAATGCTAGCTAGTGAAATCCAAACAATAAATATGCGCATCGAACCACAAATCTTTTAAGCAAATTACTTGCTTGCTTGACGTGCATCATATTGTACATATTACCATCTACCTACATTCTACCCACTCGTGTATCTGAATTGCTTACCTTAATTAAAGTCAAACCAACAAATTTGTCTGATACCACCAATATTTTAAAATGAGTTTCGGCTCCTTTCGGTACATTATGCATATACGATTCATTGATAACTTCCAAATGAACTGGTTCCAAATTATCTGCCACAGCTGCTTGAATTGCATTCTGAATGGGTCCTACTGATGTTGCCATTTTACGTAATTGTGTTAGATTTTTACTTAGCGTTAGCAAATTATCTAATTACAAAAACGATTTGTCAGTGAACATCAAACAATAAATCTATACTTTATTCTTACACATTAAACATTTGATCATTTTTATTACACAGCACAGCACAATTATTGCAAAGTTATAACAGCTGATAGATAATAGCGCGACTATTGTTCGTTTTATTCACATTTCAGTGTACAGTCATTATATAAATGCTCTGGAAATTGTCATAATTTGTATTTCTATCAAATCGCTTGAAATGTCACTTTGGTGTTATTATTTATTTGATAACTATTATATTTATATAGGTAATAGTTGTGAGTTTCGAAATAATTTTAAAATATATAATTTTTAAGTAATCTTTATATTGTAAAGTACATCAAAAATAAATAAAGTATTTTGGTGAGTAAATTTAAAGTATATATGTATATTATATTTAATCCTCTATGGTTTGTATTGTGATCAAAACTGTGATACAAAAATGTCCTTTGTTAGCTATAATATGTCCTGCTATAAATGTATTTATTACAATTCAAAAGTATTTAGCTATGCGGCTTTTCGACTAAAATTAGGTGCGATTGTGGTACGTATAGGTATAGAATAATAATCGAAATTAATTTGTGTTTTACCTTGAATTTGGGGCAAACATGAGTTATATGAGATCATTCTGAATCCAAATCGTGAAAATGGCCACAGAATAATAGAATGCTAATTGTACAAAATTATCTAAAAATTAATTGAATACCAACTACGAGTGATTTAGTATCTTTTGAATAAATTTATCGATAGTGATCGTGCTATAAATATTCACTGCCAGGAATCAAATGTTATCTTTTCAGGAGTGTTCTTCAGCCAGAAGTATAATTCGGGGTGCGCATTTTGCTGGGAATTTGAAAAAAGTAATTTAATAAGAATTATGAGAAAAAACATTTTATTTAAATTATTGAACTACAAATATACATTAATATGTAACAACACATTTGCTAATTCTAGGTTATATTTAGTTATAGAGAGAAGAATACGAAAGTACAATTGTATTTTTAGAGAAATGCTTGATTTCCCTAGTTACTAATTCAAAACATAAATGACCTTGCTAATTTTGAACTATCAAAATTGAAGCTTATTTCTATCATTCGAAACAATTTGGGTGAAATATTTGGGCTGTAATGAAACTAAATCTTCTGTCATTTAGTACAGTGGTTCGCAATCGATGTTTCGTGAGAATTCCAAAACATTATAAAAATAAATGTATCAGGAAATAATTAAAGGTTTATGTATAAAATAATAATTGGTCCAGAAGAATGACATATTTCGAATGACTTCGAATTGACCCAATCAAATAGAACTAGGCTATATTTTAACCGATTATGAAGAAATTCGGCATGTTTGATGGAGTTGAGAAACAAATGGTTATTGGATATGGCCAACTGGAATGGAAGTGTAATGACCTTTGAGCAATTTTTTATTAGTTGAGTTACATCTATCTTTAGCCAAAAAGACGCTTTGCAGTTTCAACTTGCTGTCAATGAGCTCTTGACATTGACAAAACTGAAAATCGTGAGTGATTGCAGATTAAGAAAGCGAAATTTTGGTAGCTTTGAAGTTAGTTTGGGATCGTTATCTTCTTGAAAGACGAATCCTCCTCCTGTTATTTAGTGTACGAGTACGTTCGGCTTTGCGTGGTTTTATAAATTTTTTAAATTTAAGATTTTAAATTTTAGCGACAATGCCACATGCAGTTGTCTTTCCGACCGATTCGGTAGAAAATATGGTATAAAGGCGTTGCCACATGACAAAAAATATCGGCGAAAGCCTGGGACCGATTTTTTCTTTTATAATTAAATGATTGCATATTTTTGACTTAAATTATTGAGAAAATATATGAAATAACTACAATTAGTAATTAAAATCATAAATTTATTATAATATAACAATTTTAATTGAATAATAAGAGTTTTTCTATTCTGTCGGTCCGACAACCGATTTTTTACGTAAATGGTATAAATTTTATCGGTTCCGAACGCTTCCCAATATAAATTTTGTCGGTTCCGAACGCATCAAATATCACCGATATTTATTTTCGTTGTGACCATAACCTCACTTCGGTGATAATTTGGTTTGTTTACAAACAAATTTATTGAAAATTAAAAATGAGTATGGTAATAATTTGATAAAATATATAAATTAAATGTCAAAAACAAATGACAAAAAAAAACAAACAACAATTTTGTTGTAAAAATCGGTCGGATCATTGTTTTGCTCATGTGGCATGTCTTATCATATTTTCTACCGAATCGGTCGGAAAGACAACTGCATGTGGCATCGCCATTTTATCGGTTCCGAACGCTTCCCAATACAAATTTTGTCGGTTCCAAACGCATCAAATATCACCGATATTTATTTTCGTTTACAAACGCAGCTGTCAATCTGTAATAATTGGTAACAATTTGATAAATTATATAAACTAAATATCAAAAACTCATGACAAAAAAAAAGCAACAAAAAAAAAAGTGTTGTTGTAAAAATCGGTCGGTTTACAAAAAAAAAATTATTGTAAAAATCGATCGGATTATTGTTTTGCTCATGTGGCGTGTCTTACCATATTTTCTACCGAATCGGTCGGAAAGACAACTGCATGTGGCATTGCCTTTAAGGCGTTGCCACATGACAAAAATATCGGCGAAAGCCTGGGACCGATTTCTTCATTTATGATTAAATGATTGCATATTTTTGGCTTAAATTATTGAGAAAATATATGAAATAACTACAATTAGTAATTAAAATCATAAATTTATAATAATATAACAATTTTAATTGAATAATAAGAGTTTTTCTATTCTGTCGGTCCGACAACCGATTTTTTACTTAAATGGTATAATTTTTGTCAGTTCCGAACGCTTCCCAATAAAAAATTTGTCGGTTCCGAACGCATCAAATATCACCGATATTTATTTTCGGTGAACTAAATGTCAAAAACACATGACAAATAAAAACAAATAGGAAAAAAAATTTTTTTGTTGTTGTAAAAATCGGTCGGATCATTGTTTTGCTCATGTGGCGTGTCTTATCATATTTTCTACCGAATCGGTCGGAAATACAACTGCATGTGGCATTGCTTTTACAACGAAAATAAATATCGGTGATATTTGATACGTTCGGAATCGACAAAATTTGTATTGGGAAGCGTTCGGAACCGACAAAATTTATACCATTTACGTAAAAGGCGATGCCACATGCAGTTGTCTTTCCGACCGGGTCGGTAGAAAATATGATAAGACACGCCACATGAGCAAAACAATGATCCGACCGATTTTTACAATAACAAAATTTTTGTTTGTGTTTTTTTTTGTTTGTCATTTGTTTTTGACATTTAGTTTATATATTTTATCAAATTAATACCATACTCATTTTTAATTTTCAATAAATTGTACAGATCGACAGCTACGTTTGTAAACAAACCAAATTATTCACCGAAGTGAGGTTATGGTCACAACGAAAATAAATATCGGTGATATTTGATGCGTTCGGAACCGACAAAATTTATATTGGGAAGCGTTCGGAACCGACAAAATTTATGCCATTTAAGTAAAAAATCGGTTGTCGGACCGACAGAATAGAAAAACTCTTATTATTCAATTAAAATTGTTATATTATTATAAATTTATGATTTTAATTACTAATTGTAGTTATTTCATATATTTTCTCAATAATTTAAGCCAAAAATATGCAATCATTTAATCATAAATGAAAAAAATCGGTTCCAGGCTTTCGCCGATATTTTTGTCTTGTGGCAACGCCTAAAATGTCATTTAGTTTGTTTCATTTATAATTTCATTCGCTGTCCGTGATTTTTTTTTTTCATGTGGCATAGTAAACGGAAAATCCGTAGGGATTGCATGTTTTCACATTTGCATGTGGCATCTCCTTTAGATAGAAGGCTGACGGAAAGAAACGCATTGAAACTAAATATCATCAAATCAAATTAAGGTATTCCAAGATGATCTGGCTAATTGGAAAGCATTAAAAGTTAAGCTTAGGCAATTTTGTTATATAAAATGGTACTTAAAATGGTAACAAATCTTATGATATTCAATTGTGGGGCACTACTAACAATAATCCAATAGTACATGAATAGAATTTTAAATACAGTGTTTTTGTAATATGATTGCAGTATTTATAAGGCCAGAAATATTTTTTTAACCGCCTTAAGGATTTATTCACAAATACCTGAAGTATGCTTCTGATCTTCCGCGTATATTTCCACGTTTCTCATTCGTACAAGAGTATCGATTTTACACATGTATTGAACATTTATGGCTTTGTATTTGTTGACAGAATGAAGGCATTCCAAACCTTAAAAAGTATGTTGAATGTATTTCTACGATGTTCTCGACATCTATGATTTCTTGGTTGATGCTAATTGATGTGCTAATGATTGTGTTCATTCTCATTGTCTTCATCTCTCTATTGTTTATTTGTAGGCTTACCTCATGGGGTAGTTCCGTTAACTGAACTGTACTTTAAGCGGTATATCGGTGCCTCTGTGTGTTAGGAGACATACATATATGGTCTGCGTAATCCAGGTAATTAAGCCGTTTATTGGCGGGAACCTCCGATGAATCCTGTTTATGGTTCTGTTGTTTTATTTTCACATTACATTATCCAATAATATGCGGAATATTAGTGGAGATGATATACATCTAGCCTTAGTCCTCGTGAGTTGTAGTATTTATCACTCTCCGTTGTATGGTACTTTATTCTCATTATCCCGGTGTACTCGTATTTCTTTGATATATTCAATTATTTTCATTGGGATACCCAGTTCACGGAGGGCCTTCCAAATTACACTTCTATTAATTGAATCGAAGGTTCGTTCGCAGTTCACGAAGATCAGGTATTAGAGAGAGAGTTCTATTGTACTGTTGGTATTAGAGAGAGTTCCGTTTGTTGTTCTATGTTGATACGGATTGAGTTGATGTGATCTGTATAGCTCCGTCATGGTCTAAAGCCATGTTTACTCGTTTCTTATATGTTAGTACTAATGAGGAGAGAGATGCCTCGCCAGTTTTTGAATTCCTTTAAGTCGACTTTCTTGGTAGTGGTTAATGTTCTCATTATTTCTGCGGAATTTTCCCAGTCTACCATACTTTAGGTAATAGTAGTGATGTTATGGTTTCTGATGTTATAGATGCGTCGTTATTGAGTAATTCGGTTGGTAGATTAACGATGCAAGCGGGTATTGTTATTCATCTTCTGTATAGCACTTCTAACTTCCCGTTTGACTTAATTTTACAATGCAGTAATTTTATGTTTGTGCATAACAGTGCCTGAATCTCATAAGGGCTCTTCACGATCTGTTTCGCATTTGTATCTGCATTTAGGCAAATTTGCAATTTTGACGTCTTTAATTGGTTCAAATTATGTTCAAACACTCAACTGAAAAAACATTCAATTAAGATAAAAAATAAATTCGATCACGGGTTGTTTATTTGAGCATCGCAATCGACTATATCATGATTTTGGTGGGAAAATCTGAATGTTAAAATTCCAGTTTTTAGAAAATATATTAGAGGGTTATTATTATTGAAAATGGCTTTTTAAATTTGTTTAGCTTAGCAAATTTACTCAACAAAAAAACTGATATTGTATAAACAATAATAAATATGCAAAATAAAAAATTTCCAACCAAAACCTTCAAATGGTCGATTGCGATGTGCAAATAAATAGACTTTGATCCTGTTTATTTTTAACGTTAGTTGAACTAATTAAGAAAGACGTCAAAATTGCGAAGTTGTACAACGATACGAAGATACGCAAATGCCAAACAGACCGTGGAGAGTCATGTAATCTTTAATATAACGATCTAATCCTTTTCCAATTCAAACAAAACTTTTTCAAAAACAAATGCAAATGAAACTTTTATTTGACCAATTCAAATTTTTGTAGTTCACAATTAAACTTTCTAAAAATCAAATAAAAAATCTGAGCCTGAGTTTGATTAACATAGTATCTGTTTAGCACTCAAGAACATGAGTGCCAGTCCAAAGTGAATGTTTGCAGTTTTAACACTGTCGCTGTGATTAATGAATTTTGCATGATTACAACTAACATCAATCAAAGCCGTCTCAACTATAAATTTATTATATATGAATCAAACGATTAATTCTCATCAATATAAATATGGTCATTAATATCTTTATCATTTAAATTGACCTTGATAATCATATTTAATCACATGTATATGTAATGTATATGTAGAAATTATTTTACGGAAAGGAAGAAAATAAAGCATAAATCAAAAAAATATTTGCATATTGCACTTTTGACAGCTTAAGATGATTGTTTAAAATTATGCTAAAACTGCCAATAGATATATTAAATATTACATTCAATTTTGAAATGGTGATCGGCCTGTCTTCCAATATAAGATCACTAGTTAAAATGACCATTTCGTGAGTAACAGCCTCTGCCAGCTTCCGTTGTGGAGGTCATCTTCCAGCGACTCTCTACCTTGTTTGAATAGACGGCCCATCTTCGTTATTGTTTTATAAGACGGACTAGAATCTCTGTAAACATTTTTCATTCATCTTTCGATACCCTTAGAAGTATTAATTTTCTTTACAAGGAATTTAATCATAGCACGATGTTCAATATTTTCTATATTTTTTATTTTCAAAACATGTGTGTATTAATTCACTCACAGAAACTAAATGGAACAATCTATTTTGATGAAATTTGGTATTTGTCAATAGAATAAATAGAGTAATAAAATATCACAATAAACAAATTTTAATACCGAGATATCATATAGATTTACCGAACTTATTGAACTCCATCGTACATTTTCCTTGTGTTCTCGCTTTATTTGAAATTGGCTTCGAAGAATGATTTTCATCTATTAAGCTGGTTTTCGTCTGTGGTTAGGTCTGTGGTTATTTTACCTGATGTTTTTTTTTAAGTGGTACATTACTAAATGCTGATTTAGTAATATACCAGTGCTGATACAGAACGAATTGTACAACGATCTCTGAAAGAAAAGCCACCATATGGTAGGCGCAGAAGTCGTTGCAGGTGACGATGGCTCCACGATGTAGAGAAAGACTGATTGTCTAAGACAGTATGAAAACCTTGCTCAGGATCGAAACCGTTGGAGCCAAATTGTTGACTCAGTAAAGGGCCAGTAACGACATTTTAAAAACTGTTTATTATTATTATATTACTAAATTTTCAGTGATTTTCTTTGCTAAGAGATGGCGCCAGCTGACTTATTATTCATTGATGTATTTTATTGAATTGATTGTTATGTTAAGCCAAACCGATTATTATTTTATACTACCGTTTCATGGCGTGCTTCACAAACGACAACTAAGGTGCCGTGCGGAGCGCCCGCTCGGGGTGTCTGTATTTGTCGTTATATTTTGCAGCTTTAGTTGATCGTTTCCTAACAATAATATATACAATGCAAAACAGTCTATTATTATTTCAATTATTTATACAATTCGAATTTTTGTTATTATTCCATTATTAGGTTCTCTTAGTTTACGAAAGTATCTTTATTTAAACTAATTTCTGTAAAATTGGAATCTGCTGAAACGAAAGTGATAGTTTCAACATTTAATAAATACCCAATAACTTATTGGAAAATTTTATAAACAATAATTGTTAAGAATTATGTTGCTATTTGTTTAACATTGTCTTCATTGATATTTGAGTTTCATTTCATTATCAGTAATCACTATGGCAAAAGAAAAAAAATCCTATTCAAACATTGTTTATTTAATAAAAAATAAATATTTTTATGTTTAATTACAAATAAATAAAAAATTAATATTCATATTGTATCGGCTGATATCACATTACTGGAGCTAAAATTATAGTTGAAACTAAAATTAGTAGTAGGAATAACGGTTGATTTAATAGTGTCGTTTGTGTAGTGCTATTACTAAAGAATGATTTCGATGTTTTTTTTTCATTGGGATCTCGTACGCCGCATTGTCTATATGATAACGATGTTTTACGTTTTTGATTAATATATCCGGGAATAAAAATACTCGGTTGGTCTAAACGACCTGATGCAATAAGTCGTGAAAAATCGACTTCTACTCGATGAGCGTTTGGTCCCTTGAAGTGAATTAACATCTGAATACAACCTCCATTGTGTAGTGTTTTGGTTTTTCTTGAATCTATTGCCAACATCCATTCAGGTAAGCCCATCACATTTCGAACATCTTCTAAAAATTGTGCACTTGAGAGAGAATTTTTTTTTGTTAATCTACTAATGTATTCAAAGATGTTTATATTTTAACTTACACAACAAATCTCGGAGGTTTTTGTAAATTTATATATTTTATAATATCATGATCTGATTCAATATTCGCACATGCAAATCTTTCACCAGACTCGTCTGGTCCAAATATTACAATTGATCGACCCATAGCTGATATAATCCCTTCGAGTGGGAAATTAGGGTCACTAAACACGGCTCTTTTATCACCTATATCGATAGTGCCCAATCTTGCTGATATATCGCCGACATAACACCGGAGAGGATTATCTGGACCACATTCTTGGCGATATAGATCACCCTATAATAAATTCTGTTGTTTAAAATGCTGAATATAATAAAATATGAGTAATACAATAAAATTACATTTAAAGGATCAGCTAATTGAGTATAGTATGGATTCCAAATATAACCGCCAGCTACACATCTGGTTGCAGTTTGCGGCACAGCCGCATCAACACCAACGGGATTTACAAATATTTGCCAATTATGATTTCTTGTCTAAAAATACCATTCCTTACGTTATTCACATTTAGTATGATTACGAACAACAATAACTTACAATATTTCGGTCATTCTTTCCTGGATGTCTAAGTTTAACTTCAATAACTGTATCACTTTGGCTTTTATCGCTATGTATCAATTGTGTCATTCGAATATATCCGTATGCGTAACCAGCGGGATGATGGAAAGACGCTATTGCTCTAATTTCTCTTGCTTCCCTTGGACTATAACCACGTTCCAAACTACTACATGCCCATCTTAACATTTTTTCTTTCTTGTGTATAACTATTGATCTTCCAATTATACTTTCATAGCCAAATAAGGGCAAGCTGGTGTCGTTATAAGACGTTTCAAACTCTTCATAACCTTCGAGTGTGCCAAACTTCCCACTTAAATCACCCATTTCATATTCATCTGTGGTACCGTTGCCGGGAGGTGGTGATAGTCTTGGATTAATATTTCTTGGATTCCAGTGACCATATAGAGATGATCCTTCACACGGAAATTCTAAATCAGCTTCAATCGGTGTTATATGTACATGATAACCACTGTTTAAGACTAATCCTTTTATGTCAACATCAACATTTGTAATATCATATTCAGAAGTCTGTACCATTTCTAGTTTTCCAACAACGGTTAGGGGATATCCATTTGCATGCCAATTTTTTGCAACTGTCTTTCTGCGGTAATGCCCACCAATACTGAAAATAATTCGTTTATTAGTGTATTGCTTAGCATTAGCATTTAATTTTACTTACATAGAACAGCCTAATCGCTCACCACGAGCCTTTGGTCCAAAATCATCATAAAGTACTAACGACTTGCCTAATATATTGTTCTGTCCACTTAAAGGTAGATTTTGGACTGTAAATAGTTTCCTCGAAAAACTTTCACCAAACTCCTTTTTTCCGGCTATATTTAAAGTTCCTAATCTATTCCATAAATCACCCATACGACATTGTTGAGCGTGTTTGGCGTCACAAGAATCTTCTGGTGTCTTTGGATCAAACATAACACGATATGGATTATAAACGGGGCCAGCACTTAAACATCGTTGTGTCCAATTATAGAAATCTTTTCCTGGTGGCTCACTGTGAATAGCCCATCTATGATTTTCAGTATTATTTCCTTGTGCACCATCAGCATGGATAATATATTCGATCAATAATGTCGTATCATGCCATGGTTCTTCTTCCGGCTGTCTTAATAGTATTCTTGCAACTATTGGATATCGGAATAAAATTTGTGCCGTAAACATTGGTTTTTGATAGCCTGTGTTTTTTTCATATAGCCCTAATATACCGCATGTCCAAATTGATTCGAAGATATGTCCCACATCACTTCTGTTGTATTTATTTAATATTAAACCTCGATGATAAATTGAGAAAGGACCTTCAAGGCTAAGAAATGCATCCCAATATATACCGCTTAGTTCAGAACTTCCACTGGGTATATAGAAATTGTGCCATTCTTGTTTATTTCTATTTAACAGTTTTCCAGATAAATCACCCACAGGGTATTGTTCTTGAGTTCCATATCCTGGCGGTGGGGTTTTTAATACATCTATATTAAGAGGATTATAAACATCTTTACAAGTTGCGCAGTAGTTTTTTTGGTTAGCTTTGGCAGTATTTGGTGGAAGTTCCGTGATTTTAAAACTTGAAATAGCTCGAGCATACTCAATGTTATTTCGAGGTAAATCATTAGCTGATGATAGGGTAAAATTAACCCATGTTAGGTCAAATTTAGTTTTTTGGGTGAATGTTATTTCACCTTTGACTCCGCCGCCATTAATTATAGATCTGAAATGTTAAATTATTTAGAATTACGATTACACAGAAGCATACACGTACTTATATAGGAAAATTTCTTACTTAACAATTTTTGGCTGAATATGACGAATTTTTGCACAAGCCATAAATCTACCTGGATGCACTGGATCATTGACTACTAAATATAAATGACGATGAGGTCCTCCCAAATCTCCAGGAATTAGTAACAACTCTGAATCACGATATAATTGTCTAGTTTCATATTTTTTTGAATCTGTTGAAACTCGTATTTGGCCCAAACGTTGGTCAATATCACCTATAGAATTACCATTTCCTTTGTTTTGCGGATCAAATATGATTTGTAGTGCATTACAATTTTCAGCTGAACGATCGTTATCATTTTCTAAAATATCGGTTACATAAACTTTCCAGGAATGTTTTGTATACGCATCAATCCCACGTTTTGCATCCCGCACATGAAATAAATTTGTATATATTAATGTGTCTGAGTGACGAGTCTCTTTATCTGCGAGCCATCGGAAATATACTGAACCAGCTATGGGTGTATTAAATTTAGCTTCTGCGGTATGTTCTAGCGATTGATCTTTAGACGTTATCGAAGCACATATTTTAAAATCATTATCGGATGTATATAAATATAGAGATTTTCCCCACAATCCTTTCTGACCAGTAAGTTCGTAATCTTCGATCCAAGTCGACGATTCATTACCGGGTAGTTGTAGCAATCCTAACTTATCATCAAACTGTACAATTTTCGCTCCTAATTTAGAAATTTCACATCGATCTCGTGGATCGGGGTTTGTGTAATCTATCGGGAACTGTCGAACTTCCCAATTCCATATCTGATCGGGATACTGTAGTGTTGTTTCTAAAGAAGTTTTTATTTCTATTTGTGTATCTGAGATTTGTGTAAAATAGATTTCCCCATGTAATCCAAATTGTGAAATGTATGCCACTAAATTGACGCTGATGACTGAAATGAAAAACATGCCATTATTAGTTTAATCATTTTTTAATCAATGTTCAAAGCCATAATATATATTATTCCCTTTGAAACAAAAAAGTAAATTTTTCAAGTTAGAAATTCATGCACAACGTAAAGAACACTGATAAAGCAAATGTGCAGTTAAAATAAGTTAAAAATTACAACAAAATAAAATAAATTGATTTTTTTCCCATATTGTTAATATTGATAGTTTTCTTATAATCAATTATAAATCGAATTTTGAAAACCTAGGTAGTCGCGGTTGAATAAATATAGTTGTTAAACAATTAATATAGATTTTTTTATTCTTTGATCGGTTATTAAATTTTCTTTGATTTATTTTTCGATTTTTATAAAATTCGGCACTTTTGTTTTATTTTATTAATCAATTCGATCGGAGTTTATTAAGTTAAAGGTCGTCCCGATAAATTTTTTTTAAATAAATATTTTATAATGATATTGCTTTTGCATATACATATTATGACATATTGTTTTAATAAACACTAGTAGGTCTGGCACATTGAGATTGGCCGTTCGCTAACTTCAAAAATAATACCATTCCAGTATTTTGAAGAATGATTTTAGCTTGATGGTGGCCAAATATAAAATTTAGTTTTTTGAATGAAATTGTATCAAATTTAATAAAATAATACCAAAGACAAGAACAAAGTATAGAAGTATTAGATTAAAATATTGTTGTACTTTATATTGTTAGAAAATTTCAACCGATCCATATATTATATTAGCCGTAGTTCTTGGCGTATGATCTGATCCGGATCAGATCATATGTGCTTTCCTTTCATTTGTATAGCCGCGTTTCATGAAATCAACACAAACATTGTATTATATTTTGTTTTTGTATCAATATCAATATTTTGACCTAAAAACAAAATATAATACAATTTTTGTGTTGATTTCATGAAACGCGGCTATACAAATGAAAGGAAAGCACATATGATCTGATCCGGATCAGATCATACGCCAAGAATTACGGCTATTATTAGTTTTACCACTTCTAACCTTTCGATAGTTGATTTTTGTAGCAGAGCAGGAAAATATACAGAGATAGGTCATTGCTATGTTCTTGACACATAAAATAAAATTCGAAAAATTATTCGAAGTTTCTTAGAAGTTTCATTTGAAATCGTGTATAAATATTATATCCAAAAATTATTTTATAAACTCATAAGTTTCACCATTATCGATTTAATACAAATCTTGTAACGTTCCAGTTGGTCATATTCCAGAACTAAATCCAAAAATGATTTAGTTATACCTATTTCTGTGAACATTTGAAAAAATTAAAACGAACTTTATCCAGTAACGTTTCCATACTGATAAAATATTTACGTATTAAACATTCCATGAAAAAAAAACTAAATGATGCGCATAATTATTTTACAGGTAGATTCCAAATTTATTTATTAATTCCTAAAGATCCAGAAACCGATCGATCAAAACAAATATAATTTATCAATTCAAAATAATCACCATGAGTATTATATACTCGTCATTTACTTGTTTTTTTCATTAAAGATATTTTATCTCGTTCTCCAATACTACATATGATATTATAATTATAATATAATACATTTTGTTCCATTCGATACATACAAATATATGTACATTACCAATAACAGTTTAAGGACTCCTGATATCAGGATATCAATCCTGAAATATTTCTTTTATATGAATGTTGTTGCATACTTGTCGGTAACTGTATGTATTTCCATTTCCGATATTTACATTTAAAAAAAATATGTATGTTTGTTTCATTTTAAAATGTGACTGTTACATGAGATAGAAAAAGATAGGCCATATATTTTGAATTAATAAAATTCAAATAACAGTCATGCAAATGAAAGAGACCAAGAATAATTATATATTTTTATCCCATTTTCGTCTGGTGCTTCTAAAAATGTTAGAAGAATTAAACGAATTTTATTTTATATACGTCAGAGACATATGAAAGATATTCTCTTTATAATATCTTTCTCTATGCTTTATACATCATATTTATAATTAAATGTTTTGTTTTTTGTGTAAAAACCTGAATTTGTCGGTTTGCAATGCCGGTTTGATGTTTATGCATTGGACATCGCCTTTAATGGCGATGGTCGACAATGGTTAAACCGTCCGGATTCTTCATTTACCCTGCTAAAAAATAATAATGGGCTGCGAATCACAACTTATTTTCGATTATATGACAGCTATAACAAAACCCAAACATGAAAAAAACGTAACGAGTTTATATCACCACCGGCAAAAAAAATTCTAGACAATGCACAATCGTCGAATTCCAAACCGACAAATACAAGTTATGACTAAAATCCAAAACTTATAAAATAATTTAAAAGTAGCTTGAATTAATAATAACTATGTATTATATTTTTACAAATATTTAGTGAAATTTGTACAAAATTAATTTGAAAAAAAAAACATTTTTGGTTTACCGGCCTTTTAGCTAAAATCCGTCCGCCAAACTATCTCTTGTTTTCCAAAATTCTGTAAGCTGTAAATGGCTCATTCAATTTGGTGTATTTGTGATTTATTCGCCAAACATGGGAATATGTTAAATATCGTATTATATACACATTATTCAATGCGTCAAATAAACATGGCTTTTATTTTATTTTATATAGTCAAAAAAAATAAAAGTTGTGCGATTCTTTTGAAAAAAATACTGAACAAACCTAAAACATTCTATACCCTAGAAATTTACCCGTGAAAGGTGCGGATCATACATGTATGTATTAGGTGAGTTTTTTTATTAACAGCACTTCAAGTTCTATAAGAACATCGGGAATAATACTGGGAAATTTTATTTAGTTTAACCAATATATTTAATTTATGTTCTATTTATTTGAATAAATTTCAATTTCTAACTATATTTTTTGACGTCTATTGTGAAATAATACAGGTATCAAGCATAAAACAATGAAAAATATTTGTTTAAAATATTTCCTTTTAAAATTTCCCCTTTTTTCGAGTTCGTGTACTATGAATTTATCGCGAACTTGAAAAAACCAATGTTTTATCCAGAACATTGAAAAATAAAGTTAAATTTGATTTTATTTCGATAATAGTGAATTAAAATGTGTAGTTTAACATTAAATGTATCTTATTTATTGATAAAAAATTAAATTCATTTGGATTTTACTGAAAAAATGAGAAAATTCTTATCCAGAACTTCATTCCAATAAGAAAATTTTTGAATTAAAAAACACGACTATTGTCGTATTCAATTCATTGTTTAGAAAATTAAACGTACACCAGTAAAAGACGTAAACATTATATGTGTTTAATAGCACACCATTTTAACAAAATATCCAAAATGCAATGTAGAGTCTATAAAGCGAGATTAATCTACATTTGAGCCTATCTCAATTGTAGAAACATGCGCTAGATGTACCCAATGAATATTAGCAATAAATTGAGTCAAAAATATTTTTTCATATGAAAATTGCTTGTCTTGCTAGACAATGTTTGCTATGGTGATATGGTGATAACTTCGCGGTTCTAGGACGAAAAATACATTTCGTATGTTAAAATTTAAAAGTAACAATTTTACTTTATGAAAAAATAAAAAATAAAAAAATCTTTTATCTTGTGACTGTGAGCAATGGCTTATTTATATTCAACGTCAACTCTCCGGCAAGATGATCTTGTAAAAGATGAGAAATAACATTGAGAAATTATGTAAGATAAAAGGAGACAATTTTCATCTTGTTGAAAATCAACAGAGGAAACTAGAGAAACAAACCGAAAAAAGATTATCTTTTTCTAGCACAAAATGACGACTTTCATAGAAAAGATGGTAAAACGCACGTTCAAAACTGTTTAGTATTATAGCACTTTTTACATGTTTTGTAAATTAGTTAATTAAGTTTCGCACGTTCAAAACTATTCAACACCTTTTATACTTTTTATTTTAATTTAAAATGAAAAATTGATTTTTGGCAGTTTTTAAAATTTTTAAATACATGTTCAATAATAACAGAAAATGGCGAAAGCTGCTGCAAATTCCCGTTTCAAAATCATGAATTATACCTAACCTCAAATATGTTGCCAAACATATTTACTACAATCTGCTATACAATAGTGGAGATATTTATTTTGTCTCGCTTGCTTCATAGTAAATTTTATTCACGCCATCTTGCTTCAAGATGACCTAATCCGCAAAATTTCGTTGAAAGTCAGCCATAAATCAACCGTTAAATTCATTATACGTTTACCAACAATTTTCAGAATCAGAAATTGTAATAAGTTTAGAAATAGAGAACATTTTGCTGATATAACTCGGATTTGATTCGAGTGCAGGTATTTGTCTTTTGCACGTATACAAATTTGTAATTCGGCATTCGGCAAATACCAAATGTGTGAAACTGCTCGTTTAAACCAGTTAAACGAATCATGCAACGATCTATGAAAGGAGAGCTACCATATGATGGGCACAGAGATCGTTGTATCGCTGGAGTCAATTAGAGGGCAGTAATGGCCTTGAAAATTGTTAATAATTATGATAATTATGGAAGAATATAATGAACTGACAGCACTCAAAACATGCAAACAAATATTTTTCACGAAATTATTAAAATATATTTGATAATCAGAGATTAGTTTAATCAAATTGTTATAAAATGTTTATCTGTCATTAATCACATTTTTAAAACTATTTTTGCATAATGAGTAGTATTGATAATGTGATGTGATTTGTTTTGGTTATTAAAGTATGTATAATAGATATATGTATAATATACGTATCATATAATACGGCCAGTATTAAATATTTCCTTAATTCAACTTTAATATCACTGAATTGGTTAAATCAGATTTTTGTTTATCGACCTATTCATTTGCAATTCTAAGAAATCAAGACAAACAACAAAATTCGCAAATACAAACCGAAAAGATTCTAACCTTGTTTGACTGATATTACCACAAAATTGACGATTATTCATTTTAAACCGGTATACGCAAATATCGTGAATAAATCAGCTGATATACTTATACATGTGCTAACCGGTTTTTATGTTTCATTTTTAAATTAATATTACTATTCGAAATAACTTTCAAGTTTTTGTAATAAAAGTTAATTTAAATATGGATATTCAGTAAAAGTTAGCTCTGGCTGGGTTTGCCTTATTTTTGTATGAATGTGTGTGACCTACACCAGAATATGTTTAAGTATGCAAGGAATATTTTTTTAAAATTATATTTGCAACTTGATCATGATTAATCTCACTAATGGTTGTATTACGAATTATTTTAGTTGGGTTACTCATAAACTTGATTTCTTGGAACATGTAAACACAACACAGAAAATATCACAATTAATATACATATTTGATTTCAATATCTATGTATAGGTTCTAGATAAATAAATTAATTTGATTAATTATTGAGCTCATTCACTTAGATTCACTTTTAATATAAGATTAAATGTTAACTGTATATATTGAGAGTATATGTATGTATTTTTTCCATTTTACCAACCTTGATTCACAATAAATAGAAAGTAAACTATACTAATGTTAATTAAATTCATTTTATACGATATTGTTTTTATTCAGTTATTTTCACTATTTCACTTTTGAAATATGCAATATTAATTATTGTTTTCGTTACATATTAGGAACTATTACGTTCTTTTGAACATAATTTCACGTTATTGTATGTAATTGTTTTTGGTTAAAAACTGTAAATACACACTATACCAAGTTATATTTTTTTGTTAAAATTGTTAAAGTAACTTTCAAGAGAATATTATTAAGACTAAAGTTAAGTTGGTAAAATTTTATAAGAAATAAAAAAAGAGTAGTAGTGTATAACTATTTGTTAAATTATTTGTGTGAGAGAATTCTCTTTGCAACACAAATATATATATATATATATATATATATATATATATATATATATATATATATATATATATGTACATAATGTACATCTATGTATGTAATATAATATATATATATATATATATATATATATATATATATATATATATATATATATATATATTGAATATTTGTTAGTGTTACTTAAACAATTAAATTCTATTTGGGATGTGTTTTGTTGATTTGTTGATGAATTTGGATATAATTAATAGGTCTGGAAAGGTCATTTGCTTACTGTTAAATTTCCCATTCTTGTAGTATCACTATATGAACTTCAAAAATGTTTAAATGCATACATGTATACAAATTCTAGACAACTAAATTAAATTTATGTAGTTTTATATAATAAGTACATAGTTAAAAACAATTCACGGTTTAATTAAAATTAATATTGAAATTAATAGAAAATTACAATTTATATTTAGATTGCTTTTTGCAAATAGGTCAAATAAGGTAATTTCCATAGTACTATAAAATTATTTATTGTCTTGTAAATTCATTCATATAGGAAGTTTAGTGTGCAGAATTATTAGATAGGAAAACAAATTCTTTGATCAAATTACTGATATAGACATATATGTTCACATATTAGTAATATGGGACACTGTCATCGGTTAGTTTCTATTAAATTTAATTTTAATTTACATGTTAAAATATATATATTTACCTATTTATCATAAATATCTCAAAATTCTTTATTGGAAACAAATAAAGGTGAAACAAAATTTTCAAAATAAGGTTCTTAAAGAAAACTAAAACAGTCAAGGGAGTCATCATTTTCCCGTGATACTATTTCAAAAACAATTTAATGAATATTTGTTCTTTGTGTGGTTGTTACGTTGCAAAACGTCTTAGATACTAGTTCGATATATTATTTCTTAAATAAGACCTATCTTATATTCTATATGGTTTAATTTAGGAATATTGATCAACCCCTAGTTTTCTATAACAGAGTCGTAAAATTTAAATAAACGAAAGAGCGCGATGAGAATTATCTTTAAAATAGCCACAATACATTAGGTACGTTTTTAATGGACAAAAACCAAATATTCATGTCGTCCTCGTTCTATGATAATTAGACTTCTTGCGAAGAATTCTCAATGTAGTAGTAGTTTGTAAACAGTTTTCTCTGGATATTGTATTTATTGTATTGTACTCAATTACTAATTAGTGATACATTAACGTAACATTTTTAGTGATGCACTAATGTAAAATTTCCGCGAGGTATTAATGAAGGGGATTACCTACTCACGAAATGCTGTTGAACAAAAATCATTGAAAAATGGTAACAAATAATATCGCGAAACATGTTTTAGTATAATTAATTTTGTTATACTCGTATATACAGTTGATTTTAATTGTAATTATGTATGTACAA
This sequence comes from Tipula unca, assembly GCA_951394425.1. Classification (NCBI taxonomy): domain Eukaryota; kingdom Metazoa; phylum Arthropoda; class Insecta; order Diptera; family Tipulidae; genus Tipula; species Tipula unca. The sequence continues at coordinate 104,734,176 of OX596381.1, forward strand.
TTAATTGTAATAAATTTACATCTAAATTGAAACTATTCTAAACTAAATTTATCTATTCTAAAATGAATATAAGTGACAATTTATTTGACCAAGGAATTCGAATTGGAATTGGAATTCAATTTTGGTCAAAAGAAATAACTAACCAATTCTCGTAATTTATTTTTGACATGTACAAAAAGTTGGTAGTGTTTGACAAATACGAAAACTCTGGTGACAAACACAGTAACTACAAAATGAAATTGGAATTGCAATACCATCAATTCAGAAAGAATTCGACGAATTTCAAATTTGAATTCATTATAAGCATTGTTGTTGTAAATTGACAAATGAAATGTTACTATAAATATTCACACATTTCCTAACACAATTAAAAAAATCAATTCAATTTTCAATTGAAGTCTAATGAAGTTTTCAACGGAAATTTCAATTGAAGTCTTTTCAAAACATGATTTCTCGAAACATGGCTACTATAATTTTATTAAGAACGAGGGAAAACTAATATACATACAATTTAAAAGTGCCGCAGATTTTTACAGATTTCATGGATTTTCAATAATTATAAGTTTGTTTCATGCCAATAATATCTCCTTAATTAAAATGTGATTTTATGTGCATCATTAAAGATGAGGTTTGCAGTTTGATTCCAAATTCTTTCTTTATCCAATTTCGAATCGAACAGAAATTTAATTTCGTGATAATTGGGCCGATTCTGGAACGATAAAATCTAAGTTATGTTATTTTGTTTCCCTGCTCCCTGCTGTTATATGATTTTATATTGAAAAACCAATAATTTTAGAAGTTCAATTCGTCCCCATTATTTAATGAATTTTACTTTTTCGTCATCAGCTGAAAGCTTTATCGACAATTTTTCAATTACAATTATTAATATGTATACATATTTTACTATAAATGGAAATTCGAAGAGATTCCTGTTCTAGTTTATGTCATTTTGTAAAATCTGAGAAATAAAAGAACATTAATATAAATCTATTACGTATTTGGAAATTAGTAATTTTGTCAGATTTGTTCAATTTATAAATTTCTTTAATTAGATTCGACTTTAATTATATATTTAAAAAAAATTTTGATCATTTTTATTTCATTATTATATTTTTTATTTTTTGCAGTTAATATCAAGAAGTTATAATATCATCTAGAATACCTTATACGTGTTGTATTATTTGGCGTTTTCCGATAAATAGAAGTGGATATGCAAAATGGATAAAATAAAATTGTATGAATTAGTTTAAAAGCTATTTAAATCGAATACAAGAAGAGCAACACTATAAAAATAATGATTTTTTTTATCAACTATAATACGCATTGTAGATAATTTGCTTGTTTAACAAAAAAAAAACAGTTTACATGAAATGTGAGATATTTCTAACCGAAAATGTTATGACTTAATGTTAAAAATAAGACAACACAAACAAGTTTTAAACCAAATAGTTGGTAAAGCTAAAATTTAAAATGGAGTTGCCAGAAATAACAACGACTAATACTTTATTGTTACAAGAAGCCGAATGGTATTGGGGTAATATAACCCGAGAGGAAGTGCGCGAGAAACTAAAAGATACTATAGATGGAACATTTATGGTGCGTGATTCTTCTACAACAAAATTTGAATATACACTTACGTTGCGTAAGGGAGGCAGTGATAAATTAATCAAAATCTACTATCGTAATGGAAAGTACGGGTTCACGGAACCATATAAATTTGCTACTGTGATTGAATTAATCAACTACTATCGAAATGAATCCCTAAAACAATATAATAATTCGTTAGATATTACGTTAATGTATCCGGTTTCAAAATATCTTCAAGAAAAAGAAGAAATTATTTTTACACATAATTTATATAATTTAGTACAAAATTTTGTCAATATCCACCAGGAATATTTAACGAAAACAACATTCTGTGAAGCTAAACATGAATATTATGGTCGAATAGAATATGAAATTGAGTTAAAACATAAGGCATGCAATGCTTTTGATGAAGCAGTAAAACTATTCGAAAATCAAAAAGAATTACACGAAAAATATAAAGATGAAGCACAACCCAAAGATATTCCGGTACTAACAGAGAACGTAAATTTTCTAATGAAACGTTTAAATGCATTGATCGATAGTAAAATACAGTTGGAGACAGATCTAAATGAGCAAGTTGTACTGTTTAAAAAACTGGAGCGAGAACTAAATTCCTTAAAACCTGAAATAAATTTGCTACAAAAGCAAGAAGAACGATATCGTGCTAAATTGTTATCTATAGGTGTTGCGGATACTAAAATTAAAGAATTAATGGAGGAAGGTCTTAGTGCTTGGATAAATATTGAAAATTTTGATGTTTATCAAGATGAGAAATTATGGCTTGTAGTTAATTGTGACCGAGCCGATTCTGAATTTTTATTGAAAAATTTACCTACCGGTACATTTTTAATACGGCCACGGGATGCAGGTAACTACGCTCTTTCAATATCGTGCAATGGCTCACCTAAACACTGTATTATCGCAGAAACGAATCGTGGTTTTTGTTTTGCAGAACCATACAAAGTATTTGAATCATTAAAAGATTTGGTTGAATATTATGCTGTTAATTCGCTGGAAGATCACAACGAAAATTTAAAAACCACTTTAACATATCCCGTTTTTTCACCTTATATAAAACAACTAAAAGAACGAAAATTGGCAAATAATCCAACCACAAACATTCGAAAATAACATTATGATTTTGTAATATAACCCCACGAACGATTTAATTTTTTTTATTTTTGCACAACAATGTTATTAACATTTTATATAAAAGATATAATTACATATTAAAATTTATTTTTATTGTTTATTATTATATTGTGCCTGATTTAAGTATAAATCGTCAAATTTAATTTAAGTATAATTATTTTTTGTAAATAAATGTAAATTTTTGTTATTATGCAAGATGATAAATTTTGCTTTGGTTTTTTTAAATTCTATATAAATAAAAGGGGAATTAGTACAATGTGGGGTCTGAAATTAACATCCTTTTCTACTTCACATTATACATATATTGTAGGTTATGTAAATGACAAGATCTCGCCGCTATTAGTTATGTAGTTATCTGTTTAGTATATTACAGTTGTTAAACTACAAATGATTGGAGGCTCGTTAACAAATTTAAAAATAAATAATTTATGCAGAGCAAATTTGCGCAAATATAAGAAATACAATTTATGTCAACCTATCGTTGCGCGTGCCAGTGCATGAGTTCGACCAAGTCTAGTTATTTATTTTCCTCTTAAAAGATATTGATAGGAAGTAGTTTATTGCAATTGAAACCAAGAAAAATCCTAATTCAACGTCGAGTTTTAAACTCAAAAAAATTGAGAATTGCATGCACATATGCCAATAAATTATTTAAAATTAAAAACTCTTAGTTTTCGCTTATGATAAAGTAAAAATGCTACCTTTTCAATACGACTTAGAGCAAGCACATATTATAGGCATTTAAGAATAACACTGACTCACAATTAAGTAACTCTTCAGATAATTGAGTTACTATTCAGATAATTAAGCTACTGAAGTGAATTGGGCGTTCAGTTCATATAAATGTCAAAAATATTTTTTTCAATTATTGGAAAAATTCCAACGCGAAGGAATTTTGACTCCGAATTTAATTTTGTGGGAATTTTGCTATTTTCTAACTCGTTTCCATTGGAATTTTTGATAATTTTCTTCTCCGTCATAAAATTGTGGTGGAATTTTTTTGAAAATGCATTATTTGTGAAAAATATATGGTTTGCTTTAACAATATATGACATTTGTTGTTTAGGCGACCGGTATTGTCGTTAGGCGACAAATTTAAATATGACAATAAAAATAAAAAATATTATAAGTATTGCTCAAAACTCATGTTAACAGTCGTCAATTGCCGGCTAGTATAGTGAGTTTTAAAAAATGTCGGAATATTTAAAAATATTGCAGGGAAATTAATAATCGATTGCCAGCGCTCACGAGACAGTTAAAAATGATCTAGCGGAATTTTTTTAAACATTATGCGATATTACCAGCCGCCAATAGACGGTTATTTGATCATAGTAAATTAATTGAGTAAACTTTGTTACCCGTGATCACGACTTTTTGAATTGTTGTCATCGTTCTATTCCTTTCAATTTTTTTTATGTTTGCCAACATTCATAAAAATTGGACGAAGCAAAAATAGATGACAAAAATACAAAAAATCGCTAGTAAAATTTTCTTGATGAATTCGCCATTAAACAATTAGACAAAAGTTAGTTCTTTATTTACAATTTTTTATAGGCTTGACCAACCCACAAGTATATTTATTTATTGAATAATTTGTAAACAATTTTTTTAAATTTTGGAGTTTGTTGAAAATGAAAGGTTGTCATTCACAGTAATTTTTGGACTATTCACGGCTGACACAGAATAGCAAATTATTTAATTCCAACGGAATGAAATTTTTCCAGTGGAAATTTTATAACCGTTTTACAGAATATACATATTTTTAGAATATAGAATATTTATTTCTTGGTTATAGCAACCAACAATGTCCACTTGCGTTTCGTTTAAAGTAAATTATTTTGAAAGGGTCAAAATTATTACACATAGCTGCTACATACAATCAGCATGTATGAATCTACAATACGTCTTACATGTTAGGCCAGCTCTGGGCTCCCCAACTAAGAAATCGAACGTTACATTTCCATGTAACGATTGAAATTACAATATCTTCCAAATACAAAACATGCACGCTTATACTAAATACTATTGGACAGATGAAGGACCAAGAACAACCCTACAGCGCATGTGACGTATTCTACGATCTACAGATTTCTAGTCTTGCGATACAGCCCCAGCCGATTATTCAGGATATGAGAATTTATCGGCCAGAAACCAAATACGTTGTCAGTGATCATCATTTGGTCGTTGAAAAGCTATGATGGAAATTTTAGTATATGTCCGGGAACACAGTATAACGCATAGAATATTTCGACTGGGATGGCCTGATAAATAAAGATCAAAAGAAACAATATCAAGATCTTGTCTGGTGTCGCTGACACAAGTGGCTTATTATCAGTCTGACTGTGTGAACTCTGTCTGGGACGTATTGAAAACTTCGGTTGTCAGTGCTGCTCAGCAGACTTTATGTATAGTTAAAGCAGGCCCAAGAAACGTTGGTTTGTTAGACTAGTATCATTATCTAGTGTTGAAGTGTAACAACGTCTCACAATTGCTGCTCTTGCTAGCCAGGCGACATCAACTCAGCAATGAACGCAGTTTGGGTAATTTCTTTAAAGGAATTACCAGATTGCTTCATTCTTTCAGGTCTTGGTAAACAGCCACTTGGGCATGGGATGGAACTTCTGTGTCAACATCGACGCAGTTCTCGACAGTGACCTTTAAAAAACAGACGGTAATGGCCTTTAATAACTAGTTATAATAATCACTCGAAAATAAACTCATATATTCTGGCTTCTCAAGTTGTTCTTTAATAAATGTTTACTGATTGTGAAACTGGCCAAAACTGGAATCATTAATTCCTATTTTTTTTTCAGTATATATTTTCTTTCACATTATTCCATTCGAGAACTATATCTAATTTCATCCATTGAAATAATCTAAATTTTCGAGTAGATTAGCGCACATTTGTATATATTCGACGGAAATTTTAAAACATTTAAAAACGTAACTTTTAAGTTTAAGACTTCTTGATCTGCTGTGTAACCGTCTTTTATTAAATTACGTGAATTTGAATTGTACAATTTTGTTGCTATTAAGGAATATGATTTTGTGCCCTCAAATACGAGTAATTGCAAAACTCGATGCACAATCAGCACATTTTCCCCTCACAAACAGATACATTTGGAAACATTGATCCATCCTCACAAAATTTCCCGCAGCCAAATTGACCACGTGTTAATTTCAAAAGGGTGAGCTAGGGTTGTGCAGGATGTGAGAATTTATCGGTCAGCAACCAAATACGTAGGCAGCGATCATTATTTGGTCGCTGCAAAGCTACGGTGGAAGTTTTCGTACAGGTCCGGGAACACAGCGGAACGCATGGAACGTTTCTACTGCGAAGGTCTGATAAATGAAGATCAAAAGAAACGATATCAGGATCTTGTCAGCGATAACTTTGACGGAGCTAATTACTAGTCTGACTGTGTGAACTCTGTCTGGGAAGCACTGAAAACTTCGGTTGTCAGTGCTGCTCAACAGACTTTAGGTATATTGAAAGTCAGACCCAAGAATGATTGGCTTGATGACGAGTGTCTTCTTGCAGTTGAGCAACAAAATATAGCCCATAGTGAAGTGCAACAACGTCTCACAGTCGCGAGGAAAAACAAGGCTACCCTTACTAGGAGGGCAGCTAAGCGGATTTGTAGACGGAAAAAGCGAGAGTGGTGGAAGGTCGAGGTTCTGAAAGTACAACAACTCAGCAATGAGCGCAGTTTACGTAATTTAGCGTAAGCCTGCGTCAACTGCCATTCGGGACCGGGATGGAAACCTCTGTGTCAACATCGACGCAGTGCTCGACGTATGGAATGGACACTTTACCGACCTGCTTGGTGTTCATCATGCATCACAGACTATAGTTGATTCACCTCAAATACAGACTCAGATCCATCCCATGAGGAATTCACTAGGGCCACGCAGAGACTAAAACGAAATCGCTCACCTGTTGTGCACTGCATTAATTCGGTGCTCTTGATATTCGGAAGGGATTCTTTGTGGAACTGTCTTTTCGACATTATGCGATTAGTATTGCGAACCGAGTTAATGCCAAATGAATGGAAAGTGGCCGCGATTGTCAGCTTCTATTGAACTCCAGGTCAATGAGTCCAAAACGAAATACATGATTTCAGGTTATAGGGATAATATGGCACACCAGAGTTTAGTAGTGGCCACTACACGTTTGAAGGAGTGAGGAGGTTCAAATATTTGGGTGGTCTTATCACTCACGATAACAGTGTGGGTGAGGATATTAAAGTTTGGCTGGCAGCTGGCAGCCATGCTTTGTATCCTCTAAGGCCATTGCTAAAATCTAAACACCTATCAAGTTCCGTGAAGCTGAAGCTTTTCAAAGCGTTGATCAGGCCCGTTGTTATGTTTGTATGTGAAAGTTAGACGCTGACGGATAAGTGCGAGAGATGCCTCCTTACATTTGAGAGAAGAGTCATGCGTGTGGTTTACGGCCCAAAACGCGAAATAAATGGCTCATACCGAGCTCTTTACAATATCGAGATCAGAGATCTGATGAACATCCCCGATATTGTGCATGAAATGAGATCTCAGCGAGTATGCTGGCTCGGTCACGTTCTGCGTGCTGATCCGGAACTGAATTGTGCAGCGATCTCTGAAAGGGGAGTCACCATATGGTATAGGCCCAGAGGTCGTTGCAGGCGACGATGGCTCCACTGTGTACAGAATAACTTGGCTTCTTCAGGATGTCTAAGACAGTATGAAGACCAAGCCCAGGATCGGAACCGTTGAAGCCAGATTGTTGACGCAGTAAGGGGCCAGTAATGGCCTTTAAACACTGTATGGTTATTATTATTTAAAAATATAGAGTATACAAGATCGGAGTGAAAAACGAGAAGATATAATCTTTCAAAGAGACATTCTGGTCCTCTATACTAATCAAAATATTATGTTGGAAAGGCGGAAGACTTACAATAAAACAATATATTATAATTGTTATTTGAATATTATAAGTTTTATACAAATTACCAATTTATAAATGTACCAATTTGATATGATCTATAATAGAGACCCCATTATTTTGTTTATAAGATTATTTGTAAATTTAAAGTAAAACAATTGTTAAAATATTCATCTCTATGTGAATTTTCTTTGATTTATTACAATAATTTCATTTTTTGTTTTATTGTATCTATTATTTTTTTCACTATTATTAAAGTCCATTTAACAGTGCTGCTTAAAGACATTCAGAAGTAATAAAAACATACTTTCATGTTTTTTATTAGTTTCTTCTTTGTTGATTCTGGTTTTTTCATTTTTTAAAAAACTTAATTACTTTTATCTTTTATTTGAACATTGTTATTATTTACTTTACAATTTTAGTAATATGTATGTACACTACATACTCGTATAATGGTCTATGAGGTATTTTTAAAATTTAACCACAGACAACTATACCTAGTATAGTTGTCTGTGATTTAACATCAAAGTACAAAAAAATACAAAAAATTGTATTTATGTTTAATTTAATTCAATAATGCTCAATTTACAACTATGTATTCTATATTATATATACATACTCCATTTCGTGCGTTAGAAGTGCTTTAGTTGTATTAATACAATTATGACAATACGAGATTATATTAACTTCACTGTGATTAGTGATACCACCCTAATATGATCTATGCATTAAAAAAATATATTGTAAGGTTTCATCTGCAATAAAGACAACTAGCGATTGTGCTTCTAGTCAATATGGGTCCCAAACCTGCGACTACTGCGTAGCTATCCATTTGTTTTTTTTATTAAAATTTGTTCTCTCCATCTAGAAACTCTTGAAATTATTTCAATGTTTTTTGAAAGTAGAATATAATAGAAATTTTTATATACATACACATATATCTTCTAAAACGACTACGTATCTACTAACGATATTGTTCTGTTTCTAATATGTTAAATAGCTCTGCGTTCTTACTTCACGGCGGTACCAGCCAATTCGAGTTAGTACAACTACAGGTCTTATTATTATTGATCATAATCATGTAGCATTTTTATTTGCAACAAAAAAAATATATTGTGTAAACATGTGACATGTTTAGATCAAAACATATATTAATTGGACAAACGGAAAAAAACGTGGAGCTGAGCCACGATAGGGAAGTTTAATATACTTTAAATCCTATAATCAATTTGAAGGCCTTAAAATTTTTAAATCTTTGGATGGAAAAACTAAATTGAAGGATAGGATAGCTAGAATGAGATCACGAGGTTGTTGAACTGTTTGATAGGTGCTTGTAAGACAAGCCACCGCAGAATCCTTAGTAGAGGATACAAAAATGTTTCATGATGCCAATCTTGTTTCTGTTCTTAGAAGAGTAACGACAGTTCGAGGTATGCATCGAGGTAATCAGGATAAATTATTATAAGAGACCAATTCAAACGAACAAAAATTAAGGCTTGAAATAGGATTGCGGCGGTAATGGGAGAAAATAATAATTTAAATAAACGTAAGTTAAAAAATTACAATTATTTAAATTTGTATTTCAATTTTTTTTAATGATTTTAATTTTTTTATTTTAATTTTAATTACTATATTTAGATATATTTTATCGAAATTTTAATTTATTTTGATTTTCAATAAGTTTTGGTCTCGCATGCCTTCTTAGCCCAAGTAATATTTCCCCACTATTTCCATCACTCTCAGCATCAATTTCCACAAATTTTAAATTTTTCTCTACCTCCCAAGCTGGTATATTATCACACTGATAGTTATAACTATAAAAGTTATAAAATTGTGCAAAGTGGCACATGCATTTATTATTAAGAGGATCATATCGGGGATATTATTTAAGACATTGATCAAGGATATATATTTTATGAATTCCAATATTCTTTTATATCAGAATGATTTTTTTAACATTGTAAAATTATTTTAATAAAATCAATGATAGTTTTAATTATAACTGAGTTTTAATTTAATGATTTAATACTTACCTTACTTGCCGAATTCCACAAGTTGTTATTCTCATATTGGTTATGCAAATGTGCCTTTGCTAGTGAACCACTATACTTATAGCATTGATCGTTGATAGCTAGAATTTGTAAAACGCTGTCACAAAACTAATTAAAAAAAATGGAAAAAAAATAATTTTTTTAATTTTTAGAATAATACGTGTGTTCTTACTATTAAAGGGTGTCTGTTTAAATAGATATGTTCACCATTAGATGAACGAAAAATTAACTTGTGGCCGCCATCTACGCAGCTTTCTTTGGAAACTAATAAAACTACAAAATACAAAAATAATTTTTATTTTGAAAAACGTAATATTTATCCACAATTAGGATTTTTATAAAAAAATGTTCTATTGGTTGCGAAAACTGAGTGGATATTTATAATTAATGGAAATTTTACAAATTATTTTGATAGGCAATAAACCAACAGTTAAATGGTTCGAACTAGATTTTGACCATCAGGGACCTGCAAAATTTAAGTTTATGAATTTTATAAGTTTTTTCATACCAAAGGTCGCGAGAAATCATTATGTAGATATTATAATTAATTAAATATAACAATTCGCTAATTTTTTTATTGAAGCTGCATTCTGATCGCTTAGTCCACCTTTTTAGTACTAATATTAAATTTATAAAAACTCGGAAGGTGTTGATTAACGGATTGGTACCAATTGCCTGCCCCACTCTAAACACAAATTTCACCTGAACTAGTCTTTAAAAACCGCCAATAAATACACAATTATCCCCAAACAAATGTAGTAGGTCTGCTTCTATATGCCTAAAAAAGGAATGAGAATTATCAAATTTAATAGATTAACATTTTGACAATTAACATATATGTCAATTAAAATGAATTAAAAATAAATAAAAATTTAAAAATTGACGAGTTGGAAACTCTGAAAAGCGCCTCTAGTAGCATCTTTATAAGTTGGAAAATAATGTGAATATTGCACTGAATTTATTCTGTTAATGGCTTTTAAAATTTAAACTATTTGGATAAAACATCAAGAACAAATATATATTAGCATAAAATTAATATAAGAAAAAACTGGGAAAATTAAAATCCACATCTTAAATCAAGAAGGATTTTTCATAGAACAAAATTTTCCGCTAGACCACTTGCGCAAGTAGTCAATAGCCTACTTAATAGGCGTACTTGTGAGTAATATATTTTCGGGGTCAATAAAAAGTTGACCAAATTATTGAAATTTTAAATTTGATTCACCACATATTAATTAATTTTACCTAATGAAATTGCTAAAAAATGTAAAATAGACTACTATAGTACTATGTACTATAGTACACAGCACCAATAAACGAAACGAAATGATTTTTGGGTTAGGTACGTAATCTCCATTATACTACCCCAATACGAAAAAGCCAAAAATATAAAATCCCAAATTACAAAAATTCCAAATTATGAAATCCCGCTGTTAAAAAGAATGTATACAACAACGGGATCCCTCTATCAAAAGCGAAGTGACCACGTCCGGCTGTAGTAGTAAGTAAAAATAATTTGATTCTATTTACAAATTGAATTACGCGTATATAACAATTGTGTCTAGTTTTATATGCAAAATAATGAGAAATCGATATACAAAATGTTAAAAGTGGTTTAATAATGATTAAAGCCGTTTTTTCGTTTTCAAAAATAAGTCGTTCAAAAAATCGTTCGGGTGAAATACAACTACCAATTTTTTATAATTAATGTTTTTTATGCATTGCAAAATTTTTAAAATCATTTGCAAAACGTTTAAATGTAAAGGAGGATTGTACTTGAAAAATTAATTTAAAAAAGAATTGTCTGAATATATTTCCATATTGATTATTCTTATCTCTGGAATATTTGGAATTCTAAAAAATAAAAAATGCAAATAAATAATAATAATTATTTTATTAAAGATCTGTAGATCAATCACGATATTTGTAAATTTGTTGCTAGCAAGATTTTCAATTAAAATTTGTTTTATATGAATATTATTTTTTATACGAAACTATCATAAATTTGAACCGTTTTCTCAATTTAATTCCATTTAATTCGGAACTCCGTTTTGAGAAGTGATTACTTACGACATTATTTTTCTATTGTTCATAACAAGTTAAATATTTCTCGTTCATAAATAGTACAAAGACGCGAGAAACGCTTACAAAACTGTTTGTGAACGTTGATTCACGAGGACGGATATATACTCTAAACTAGATATTTACTATCTATTTACATCCAACCATAAGATAAAAATATTTTAACTTAAAGGGGACATCGATGAATTTTTTGGTTGTTTTGAGTGTTATTATATAGGTTTTGAGCTCGGATGTAAATCGCTATTTACCCGACATTTTTAAAAATTTGTTGACAGTTTGCAGAAATAATGTTTATTAGGTTTTCACGTCACATTGTTGCTGTTTGGTTCTGATTACAATTATGCATCGATCAACTCTTGAGATCATCAAAGGTTGAGATATAATTATTGTTTACAAACCACATCTTTTCAATTATTGAAAAACTGATCGAATGTTAGAAAGAAACAATTTAGTTCGAGAACGAGACAACAAATAAAATCGGGAACATGGAATATTTAACCAATTAATTGAAAATGACTAACAAAATCTTCATAAACAATTCAATGCATTTTTTAATTATCTCTAAAATTTGTAGAGAACCGATTTTATTTTAGTGAATACAGTTTAATAATTGCAAACTTCAAAATAACAAGCAACATAATTTCATTGGGTAATTCTGATTGTTTCTTGAAAGTTGTAGAACTTTAATTAATATATATATATATATATTTAATATGGGCAATCTTTTTGACGATATTGTTTTTGCAAATGTGCACCTAAAACACACCATGAATTTATACACATCTACCATTCACATTACTCTTGAAAGATTAGTTTTAAGAATGCAGAGCAAACTGAAAATGACTTAGGGTAAGTGTCCTATTTTATGCTATTCATGACTTTAAGGATTCATCAACAATATTAATTTATATAATAATAAATTAATAACTAATCAGATTTATTTCTAGACAAATTATTTAAATAGTAAAATAATTATTTGAAATAATTATTTTAAATTCTTGCAAGATTTTCTAGATTGCTATAAAATATTTGAAAATTTTTAAGCCACTGTATAGAAACGACAAAAGAATTATAATTTACAAATCGTTGATTCATTTAAGAGTGCGTAGCGCCAGATTTGTTTGTGCTTAGTAGAAGGACTATCCCGTTCTTATAAATTCATTTCATTACTAGCGAAAGTCAACATTTAGGTAATTTTGAAAGTATTTCTTTGAAAGTACAGTAGCTTAATCAAAAGATAATTTTACATTTTAATTATTTTTTTTGAAAATTTTTTATTTTTGTTTTATGTATTTATTTTTTTAATTTTTTTTAATTTTTTTAATTTTTTTTGTTATTTAATCAAAGGATGGTATATTCAAAATATAATAATTATACTTGAGTTGTTTAAGCTAGATTCTTGGCGTTTCTAGTTCGCTATTAATGCGAAGCAATAATTGAAGGCATTTAATTCCTTGTGTAGATGGAATTTTATTTCCAGAATAATAATAAGAAAAACATTTTCTCAACATATTATTTAGATTTTATAGTATGATTTTGGATTTTTAGCTGTTACATTTATACAATTCTTTTATTTAACCTTTTATTATTGTTGAAAAATGGAAATAAATTGCTGTTTTAAATATGATCATAGTATTATAATGAAAATGATGTCATTATGTTTCAATTGAGTATATATTATACATAAATTAAATAATTAATGATTAAATTAAGATGTTTGCTGTTCATTAATTTATGCTTCTTCTTCTTCTTCACCTTTGCCTGTTAACATGTCAATAAGGGCAGCTGTGTCAATGTTTCCTTTATCGTCAATAACCATTTGGTCGTATGCATCATCAACTTCATCCGGTGTGAATCTATCACCCCATGTCATTAAAGCATGACGTAATTTTTCACCGTCGATTACACCATCATTATCGAATGTTTTGAAAGCATTAATAACTACGTCATCATCATCTGAACCTCCTGACATGCGGTTAGCGAACAAGTTCAACAATTGTGTGAAACTAATTGGTCCTGATGCTTCGCTAAGCATATCATCGAGTTCTTTGTCACTAGCTAAACGGCCCAATGAGTCGAAGGTGGCACGGAGATCGTTCTTTCCAATAACACCATCTTTGTCTTGGTCCATAAGTTGGAAAGCCTTGCGAAAATAAAAAGTATTATGTATTACATATATTCAAAATAACACTATAAAAGAAATAATTACTTCTTTGAACTCTGCAACTTGTTTTTGTGAAAACATAGAGAATACATTTGAGCCGGCACGTTTGGCTTGTCTCTTTGAGCCTCTTGATGATTGACGTGCTGGTTCTGCAGCTGGTGCTGGTGCAGGTGCTGGTTCTGGCGCGGCTTCGGCAGCGGGTGCGTCCTCTTCCTTTGCCTTCTTCTTCTTGACCTTTTTCTCCTTATCTGCCTGTAATGTTACATTGAAAAATATTTGGTTTTAATTTCGTTTACATTTTCTAATTATTTAGCATAACTAATAAAATATTTTAATGAAAATGATGAAAACTATTTCTATTTAATTATTTAAAAACTAAATTAAAACTATCGTAACCGATTTCAAAACTAATGGAAACAATCTTATAATTTGGCACAGTTTCAAAATTATCGTTACTTCATCATCATATATTTCCTTTACATTTTGAGAAACTCACAAAATAGAAATTTTATTTTTATAACAATATCAAATATCAAATTAAAATTCTAAATTTAGATTTTTTTCAAAACTCCCGGATAATTTTTTTATTTATATACATATAACACAGTTTTAGCTTTATGTAGTATTTTCACTTTGTATAGTATTTATCCAAAAGAAATTTAATTATAATAAGTTCACAAATTAATTAATTAAATAATATTAATTAAATTAAATTAATTGACACTTTTTTCACAATAATTAATAATCCGTTTGTATTGAATATTCGAATAAAATTGGTAATCCACATAATATTGTATAATCCATAAATATTTTCATCATTTTCATTTGATTTTAATTTTTTTTCAACTTTATTACTTTAATTTTAATTTTCCCATTTTATTAACTTACCATTTTGTATTGGTTAGAAAACTTCGACTTGTAACTATGAGAAGCTCGGAGCAACTGATTTTATAAAAAAATTTAACTTCGTAACGTTTACTCTGTCGACAACAAAAATCAATGTATTATATGTATTACGTATACTAACACTCCTTATTTAGTAGCCAATGTATTTAAGTTGTGGACCAAGAAATAGAAGAAACAAATTAAATAATAAGATAAAAAGAAAGAAAAAAATAAGAATTTTCTAAAATTAACTTTTAGCATCATGAGTCGAAAAAAACCTTATTTTCTTTTTTAAATTAAAATTAAACAAAAACAAAAATTACAAATTATTTACAAAATTATATGTATTGTATTGATTCCTGTGCAATTCAAATAGCATTTTCTTTGATGAAAGTTATTTACCAATCAAAAATGTATGTATAGAAGAAACTGGACATTTTTTGATACATATACATTATACGATAGAATCAAAATATTACGAAATTCATAAGATTTATAACCAGATTTTTTACAAATGAATTATGAGTTTGCCTGTTTGTGAGGGATTCAATTATTAAAAAGTACGACTAATTGATTTTTATGATGTATATATGCAGAAATTGTGCACGTTCATTAATAGCCGTAGTTCATTAGTTTGATTTTTTGCCTTTTTTTTGGCGCTAACTAATTTTCTTGAAATCGTAAGTTCGGTGCTGTTTAAAAAACAAGGGTTCTAATATTTTATGAAATATATAAACAGAAGCTTCCATTGACTATTTACTGACTGAATTCCAAAGGTCCAATAATGGACTGTAAATGATTGATATTTTATAGTTTATTTTAAAGGATACTATTGTAAAACCAGTCAAAAATTGATTATAAAAAGTTGTTTTGAAATTTGAACCGGCATGGTAAAATGGATCGGGAATTTACTTCAACATATGCAAACAGCAAAACTAGCATTAAAAACGTTTTAGATCTCTTAGACCCAACGCCGTCTTAATCCTTAATCTTGTAGTATGCCCGATCATACTTAGCTAAACCGTTTTAAAATTTGCTTAATTTTAGTAAAATCTACCTTTATTTCGCTTTTATACCACTTAACCATAAAACATTTCTAATTATGTGCAATAAATGAACTAAGAATCAATTTTCAATGAACTATATAGTTTTAACTGAAAACTTCGGTTGTCAGTGCTGCTCAACAGACTTTAGGTATAGTGAAAGTCAGACCCAAGAATGATTGGTTTGATGACGAGTGTCGTCTTGCAGTTGAGCAACAAAATATAGCTCATAATGAAGTGCAACAACGTCTCACAATCGCGAGAAAATACAAGGCTGCTCTTGCAAGAAGGGCAGCTAAGCGGATTTGTAGACAGAAGAAGCGAGAATGGTGGAAGGATAAGGGTTCTGAAAATACAACAACTCAGCAATGAGCGCAGTTCGCGTAATTTCTTTAAAGGAATTACTGGACTGCACCATACTTTAAGGCCTACGTCAACCGCTATTACCGGGACCAGGATGGAAACCTCTGTGTCATCATCGACGCAGTACTTCACGCATGGAGTGGACACTTTATTGACCTGCTTGATGTCCATCATGGGTTACAGACTGTTGTTGAGCCACCTCTAATACAGACTGCGGAGATTTGCACTGAGGAGCCATCCCATGAGGAATTCACTAAAGCTATGCAGAGATTGAAATGAAACCGCTCACCTGGAGTGGACTGCATTAATTCGGAGCTCCTGATATTCGGAGGAGATACTTTGTGGAACTGTCTTTTCGACATTATTCGATTAGTATGGCGAACCGAAGTTATGCCTGACGAATGGAAAGTGGCCGCGATATGCCCCATCTTCAAGAAGGGAGACTGCTGGAAGTGTGAGAATTATTTCGGTATAGCTCTCCTTTGCACAGCATACAAGTTACTGTCAAACATTGTATTGGATAGAATCACTCTTCTAGCGGATGGCTTGGTTGGTGACTATCAAGGAGGATTTCGTCCGAATCGATCAGTCGCCGATCTAGTCTTTTCGATACGGATGATTCTATCTAAATATTATGAGACATCCATCCCCGTACATCAGGTGTTCCTGGACTTCCGGCAGGCCTATGACTCGATCAATCGAGAGAGTTTGTGGTCTGCCTTGGAATACCTAGGAATGCCAACAAAATTGATACGACTGTGTAGGATGACAGTGACACAGTCTCAATGATGTATTAAAGTTGAGAACAGGCTATCTACAATTTTTTCAGTTTGCTCGGGTGTTCGGCAGGGAGATACTCTGTCCCCGATACTCTTTAATCTCATGTTGGAGTTCATCTTTCGTAAAACTGAAACACCTCAGCGCAACATCTTATATCGCCAGTCCAATCAGGCGCTTGCATATGCAGATGACATATGCGTGATTGGACTGAATAGCAACGGAGTGAAAGAAATACTTGATCAGCTTGTAGAGTTCTCAGCTTCAGTTGGACTTCAGATCAATGAGTCCAAAACGAAATACCTGATCTCTGGTTTTAGAGACAATGGTACACCATATTTTAGTAGTGGCCACCACACGTGTGAGGGAGTGAGGAGGTTCAAATATTTGGATTCTCTTATCACTCACGATAACAGTGTGGGTGAGGTTATTAAAGTGCGGCTGGCAGTCGTTCTTTGTATCCTCTAAGGCCACTGCTAAAATCTAAACACTTATCAAGTGCCGTGAAGTTGAAGTAAAGCGTTGATCAGGCCCGTTGTTATGTTTGGATGTGAAAGTTGGGCACTGACGGATGAGTACGAGAGATGGCTCCTTACATTTGAGAGAAGAATCATGCGTGTGGTTTACGCCCAAAACGCGAAAGCGATGGTACATACCGAGCTCTGTACAATTTCGAGATCAGAGATCTGATGAAGATCCCCGATATTGTACATGAAGTAAGATCTCAGCGAGTACGCTGGGTCGGTCACGTTCTGCGTGCTGATTCGGAACGAATTGTGCAGCGATCTCTGACATGAGAGCCACCATTATGATACGCGCAGAGGTCGTTGCAGGCGATGATGGCTCCACGATGTAGAGAACGACTTAGCCTCTTCAGATTGTCTTAGACAGTATGAAGACCATGCTCAGGATCGAAACCGTTGGAGCCAAATTGTTGACTCAGTAAGGGGCCAGTAATGGCCTTTAGAACTGATTATTATTATTATATAGTTTTAACTAAACTGATTTATAAGACCTAGTGCTAGTGTCAACATCTATGAAATACTATGTAATAGTATACATTCCAATTTTGATAAATTAATTCAAATAGTAAATCATTAGTTCTAAAAAAGAATGGCATTTTTGCCCCAAAGCGCAGTGCAGCACTTGATGATCGAAATCGAAATTGAAATTTGTTTGGCTTTATGGGCAGAGAAATTTAATGTTATACACACAGTTTATTATCCACCAACATGTTCAATTAAATGGCAGCTTTGCAAATTACTTCAAAGCGCTGAGAATAAATTCATAATAGGAGTTGATTATACTTTACATATGTTTCGAACGCGGCTTCTTCAGATTAATCACCAAAGAGCAATTAACAGCTGTGTTAATGTATATGTAAGCAGTAAGGTGGGAACATCAAATTTATAGCTATTCGCCAACAGATAGGCGGTATAAATTCGAGTTAATAGCGTTTTGTGCATGTAAATGATTTGCTAGACCTCATATAATAACGGATAATTCAAGTTCTCTTTTAAATAAATATACCATGTTCTACAATAAACAGAAAGTGATCTTGGAACACTAGGCTATTCCATGCAACAAAATGTATTGAATTTATCCAAGATTAGCGTACTTGCTAAGTTGTTAAAAAAACCATCATTCAATACGCTAGGATTTAGAGATAACCATTCAGCTGTGGAAGAAGTATATAATATAGCCGTATTTAAAATCAGAAATTCCCGCCCGTAAGCGAAATATCTATAACTGAGCATCAAGGCGCAGTGCTTTTACAAAAGTGCGCTAGATCCCGTACTATATTTGATAAGTACAGTTTTATTATCTTGAAATTATATAATAGTTTTAACATTAGAGGACCTATTTCGAACAATAGAAGATACAATAAAGCAGTATTGTAAAAAGAATCAGTAAAAATTAAAATAATAATCTAACGGCTAGGTAAATAATAATCGTGGTTTCTATATTTAAATTATTAGATTGTGAGTTGGCTACATGTGTTTGGAGATGCCCCAAATTTTATCCCAACAAAATTCTCTGGAAACACTAAAATTTACATGTATTCTAAAAATAAATGTCAGTCCAAAACAAAGTTGTATCTCGATGCTATTTTCTAACTGAACCCAAAAAAAATTCTATCGCTAAAAACTGTTTGGGTAGCGCATTACTCATCCCAGTTTTTCTTAATATGTAAAATGTATCTGGATCCATAAAATAAATTATTCCGGAAAAGCCCTTGAAAGGACGGCTATTTTCTCATAGTGAGTGAGTTGGGACCCTGCTGAACACCACTATTCCAGCGCTAAAATTGTTTGATATTTGGAATTGCCGCTACACAAGTAAATGCCCAAGCAAATGTCGCATGTACAAGATTTTACAGAATGTGCCTTGTTGTTTCTGATAGTTTTTTGGTCGTTTGCTACTTTGGGATGGCTATTTTCTCATAACGATTAAGTTTGGGACCCTGTTGCCCACCATTATGATGTGATAATTTTTTGGCCGGAATACTTGCCGATACATAAATTTGCCGCCTTTGAAATTTTTTCAATCGCAAATAATTTCGATGTAAACCTCGTACGCCGAAACCACCATATAGGAACGGGTATATCATAGCGATTAAGTTTGGCAGCTTATTGGTCGCCACTGCGCCAGCTATGATAGTTTCCTGACTGTTGGAATTGCCCCTACATAAGTAAATGTTCGTTTTCGTGAACTTCACATTCATTAGCACATATGTACATTTTTCACTGTAGTAAACGCTCTTAAATTGTGTTCGCAATTAGTTATTATTATTGATAGTCTGAACTATTTCTATCAAATAATATAATTTCTAGATCGGTGCCATAACTAAATTTCAAGTTATTAAAGATTTTCAAGAATTAAACACTCTAATTAGTTAAATTTTAAATTTCTTCTCTTCTGTATGTACATCTATGACATACTACATATACCGAAAGAAACAGAATTAATTTGCTAATTGTTTTCTGACTTGATGGTTTTTTCGTTTTTAATAAATGAATTTGGTATTGCCAGCTTTTAAAATCACCATATATTGGGATATATAGAATTTTGAACCAAAGGTGTTCTTAAAGTGATCCTTTTTTTAAAAGTAAAATAAATGAAACAACTCAAATCCTTTCAGAGGCTTGTTGATTATGTACATGATGTTATAACATATACATATGTGTATATATGTATAATGCTATATATTAATTACAGAATTGGCTGCCAATACAAATTTTAATACGTATTTCTGAACTTTTGAATTGAAACTATTTTAGTAAATTAATTAGTTTTTATTTGTCTAATTAATTTGTAATATTTCGGGAATTACGATTTAGAATGCATTTCTACAGCCAACGTATCCAATTTTCGTTGTCTATAAAATTTTAATGACACATACATAATTGAAATTTATAGATAAATATAATTTCTAGTAGAAAAAAAAATTACGCAGCACTAAACGAATTTGACGTAAAATACATAACGAAGTACGCATACGGTATATTAGTATGTTTTATAATATTCACTATACATTCATGATACATATGATTGGTATTCTGAAAATAAAACTTTCATTGTATGTATATAGCTTTTTTAACAGCTTGGTTTCGCAAAAAAAAAATGTAAATATGAAAATATATATTATATTTAAAGATTAAAATTAACGAGATAAAATTTAACCAAAGATAACCAAGGAAAATTTTATTTTTACACTTCGTTTGTGAATTTCCCTCGGAATTTCCACTGTTGTTGTTTTATAATACGCCGTGCGCTATTCGGATTACAAATTTTGTATAGAGTTGAACATAATTTAGTTTTCAGCTAAAATTAAATGAAATTGGATAGTTAATTGTACTCTAGTATTTTCATAGTACATATATTCAATCACACACCGTCAAAGTAGATTGTTTGTGAGAAAAAGAAGTACCTATACCAGGAAGATTATAATAAGAATTTTATCGTATTAGCGTCCGGTCATGCATCGGTCTACCTTTTCGCAAACAAATTTTTGCACTGTGTTAGTTTAAAATATATTTGCCAAAAAAAAAATTGTTTAAGGCACATTATATATTAATTTCGGTACTTCGGTAGTGTCAAAATTTAGTCGTAGTTAGTGGATCAGCTATAGTTGATTATACATATAAACAGTTCTAAATATTGATCAATGTTTAGAGTTTGAGATCTAAGTTTGTAAATATTTTTCTGGGTTTAATTGTCGATTTATTTGCTAGAAAATTAATTGTCGAACCAAAGAACCATAGTGCGAAGACAGTAATCAGTTTACAGATCTTCTAGCGTATTTTTTTAAATTTTCAAGTCATGTTTGTTTGAGTTGGCACGAACATTAAAGTTATTTTATTAAAATTTTATCATTGTAGGGAGTTTCACTATACTTTATACGGGATGTTCGGTTCTGGCGGTAAAAGAGGCTAAGTATCGTTAGGTACGCCATTAAAATCGGTCAAAAAAAAAATTTCATTATTTTACAATACCAATATCTTAAAAATTAGGTTTGGGATCACTCGATTAAGAAATGTCAATAAAATATAAAAATAACGAAAAAAGTCCCGTCAACCATGAATGCCATACCCATAGTGAGCATAAGTTTATGTTTAAATTTGTACGCTAACTAATTTTATTTGAAAATTAATTAGTTTGTAAAACTTTATTTGAGTAAAAGTTTATTTGATTAATTAGGAAGAAATATTTTAAGTTATGAGTCATATTCAAACGTCGAATATTTGAACCACGGTTGACATAGACCCCAAATTTTATTAAAATCATTTTTTCAGCATTCGGTAGTTTAACAAAAACTAAACATTTTATATTCACTACAGTTTTTCTTTATCCTGTACCGTTTATTGATTTTCTAGATTTTGGACCTTTAACTTTCCAGAAATAAGGGACACATAATTTGTGCTGCATTTTCATAAAATTTGCTATGAAATTCATCAAAAATATTTTTAGAATTGTTAAAATAAGCCCTATAAAATGACATATCACATGCCATATAAATAAAATGTAAACGTTTTTTGGTACCTATATATACCTATTTAATTAATTAATTAATTAATTAAATTTTTATTTTCTTGAAATAATAGTTGAATTATTTGTGGATTAAGTGACTTATTCGTTACGAATTATAGATCAAAAATTATGAGAATGTGACAAACTAGACAGATGGACAAGGGAGTGACACACCATAAGGGTTCCGTTTTGCATTCTATGTATTCGGGACCCTAAAAATATCAGATAACAACATTCACCGTTATTTTTTCTCAGAAACAAAGATGGTGATGTGTACGTATTATTAGTAATATAGTCTGTGCGGTTTTGCTTGTTAATTTGTCACTGAAAATGTAGTATAAAAGGTCGTATTGTGTAATTAAACTACTTTTTTTTTATTTTTTCAACCTTCCTAAAATAAATATTCACACATTAAAAGATGATATGAATAGCTCTTTTATTATGAAGTAATTGCTTAACATTAATATTTGAGAAAATCTGTATAAATAATCTGTAAGATTTCAATAATTTGGAAAAGTCCATTAACAATATAGGGGGTATATTCAAAATCTTCCAGGATATCCACTTATTTGTATTGTAAATTAATCGTTTACTATATGCGGACAAAGTCGGATTGAATTTCAGGGTGATTCAATTTTAGACCTGAGTATCGGTAACCGGGTCTATTGAATAGTCACTACAAATATTTAGTGATAATAACTTGTTCTTGAATATTTTACAAAGAAGTATTGAATTAGGTGCAGAGGTTGTGGAAAACCATGTATAGAAAGTATTCCAGCGCAGACCACAAACTCTCACGATTGATCGAGTCATAGGCGTGACGGAAAACCAGGAACATCAGATGTACGGACATGGACGTATCATAATATTTAGATAGAATCATCCGCAGGGAAAATCCTGGGGCCCTACTATCACTTTCGACAACGATTTTCGACGACGGTCGTTTTCCTATAGTAGGCAAAGGAAGAAAAAGGAAAACAATATTATAAATTTACTATTGTCTACCTTTTTCTTCCTCTGCCTACTATAGGAAAACGACCGTCGTCGAAAATCGTTGTCGAAAGTGATAGTAGGGCCCCTGATCCGACAATGAACTAGACACAAATATTAAGAACATTCAGCAAGCTGCATGGAAAAGCAATCCTGAAAGCAAGAACAAGGTAAATGGAAATAATTATTCTAGAGAAATCAAACAGTTGTTTTCTGAAATGAGATGAGCAAGAAGGAAGTGGTATCAAACTAGCGAGCTCTACAAGACAAAACTACACTAAACCATCTCAAAAGGCTCTTAAGAGAAGAAATCAAACAACGGAATAGAATGAATCAGTAACTGCATACCTGGTGAATATAACAATTATGACAAAAGCATAGAACATTCTCTCCGGAAATTGTGTTAACTTCTCCAGCTGCCATATCGACTCAAAAAAACTTCCTGAGTGCGATTTAATAGCAAGTCAAATCTTGAAGCAACTCCTAAGAAAAGCGTTTATAAAATTTACTAATTTGATTCACGTTTTACGTGGCTGAAGTATTCAGTGTACCAAAGCATGTAAACGCACCATACCGCATGTGGACGCATCATACAGACCAATATCATTATTACCGATAAGGTCAAAACTGTTCCAGCAGCTGTTAATTAGAGATAAGAGATTGGTCCAGGAGTTCCTCGAGGAAGTATACTCGGACCAGATCTTTACCTATTGTACACTTGTGATCAACCTATGATAGAAAATAGCACTGTCGTTACATTCGCGGATGATACTGTAATAATGGCTATTAGGAACGGAAACAGAAACTCAACAGAAAAATTACAAACAGGCATTTCACAAATACAGCTGGACTGACAGAGGTCGTTAAAATATAAACGAGAGCAAACGATTCGAATACAAACCCGGCCAAATTATTCCTTATTTGAATACAGCGAAAAACTTAAGCATATAACAAAAGAAAAATTAAGATTTGCAACTTAAATACAGAAAAATATAGTTAATGTCAAGAAATACTTACCTATATCTACATATAAGAAGCTTTTGCTTGATAAACCAATCCTGAAACCTGTCTGAACTTAGGAAATACAACTCTGGGAATACTCCGTTGTATAGTAGATTCACCGTGGTATATTCTCAATGACGATTAAAATAAGGACCGGAATATTGATCTCGTCGATATCGAGATTACAAAATTTGCTCAAAGTAATGAACAAGGACATACCAGCATACGTTAGGACATACTCTTGGATTAATTAAAACAGTTTTAAAGGCCATTACTGGCCCCTTACTGAGTCAACAATTTGGCTCCAGCGATTTCGATCCCGAGCATGGTCTTCATACTGTCTAAGACAATCTGAAGAGGCCAAGTCGTTCTCTACACCGCGGAGCCATCGTCGCCTGCAACGACCTCTGCGCCTACCATATGGTGGCTCTCCTTTCAGAGATCGCTGCACAATTCGTTCCGGATCAGCACGCAGAACGTGCCCGAGCCAGCGTATTCGCTGCGATCTTACTTCATGTACAATATCGGGGATCTTCATCAGATCTCTGATGTCGAAATTGTACAGAGCTCGGTAGGAACCATCTATTTCGCGTTTAGGGCCGTAAATCACACTCATGACTCTTCTCTCAAATGTTAGGAGCCATCTCTCGTACTCATCCGTCAGCGCCCAACTTTCACATCCAAACATAACAACAGGCCTGACCAACGCTTTGAAAAGCTTCAGCTTCACGGCACTTGATAAGTGTTTAGATTTTAGCAGTGGCCTAAGAGGATACAATGAACGACTGCCACCTGCCAGCCGCACTTTAATATCCTCACCCACACTGTTATCGTGAGTGATAAGACCACCCAAATATTTGAACCTCCTCACTCCCTCAAACGTGTAGTGGCCACTACTAAAACCTGGTGTGCCATTGTCCTTAAATCCAGAGATCAGGTATTTCATTTTGGACTCATTGATCTGAAGTCCAACTGAAGCTGAGAACTCTACAAGCGGATCAAGTATTTCTTTCACTCCGTTGCTATTCAGTCCAATCACGCATATGTCATCTGCATATGCAAGCACCTGATTGGACTGGCGATATAAGATTTTACGCTGAGGTGTTTCAGTTTTACGAAAGATGTACTCCAACATGAGATTAAAGAGTATCGGGGACAGAGCATCTCCCTGCCGAACACCCGAGTTAACTGCAAAAATTGTCGATAGTTTGTTCTCAACTTTAACACAGCATTGAGACTGCGTCACTGTCATCCTACATAGTCGTACCAGTTTTGTTGGCATTCCTAGGTAATCTAGGAGACCACAAACTCTCTCGATTGATCGAGTCGCAGGCCTGCCGGAAATCCAGGAACACCTGATGTACGGGGATGGATGTCTCATAATATTTAGATAGAATCATCCGCAGCGAAAAGACCTGATCGGTGACTGATCGATTCGGACGAAATCCTCCTTGATAGTCACCAACCAAGCCCTCCGCTAGAGGAGTGATTCCATCCAATACAATGTATGACATCAACTTGTATGCTGTACAAAGGAGAGCTATACCGCGATAATTCTCACACTTCAAGCGGTCTCCCTTCTTGAAGATGGGGCATATCGCGGCCACTTTCCATTCATCAGGCATAACTTCGGTTCGCCATACTAATCGAATAAGGTCGAAAAGACAGTTCCGCAAAGTATCCCCTCCGAATATCAAGAGCTCCGAATTAATGCAGTCCACTCCAGGTGAACAGTTTCGTTTCAATCTCTGCATGGCTTTAGTGAATTCCTCTTGGGATGGCTCCTCAGTGCAAATCTCCGCAGTCTGTATTAGAGGTGGCTCAACAACAGTTTGCGACGCATGATTGACATCAAGCAGGTCAGTAAAGTGTCCACTCCATGCGTCAAGTACTGCGTCGATGTTGACACAGAGGTTTCCATCCCGGTCCCGAATGGCGATTGGCGTAGGCCTGAAAGTAGGGTGCAGTCCAGTAATTCCTTTAAAGAAATTACGCGAACTGCACTCATTGCTGAGTTGTTGTACTTTCAGAACCTCGGCCTTCCACCATTCTCGCTTCTTCCGTCTACAAATCCGCTTAGCTGCCCTTCTTGCAAGAGCAGCCTTGTTTTTCCTCGCGATTGTGAGACGTTGTTGCACTTCATTATGGGCTATATTTTGTTGCTCAACTGCAAGACGACACTCGTCATCAAACCAATCATTCTTGGGTCTGACTTTCACTATACCTAAAGTCTGTTGAGCAGCACTGACAACCGAAGTTTTCAGTACCTCCCAGACAGAGTTCACGCAGTCAGACTGGTAATTAGCTTCATTAATGTTGTCGCTGACAAGATTCTGATATCGTTTCTTTTGATCTTCATTTATCAGACCTTCACAGAAGAATCGTACCATGCGTTTCGCTGTGTTCCCAGACTTGTACGAAAACTTCCATCGTAGCTTTGCAGCGACCAAATGATGATCGCTGCCTACGTATTTGGTAGCTGATCGATAAGTTCTCACATCCTGCACAACTTGAGCCCGTCCTTTAGAAACTAACACATGGTCAATTTGGCTGCGGGATGTTCCGCGAGGATGTGTCCATGTCTCTAGATGTATGTGTTTATGAGGGAAGAATGTGCTTGCTACTCTAAGATCATGAGCAACCGCAAAGTACATCATTCTCTCAATATTATCGGTCGCAGTTTCGTGTCGGGAGTACGGACCTACATATGTTTTCACACAAGTCGGTCTGATTTCTGCCAGCTCTAGCATTAAAGTCCCCAATTACCATTCAAACATCGTGTTCGGGTATAGATCCCATCAGATCGTCCAAGTCATTATAAAATGAGTCTTTATTTTGGGTCTGCTGACTTCTGTGGGCGCATGTACACAAATTATCGACAGGTTAGTTAACTTCATGCGTACGCGAAGCTTACACAATCGGTTATTGACTGCTTGGAAATCCAAAACAGCGTTCTTTACCTGCGGCTCAAGAAGAAATCCAGCTCCAAGATTTCCGAGGTCATCTCCACTGTAGAACAACGTATAGCCCTGGGACACATGGTCTCCACTTTTAGGCCAGCGAGTTTCTTGAAGAGCAACGAGTTCCAGCCGATACTCCTTCATTCACGTGATTAGGCCCTCTAACGCTCCTGGTTTTCTAAGTGATTGCACGTTCCACGTGCCGATCCTAAATCTCGTGTCCGGGTACTTGAGCGGGGGTCCGGTGTTGTTTTGGCGGTATCCATTTTTCTTTTTGTTGACTTTATAAACACTATATTTTTTTACGGATGCGGGTCGTCAGCCCAGCGATCCAACCGTTTAGTCGCCTCCTACCACAAGCAAAGGATACTGTGGTGGTATTCTTGGAAAACATGTTCGTGCAATTTTGATTTACGAGACATGTGAGTGCCCCCCGGCCACAGGGGCCACTCTTGGATAATGACAACATATTAAGAAGGCTCCCAAGCGTAAAACCTTTTGAACTGGTAACTTTGTGAAGAACAACAAATAATTAAAATTAAAAATTAGACACATACCATAATGTTTAGTAATGTGAATTTCGATTAATCAAAAATAAGAAATCTTAAAGTGCTTTTTTAGATCGAAAACTGTTGGGTTGACTAGTTCTATTTTGGTAGAAGTATCTCTATACTTTTTCAACATCACAAATAGTACTATTATCACTTTGAATAACAATAGTACTGTCATTTTATCAACCACTAGTAAGTACTATATTGATTAGTAATAGAGTAATATATTGATTAATTTTGGTAGAAAACCGTCCATTTTTCAAATATGGAACAAGTCCAAATCAATTTAAAAGTATTCGATATTTTAAATGAACAATACACTCATATTTCATAATTGACAAATAAATAAACATATTAATTTTACAGCTAACAAAAATAAATAATCCGATTTTTATGTTCAGATGAAGCCGAAATTGAAAGTATTTCTGCTTTTAAATCAATCGAACTCCGCACATCATAATGTATACATATATATTGATAATTAATCACTAAAGAGATCAGCTAATTGTTTACTTTGTTGATTAAATCATAATATCGTTAGAATAAATACAACTGCATGTCTGTGCATTTAGTGTATGCTCACGCAGCGAACAATAATATGACCTATTCCACATTTCATATTGAACTCTACAAAAAATATAACAAAATTTTTCTATTTGGGTTTTCTTATCGCAAAACTCATTTTACATCGAATAATCTATTTAATGAAATTGACGCAGAGAGATCTTTTAGTCAATTTGAATAAGTTTATATAAAAAGATGCAGATAGAAAACATTATATTTGTTTTGCTGGTACTGATCGGTACGAGTAGTAAGTGATTTATCAAAAATCATCTGAATATACTTAAAACTAAATTAACTAGTGCATTTTGTATTTAATTACAGTTGGTGTTATTGGAAAAGATATCCTATGTAAGTCAAAAGAACAAGTATGTTAAATAAAAAGTGTTCGTTGCTTTACTCTTTCTTTACTAAATTTTTTTTTAAATAGTCGATTGGTGAAACATTTTCAGCATGCTATCCAAATAATTTGCCACAATTAATTAAAAAACGAAATTATTTCCTGCGCACTTATCAAAATGATAATTATGTATTGATTCGAAACCATTGCGCCGAAGTTTCAAAGATTTCGACTTGCATTAAAAAGGCATTGAACGATACGCTTAATCAAGAATGTAGAAAAAATAAAATTTATCAAACGATTCGTAATTCGAATAAGGCATATTCACTACAAAATGATTATATGTGTAAAAAGGATGGGAATGCATTTAAAGGTGAGTGGTTCAAACTGCATCAAATTTTCAGTAATTTTATTAAAATTGGAATTTTTCACAATACATGCATGCACATATAGAGATGATAAAAAATGGTGGAACCGAATTCCTTGGTACAGATAAATATCGCAGTTGTATAAATAACTCAATGGCACAACATGGATTACTAAAGTCACGCCGTTTCATGGATCGAAATGTTTGCTTGTAAGTACTTCAACACTCTAACTGATATACAAATAAAATTTAATAACCATTATTATTTTTTGATAGACTATATCAAATTCGGTACGATTGTGCACGAGTTGCGGATAATTTGCCGAATAAAAATTTGCGGTTTCATTTAAAGGAGTTGGCATTATCACTCAGTTCTAATTTTAATTGTACCATGAGCACAGGAAAATTAATTTAATACATATTACTTGTAATAAACTGTCTAAATAAGAAATAGTTGCTGGGTTTTTACTGATTTTATAGTAATGTAATATTTTAAACAGATCCGTCACCGTCAATCAAAATAAACCATAACAAAAAAATAATTACATAAAACAAGAATTTCTTTAAAGTTAATGTGAAGTGTTGCAAAACGAATATATTGTTCAATTAACTTTTCAATCTGCCGTGATTTAAGATTATGTATTTACAATTAATACTATAGTTATATACATTTAAACCCTGTGAATCGACAACATTATCGGCAAAGCACATAAATTACACTTGGCTTGCACTTTTATAACGAAAGCGTCGGAATGGTTGTGGCATGTACTACATATTTCTAAATTTAAATGAACGTATCTAATTTAATATATTTATTAATCATGATTTTGTTAATGTTTTTCTACGTAACGTAAACTAAATTTATAAAAATCAACTGCATATTAAAAGTGAAAGTTTTCAGATAATGACATTTTATGTTTCAATTAAACTAAATATTAGTAAAGGAATTATCTTTTATTTACTATTTGTTTATAATATTAATGTACAACGTATTATAAAAAAACAATAACTATAATCAGCTGATAAACTTAGTTAATTCAAATTGTACTATACACTCAAGAATATTTAATATTTTGGGTAAATATTTGAATTGGGATTACATACTCGTACTTATAGTTCAACGGTTATCACTGTACTATTGATTTTAATAAAAAATATTTAAGAAGAAAAATTGTATAAAAATAGATAGATGAATGAATTGAAGATTTATGGCCAGCTTGATGTCAAATCAATAATAATTGGTTTACTATTCAGTGCCGAATTGATTTGAAACTTCATAAGTAAGTTCAATGACAGTAATGTTCTAAAATTTATATTTTGTAATTGGCATATCAATCAGATATATTAGCGTTCAACATGTAGAGGCTGTGTTCGATCGTCTGACATGCAAGCAGGAACATAGGTTTCGTTTCGTTCAACCTTTAAGTTGTATCTGTCAAATCATATGAAGAACTGAACACCGATGTGACTGAATTAAAAAAAAGCAAATCGAAACGAATCAAAACGAAACTTATGTGTCTGTTTAAGTTTTCTAGGTTAAGTTTTCAGCAGTATAGTATTAATTGTCTTGATTTATATAATCTTAGTTACAAAGTTTATGGTAACATTTTCATATTTGCTCTATTAAATCATAAAAATAAATTTATTTTTAACACTTATTTCTTTGGTATAATAAATTCAGATATTTTTGACTAACATTTGGCTTAATTGCTAGCCAGTTTAGCTTCCATTTAGTGAAACGCATAAAGCCCTTAACAGTTGAAACAGTTCGAATAATTAAATAATGTGTAGGTCTTGCATCATTCATACGGCCCAAACCCAAAGAAGACGGTACGTATACCGAGCTCAGTATAATATAGAGGACAGAGGTGAATATCCCCGAAAATGTACATGTAGTAAGCGATCTCTGAAAGGAGGGCCGCCATATGGTAGGAACAGAGGTCGTTGCGCGGCGATGGTTACACGGGGTATAGAACAACTTGATTGCTTCGGATTGTCTAAGACAGTAAGAAGACCAAGCTCAGGATTGCCAGTAATGGCTTTTAATAAACTGATATAATAATAATCTGTCATACTACCTAAAAATTTAATAAAGTTTAGTTGGTTCATTAATTATTATAAACAGGTTGTAAATGTCATTACTGGACCCTTATTGTGTTAACAATCCGACTTCAAGGGTTCCAGAGCTTGGTCTTCATACTGTCCTAGACAACCTGAAGAAGCCAGCGGCCCATTTCTGAATACGAATTGATATAAAAATTGTATGAATTCATACCATTGGTATTGAAAGGAATGTCAATAAAATCTTTCATCTCAAGATTATCATCTCGGTATATGTACCATCCTCTTTGCGTTTTGAACCGTAAATCATACGTCTGATTTTTCTCTCAAATATAAGTAGTCACTCTAATATCCTCACCTACACTATATTATCTTGAGTGATAAGAGAGCCCAAATATTTAAACCTGCTCAAACTTGTGGCGACTACTACTAAAATCTGGTGTGCAATTGTCTCTATAACCAGAGATCATGTGTTTTGTTTTGGACTCATTGATCTGGAGTCAGAAAATTCTACAAGCGGATCAAGTATTTCCCTCACTCCGTTTCTGTTCAGTCCAGTCACATATATGTCATCTGCATACGCAAGCACCTGATTGGACAGCCCATGTATATAAAATGTTGTGCTGAGGTGCTTCAGCTTTACGAAAGATGTACTCCAACATGAGATTATAAAGAATCGGAGAAAGAACATCTCCTTGCCGAACAGCCGAGTTAACTGCAAAAATTCTTGATAGCCTAGTTTTTAACTTTAATCGACTGCATATCAATCATACTAATTCTTTGTATTCTTTATGTATTCCAGGGCAAGACGGATGTTTCATATAATATTTAAATAGAATCATCCGCAGCAAAAGTGACTTTGATTTTATCCAATTTAATGTAGGTCCCGAATTTGTATGTTACAGAAAGGAAAGGTAATTCTCACAAATAAGCGATCTCCCTTCGTGAATATGGGGCATATCGCAGCCACTTTCCATTCGTCAGGCGTTACTTCGCTTCGTCATACTCATCAAATAAGGTCGAAAAGACAGTTCCACAAAGTCTTCTCACCGAATATCAAAAACTCCGAATTAATGTAGTTCACCCCAGGTGAGCAGTTTCGTTTTAATCTCTGCATGGCCTTGGTGAATTCCTCATGGGATGGATCCTCAATACAGTCTGCATTTGAGGTGATTCAACTACAAGTTAGAACTCATGTTAAAGTATGGTACAATCCCTTTAAAGAAATTACGCAAACTGCGCTCACTGCTGAGCTGTTGTACTTTCAGAACCTCGGGTTTCCACAATTCTCGCTTCTTCCATCTACTAATCCACTTAGCTGCCGGCCTAGCAAGACCACCCTTATTTTCCTCGCGATTGTAACACGTTGTGGTACTTCACTATAGGCTATATTTTGTTACTCGACTGCAAGACGACACTCGTCATCAAACCAATCATTCTGGGGTGTGATAACCAAAGTTTTCAGTTAACAAGTTTTCAATTAAACGTGGTCCATTTGGTTTGGCGGGAAGTTTTGCGAGGATGGGTCCAAATTTCTAAATGAATTTGTTCTTGTGGGAAGAATATGCTTACTACACTCTTAAGTCGTGAGCAATAGCAAAATACATGACTATCTCCTATTATCGGTCGCAGTTTCGTGTAGGAAGTACCAACCTATGTTTTCACACAAGTCGGTCTGATTTCCGCCAGCTCTAGTATTAAAGTCCCCAATTACCAGTCGTAGTTAACATCGTGCTCGGGCATAGATCCCATCAGATCATCCAAGTCATTGTAAAATGCATCTTTATCTTGGGGCTAATCGACAGGTAAGCTAAATTCATGCGAAGCTTGCACAATCGGATATTGACTGCTTATAAATATCGCTGGAACCCATGGTCTCCACTTTTAGGCCAGCGAGTTTCTTGAAGAGTAACAAGTTCCCGCCAATACTCCTTCATGTATGTGATTAGGCCTCCCAACGCTCCTGGTTTCCTAAATGACTGCCTAAATCTTATGTTTAGGTATTTGAGTGGGGATTCGGTATTGGTTGTGCGGTATTAATATTTTCTGTTGTTGATATTATAAACAGTTAATTTTGTGTACGGATGAGGATCGTCAGCCCTGCGATCCAGCCGATAAGTCGCCTTCTACCTTTTTCTTGGAAAAATTGTTCGAGCAATTTAGATTTACATGAGACATGTGAATGCCCCGAACACGGGCTAAATCATTAATACATAGTGTAATTTCCCGCGGATACTTATAGTATAATTTCTACAATGAAATGTATGAAGTTGTAAATTTGTTACCAATATATTGAACTGAGAAAATAATATACTTGAAATGAACTATATGATCATTTTTGAACTATAGTCAGTCTCTTTTTCATGTCATATTCGAGGACCTAGGTACTATTTTGGCCTTTTAAGTGTTGCTAGAGGCTAGAGGATTACTACATACGAGCAAAACGTCATCAAAGAGTGTGTTTATACATAGAATTGAATTTTTGTTTCGAAACATTTTATAATCAGTGCTAGGGGATGTTCTACACGATAAATCTGTGTCTGTCTTCACACGAACTAAATTGTGTTCTATTACGTTTTCTCAGTTTCCCAATTTCTATTGTGAGCACGGCCAACTCGATTTTATTTCTATATGTGTACCTTCATTCTATACCTTCATTCATTAAATTATGACCGATTTTTTTAATTTTTGTTAGCTAGTGAAATGAGGAAAAAGAGATAGTGTTCAACTTTTTTCTAACTTGCTAAGAACGCAATAAACAAAGAGTAGGTAATCGTATAATAGCATACAATTTTGTTCGTAAAATGTGAGACTCAAAATATTGGATAGATCCAATCAATAGCTTTTGAGATTTGCGTATATTCGTAATATTAAATTATAGAAAATATCAGTATTTTGTGGGAGCACTCTTCTGGTCAAATACAGATTTTATTCCTCTTGTTATTGAATTTAATAACCTTGCAGTATCCTCTGGCGTGATTTTTTTTAGCATTCTTCCTGTAATGCTCATTCTAGATAATTTTTAATTAATCATCTTACCTTTACGAATATTGTGTTCAAGATTTTCCTCCAATGTTCGATCAGATTCAAATCCAGGCTGTATGAAGGTGAATTTTGATATTTTGAAGCAATATCCGCGGTTAATAAGTCAATAAGTCTGAAAGAAGTCTCGGTTTCGAAAACAGCTTGTCAGATAATCTTGAATTTTATGTGAAAACTGGAAATGAAGAATCATAAAATTTTGTTAACTTACCAGGCTGACGTTGACGGTTATATTTCAGGGAACTGGAAATGAAGAATCTTACAATTTTGTTATTTTACCATGCTGACGTTGACGGTTACATTTCAGGATGATATGCTTTGTATTATCAATCATGATAATATATATGAACATATATAACAAAGGTTGTTAAAAGGTTGTAAAATCTAAATTGTTGCCATATATGGAGGGCTGTGAGAATTTAGTGGATGAGTACGAAAGATTAGATATCTTTCATTACAGGGAAGAATCTTGAATTTTATATTTGGTGCATATAACAACGATAATGATAAATACCAAGTTCTGTACAACAGCGAAATAAGAATGTTGATCAAAAATGATGAAATTGTATGCGAATATGCAACCTATCGAATGACACGGCGTTCTCTAAGAGTCGAGCTACAATACTAATTGTGAAAGCACTGAGGCTCTTTAATTGATCTATTAATAATAAATTGAATAATTCAACGAATCACAAGAAATGCAAACTAAAACCTTTATTGCTCTAAATGTTGTATCCATACCATTGGCTTGATGTAGCTAACATTTATTTTAATACTACGAAAATATGCTAATTGGAAAGGTACGTTGCTAACCACACATCACTCTAAACTATTTATAAAATGTAGACAGTTTGCATTATGATAACCTTCTAAACTCTACCGCACGAACTTGCACACCAATACTTTGTAGCACATTACATCAATTCTTGTTGCCTATCAAAAGTGTATAGAGCAGATAGGATCAAAATAGATTTATTTATTAAAAATATAAACAAAATTGGACATAATTTAACTTTAATTTATATATATGTATATGTATTTGACATTTATAAAATTAAACTTTCGTAAAAATATATCTTATAAATTTACAATCTAGATACGTGCAATATAACAATTAAAAAATAACAATTTTAAACTGTAACATTAATAGAAAAAAATGTTAAAATTATTTTTCAGTTTTTAAAAATTCTATTATTATTAATTTTCGGATTTTTTCGGCCTGTATCCAAAAATAGAACTACCCACACGAACAATAGTACTGCCCATCTCAATCTAAAATTATATAATAAAAATTTATTAGTGAATATTTTAAACAATACGGAAAATATTTTCAAGAATACAAATATAATTTGTGTTTCACTATAAAGACTATAGTTAGATTTAAATTAAATTGATAGTCTGTAAAAATCTTATTTTTATACTAATACATACTTTGTAATTTATATACTTATCATATTATTCGGTAAATGTAATTTTAGATTTAGTAACTGGTTACTATTAAATTAGGAAATTGTTTTCCGAAATAGAAATTATTTTAATGCATTGTTATAGATATCCTTAGTAAATACATATTATACGTAATTAAAATGTTACCTATCGGCGAAGTGTTATATAAACTAAATATTTAACATTTGTTTGTATTAAAACAGCTGATTAATGTTTGGTGTAAAGTAAATTCGAAAATATTTAATTATTTGGAATATCGGCTTATGTAGGTTGTTGGACATAGACAAACGTAAATAGTATTTTCGTTCTGCTGAAAAATATATAATATTAGAATTTACAGACCATACGAGTAATATGTATTCACAAATACCATCAGCACCATAGTCATAAGATTCCTCAGTCTAGATATCTAATTTAGACGCACATTTACAGTATCCTGAAATTTTCAAATCTTTTTTCTTATACAAACATACCTACATATGTATTATGATAATAATAAATACTATTTGTTCTTTAGGAATCGCTATATTAAATGTTCATCCACGATAAGTCGTATGTACATCTATTCTATGTTTATATAACTGCGTAATCAAATCAATGAATCATATATAAATTCTATGAATAATCTTGCACATTTCTTAAATGACGGCCATGGCAAAAACACCTACGATTTGACACTCTCATCATCTAAAACTACTCAAGATACGATAAAAAAAAATACTGTTTAGAAAGCTAATAGAATGCCGAATAAGACACCAGATTAAAATGTTCATTTCTGTATACATATTGGTCATCATACCTTTCTTCAAAATGCTCCTCTCCTATTTCATCAAAAAAATCGAACGATACATTATTTGAAAGGTAAGGAACATGCTAAAAAAGCTTTCACTTTCGAGTTCACACTCGCATCTAAAGCTAATGGTAGCTTATTTTATAACATTGTAGTCAAACATTGAACCCGCAAATAATATTGTCAACACTAATTAATCAATGTTATCTTTCACTTCAAATTTGCTGTTCAGTAGCTTGAAAATGTTTTTTTAAGCAGCTTGAAGAATATAAAGTATAGATGCAAACCTATCTAATTTCTGTAACAACGGAGGGGACCCATAGCTAAGCATAATCATAACATGAATCTGGATCTGTTGGAATTTTACAACAGGTGTCCTCTTATAGTTTCGCATTGCATAATACATGTGTAAATATTGGTGCACAATTATCTGAAACAAATATTTCAAAAAGTGATGGATATTGCTGTTAGAATTGTAAAATACATTCGTAATAATATGCTAAAAAATCATTGAACGGAAAATACTGAATTCAACGATATGATGTGTTTGCCAAGGTCCACTGGTTGATTCGTGAGAAAAGGTTTTAAATCGGTTTGTGTTCTATTAACATTAATCATCGATTTTTGTGATCAATGTGTGACAATTTATATCGAGATTAATTCTGTTAATACTAAAAATACAACCCGAAAATTCCACATATTTGGCATTAGTGAAAATGAAGAAGACGCCAAATTTGGTTGTCAGCACTATGTATGTTGGCGTAAAAAATTACCGCAGCAGCTATTTAAGAGTTATTATCAAGTGAAATGATGGAAATGGTGTTCAAAGTAATGTAGAATACTGGTATATAGAGCAAAGCTGTTCTTATAGCAAAAATGATAATGCCAAAATGTCAACGTGTGGTCGTGGATAGAAATGTTTAAAATCTCAGTTATTTTCGATTATTGTAATGAGCAAAATTGCAAAAACGCACCGTAAGCATGCAACGAGCTTAATGATGATCGGGAAATCATCCCACTAATCACAAGCATTGATAACGAAAATCAATCTGTAAATAGAGAAACTTCACAAGACATTTTTGCTTAATAATCTTTCTCATCTAATAAACACCATATTCATCGAGAGTCGAAAACTTCAATGCATCGGAAATTTGAAATTCCCAAAATTTAAATACTTTTACAATTTTTACATAGAATGTTTTTCATCCTGTGAACACCTTTGCTGGAATAGTTTGTAATGTAAAAAATTCAATATTATCACTTCAAAATACTTGGCCGATAATAAAAATTGGTGATTCGTGTATTCTCACCTAGAACAGAAGCTGATTTAATACTTTAGTTTAAAAATAAACGAGATAAATGTGTGAATAATAATGGAGCATTATTCAAAGAAATTACCGTTCAATCATCCATTTAATTACCGTTAAAAATGGGAATCAACGAAAAATAATTGCATCATATTTTGCATTCTGTTACTCTAGGAATTTAAACCGCTACACATTTAAGCACTGTGGCAAATTTTCAGTAAATATTTCTAAGGAATGTTGGGATACGATGAAAAATCCATTTTTACATGTATTCTTATCTATATTTTTAATTATGCAATCTAATTGTAAAATTAATGAATAATTGTATGCCAAATGTATCTTATGATGAAATGAAGTTTAAAAACTGATTTATCCACGAAGTTGAAAATAGAGCCACTGAGGCTTTTTGACCCAAACGCAAACTATATTAAGTGAAGATGGTGATAGATGATAAAATCAAACCATCATAATAAGGTCATCTGAGAATCCTTCGAGAATTAGAGGCAGATTTCATTGTATGAGTGTATGACCAATAAACTGAACTTCCGAAAGCTGGCTCAAGACTCATAGTTTTTACCTTTGAGCCAAGAGTGATATGAGATAGCCTTAACTCAATTAAACAACTGGTAATTACAAATAAGCTAGCACTTATGTGGATGGCAGAATTCACTGCTCTAAGTGGGCTACCTTACCGTTCATCGGACCGGAATTCTTTTAAGATGTCACAACACAAGCGTTCCAGCAATGAGTAATTATGTTTATACATACATCGTTTGTGAATTAACAAGATGCTTGAGTAGAGTTCGTTTAATTTCCCATAAACTTCAATTCCTTATTTAAATTTTCACATTTCATTTAAAATGAAATGTAATTTGATTCAAAATTGCCTAGAATTCCAGTGTCCTTAATATTAAAAATAAAGTTATTAGCATATCGAATAATTACTGTTTCTACATGAACAGTAAATATTTGATGCTTATAATGATCCTGTCAAATAAAAACCCAGATACGTGTATAATCGAGTCTTGGAAGATTATGGAGCGATTGACTGGAAATCTGAGCAAATTGAGAAAAAGATCTTGCTCGAAAATTCATATACAGCTTTCGAACATGTAGAAAAAGAAGCTGGAATATATAGCCCATATAATCTATTAGGTTAGGATTGTATTGCCTGTCAAAACAATAATAAATAAAGAATTATATAACATTCTTACCGCATTTTCAAAATCATCCGACATTCCCATCGAGACCTGAACATCTTTCGCATCTAATTCGAAAGTCTGGCAAATATCCTCGTGACATTTCATCAATGCTATAAAATCAGGATTCGGCCCAGACGAATAATCGTGTCCAAATTTACCTATTGTCATAATACCATGAACCTCTAAATTTTTACATTTCTCTACAATGTAACGATACAGTTTTGTACAGCCAGCTATTGGCACCCCATTTTTTTCATCCTCCTCACTGGTATTCACTTGTACTAGCACCTTAAGCCTTGTTTTCTCCAATTTATTCAATTTTTCCCAAGCTATATCCAAACTAGATGCTAATTTTTCACTGTCGACCGTTTCGATCATATATAAATTTGGAATATTAATGATTTTAGTAATTTTGTTACGTTGGAGGTGGCCAATAAAATGCCATTTTATGTCTTTACACGATGCTATGATTTCGGGGTCTGTACCCTTATCGACCAGTTCTTGAACATAATTCTCACCAAAATGACGTTGTCCAATTGAATATGCATCAATAATGACCGACGTCGGTTTTGTTTTGCTAACGGCAACTAAAGTTGGTTTAACTCCCGGGACTGTCTAATTATTAGAAAAATCAATGTTTTTCATAGTTTAATAACAATTTATTTAACTTACTTGTGATCTGCGCTCATAAGCAGATTCAATTCGGGCTAGTATATGTTTAATTCCCTGCTTAACATCAACTTCACCCATGGCTTTTCGAATCATGAAGGTGACAAAAGGTAAAATTTAAATTAAAATTACAAACAAAACAATGATTCAATATTGAAGAGAGGTTTTGAGCGAATTTGACATATACGAGAAATGTCAATGTCATTCTAGTTTAGTTTTATTTTCTTAGATGGCAATACTCGAGTTCTATAACATGTATTTTAACTAATAGGTGGCACTACAAAACGAAAAAAATAATGAACTGTTTTGACTATACAACTAGAGATGGCAGTTAAATCGGTTAAGCACTAACTATTTTGGTGAAATTCTATTATATTTGGTTCGGTAAAAAATGATTTAATTTTCTTTTCTTTATTATTTCTTCATAAAACAAATTTTAGGTAGGGTTGACCTGTACATTTGACTTGCTGAAAATTGTTTGGAAGTAAAATTTAAAATAATTGACACCAAACGGTAGGTAGCTTAACAAAAAATCTGATTTGCTTATAACAGCTAAAAAATGTTTTGCTTTGCCTAAATAATATATTTTGCTTGATACGATTGGTATTTTAAATTAAGGAAGATATCTTTAACATGTACGAGTATGTAAATATTATGATAATTTTGAAACGATTGGTAATTTGGATTTTTAAGTGAATTATATAGGTAGTCGACGAAAAGAATATTCACAATTTTGGTGATTACGCTTGTAGCAATTTGCAGCTTATGCTGACCTTTGCAATATTTTCTTTAAATTTTTTTACATGGAGACATGATTACTGATGAATTCCAAATTTGGATTAAAAATTAATACTAATAAAGTAACAGGGCAAGAAACATTAAAGTTTTCAGAATGAAAGTATAATTTTTCATATAAAGTAACTTAAACTGTAATGAAACTAAACAATATGATTAATTATGAATATATACATAATCAAGTTTTTCTTTCTCCAAATATAGCTTGTCCCACTCGAACTATAGTACTTCCCATTTCAACCTGCAAGATAAAAATTATTACACAGTTTATATAGTTTAATAGTTAGTCTTAAGATGTATCCGCTTACCGCAATACCAAAATCATTGGACATGCCCATCGATAATTCAACTTCATTTTCTAACAAACCAAATGCTTCACAAATTTGTTTACGACATTTGATTAAGGCAATAAAATCAAGATTAGGCCCAGACGAATAATCATGATAATATTTTCCAATCGTCATAAGCCCTTGCAAATCTAAATTTTTACACTCATCTAATATAAACCGATACAACTTGATCATTTCAGTAATCGATACACCATTTTTTTGTTCTTCTTCACTCGAATTCACTTGAACTAGAACTTTAAGTTTGGTTGCCATACCGTGACGTAATGACCATGTACTATTTAAAATACGAGCATTCTCTTCACTATTAACCGTTTGGATCATATACAAATTTGGAACGCTGAGAAGTAAATTAATTTTGTTGCGTTGCAATCGACCAATAAAATGCCATTTTATATCTGGACATGATTCTAATAAG
Organism: Tipula unca; assembly: GCA_951394425.1. NCBI lineage: Eukaryota > Metazoa > Arthropoda > Insecta > Diptera > Tipulidae > Tipula > Tipula unca. Next base: position 104,775,080 of record OX596381.1, read on the forward strand.
CCTGGATCTGTTGACTTTTCGACTAGTTCTTGAACATAGTTTTCACCAAAATGTCGTTGACCTGAACTATACGCTTCTTGAATGGCCGCGATTGGTTTAATTTTAGTAACACCAACTAGGAGTGGTTTATTCTCAATATTGAACTGTAATATAAAATCATAACGTAATATAAATACACTAATCTCATAATTAATTATAAATAATAAAAAATTATACCTGTCTTCGTTTGAGAAATGATTCTTCAATTTGCAAATTTATATGTTCTAGATTTGGTTTAATTAAATGAAGTTCATCCATTGCTGATGAGCGTGTGAGTGATGAGAAATAAAAACACTGTGTCTTAATAACATTATTTAATTATGATTAAGCATTTTGTGTCTTGATAAGAAGAAATGTATTATTATATGAATTAACAATACTATATTACAAAATAAACATTTATTTTAAGATATAGAGTTTCATATACATTAGAGACACAGTAAGCAATACCAATGAGATTATAAGTGTACAATGTAATATCTAATGTGGCATGGTAGTTAAATCAATATAGGTGGTTTATACATGTTAGATATATAATATGCTATATCAGGGTTAGATTTTCTAATCAAGATTAATTTATTAGAATTCCTTAGAATTCCTTGCGTTTGCGGTGTTATGTCATGCTATGAAATTTTCGAATATGGCCAATTGGAACTGAGTTAAGCTATTTCTTAACCGTTTAAAATGAAATTGAACACATCCAATGTAATTGAGATTCTAAAATATTTTTTGGTTAAAGTTCTATAATATGGCCGACTGTAACGGAATTAAGATATTTTTTTATCAGATTTTCATCATTCAGTATAGGTTGTCGATTATTCTGATCGTGATTATCGTTATTATGATCATTATTGATATATGAATGTTTTAATTTACTTAATTTATTTTTTCTTTATGAAATTTTGATTGATGCTGCTTGAGAAAACAACCGTCTCCGATGCAACACTGATCCTGTTTACCAATTTTACAAGCGCTGTATACACGAAATAATAATTTGCTTATATAATTCGATCATATCTATATATACAGGTTTATAATATGATCTCCCGGTTGCTATTTCAATTTATTTTTCTATCTTCCGGTGTCAAATATAAATAAAATTAATCGATTGCACCATCCCGATTTGAAGCTACAGTAATTTGAAAAGGAAAAGACACAAAAATTAAAATTTTACCACTACAAAATACCCACCACATATTAATTTATTATCAAGATCGTAATCACTTCATCCCTTTTTCTAGAAATTTTTTAACTTGTTAACTTTCTTTCGATTCTTAGTTTTACTATTATTATTTTTTATTATTTAAAGGAACATATTTTATTTCTAGTATGTATATTTAAAATGATTTAATCTAATTATCGGGAAACAAATCATAAAACATTTTTTTAGTTTTGGTGATGTTGGAAGATCTTCGTTGCTGATCAAAATAAAATACCAAAAACCACAAGCTCAAAATAATTATATTGTGTAGACTAGCAAAATTGAAAATTCGAATTTTTGACAGAAAAATAGGACTTATAACCTTAAAGCTAATTAAAGTTAGTTTTAATGAACAATCAGTGTGTTTGTTAATTGTTACAAAAATTATTGAAATTGATACAATTTCATTAAAAAAAACCCTTATTTGAATGGTATAATTTTTGAAGATAATGAACGCTCCCCCGTTTTCCAAAATCATGACCGTATTTTTTGCCGTCGTTTTTTTTTTCGGTCGTAACTAAATATCATTTGTTTTGTTTCAATTATGATGAGACGACATTCGCCGTCCGTGATCTTTTTTTCAAGTGACATAATAAATGGAAAATCTGGAAAAATTTGCCGTTTTCACATTTGCATGTGGCATCGCCTTAACATATAATAGGCCCATAGTGCAACAAAGTCGCACTGGAATCGCGGGGAAAAACAAGGCTGCTCTTGCTAGGAGACGGAAGAAGCGGATTTGTAAACAGAAGAAGCGAGAATGGTGGAAGGTCGAGGTTGTTAAACTACAACAATTCAGCTATGAGCGCAGTTTGCGTAATTTCTTTAAAGGAATTACTGGATTGCACCATACTTTCAGGCCTGCGTCAACCGCCATTCGGGGCCGGGATGGAAACCTCTGTGTCAACATCGACGCAGTACTTGACGTATGTTGTGGACACTTTACTGACCTGCTTGGTGTTAATCATACGTCACCGACTGTTGTTGAGCCACCTCTAATACAGATTGCGGAGATTTGCACTGAGGATCCATGAGGAATTCACTAAGGTCATATGCAGAGATTGAAACGAAACCGCTCACCTGGGGTGGACTGCATTAATTCGGAGCTCTTGATATTCGAAGTGGATGCTTTGTGGAACTATCTTTTCGACCTTATTCTATTAGTATGGCGAACTGAGGTTATGCCTGACGAATAGAAAGTGGCCGCGATTCAACAACGGAGACCGCTCGAAGTGTGAGAATCATCGCGATATAGCTCTTCTTTGCACAGTATACAAGTTACCGTCCTACATTATATTGGATAGAATCACCCCTCTAGCGTAGTAGTTGGTTGCAGACTATCAAGGAGGTTTTCGATGAATCGATCAGTCATTGATCAGGTCTTTTCACTTCGGATGATTCCATCTAAATATTATAAGACATCCATCCCCGTACATCAGGTGTTCCTGGATTGACTTGATCAACCGAGAGAGTGTGTGGTCTGCCTTGGAATATCTGGAAATGTCAATAAAATTGGTACGACTGTGTAGAATGACAGTGACACAGTATCAATGCTGTGTTAAAGTTGACAACAGGCTATTGACAATTTCGACATTTAACTCAGGTGTTTTACAGAGAGATGCTCTGTCCCCGATACTCTTCAATCTCATGTGAAACTGAAATACATGATCTCTGGTTATAGGGACAATGTTACACTATATTTTAGTAGTGGCCACTGTGACGTTTGCGGGAGTGAGGAGGTTCAAATATTTGGGCTCTCTTATCACTCACGATAACAGTGTGGGTGAGGATATTAAAGTGCGTCTGGCAGCTGGCAGTCGTGCTTTGTATCCTCTAAGGCCACTGCTAAAATCTAAACACCTATCAAGTGCCGTGAATGTGAAGCTTTACAAAGCGTTTACCTAATAGGCCCGTTGTTATGTTTGGTTGTGAAATGGCTCCTTACATTTGAGAGAAGAAGCATGCGTGTGATTTACGGCCAAAATGCGAAGTAGATGGTACATACCGAGCTCTGTACAATATCGAAATCAGAGATCAGATGAAGATCCCTGATATTGTACATGAAATAAGGTCTTATCGTGTACGGTGGCTCGGTCACGTGCTGCGTGCTGATCCAGAACGAATTTTGCAGCTATCTCCGAAAGGAGAGCCACCATTTGGTAAGCGCAGTGGTTATAATAATAATCAGTTAAAAACTTATGTATATAACGATGAATACTATAACTATAGTAAATTAATAATAGCTGTAGATCCGTTTCAACTCTCCAATGGGCTGGTCTTAAATACGAATATATCTCAGTCCATTATAAATCTGTAGATATTTTCTTTTTCCTGGCGTTTAGAGCTCAATTATTATCTAACTTATATACTAATTTTAACGATTAATTTGTTTTATTTAAAAAAAAAGAAGTTATTTACAATTTATTTCGATCGTTTACAATTAATTAATACATATATAAGAAAACTACGGGTATTATATGTATGTACATTTATTTTTATATTACAATAATTTAATAAGGTTACATAGACAACATTTTCTTAAATATAATTTATTGAATAATTTTTATTTTATTTTTTATTCAATAAATAATTTAAAACTGTTATGATGAACGATTTTTATTAGTCTGCCTACACGAATAGAAGTATTAACACTATACTAAGTATACCGATTACATCAAATTGCCCGGTTCATATATGGATCAAACTTACCCTTACATTTCCGGTTTCTCAAAAGAACCTTGTCCCCAACATGAAATTGGACATTGTTGCTTGATCTATCATAATATCAATTAGATTTTTCTTTGTTGACAGTTAAGTTGTTTCTTGCTAATTAATATGCATTTCCTAGGCGTATTCGTAAGTTTTGCAAATAATCGTACGGTTGATAAAAAAAACTGTTAATATTTTTAAAGACAAGCGATCGTCTCTCATTATGTTTAAATCCATGAACTATTTCGAACGGCATCAAATTAGTAGATGTTGAGTTATACTTAAAGATGGCAAATGGTAACCAACTGTACCAATCATTACGGTCAATAACGATAAAATTTCGTATTTATTATAGGCAGTAAGTAGACTGCAATTTTTTAATCTTTAACAAGTAAAATAACCCGCTTACAAAATTACTACCCTGATAAGTTAAAATACAAAACAAATAGTGTCGCACTGTTGATTTTCTATAGGTATGGCTACCGACAATTTAGATAAGTCATCCTGTATTGTTAATACCATTGGAAGTTTATTGATTCTTGACACTTTATTCTACTGAAATAATTCATATTTTTGAATAAATGTTTTAATTAGGGTTAACGTTTTAGGGAAATAGTACATAATATGATTTGAGTCGTTTAAAGGTCCTATCTATGCCTTGATGTCCTCCTAACGAGCAGTTGTGAAACTTTTTAATAACGTTAAAGATATCATTCTCATTTTCAAAAAAATTGATTTAATTTTCAGTATTTTGATTTACAGAATTTTCATTTTAAATTTGATTTAATGTTGAGTTTTTTCTGGTTATTGTGTTGGTTTCATTTAATGGATGTGTTGCGTATTCTCGTTGTAATGTATATACATTAATTACATATATTATGATCGGCAGTTTCCAATTGGCTTCTATTCAAATCATCTGTGTTAATGTTGAATTAGCGGGGTTTGTAAATAATGTCAAAATCAAACCCATCTAGCTCGATTCTCCAACGCATTAAACAGGAAGATACATTTTTTGATTTGTAAAGCCATATTAGAGGTTTGTGGTCGGTGATTACCGTAATGTTATTACCATACAGGTAAGGGCGGAAACGTTTTAAAGCGAACGCAATAGCTAACAACTCCTTCTTCATAGTAGAGTAATTTGGCCCGGCTTTATTCAGTACTCTGTATTCACTGACTTGCAAAAGTCACAGGTAAGTCATTTTCACCGATTCTTTGTGAAAGAATTGTTTTCAGTATTACATCGCTAGCATCTGTAGTTACATAAAATGGCTTCTAGAAATTAGAATACTGCGAGATTAGATGCCTTATTAACCATTCCTTAAGCTTATGAAAACTTTCACACTTTGTAATCTACCTTGCAAATCTGTCTTGTCTATTTGACCAGTAATTTAGGTAAAAAAAAATTAATAATTATCTATGCTTTCAGGTTCTATGTTTCTAGTAGTCTAATTCTATGGTATAATCGTTCGTGTTGATCATACTTGCTGTTGCGAACGAATTTATTATTGCAATAATTGTATTGGCTATGTACACATATTGGTCGTATCACCTGCGATGAGTATACGATATAGATACGGAATTGGTCGATTGTTCTTACAACTTGAATGAAAATTCGGAGTGTATGTTGTTATTAAAACATTTATAAGCGATATGCGATATGACCAGTCTTAAAACAAATTTGGCATTTAATAGGTTGTTGAGAATTTCCGCTTTCATTTTGATCTTCCAAAAGGTTAATCGTTCTATTCCGAAAGCTTTTATTGAATGTAATTGATAAAATTAGGATATTCTAGTATATTTAAAATTAAGATATTTCCAAAATTGTTTAAATAGAGTAGAATATGGAACAGTAATAAATGACATAATGATAAATCAATTCAAAATTTAATTCGAATTCTAAATGATAGTGGTTTAATAATTATAAATAAAATTAAATTTGTAGTTGCAATTAATTAAAATAAATTGTTTGTAAGTTTTAAAGAAAAACTTACAGTGGTTTCAATTGCTTGTGGCGACCTCAATGTTAATTGATATGTTGGACATAATGTTCTGATTTGCTGTTATAGGGTTCCATATTCAGCATACCAGTTGATGATTTTATAATCGATGACGTCGTTAGTGTGTGTACTTGTCCAATTATAATTGTTGATGGTTTTGTTGAACGAATATTATTATTGCTGTTGATAATGTATAATGCAGTATAAACGTTTTCTGTCGATCTTTGCAAATAGGTTAAAGTAGTGTTTCCTATTTCATGAATCAATTAAAGTTGATTTTGATTTCAAATTGATCTCTGTTTATCGCGTTTAATTGATGGATTAGGATTATCAAATAGCACTTAGTCTTTTGATGTACAGGTTTTTTTTGTTTTTTATATGTATGGTTATTTTACTTCACAATATTTAAATTATATAATTTCTAATATTTTATGAACATTAATTAAATTTTCAGCATATTATTAACATGTGTTGGTTTAACTTAATGTATTAATGTACTTTAATTTCCAATTTTTCATATGTTGAATATGGTTTGGCTTACAGACCACAATTATTTTCACAAGGACGCGCAAAATATATTTATCGATATTTAACTATACTTTAATATCTACAACGGGTACATTTAAGTTGACATCGGATGATTTTATATATACTGTTATATACATACATACGACACTATCATCCCACCCCTGCCACAACATTTGTTCTATAGGTGGTTCAATAGAATAATAAACACAGATTTAATTAATTTAATTATTTATTTATAAAACAAGCACCTTTATTGAATGCCATATACTGATGAGACTGTGAATCACGTGCTATGGGACTGTGTTTTGGCCGATGAAGCTAGGCCATAACTATGATTGGAACTAAGAGCAGTATGACCAACAAGTAAACTGGTTTTAATGTTGCCACACCATAATAACACATTTAAAAGAATCAGTGACACCGTTATAAGTGGAAGGTAGACTAAGGTACCTTTTATAAAACGTTTAAAAGATTTTAACACATAATGTAAGGTTTTCGTTCGCAAGCGCGCACTGCCTTCACAAACAGAATACGTTTAGACCAAGGCAGAGAGGACAACTTACATAAGGTTGAATACCTGATGCTAATAGTACTGAAAGCTGCTCACGCAATGAAGGCAGTCGTCCCCCTCCTCAAGGCAGTCTCCACATATAACATCATGAGCTAAGCCATCTCGATGTAGATGATCTTTAAATCGACCATGTCCTATAAGAATTGTTACTAAGATTCTTAACTGGTCCTTTTTCAAAGATAAAGCATATACTTTGTTAACCTTAAATTGGGCTCCTTAATGAAGTGATTCGCCTTACAACAGCGAAAAGTCTCAAGCCACTGAAATCTTAGGTCTTTCAGTGCGTAGTCCTTTATAGTTTTCTTCCCGTAGTTGAAAGATAAAGAAACCGCTGATTCAGGACCAATTAATGTTAATTGGGACCCAACTTTGGCAATGGTTCCAGGTGGATCCTGCAATGCTGTTCGTCTTGAAAAAGTAACAAACTTTATCATAAATGTATCATCCTCAAATGTCAAATGAATATTGAACAACCCATTTAATGATTCAGTTAAATATGAACGAGCATTATCCTTTAGATGATTGTCAACCATTGCGGCAAAGTGCAAAGATATATCTAAAGCAAAAGCTTTCTACGGCACCTACCTACTACCCAGAAGGGGCAACAGAACATTACTACCGGAATTCAATATAGCAAATCCTATACATATGAAATTTTTCATCATATTCCAACAAATAATTCGCACACTACAGTTAAAGTTTTTGTTTATGACAACCATACATAGAAGAACCTGTATCTGATCAACAATGGGGATACGCTGGGGTAAATATAGTACAATTCAATTAAAACAACTGTTTTATATGACAACCGAAAGATACGTTTTCTGCTCCAGTGTCACTGAAATAATGCTAGACGAAAAAATCTTTGAAAGAATAAATAAACTTTCCTTATCACTGGATAAAATCAAACTAGATATTATATCAATTCAAGGAGTACCATGCTGCTGTAAATCAACATGGATTTTAAATTCTGATAGAAATGGAAAACATCACGTTCTCAGTTCTACCAAACATGGCTTTAATTATGGTTGTATGTATAGTGCATGCAGAACTACTAGGCCTAGTAGCTTTGTTAATTGATTGTGGAAAAATGTTTATTTTGGGTGATCAAAGCCAAATTCACTACATCGATAGACTTAATTACGGCAACATGCTTTATTTGGTTCTAATTAAGTTCTCAGTAAGTTCTAAACATCGTATAATAACGTAAAGATGTCCAACGGACGTAGATCATGCATTACAGCCAATATATCACCAATTTTGTACTATACTAATATCAATACAAGGTCCATCAATTTGAATAAATGCCAGTTGATTACCAATATTCCAGTTATGTAGAATACGCCCTACTTAATTTTCACAAAATCGGATAAAAAGCAAATACCAGAATCGATTAAAATCCTCACTATTCATGAGGCTCAAGGTTTAACATCTGTAAACGTTAGGGTACCACATGCTAACTCGAAAGGTATCTCACGTAAAATCACATGAGATTTTAATTTTCCATCCATAAGCTGGACGTACGATGAAGAAACTGATGAACTCTTTAAATGTTAGTACAGAAACAGGGTGTCTTTTCATTGATTCCATTTTTGATACAAATCTTAGTCAAATTTGCGAAATAAAAATGGTCGTAATAAAATTCTAAAATGAATAAATCAATGGTATTAACAATCATCAAAATCACAAGACTTATCACAACTTCCAAAAAGAAGAACTTTAACAACCAACCGTCTATACCTTGAACGAATTAACTGGCAGGGTAAGCTAATAAGCAGAAATATAGATGTAAACCTTGAGAAATTCTAAAATATCTTATTTAAGGACATATAATTATTTGGTCCCGCTGCTGTGTCCAAATCTAACAAATATCCTCCACGGTATGATCACAAACTGATTAATCCGAAAAACAAGAATGGCAAAGTATTTAAAAACACTCAAATTTTATTCTGAGGAGAGCAAGCATAAATTCGCAGCGTGTAACCAAAACTTCAAAAGTTACTTTAAAGTACAAAACTATATTTGGTCTATAAGAACACTTTTGGAGCTTTTCCAATCGGTATACAAACCACAAGACATCAATAAGTATGAAACTCTAAATAGTAGTGTAAACAACGTATCTATATTAACACCACGCATTGTAGATGAGGACATTCTTCGAGCTCTAGAGGCTTTTCAAGATGGGTGTGGTCCTGATGGCATTGCAGATTCATTATTAAAAGATTTCAAAAATTTAGAATTTCCCTTGTACTTACTGTTTAATGAATAATTAAAATTTGCAGTTTCCTATAAAAAATGAAAATAAGCAAAGCGGCGCCAATTTTTAAAACTGGAACGAAAAATGATGTTTCATGATATAGAGATATAATATCAATATCTGCAATACCTAAGCTATTTGAACTAGCTCGTTCAAAAGATAAATTTCACGTTATTTTGCACTTTGTCAGTATGGTTTTATGCCAAAAAGTACAACATCAGCAAACCTCATTAAATTTACTATTAAAGAAATTGAAAACCACCAGCAAGTTGATGTGGAGTATACTTTTTCCTATGATCTTTATAATCTTCATCAATGGGATGTTTGCAGATTATTTTAAAATCTACAGAACGGTGGAAACCTTTGGTGATACAAACAAACTGTGAGAAGACATCGATTTGGTGTGAGTCTAATCTTCTTAGTCTTAATATTGACAAGTGCAAGAACTTATCGTTCCATCGGAAAGTGAATCCTGTTATACAACAATATCAAATTAATGGCATATTTTTACAAGAAGTATTCGAAATCAACGACTTAGGGGTTATTTTCATTGAAAAAATTTGTTTTACTATGCACATTGAACGATGCTATACCAGATCCTAACTTGAATATGCCGTCAATATCTGGTGCCCTTTTTACGACGAACATATCCGAAGCACTGGTAATATCCAAAAATAATTTATACGCTACTTAACAGGGAAAGATGGATGAGATTACAACTACGACATACCATACCACCTTAACCTGAAACAATTACCACCGCATCTTATTGGATTGAAATCATAACAAATCTTTGATTGTTGGTAACAACTTACTTGATAAAATCGACGCAACATCTATACTGGAACCAATTAAAATAAATGCAATAAATGTCTCCTACTTATTTTTTTGAAATTTTTATTTTTTCTATGTTTGCTACTCAAGCCAAATTTGTAAATTTCTCTCAAAATAAATAAATAATTAAACAATAAGCCGGTATCGACATGGCCGTAACTTTATTGTAAGAATAAAGCAGGTTCATGTCACATTTGTTTGCATTCCGTTATGAGTTTGGAGACAGTCAAGGGATTTCTTAAAAAGTTAAGTACAACTTTACTCTTTGTACCCAGAAAAATAGCTTTGTCATTAACAGCAAAATTCAAAGCCTCAGTAACAAACGTATCAGCGCTAGTAATTCCGCCTGAAAAACTGAATAATGCGAAACAAGCCTACCGAAAAGTCTCAGACATAGGATAGTAGATTCCAAAACCTGCATTGAGGTTAGAACGAACTCCATAAATCTCTCGAAGGATAAGCCGCACCGAGAAAAAATTGGAGAAGTGAAATTCTGGCAGTAATATGTCATTAACTATATCGATTTCTGGTAAACATTAACCATATCGATTTCTGGAATTCAATATAGCAAATCCTATACATATGAAATTCTTCAACATATTCCCGAAGAATTATCTTTCAAAGCTGTATAACAAATAATTCGCACACTACAGTTAAAGTTTTTGTTTGGACAACCATACATAGAAGAACCTGTATCTGATCAACAATGGGGATACGCTGGGGTAAATATAATACAATTCAATTAAAACAACTGTTTTATATGACAACCGAAAGATACATTTTCTGTCATATGTAGATACAATATGTCATTAACCATATCGATTTCTGGTAAACATGAAGAATAAATTTTGAGAATTTGTCTATATCCCACGATAGAACAGAAAACATTCCATGAACCAATACAGCTCAGGCGAATTGAGGCAGAACAAGCTTGGGTTTACCCAAACCTTAACAGATTTTACTAACTGAGACTGAAAATCCAACATTTGAACAAAACAAGATAGTAGACTGGCAGTATGCGTCTCCAAGCGACAGGGACGGTAAACCATACTGAGAACGGAGACACGAACAGAACTTAACGATAGCGTGGATATATAAAATAGATAATAGCAACACCTAATATTGCTAAGTCCTGAGACCATTAGGGTGCCAAGATGATATGACACACAGGTAGAAGTCGCAATTTTATGAATTTTAAAAGGAACTTGGAACTAAATATAAAAAGTTCTCTGTGATCTATTTCTTTTGACAATTTCTTTCAGCTCCAAAAATCATAAATGTGTGATTAAGGTATGCGGGTTTTATCTTAACATTGTAGGTTTAGGATAACGGAATTCCAGGATTGCACAAATATTCCTATAGAATATTCAATTAGTATTCCAAAATTTGATACTTTATTCGAAAATTGTGAATTGTTTGAAATTTTGAATTAAAACTGCTAACTTATTGTTAGTATTGTGGGCAAAAACATCTATAGAGTTTCTTATCTCGTTAGAATTTTAATGAGAAATCAAAAATAGGGAATGGGAACAATTACATGTTTAAACAAAACTTACGTACGAAGGCAACGTACAAGTATACCAAGCCTCTATCTTTAAGTATCTTTAAAGGTATCTTTATGATAAAAATAGTTTTTAAATTCAAGGTGTCATCCATCTTATTTAAAATAAAATTGGTTGGACGTTTCTCGATCTCTAAACTCTTACTATAAGTTTCCTTTGTGACCGGAAATGGTTATCGAGAAATTGAATGAAAAAAATAAAACAAATTTTTAAATAGCTCCTTTAGATACATATGTAGTTCTTAATATACACGTTGAGTGGATAAACAGACTGCTTGATATTGACCTCCAGTCTTGAGACCTCAATCAAAAAGTTCCAGCCAGTCTTGCTAAAAAATTTTATTATCCGAACATTGTATAGTATCCAGAATTGCCGTATAGGGTATATCGAAGTGTCCGGATAAAATAAAAGGACTTATGTTATGATTTGATCGAATTTTACGACAGTACTATCATGGAAGCCGCCAGCATATTATACTCGTACCATCTCGTTTTGAAATAATTCTCAGAATTTGTTAATTTTGTATTTGTAAACTTTTAGCAACTTTAAGGTTTAATTCAAATTTGTCTTCAACTTTTAGATTCTGAGAATTATAATACTTGAACATCGAAGTTACGAAAAGATGGTTACGAAAAGTTTCTTAATGTATTTGTTTAATTAGTAAAGATTCCGAATTTGTTTGTATTTATTAAAATTATACGAACATCCCATATTAACTTTGGGCTGGGGGGACGGTTTTGAATACTTCTCGTTTGCATGTTTGGGATTTTAAAGAGTGTGATAATTTTAAAATTTTAACAAGGGTCAAAACTTTTAACAAGGATTCGATTTATCTTTACAAATTTGATTTGGAAGTTATATTTACGAAAATGAAAATGTACTATCTCGCCTATCAATTTTAGGCACCACAAGAAACTTATTAAAAATTAACTGATATATAGAGATGCTCTTCGCTCTATATCATTAAGTGAGTACAGCGGTTTAATCATAGCCTGTAGTATACAATAATTTGTACAATTTTAGTTGTGTTATTTCATGCGTAATCCAAGGGAATGATCTATGCCAATAATCCACAACAACATTTGATTTATACTATCGCTGGGATATACAGCCACATTTATTCGAATTTTCAATGTGATTTAGCGGAATTCATTTAATTTATAACAATTTAACTTAACACCCAAATTAGCCGACGGTACGTGAAGAAATTTATTTTATTTATCCCACATAGGATTTACATGACTGAGTTTATTAATATTTAATACAAAATAACTTTATTACCATTTTTTTTTTCAAACTGATTACTAAACAAAATATATAAGTGTAATTTAAAATAAATTAAAGAACGCAGTAATTATAATTTTTTTTATAACATTACAATAACAACAATACTTAATTGTTATATAATTTCTCTATGCTCGTATATACTTAAGAAATTAATTTATGTTTAAAACATTTCCGAAATTATAAATTACGTATGTACATATGTACATATATATATATATATATATATATATATATATATATATATATATATATATATATATATATATATATATATATATATATATATATATACATATATATATATATATACATATATATATATATATATATATATATATATATATATATATATATATATATATATATATATATATATATATATATATATATATATATATATATCAAATTGTATTATGTAAAAAAAATTCTTAAGGTTCTCATTAAAATTAAAACTCATAAAAATGTCGCTGTGTAAAGAAACAAACCAACACAATATGTACATCTAAAATAAGTAGTCTCATTCATGAAAATGTATAACAAGAACATAACCAACAAGAACAACTGCCTACATTTTGTACATAGGTTTCTTGAAAATTGTATTTTCTGTTCGTTTCTTTTATTGTTTATTATGGTGCTTGCGCATAAAATTCCAGAATACATAAAACATATTTTTTTAAAAAATAAATAGACTTTATTTTCTCGGGTTGATTTTTTCCCTATCTTACAATTTTCACGTACACACAATATACATATGTATGTATGTATGTACATATAATGTATATATATACGTATATACATAAACCAATTGGAGTATGTATTATTCTCGCCAGCCACCCTTAATTTGAAGCATTTTATTTTTGTGTATAATAAAAATCCATTTTATACTTGATATATCCCAGATTTGCGCAAAAAATAAACTTTTGTATGTGCCCATAATTGTATTACCCATTTGATCCATTTAATTCATTTTCGGTGCATGCGCATATAGCCAGAGTATTTATCTCATATAAAGCGTTGATTTGTCACAATTTATCCTCCTTTAATATTTTTTTTTGGTTTGCTGTTGTTAGGGGTTTTTATATATAAAAATAATAAAAAAAACTTTATAGGTATTATATTAAATAGCAGATACATACTATTAGTATATAGCAGCAGTATCATCCATCAGTAAAAAATAAACAAATAACATTTCATAAAAAAACTCCAATAAAGAATAGGGAATGATAAAAAAAGCGCTAAAAGCTCTGATTCATTTTAGATATAAATTGTATGATAATAAAGTTCATTACGAAACTATAAGTTGTTGTTGTTGTTTCGTATGTTAATTAATTATTTTATATTTCTTTATTAATTATTGTATAAAAATTACATTTTTAAAAAAAATTTGTTTTTTGATATTAAAACAAAATTGAGTGATTATGCTTTTATGTTTAGGGGGTATGATTAATTTTCTGTTGAAACGGTGCCTTGTACTGAGATAAAATGAAAATGTTTATTTTTCGATGCAATAATTCATTTTTTAGGTTTTTATGGCGTAAATAATCCATTTCTAAGATATATTATAGTTATTCAAGTTGAAATGTTTACAAAATTGAATAGTGAGTTCACCTCATTTTAAGAAAAATAACGTATATAACATGACGTTTCTTATTATCTAATTTGTTAGCGGCGCATACATAAGTATTTAGAATCTTGAAATACATATATAAATTCGTATAAAATATGCGTATTTTTTTAAATAAAATAATTAAAAAATGTATCAAACTCCAGGGAAACTAGTTATTTCCATATAGCTATTGATATATTCCGTCGGCCGTAGGGTGATGGTTAAAAGAATTGCTTATCGTACCGTGGTTCCGAATTTAATTCTTAACAGTAGCTGTTGAAATAAATAAAAAATTAAGAATAGTTCGAAAGGCGTAATTACTAGCATTCATTAGTCATTATTAAAAATCTGGAATGAAACATTTAAATAATTCAATTTTACTTCACTTCATTTCTTTTACAACAGATAAATCAAAACTGCAATGGAATTGGATTGTGTTGACTGATGAACGTTTTTGCTTTTTCTGCTTTACATGCTTTCTTTTTGGGAATATTTCGAAATTTATCAACCGTTTTTAGGATGACAACTGATTCATTAGCCATTTTTAATTAATTATTAGGTTATTAAGTATGAAATGTACGGAGTACCATTAATAATTGAAATTTTCGTAATTACGTAGGTTTCTAGTTCTTCTTTCAAACCGTCTCTTGGTTTAGTTTGAGATTATGTTTGGAGATGAAATTTCGAAATACCCAGATCAATTTTAGTGCAGTTAGTTATTTAAGAATTTTAATTCCGTCTTGGAACTATACCCATGCGTTAACATATCGAAACATGCGTTACAGTCTAGCCTAATAATGCCCATCGATCCTGTCAAATATGTGTAAACAGGTGAAATTCAAAATCTCCTTGAAATATATACCTAATGATGTTATTAGTGGCTGCACCACATTTCTCCCGTTAGGGTACAGCAGTGAGACGGGGTTTTGTCACTAATTTCAAAGAGCTAGGAGTCCTGCAATAAGGCAAGGTTTACATAATCTATACTCCATGGTCGTCGTTAAGAAATAAAAAAAATAAATAAATAAAAAATAAATAGCAGATTTAGGTTACCTTAATTATTTTAATGATTGATTACTGAGATCATATATAAGCGGCTGTAACAAAAGTGATGCTTCATAGGGTGGGTGAAGCATCACTTTTGTTATCGACGTTTCCTTCCCATATGAAATTATATGTCATTCTATGTACACACTACACACTCACTTTATTTACTCAAACATTGTATCGCAAATTAACAAACGATAACTGAGAATTACCATATAAAAATCATGAAGGAAAGAACAAAACAGAATGCTGTCCTTAATAAAAAAATAAAAGTCCGCAACAATTATAATGGAATTTATGGAAAGCGGGATTAAAATTGGAGTGAGATGAAACGGAAACTAGAAAAAGTCAGAAGATAAACTTGAAATATCGATTATAAACCCAAATTTCAGGGCATTAAACCTTCGTTTCATAGTCACTTATGTGGATGTCTCAAGCGTACACAAAAACTTTCAAAGATTATGAATATTTCATGTATATGATATTTAAATAGTAGCACATGTGCTTGGCGAGGGTGTGGCTAAAGTGCCCACATATTACGTAGTGGTTTTGAAAAATTCACCCCTGCAGATTTCAACCTTGAATTGCAAGCTGCTGTGGATGCCGGATACATCTCAACACCAGCATGGCTTCAGAAAGTTTTAATGTTATCATCATAAATAATTTTGAACCGTTTAAAATAAATTGGGAAGATGGGTGTAGATGGATTTCACATGAATAAAATGAGTGATACAAGAGAAATCGTTTCGGAACTTGTTGCCTTTGCTGTCATACAAATCTTTATCCACGATTATTGTCGATGGCTATCAATGGAAGGAAAAGAAAAGTAATGCATGGTAACTTTATTGATTTATTCCAACATGACAAAAAAAAACGATAAATTTTTAAAGCATCGATATAGTTCTCAAGTGCAAAAATGTTTTTTTTTAAAAATTTAGTATACATAAGTTATTTTTAGATAGTGGGTAAAAAATATGTAAAAATTAATAGAAACATTCCGCTTACAAGAAAACGCTCGACCATACAACGCATAAACAACGTTACTTAAATTTACTCGCAATGGTTTTCAGTTCCTCCCATGCTTAATCGAGCTGTTTTGCTTCTGTGTTCACTTCGAGTTTATTGGCGGTCTTACTACTTTCCCTTTTCTTTGCGGATTCCATTCTAGTAACCTTCTGGTAATCTCAATGTTGGTTTTGCTCAATGTGTAACCGATTTCAGTGTACTCGATTTCTGTCTCAATGTTTGTTTGGTTGGTTTTCCAAAAGTTTTTCATTTGTGTTGGTGTTTGACCAGGAACATTTTATTAACTGCCTTAAGCATTTATTCACATAATAGTATAATACGTAAAGATTTCTTCAGGCATTACAAACCTTGAATAAAGCACGTTGAATGAATTTTTACTAACGTTAAGGCGTATACCGAGCAAAAGCGCAGTGATTAAAGCTGCGACGTTTGGATCGTGTTGGTGTTTGTTGTTTGTGTGAAAATATTTGAAAAATATGTGTTATGTATTTTCCTATAAATAATCCGCGAAGAATTTCATCATTAAAATACAAGACGAGATATTGTGACATTTCAGTCCGCATAAGTGGAATTTATTTTCTCATTGCATGCAAAAATCACATTTAACGAAAAATTCAAGAACATTGAAATCTACCTATAGACTGGAGTGATTTATTACATGTGAGTAAATGTCACATTGATAATTTAAAATATGGGTCCGTCATTCAAAAACCGATAACCACGATGGTTTGCTATAGTTATTCAAAAGGACATAAAATATATTTAATTATAACTAATTATAAGCGATGAAAATATACCAACTTGATTAATATCTCCTCCATGAAACTCTTTTAAATAAAATTTGAAAATGTTGACTCCTTTCAAATTTCAATATCAAAATCGCTTCTCCAAATATAATCAATATTCTTTTCCAAATTGAATTAATTTGCTTTCAACACAATTTGTCAGTTGATATCATTACTTTTCAAAATGTTTAAATCAAAGAATGTAATTTGTTATAACTTCGTAAAAATTATGATCATGTTTAAACATTTTAATTCAATTACAATATTTTTTGAAAAATACTTTGAATGTATACTCTTATGTATGTGGTTCAAATAAAATTAAAACTTCGCAAACATTTGTTTGAACAGTATAATTCGGTATAAAACTTATAAACTATCGGCAGTAAATACAATAAATCAGCGGTTAGTCACTTATTATCATAAAGTTTGTTTTGAATATAAATACATTTTAATTGATCTTGTTCTACATTGAAAATTTGAAATACACTTGAATAGATATCAAGTAATATTATAAATGAAATGTTGCCTAGCACTGGAGTGCGATTGATCGGGATTTGATAGCACGGGCCGATTATGTAATTATATTATGCATTATTAAGTTCACTTAAGTATGAAATGAAATAAAATAAATTATGTGAAAATTAGTTTCAACTTTTAAAGGTAACGTAACAATTAGTAAATCATGATTTAAATAGACTATTAAATTTGATGGCTAACTACACTACCTGTGGAAGCGTATTTCTGATTTAGCACAGAGCGTCTTGAGCTTCCATAATAAACTTATACTCTTCGAGAAAGATCTGGTTTCAAAAGAAAATCTTTTCCTGGGTAACATAATAACTATAAGTTATACATAAACTGCACAGGCAGGTAAAGAAGATATTACCGAGAAATTCAATGATTTAAGAAACCATTATACTTCAAAAGAAAAGAAATGTTAGTGGCGGTTTGAGCCTGTAGTAATATAGTTAGCAATAATAACCTAATTTTAATAAATTATCAGCTTAAACTGTAAATGTCAACTTTAATCTTGAAATGTAACTTCATTCCACTTTATTAGAGAATCAAATTTCTTTTCAAGTTATTCAATCTAAAATAAACAAACAAATATAAATTACAACTGATTTCTGGATACATTTTCTATTTAAATCACAACGGTTATTACAATTTAAGAAGACATAATCTTACCACTTTGAAATCATGTTGAATCAAACAAATCAAATAATTTTGAGAATAAACAATGGATCTCGCATTATTATCTCAGTTGATCTAGATAACAAAACTGAATTTAAAATTAATTAAACTCTTAATTGTTTTTAACAATATCCGGCTATTTAAATTTCCTATGTGTAACACACTTTTAAGTTATTTATTTTAAATTTTTTGTATTTATTTTCAGAACAACCATTTGTATTTCTATAATTATTGTCAAATTAGCATATATATACGTACAGATATACCTATAGCATTATACCTACTCACAATGAAACTATAATTTAAGTATAAAATATTTCCAATTGTTGAAGCATAACCAAATTATTCATAAAATATATTACTCTATAATATAGTAAATTGAATAATTTGAATCGAGGGCGGAGCATAATTTAAACCTTAATATGTCTTAATTTGTCCCTCCCTTGTTTTAAACGGTAAACCTACTCAAGTCAAACCAAAATCAATCTATTTAATCCCCTTACTTATTATTCTGTAAAATTTATTTGATTGGAACTAATGTGAATTAAACATATCATTTTACGTCATTCCCTGTTAGTATATAGTAACCATGCATATAAATGTATACATACATTTCAAAATAAGCATTTATTTTACTATGCCAATAATACATGAATTTTCATAATTACATTTTCAGTTCAATTCTAATGTGGAAAACACATGAATTACTCTAAAACATTTTTTATAATTGTATAAGTGTCCAACCCGCCTAATTAAAATTAAAAGTAAATCAAATAAATACCAAAACCACAAAGTCTAAAGGCAAACAAAAACGAAATTCAATTAACTAGACTTATTGTCTTCGTTGTGCTGCATTGTTGAGGTATTTTCCCTACTTGAAGAAAACAAAACCTAAAAAAAGTACGATAATAATTTACGAAACAAAAGAAAAACAATAACATGTTCGTTTATTTAAAATTTGTTTGGTTTGTTATAGTTATTTCTCACATTTAGATGATCAAAAAAAAAAAAAAATAATAAAATGACTTAAAAATTATACACAAAAAATTTTGAATCCCTACAATGCCACAGCATGACACTCATTTGAACCTGTCACTCGAAACAAACGATAAAAAAAAGTTAAATACATTTCTTGTTGCTCAAAAAACGTTGCTTAAGTTAAACACAATAAAACGTATACTATAGAAATATAATAGAGGAATAGGAATATTATACAGAATAATGTCTTAATAAATGCTTCATAGATCATTTAGTTTTTTGTTGTTGATCGTAAAATTAGATAATGGTGATCACACGATAGGTTTTGTTTTTTTTGATAATTTAAAGAAACAAATAAATTCTGTATAATTTGGGGAAAACTGATGATCTATCGTTGTTCTATCAGTTTCGTAAGGCAGCGTATATTATATAAAGAATATACGGCATAGATAAATTACATAACTTGACTTGATACATGTTTTCATGTAGGGATGTTTTTTTTCCAGAGAAAGGTGTTAAAATTAAAATTAAAGGAACACACAAAACTGTTAAAACTAACAACAAAGCCAAAGTTGATATATGATCTTCATAATTTAAGAAATTGGAGAAGAGAGAAAATATTTCTAAATTAAAATATTGTAGAAAATTTAGTTTTACAGTTTCTATTAATTTCCTCGTTCAAAAATAAATTATAATTACCCAGAACCAGAATTAAATTAATATTTTAACATATCGATTTTATTTAAAATAATTATATCCTAGGTTTATATACATATATTAACAACCGGTATTATCGGGTTTTAATATCCTAAAGCACTAAACTTCAAAACGAGACTTGGAGTTTGCTCTAACAACCTGTGTCCAAAAGAAACACGAGTTTCTTCAAAACTTTTTGAACATTTTGATTCCAATTTTATAGTTAGAAAGTCAAATTAAAAAGATTCTCGTATCATGTGCCAATAGCTAAATGAGAGTTTCTAAATTTTCGTTTAACCACGAATCTGAGCACACATATACATTAATAACTTTCTTATGATCTGTTTATACATAATGCAAATTGAGGACTTTAGAAAATTAATCGAATTACTAAAATCTATGATTTTAGCTCACTTGAAAATTTGATTTCATGTATTCAAATAATAATATTTATCAGATACCATTTTTTATTTTACTTGTGCAATTGACTGTACCTATAATGCGTAATATATACTTACAAGTTTATAACAGTACACAAGTATACTAAGCACTAATAATGAAACATGGCGATTTGCCTTGTAAATGTAACTTAAATTAATAAATTTGAACGTAGCCGGTCAGAAGGTTTGTAAAATATTATGGCGAAGTCAGCAAGTTGAGTTTTGAAGATACCACCATGAATAATGCTCACGCGAATGTAGTAGTGACCTAGTAAATTGATACGATTTATTTTGATTTATTATTTCTCTTATATACGATATTGGCATATACATATACGACACATACTATCGCGCGTGTAGTCAAAAACCATTTAATAGTGTTGATTTTGTTCCGGCTGTTCCGGCTTGTATCTATAGACGGTTTTGCACTGATACATAACACATATCAACATCATTTAATGTGATTTACATTTTTGATGTAGAAATCTGAATTTTACATAATTTTTTTTCAGATATTTTATCTTTATTCAAATTTATCATTTTTGAATAATGTCTGAAAATAAGAAGCAACTTATTTTTATACATATTAGACATCGTGTGGCCAATTTCCTGGTTCCCCAAAAAGTCTGCGTGCTATTTACATACAATTAAATTTTGATCATTCTTGGATTGTTTATTGATGGCTAGCGCCACCATAACGGTACTTATACGACGGATAGTAAATTGAAATTCATTCCTTAAAGTTATATTTCAGAAATATTGATGAAGGTTTTTTAGAAATACTAATTTTGATATTTTCATAGACATATACTTACATATTGTTATTATATTGTATGGATGTAGGCAAATAATATCCATATTCAAACCCACAATTCGCATTCGGTTTCCGATTGAGTAAATTATAGAAACAAATTCGTATTTTTTTTAAAATAATTGTAATATATTATTAAATAATTGAATTTAATTAATAGCACCTATTCGTTTTTTATTACAGGAAACATATTATATCATCACGTCTGCTCTCAAGTTATTCGAGCATTGATTGAAATACACTTGTAATCTATCAAATTATAGCACTTGTGTGGAATTAAAATAGCAAATTGATTAATTATGGCCTTGTCTTCCGCATTGTTTAATTCCAAAATTTTCTTTGTAGCTTGTATAGGTGGTGGGGTGGTAGTACAATTTCGACCGACAATTTCTCGAACACTTTCTTTAACATTTATAAATAAGGGTTTTCACTAGATTTTTAGTCATATCGTTATATTACTAATATACTCGTACATATACGCCAATACGCCAACCGAAAAGTTTGTCTTACGAATTTTTTGAAATAATTTGATAGTCTTGCACTGTTGACATTTTTATTTTAATAGTGCATATTTCTGTCAAAATATTGAAATTTTCATAGTGATCTATACATAGAGTAAGTTGACAAAATTAAATTTTTAATTTTATTTATATTTTATATAATTTTATCATATTATATTCAAATATTAATTTTACATATTTCAATAATTTTTTTTGTTTTTTATTAACATATTTTTTAAAATGATGATTTAATTAGTTTTTAGGTTATGGAAGCTTACTGGATTGGGAGAATTAATTTGTGTTTCTGTGACTTATCTACATTTATCTACAATAGTGATAAACATTTTATGTGTGTACATCATCAAGTATGAACCGATTGTTAAATTACTTTTAAATTACTCAAAGATTCATTCGTTGAAATAATTTACCTTATAGCCATTCAATGCATGGGTTATGTTATGTGTATTATATAATTAATCTATAAAATTTATAGGTTTTTAGAATTTATTCAACAACAATAATTATAGAAATATTCTTTAATATTTATTTCAAGTTAACAATTTCGACCGTTTGTATTTCAGAAACTTTCATTCCTCCTTCAGAAGATGGACCATCATGGAGTGACATCATCAATTCATTTGCAGCAACAATGAACACATTTTTTTTTAGGATAAAAAAAAAAAAAAAAAAAAATTAAAGTTGTTCGGATTATTCCAGCACTCAATGCCACATGGGCCCACGGTGCAATACCCGGACAAACACATATACTTACACATTAAAAACACCCAACCGTGATTTTTGGTCACCACCGGGAATCGAACCCGAGACCCTCGAGTAACAAAGCAAGGACGCTACTTACTGTGCTACCGAGGGCGGCATAGGATATGTATGCTAATAAATATGCAATGTATTCAATAGTTAATAATAATAAAGCAATAAATTCATAAAACTATATTTACTATATCTATCTGCATTCCATTTTTATTATTAAAAATCGTAGGTGTCTTTTGTCGTGCGTACGCACAGTAAATCTGACTAAAATTTCCCGTGTGATTTTCGGGATTGAAAGTCTTTAAATTTAATTCGCGTACAAATACTTCCATAATTGTTTTCATTCGCGCACAAAGAATTTTTACCTCCTCGGGTGCTTCAACTTCTATTGAACCGAAGGCATATGTTGCAACACGAAAACCAATGATTACTCATTATTTCCAATTGTAAATTCTCATTTATTAAGATACATGTCAACATTTCGTGAACCCATAGCTGGTAGCAATTTGCATTATGTGGCTGCATCAAATGTTTTCACTTCCACGCGTCGTTCGCCAAATTTTTCAATACGTCATTCATCTCATTTTGTTTAAGTTTTAATTGTTCTGTATATGAGATATGTGCGAGACTAGTCCAATTCAATTCAACGAGTGATTTACGTATTCGCGAGTTGGTTGAGCAGTCTGAAAGATATAATTGAATTACATAACTCACTTATTCGTATAGTTACGGTTACTACAGCCGCGGGGATAGCTGTCTTGGATCCGATTTTGCTGGAATATTTATTAAAAGCACAAACAAACCCTCAGTATTCCCCCCAAACAATTTGATTCATCGATATCGTTATAGTTAAGAATGGAATGAAATACATACTGTGACTTTCATTGTGTTTCCCTTCCAGATAAAATCATTTATCTTTAGAATGGCCGCCTCTCGTTCAGGCTTATCTTTTAAACAAACATACACATAAACATTGCCTGGAATTTTACTCGATTCACATAATCACAAAAATCACCTAAAAATTATAACAAGATCTATCTAAATGTTTCGCGAGCTCTCGGGCGTTTCGTCAGGCATTTCCCTCTTGTATCGTTTATTAATTAAATCAATTAATTTAAATAAAGCTATACAAATTATTAGCAATTGCCGGTATTTTGACAGATGACTTCAAATAAATTAAATATGTAGTAGCTGTACTTTATGACGCTGATGTCACTGTTTAAATATTGTACACTGTCATGTTTTGTAAAATGATTTTTTTTAAATAATTATGCCACTATAAAATTATGTATTATCATAGAAATATAGTTGCTTATGCAGTCCTTGCGAAAAATAACTCGTTTGAAAAAGTTTCATATAAAAGTAATGACGCGGTATATATGTATATGGTATATGTATATATAATATGTGATCACATGTAGGTATATATAATATGTGGTCCTTTGGTAGCAGGATTCACAAATCAACAAACTACAAAATAAATAGAAATTTCGTAATCCACAAAGTTAACCATTTCTAGGGTATTCACATTGAGCAATGCTGACAAATAATTGAAAGTGGTGGTAAATGAATATCGTTTATCGGTAAATAACCTTGAAAATTTTGCCGATTCTAATATACTCGTAATTGATCATTATAATAATTATCAACACATACATACATTAATTAGAGACTGTAGAGAGTATCCCTATTTTGTACACGGTTACAGAACCGTCTTTTAATTGGCCATTTAATTAACATGAAAGAGTTCTATATTCCAACAGAGGGTCATAGATGTTTTCAATTTAATGACCGATTGTAATCGGAAGGATATTTGCTTGGACGATATATATATATATATATATGTATTTATATATATATTTTTAATTTGGTCGTATTCATTTTTATTTATCAGAAATTTAAAAAGAAATAAGAGATCTATTTATTAATTGAATGTAAAAGATAAAACTAAACATGGCAGAACGTTATTCGAATCAAATGTAAGTTTTTCTACTTAAAAAAATGTATATTTATTTGGGTGTTATTGAAGTATCTTTTCGTATTTATATAACTATAATTTTTTTAGCAAAACAAAACAATCATAAAATCCAAAAAAAAAAATTTAGTTACTTAGTGGGAAAACATCCCGAATTTGCCAGGAGACTGCTTAACAACACGCAAGGATGAAACATAAAAAAAAATGTAAGACACAATAAAGTTGTGTTTGGAGAACGTTGACAAAACAATTAAATTTTAATAGTCCAACAACTAAAACCGAAAACGAATACAAAAGGTATATATACATAATGGATTTATGCATACATAACTATTAAAAGGAAGCTGCCAGTTATTGCATACCATGTTGTGGCCCATACCATGTAAATGATTTAACAGAACTGGAAGAAGCAATATCAAAATCCGTGGGGCTGAACACCACAGTGAATGGGCTCAAACATAAGCGTTTTGGTGCTGTTATAGAATACACAACTCGTTTGTGTGTATTTGGAGTCCCATACAAATTGTAACATTAATAAATTATCTCAATAAGTTTTTTACTACCTAAGAGTCATGAATTAGGTTGTTCCCGAAAATATTGTTCCATGAACAATTTTTCTTGGCTCAATACGAAAGCATCTTGGTGACTTCCTCCATAATTCGTAGCCAAAGCCATAATTTTTGAGTTTTCATCATATATCTATAGTAATAAAAGGCAATTCTTATTTTATAAATAAAAAGTAAGTTTACCATATACCTACAATCATTACATTTAAACTGGGGCAAGATTTTCTATTTAAATATGAATGCTCATTGATTCTAGGCTTGAGCAAATGCTCTTAGATTCCATCTATACAACCAACAATGTGATGAATTTGGTACAAATTATCCGTTCCATCTACTGCAAAGTCTCGAAAAATACCGTGGAAACGAGTCTTTGTGGCTTCCGCTCCTCAAAATTTCTAGCGTGGATATAGTTTTAGTCGTGGAGACACGCAGTATTTACCGTTTCTACTTTAACGCTAAATTTTTCTATATGCACAAGTATTTCTAGCTACACCCATGGGTACTCATGCTTTGCTAATCTCTATTAGTTCCATTTGCGTTCCACTATAGTACGTACATACGTACTTATTAATACTTTGCAACGTTAAACCATAAACTAAGCAATTAAGTTTACTGAATTTTCCAATTTTATTTAATTTTGCATCAGTCATACACCCATCTGGTTTTGAATCTAAGTAATAACTAAAAATTTAACAGTAAATACAGTAAATTGAAACCAAAATTACAATTCACCACAATTAATTATTTAATGACCAATTCACAGGTAAAAGTCGATTTTTACTTTAATTTTCGGTAAATTCATTTACCCTATCAAAAAGTAGGGTAAATCGAGTACACAAAAGTTAATGTATCACGTTTAGATTGTTAATTTTTTAGTGATCTACGGATTAAGT
Source organism: Tipula unca (assembly GCA_951394425.1). NCBI lineage: Eukaryota > Metazoa > Arthropoda > Insecta > Diptera > Tipulidae > Tipula > Tipula unca. The sequence goes on from OX596381.1 coordinate 104,801,356, forward strand.
AAGCTGAAAATAAACAAAAGCACATATTTCAAGAAAACAAAAATACTAAAAATCGACTTTTACCTAGGTAATTGATTTAACCGACAATTGGTCCGAAGCCTAAAAATTATCAACTATCTAGTCGATATGCACAATTTTAAAAAAGGACTTCTTTGATTACATCTATAAACAGAAAATTTACATAAAACTTACATTACTTTATATATTTACTAACCTGATATTTCCTTCCGCCAATTAAAGTGCCTTAATAACCGTCCTTTTTCGAATCGACGATTTTCCATTTCAATTTATTTTATTAGGAATAAATTATCGTTTTATTATTCCTAATAATATGAATTTTTCATCTAGCAAAACATCGTCGAGGCTTAGGCTAGCAAAAACATCGCCGACCATTTAAACATATTTTATTCATTTTTTATTTGTTAGATTTTATTAATTTTTTATCGAGAGATACTCGCATATTATTACTAATGTATACCTATAACTTTTGTTACGTTATGATGTGTAAACATTTTTACTGGTGATAGCGTAAAGTCGTACACTGGAGTGAATTGGTAGAATGTAACGCTTTTTGGAATATTTGTTCAAACGTTGTGGTAGTTGCACTACGCACGTCTTACGCTAATACAAGACGAAAAATTTGAAGTAGTTTTTTATCGTTCTTAAATTAAATTAAATAAAAATATTATAATATTAGCGTAATTTATTAATTATCGAGGTACCTGAATTCATTCAAATAGAAAATGGGTATTTCTTGACCGATTATGATGCAACTCGACATGCTCGATGAAAATGCAATTATAAAAATATTTTTGGATAAAATTACAGTTCATCTCAAGTATTTGATTCGAATTCGAGAAAGTTTAATTTTTTTGTTTAAAGATGTTGAAAACAAACTCGTTCTGGCTATTTTCTTACACTTATTATTTCAAACTTAAGTATTAAAACTGTACATATTTTAATAACAAAACAGGCTTCATTAATTTCGCTTTAGTTTAATCAGCTTAAAAATACAAATTGCATTCACAAATCACAACCTCACAATAACATTTGTTAAACGCTTCGACTTGGAAAAATTATTTTTCAGTATAAACTTTTTAAGGTATGATTACGATGAAGGAAAAATCTAATATTATTGTACAATGTTTATGCCAATATCACTAGAACAACAATTACTTACAATTACTTTAGTTTTAATCAAAAAACGTAGCGAGCATTATCAATAATCAAATTGTATAATCAGGTACCTTGCTCGTTGAAAGGAGCACGAGATCTGATCTTTCCAAACTTATAATTTTTGTAAAGAGTGTACACATTTTCAGAATATAAATTTTAAATTATTTTCAAAAAAAATTCTATATTCATAGAGCTTAACTCTCCAGTCGTAGATAACTATGTATAAATTTTGTTACATGTGAGTGTTAGCCCCGAGATTCCTTTTTTCATATATCTTATAAAATTATATTTATACATCATAGGATATATTTTAAGATTTTAATTAAATCACACAAATAATTTTGTTTGTGAAACAAATAAATTTTTTTGTAGAATAGCTATATTGCCTTGAACTCATAAACTATTCGCTGGATAAGGTCAGTTTACTATGTGAGTTAGGAAAGTTTAATGTACCTAAGTCGGCCAGCGAATAGCTTCTGAATTCAAAGGACTATATATCTCAGATCCTCTAAATTGAATAAGGTAACCGAGATATAGCCTAAAGTAATATAATAAGTTTTGTACGCGTAAGTTAAACGTGGCTTCAAGGTGCGTACATGATTTAAAAAAAAAATTCTGGTGCACAAAAATTCACCACGATGTTAGCTATCTGAAGGCGAGTTTATGCATTTCTATCTTGCTGCAAAATATTCACCGACCATATATAAGCCAATCAAAACTAACCATTTCGTAAACAAATTTCCCCTTCTAAATTAAAATAAATTAAACTAAAATAAAATTGCATGTTCAAAACAAAGTTGTGTACGTCGGTAATGTAGTAAATTCTCCCAAAGCGATCGATTTCATTAAAAAAATTATATTATAATAAATTGTAATTTTTTTGTTATTAATTACAAATAATAATAAATAAAATATGTTTACTTATTAAATGAAATATGTTTAATATACCAAATATAGCATATCGTTGTGTTAAATTAAATTGAATTTCTTTTCTTTTTGACATCAAAGTTTTATGCAAAGAAATGACCAACAGTAGTATTTTATGTGATATATTATCATCATACTTGCTTTGCAAATAACATCAATTTATTTACATTATGACAAAATTATGTCAATATTATGTCAAAATTATGTCAAACTGACATCATTTTTGACAACCGCAAATTGACCATAAAGCCATGTACCAACATACTATAATAAAAAGTGGCTAACTTCACCCCGCTTTGCAGAAAATTTTGCAGCAAGATACAAATGCATAAACTCGTCTTGAGTTGAAATATTCTCATCGAATAAAATTTCACCAGGATAGCCATTTTAACAAAACTGAAAATTCTACTTGTGTTGCTATTTTTTCGTCAATGGAACATATTTTGCCTAAAAAATTGTTCCTTTATCAGATAATCAAAAATAGCAACTTGTTTTGTTGCTTGGTTATTTGTAAATAAACAAAGAACTTTCAATTTGAGTATAGTTAAACAAAAGTTTTCCCTCAAAAGTCATAATATTTCCGTTATTAACAAAGGCTATACTGATGAAGTTATATTTCGAGTAGTGAATATTTTAACTCATACAGCTAACTTCGTGGTGAATATTTGAAAATTTTTTATTTTTTGTATCACGCTTCAAGGCACTATAGGTTTTCTACAAAAAAATGTATTTGTTCCATAAACAGTTTTATTTATTGTTATTTAAGTATAATGTTAAAATCTAGTATCCCTATTATGTATAATCTAGTATCCCTATTATGTATAATAGAAGTATCATGAAAAGAAATATTTTTTGGGGCTGACATTTAGGCTGCGGACCAATTGTCGGGTAAATCAATTACTTAGGTAAAAGTCGATTTTTAGTATTTTTGTTTTATTGAAATACGTGCTTTTGTTTATTTTCAGCTTACTTAATCCTTAGATCACTAAAAAATTAACAATCTAAACGTTAAACATTTTCTTTTGTGTACTCGATTTACCCTACTTTTTGATAGGGTAAATGAATTTACCGAAAATTAAAGTAAAAGTCGACATTTACCCGTGAATTGATCCGCAGCGTTAATTAGTTATATCTATCGGGATAGTAGAATTTATGAGGGCTGAGAGAAGAAAAACATCGTAAAACTATCATGATATATAGTAGCATTTTTCGGGGTTGAGAGCAAACAATGTCGTGATAGTAGTCGTAAGGGTTGCCGCAGTATTTTCGGGGATGGAAATTGGGCTATCTTCACATACATCGGGACGCAGTTCTGTCTTGACCAATACAACCTTTAGTGCAAACTAATATTCACACATCACGTCTAGAAGGACTAAGTCGGTACCGACTATCAATATTACTGTTTCATTAAACGTTTTTGTATGTTATCGATTCTTGCTATACTAAGAAAATTTCGCGAAGATTTCAAAGTAATAAAGGGAAGGAGGTTATAAACATGATGTGAGTGACTATTATTAGCAATATAGAATAGTGAGCGCCAGCAATTCACATTGTGATCATTTTTTGCTATAACTATACAAATTCATAACTTTTCATCATACTGCCACAAACAATAAAACATGATAAAACCTTTTCAGCACAAAAGCTACTAAACTAATTTATCAAATTTGAAAAAAATGTTTTAGAACAAAACGAGATTCCAAAGAAATTTGTCACATTGAACAATCTGGGATAGGGCAATTTCTTGTTGCATTAATATTTCTTTTGTTAGTATTGTACATTCCATTCAAAAAATGGATAACTATTTGGAGTGGTCCTTATTTTTGTTATTTGTATATAGTATCAAAAATATCCTTATTGTCTATTATGTATATCTTTTTTATTATTCCTTGTATACATACATAGAATCTTTATAAATTGACAATATGTTTTATTCTATTATGAAATTTAATTTATAAAAGATATTCTGTGTCAGATACGTTTGTTGTGGTCAAAATTGATTTTCCAAAAATTCGTTTTAATTTTTGGAGGTATAAAAATATTGTTTTGATGGTCTTATTGTTAAAGTAAGATAACGATTGTAAAGGAATCTGCAGAAATATCTAATTTTGAAATTGATACTTTAAACAGTCGTACGCTGTGTTATATTTAACACCTTCACGATAGAAATACGATCTACAAGCGATTTAAACCACCTAGAACATCTAAATTATACGAGGGTATGTATCTGGTTTCTAAGAAAATTGCAAAACGATTGCTGTTGGATTTATTTTTTAGCAGTTTTTAAAAATTGAATTATGACCAATCGCTCTATGTATATATTTTTTGCCCCTATTCTCAACAACAAAAGAATTATATTATACCTATAGATCTAATGTTCTTCAAACTATATTCCATTAAATTGTTTTTGATTTCTTGACTTATCTGTTATTCTTCTCTATCTTGTTAATATACATATGTATACATAATATACAATTGAGATAAAAATAAAAGAATAAATAAAGGAGCCAAATTGTCTATCATCGTTATCAATCATTTTCCATTTTAGTTCTTTTCTTGTTTCAAAACTACTTGAATAGTGTTACTAATTTTGAATAGACGCAAAATAAAATAAACCAAATCGTCCCATTATATTATTATGTTGTATACTCTTCAAACTCACGTACATATATGTATACAAAAGGATGGGTAAAACTTTTATCCAACTTGTCTATTTATTTAATTTTTATTACATTTAATTTTATATTAAATTAAATTGTATTTAACTCATTGTAAATGAAATATTTTTTTAGTCTAGGACCGAACAATAATATACTTGAAACGGGACGAGCGGAAATTATTTTTGTTAGCTTTATGATTTTTAAATAGACTTTAACAATTAAATTAGACTCCATGTGTGTATGTGTATCAATTGAAACCAATTTTCCACACCTGGCGCTTGTAAAATTAATTTTCTATTGAACGACGTTTTATAACATAGGACAAACGACGTATCAATTTCAATACAATATAAACGATTGGAAATTTCGGTTTTGTATTTTAAATTAACTTATATTAGCCTAATATTGACCTTTTGAGAAAGGATAATGAAAGTCAATTTTATATTTTTTTAATTTTGTGATTAGGTTCACGTGTCTATGGTTTTGATAATATGAGTATTGTGAATGGGTTTTTATTGAGTCCTGAAACTTTTATTTAATAAATTATTGATGATTAACGATAATTATTCCTTTTATGGTTCGAATGACAGATGGTAATTTTACAGTTCTTAATTCATTATTATAACGAACATGAAATATGTTGAGAAAATATATCATCAAAGTGGTTATACTCGTATGGCAGTGTTCATAAATATTTAAAATGAGAGACTATATGAACGTTTAACCTAAATTTCCAGAGTTCAAATATACAGGGTGTCGCCCAAGAGAGGACGATTAAATAAATTACCATATTGTATGTAGTACCTAATTGTGTTATCAATGGATAAAAAGTTATTTCCATTTTTGTGTTTTTAGCTGGAATCGCCTAGCTTAGTATGTACCTACTAAAAATTTCAAATATTATTTTTTGAATTTTTTTGAATATGGTCCAGAATCCATTTAGATTTTCAATAACATCATTTTCATGAACTCTGTGATCTCGTGTCAAATAAAATCTATGGTTTAGAGAACAATTTTGTTTCACCAAAACTGTTAGGTCCTTTTTAAGCGACGCTGATGGGGGAAAAAGTATATTACAGAAAGTTGATTAAATATCAGAAAAATCTGTTTATTTAACGCATATTTTTTTCAATGGTGTACCATATGTCCTTATTGACAATAATTTTTTTTAACAACATTTAATCTTTCATTTTCAACAACATTTCATTTCTCAAGGATGTGTTTTAAAAAATAATGCAAATATGTTGTAACACACGCTCAGTATCCCAGTTAAACAAAATTTCTTCCGATGCCAACATTTCTTAGGATGTTTCAATTCAGTTTGTGCTTCGAGTTAAACTAAATTCACATTGTCCTTAGAATATAAATTCACATTGCCCTTATTCTTCTCGGAAATGTGTTGAAATTCATTACGTTTACGTAATCCTATAGATAATATCGTTTACAAATACGGATACATAAATCGGTATAATATAGAAGGGGAAGTTCCTGGTTTCTCCGAGATGAGAAGGAAGACTGTGCAATTATATAGATGAAAATGAAATAATTGAAATGAAAACGGAGAACTCATCTACAAGTGTTTATCGTAGTTCAGAAGTTCACCGAGCGTGTATTAAAAAAAAAAATACTTGTATCTTTTTACCTCGCTGACCATTACAAGAGGATGCCAATTTTGTCGGGAAATGCTAGGCCGCGACAGGGCCGACCCTTATGTTTTTAATAAAATGTTGTGGAGAGACGAATCCAGGTTTAAGAGAACGGGAATATTCATTATTCACACTGTTGGGCTCATATAAACCATAGAGTTGTGCACAATGACCTTTGAACATCAGTTTGGGATCAACATGTGGGCGGAAATTATTGAGGACAAATTAAGTAGCCTCTTGCAACGATCATCGACACTGTAAGGTGGTCTGAAACGGAAACAGGATAGATCATCCCATTGAATACTAGATCGTTAACAGAAAATTTGTTTTATTTACTAAATTACTTTGATGGCAGTTCTTGATTGCCAGCTATGACTCAGTGGAGAGGTGGGTGTTTTGTTCAAATTTTGTTCAAATTTTGTTGAAATTTTGTTCAAATTCATTTAGTAAATCTGGCATTAGCGCCATGTAAGGAATCTTTAGATGGAATATGAATTTTAAAAAACGAGACAGGCAATGATACTTACCTTGTTGACCACATACTGACACAGCTATATGCTCGTCTAAACCTGGTAAATTATGTCATTATGATAAATTTTCACTATTAAAAGAGGAAGAAAAAAAGGTAGAAGAAATGTCGCTGAAACCGACAGATCGTTAAAGGTGGACTGATTTAGAATTAAAGTCATATGCTTCAACTGTACAATTTTTTTCTTCTTTAATTCATTTGAGAAAGAATTCGCAAAAAAAATTTAATAATGAAAATCAATTTAAATAAATATAAATTAAATATCAACAAAAAAAAATATAATCATTTAGCTTTTAGATTAAATTATTTGAGTTCAATAAGACTAATGATAATAATTAAGAAGTAGAAAAAAAAAGATTTAAGTCGTATAAAAAAATGCTTCAATCATAAAATATAAACATAAAGTATAATATAAGTATAAATACATAAATTGTAGAAGATAATAAATATTAAACTTTTTATAAACAATAATATTAAATAGAATGTATTACTTGTATTATTAACAGCTGGTCGATATTGATGTGTATCTAGCGATGACGTTGGTCCATATTATAACATGACTCTTACGAGGTCGCAATATCGTAATTTAAAATTATTCAATTTAGATTTAGTGCGACGGGTTATGATTATAGTTTTAGAATTTCACTGTCTCATGTATTTTGGCACTTAATTTTTATTTAAAATATGTTCCTCATTTTTCAAAACACTCGAGTTGAAAATTTTCTTACTCACAAAAATTTCTCGACTCATTCCCGCAGGTATGTACTTGAGCTTGAGGTATCAAAAATTGTCAATACGACGAAACATACTAAGTTTCTTACAAAACAAGATTATTCACTAGATTGGGTGATCATTTGGTAACAACCGCGATCATCTGAGCTTCTTATGGTGCTATTTTAAAAAACTGTTCTAACAAAAGAAAACCAGACTGAGGAATAGCTACGGCAAGTAATAATATAGAAGCCATAAAAATTATTTACCGTGCCTTTCGTTTAACAAAGTATAATTTCATTTAACGTTGCCGATTGTGTTTTACGACACGTGGTGAAAATTTTGAACACGTGTTGTAATATTTTAAAATTAATGAATATTATAGATACATACTAAATTTCTATTATATCTGATTCTGACAAACCAACCTTAACACTCCAAATTATGTGAATCTGTTTTTTTACAAGCCCGGCTTACTTCAAATAAATGTTGATAAAAAGAAATTATTCTCAATAACCCTATGTGTCAGTGGTACACCATTGTTTTTAGAGTTTGCATTAAATGGGAAATTATTTCTAATACTTATGCCCGGCTGCAAGAAATATCTAACGACCGACTTTTTACAATTAAATATTTAATCGATCGATTGTATTTTGATTTTTACTTTTAATTTTATCGGTGGACAATATCAATATTTAACATTAAAGTGCAAAAAAATAATAGTTAAATGTTTTCGTCCAACCAGGCCAGAAGAATTAGCCAACTTTTTGTAATATATATACTTTTTTTATCGTTAGCGCCGCTTAAAAATTACCTAAAAATTTTGGTGAAACAAAAAATGTTCATAAAATCATCATTTTTATTTGACAGAAAATCACGTACAGTTATGAAAATGGTTAGAAATGGTGAAAAGGTTTCGTACCAAATAAAAAAAATATTAACAAAGGAACACACATTTTGTTTCAATTATGTTAGTGGAGAAACTAGGCGATTTCAACTAAAATCGCAGAAGTTGACATCACTGAAAAAAACGCTGTGAGTTAATTACTAATTTTGCTGAGTAAACCGAAAATTTTAAATATCACAAAGTAATTTTAAAATAAGTATGTCCCGTGTAAAAAATTGCAGTGTAAGATTTGCAACAGTTTTTTGATTATGGAAAAATTTGAGGAGTAATTATTTAACGGGTTTCAATTGTAAAATTGAACAATATACTAAAGTAGAATTTACAAAGCTTATTTTCTATTTTTATATACGTTTTGAGATTGGCACTGTACTTAGTAAAATGTTGTGTTAAAAATAATCGAAACACAATCGAAAACACGTGCAAATTGTTGTAGCTGTGAATTTTATTCAGTGCAGTATGGAGTGGAGATCAACTATAACCAAATAAAAATATGATTAGAATCTTTTAAATTGTTTATTTTTTATTTCAGATATATTAATCAAAGGCTTTCTTAATTTTAGCAACGTTTCTGATGTATCATGTCAGTGACCCAACCAGCTGTTCCCAATAATCAGCGTTTTCGGCTGACATAATTTTAATGTAAGTTTAAATTAAGAACTTAACTAATAATAATTCTTCCTTTTTTTATTGTTGCAGTTCAAAAAACTATGTAACTTCAATCATAATTTATCCCAATCGATGCATCAGCCTGGTGTGAATTTTAAGTAAAAATCAAAATGTCGGAATACACAACGCAAAATGCGTGACGTATATGAACAAGATAATATTATAAAATTATCACAAATCACGATATAATCACGATAAACTTAATTTTAATTAGTTTTACAGACTCGTAACCAGCTGATAATAAATGAAAGACACATCTGGAAAGCGATAAATTGGGAATGCTACTATTGCTGATGAAGTATGAAAGCCCGCTGTTTCATTATCTGCAAGCGATAATTAAATTGTTATTAAATTTAGTAAAACAATATTGTGAAATTCACAGAGCTGCGTAAATATTACAATCCGTTTTTACTAAGCTCAATTTTGAATTTATCAATGCTTAGTAACTAACATCCAATTCTAGTAATCCACAAAAAAATAAAAAAATTGAATTTACTAATTGTAATGTTTTATTTGAATAGCCTTATTGTCAGTATTTGAAAAGCGCTTAGTTGGCTCAAAAATTACTCAATTTTTGGTAATAATTACTAAGCTTTTTATTGAAGAACGCAAATTTTTTTTTCAGAGTAAACCCACAAAAACGATGGTGTAAAAACAAGTTGCGACTCAAAATAGTTTCAGGTTTCACAATCAAATTAAACCACTGAATATTTTACTCGTTATAATATATCTTATTTTTATTTTAAAATTTGATATATACACTTTGATAGTTGTAAGAGATTTAACGTTTTACAAAAAGAATACACATGCATAGTAATGAATGCATTGGTAAGAACGATAAGTAGATATACTCGTAAGTCGTTATTCTAATTGGAAAGATAATTTATACGAATACATTTTCTTACATATATGATTTTGACGAAAATTAAATGCATATAATTTAAATGTTTAAAGATAAGTATCTAATGGTATAATTGATTTTAATTTATGTTTGCTTTGCTGCTTTTCTTGCTGGTGACTGCAATACAACTTTTGATCCATCAATAATTATACAAACACATGTTTGGTGATTTTGAATGGAAATAACTTCCCCTACCTTCTCGTTTCGTTTGAGCGTCCTATTATAGGGCACCCTATACATTTGAATTCTACTACAGTCCATTTTTGAAATGTATGTAAAATAACTGAACGCACTTTCAGTCACTCACTATAGGTTTCTAAAACCAATAATATATAATAGTGTACACCTTGCAATGCGATTCCTAAAGAAAATAAGATCTATTTATTTAAATGATCAAGGACTGAAAATATGTGTTTTTAATATTTATCTTTACACCGATTACACGGAACGCGTTGATTTTATCGTGAAATAAAAATATGTATGTATATAACAATAGAAGCCGGAACATTCACACTACAACAAAAATCAAAAAGAATTTGTCCATAATGATTTTTGAGTATCAAAAATGACTTGATTATCATCGATCGTATGTGATTCTATGACTTCTATTTAGATTTCCATTCAATCTGGTACCTCCGAAACCAAATGGCCCTGCTTTAATCATAACTGGGTCCAAAGGTTGTTCTTGGCACGCCCTTCATTAAATGACGTAATCAGGGATAGTCGTTTACACGTTATCTATTATTTTCTACATTGAAGTGTCCACAACCCGTAGATAAGGTCAACAACGTAGACAACGTCGATAATGTAGACAATTCCTAGAGTGGTTTTGTCAATTAGTTCTAAACTAAAGGTTGACCAAATTTCTTTAGGAACAATGCGTTATTAGTGATAGTTTCATAGAGTGTCCATCAATGCATTGAAAACTCTTTTCAAAAAGAGCGGAATTTAAAACTAATCGTGCTCAAATACCATGAATCTACTTCAGCGTCATGTTTATCCATTACAAAATTATTAAATTGACCCAATACAACAATATATAGCGTTATATAGAGTGTGGGGCCCTCTTTATACCGGTGGAACGGTATAGAACAGCTCGCAGAAAAATCGGAAAAAACATCTCACAAAAAATCAGACAAAAAGGATATAACTTTCATTAAAAATAATCCGGGGAACTTTAACTATGACCGTGCCATAAAATTTAACACACCCCACTCCATGGTAAAACGAATTCGAGTTCAGGAAGGCTATGAGTGCTACCGAGTTATTAAAAAACCAAATCGTTCAGATATCCATGTATGAATATAAAAACCAACAATTTTCCTATTATTGTGGCAGGATTGTACTGTCCACCAAGACATTCTCTTAAAAACAAACAATACTCAGAGTTCTTCAAGCGTCTGGGGACTTCAATGCGAAGAATACTCACTGGGGTTATAGATTAACTACAACTAAAGAAAAGAATTACTGATTGCCATTAAGAAAATGAATGTGAATCCGTTTCGACTGGAAAATCAACTAACCCAGGAAAAATACCTGACCTGATCGATTTTTTTGTAACCAAAAGTATTTCTAGACTCTGGTCAAATAAGCCATCGCCGCACATTTTCATTGCTGCTACATCTCTCTTTTATACTTGGACGTTACGTTATTCATGTACTGAATAACTTAAACTTAAAACTTGTATGGTCAGTGGTCAATATTGTGGCCCGCCTAAAAATTCGCATCAAGCATCACTGACTGGAACGGAAGTTTTATAATATTTAAGAATATAAGGAGGAATAGCTTGTCAGATTTTTAACTTCTTCGAAATACACTGCTTGGAATGTCATCGCATTAAATATTGCACCTGGCACTATGCAGTTCAGTTAAGTTTCAAACGATATTAACGTTAGGACATTTTTGGTCCAACTCAGCTCCAACTCAATTGGACAGTATAAAATATTTGCATAACATCAAATATATACGGTGGTGGGCGAGGTAGTACGGTGATAGACTTTGGATTGGTAGACCTAGGCTCGAGTCCCAATAGCGACGGTATTATTTTAATTTAATTTCTTCTGTATTCAAATTGGTTCAACACACAGCTTCTGTTAAACATTTTCATATTTTTCAAGTACTGGCATGTAAACAAGATGGGTATATAACGATGGTGAAATAAACGCAGAGTCCATTGCCTTTGCTAAAATTTTCAATATTTTCTATTCAAATGACAAATATAAAAGATTTGTATAGTATGAAATATATATGCGGCGGTGGTCCAGTAAACAAAGTCAGTGAATTTGGATTTATGGATCTAAGTTCGATTCTCGATCGAGCCAAATATTTTATGATTTAATTTCTGCTGTGAAATAAAATTACTCAAATCCAACTCAGCTTCTGTTCAATATTCTATATATAGAGTGAAAATGAAATTGTACGGCGATCTTCAAATAAGCAGAGTCCCTTGCTGTTGCTAAAATTTTCAATTTTTTGTATTCAAATGGCAGCTATAAACGATAGGAATATCACTATTTATATATATAACAGTGGCTCGGTGGTAAAAGAAGCTGTGTGATTGGATTGTAAGCATGACTAGTTCAAGCCTCAATATATATTTTTAATTTAATTGCAAATTGGTCATTTTTTAATCAAAAAGCGTTTTTTTTTTTTAAATTTAATCAGAAATATGTGGATGGCCGCTAAATTTGTTTACCCTTTATCGAGGTTCGAACACTGCACAACATCCACGACTCCTATGACACCGCTTACTTTACCACCTCACCATTTCCATATATAGATTTGCCGCTATACTCGTCCTTTATATTTGCCAATTGAAGGGAGAAATTAAATAGGTTAGGTCAGGTAAGGGTGGCCATCCTAAAGGACTAGCATAGATACAAAATTGGTCCATAGCTGTACCACATTCGAGTTTCCTCCTCTTCACTCGCTAAACCATCCTGAGCCTACCAAGAAGCATTTAAAGCCCCGGATCTCGATCTTACTAAGATCCGTGAGCTCGTTCAAAGGGGAAGTTCCCATAAATTTTGTTCTGCTGTACGCTAGACTAGGACAGGTGCAGAGCAGATAGAGTACATTTTCCTCCTCCTCCTCATCACCACAGCTGCGGCAGACATCGTGGGCTGGGAAACCCAGTCTGCTCGCATTTATCCCAATGAGATAATGTCCCATTATAGCTCCCACGACCACGCCAATATGGTGCCGTCGAAGCGATATCAGTTGGCCTGATCTGGACCGGTCAAGTCCAGGCTAGATCTGCCTGGTTATTACACACGAACTGGCGTTAGACCATCTGACGTTCGTTTACTTTATGGCTTCTTCCTGAAGCAGTAGTTTAAATAGAAATTAAATTAAAAATTATTTAATGCCAAACCGAGGCTTAAACTTAAGTTCACAATTCCAACCGCAACTACTCTGCTTACTGGAAAATCGGCGTATATGAAGTTGGTGCTATACAAATCTTTTATGTTTGCCAATTCAATAGAGACAATTGAAAATTTTAGCAACAGGAATGTACAATTCATCGGTCACAGGAGCTCCTACATTTTCATTACGGTCGTACGCAAGAGATGGATCTTACATTTTCATTACGGTCATACAGAAGAGATGGCTCTTATACTTGCCGAAGAAATTAACTTAAAAAGTATTGGCGCTGACGAGTCTTCAACTCGAGTCCACGATTTTAAGAGGATTGACTCTGCTTACTCGACCATCGGCGTATTAAAATTTGTTGCTGAACAACGATAGAAATCTTTACATGGCACAACTGATAGAAATCTTTACAAAAAGTTTATAACCTTCATTAAATATAATCCGAGGAAATTTAACTATGACCGTGCCATAAAATTTAACACACCCCACTCCATGGTAAAACGAATTCGAGTTCAGGAAGGCTATGTAGTTATTAAAAAGTCAAATCGTTGAGACAGCCAACACTTGTTCGATAAAATATGTGCCAGACTGATGACAAAATTTCACAAAATTTAGTGGATGTGTTTTGATGGATGACGAAACGTACATGAAATTGGTTTTGAAACGCTTCAAGTTAGATACATTTGCAAAACAATGTATGATTTGGCCAGCAATGCAGTTGGAGCCAGTTTTTTTTCACATTTTTCATAACAACGTATTTTGCCGCTAATTATTCAACACGATTCACCAGTAAAGTTTTGGCCATATAGCTCGTTCACACGACTCTAATTCCAACAGGAGCAATAAATTTGCACGAGATTAATCAAATTAATGTTATCTTAATAAGAGTCCACAGGTTTTCGATGTATCGAAAATTTTTGGGGTATAGTGGAAAGAGTGCTGAAGTTCAAAAGTCACAACGGCAGTTATGCCAGAAATAGGGAGCATCAAATAAAATTTGCGTGATTTTATCCGTAATAACGAAATCTATAGAGGTGATTTGTGAAAAAATTAAAAAAATTCAATTTAATCGTATGGAAACTTTATTATCAAAAGAACTGTATTTGGCGAATGACACGAGTAATATTGGCTTCCTATGCCTCAAATCTACATGGTTTATTAATTAACTGCTCGCCAACATGATTTTTCAATAAGTACATTGCTTCGCGCGCTATTGCAAATAGCGGCGACTTCTTGAAACCAAATGTCATCGAGATCAGGCTTCAATTTCATAGGCAGCAAATATTCCGTTATCATGGCGCAATAACGAGCAATATTCACAGGTACGTCCCAGCCGTCTTCATTTTTGAAGAAATATGAACGAATGATTTCACAGGCGCATAATTCACACCCAACCGTCTATTTAGTCGCGTATCATCTAATACTGTAAACTGGGATTCAAACTTTTTCATGGTATTCCAAATAGTGGTCTCGACAGGCAGATTATGTCAAACGTAACTTGGTCTGAGCGCACTAAACACATTCCTCACAAAACGCTGATTTCCGTAATAGGTTAGGTTAAGTTAGGTTAGGTGGCAGCTTTTTACAGCACACTTAGACGGGCGATGGTTCGTTGTGATACCAAATTTTTATCACACACACACACACACACATTCATTCAACTCATTCACACAACTACAGTATACCACCTGCGCAATGCATAGCTCCATGTCACCCTGTATAGTGACATGTAAGGTGGGTCGGCCCATGAGTTCTAAATTCCAACGGTCATAGATGAAATATCTCTTTTTGCATCCCGCCTTTGTTGGGATTCGAACCCGGATTTTCGTAATAAAGCTGAACAATTTGTAGACGTTATGCCGGGCTCAGTCTCTCCATGATAAAATGGCAAACAATACTGAATAAATAAAAACACGATGACAGTTTGAAACTATTCATGAATTGTCAAAAAGAAATAAATGAAAACATCACCTCACCGAGCAAATAGCGCAGTGGTTAAGGCTGCGACGTTTGGATCGGGAGGTACCGGGTTCGAATCACAACAAGAGGAGGGATGCAAAAGGGATTTTTCATCTCCCGATTACGATCGGTGATTAAATTGAAAACATCTATGACCCTCTGTTGGAATGTAGAACTCATGGGCCGACCCATCTTCCATGTCACTGTACAGGATGACATGGAGCTATGCAATGCGCAGGTGGTATACTGTACTTGTGTGAATGGGATGAATGAATGGATTGAATGAATGTTGTGTGAATTTAAGGTAAGGCTATGGACCGTAAAAGTGTCTATGCCAAGTCCTTTTTAAAAAAAAAAAAAAAAAAAAAAACATCACCTCTAGATGAACGCTTTTACAAAATATTCCCGCGATCTGACCCATTCGATTTCAAATCGCTAAAATATCGTAGGTTGTTGTCATTATTTTAATCGTCGACATTGACAAAAAAACAGTGCCAAGTAATCTACGTTATATTTAACGTGTCGACAACCGCGTACATTACATGACGACATCTACCATGCCCATCCCTGGAAGTAATATCATTGTCGAACTTGGATATAAATAATCGGGATATAACGAAAGTCTTGTTATAAAATACTTATATAGAAGTCCCGATCCCCGAGTACTAAAGATCTAGGTGAAATGATCTCGATTTAGCGAACCTTATTATTACGTATAACGAACAACTTTTAAATCTGGCCATCGTGCATTATTCGTAATTTCACTTCTTTGTAGCGAACGTCGAACTCAAAGACAGTAAGTTTGAGAGGGAAAAAGAATATTCAGAAAGCAAGATTCGAATCACTACAAAAATGAAACCTATTATGTACGTACATGCAGGATGAGTACCATAATATGATCCATATACGTCAATTTTCTCCTATCTCCTTAGTAATTAACGCAGTTTTTTTAAAATTTTTTGGATATAACAATCTTCTGATTTTAAGATTACGATACAACCAACTCTTGATGTAACGATTCTTCCTTATAACGAGCAAAATTGTTGGTCCCTTGATGTTCGTTATAGACAAGTTCGACTGTATATACCATGAAATTAGGTTTTAATTGTAAGAAAATATTTATAACAGTAGAATATAAAACAGCTTTAGCAGATCTTTTTCCAGACACAATTAAACTAACATATTTGATTCAACCACCCTGTTAATTTTTAGAAAATTCATGAATGTTTTTATAACGTTGTTTTGTTTTACGTTTGACTATATTCGAAAGAATCGTTTTAGCCATGATCGGTTCAGTTTGGGATTCTTTTCGCCTTCCTCAAATAAATTCTTTATTAATTGTTCAACAGTGGTCTTCAAACTTCAATACTATTTCATGAAATACTATGAGCAGCTTAATTCTCTGGAAGCTAATGATTTTATGATTAAAATTGCAAAATCAAAACTATGAATAAAATTGGAAATTTGTACCTACCCACGGTTTAGTTATTCGTTATATTATAATACCAAAAACATCAATGGTGTTGCTAACTCTGAAAAATGTGTACATTCTATGTACACACTACACCCTTTACAATATATAATTTTGTACGTAATTCCTATACTGAGAGATATTTGAGTATACATATATGTACATATTATGTCTATAATGATAACTGCGGAAGGAATATTATGTGTGTATATGTATTACTATAAACAAAAATTTGTTTTAGTGCTAACCTAAAAAAATTAAAATAATAAACGAAAATAACATAATCAACTAATAAAATTTGTAAATTGATTAAAATAATATTTATAATGTACATACATACGTACATATGTATATTGTTACTTACTATCACATTAATATTTATAGTTATAAAGATATGTATTTTTAATTAAATTAAAATGTTTAAGAGTTTATGTACATAAAACAAAATATAATTTTATTGCTTTGATAACACTTTTGAACTTAATTTTTTCTTAAGTTTTATTGCTTTTTTGTCTTAATGGTCAATATATTACATATGTATATTACCAAATAGATGGATTATTTATTGTTGTCATTATTAGACAAAACGAAAAACATTGGATGTGTTTTCATTAAATGATAATTTAAATGGTTATTAACATTGAACTTTAATGTTAATTACTTATTTAATACTTTGAGTGAGAGCGTTTGTGATAATAAAATAATATTTTGGTAGAAATTATATTAACGCGTTCTATAGTTAACTAAATTTGCTTTTCATTCCGATGATATATCTTAAAAAAATATGATTGTCTATATAAACATATTCTCTTTATACATATACACTATGCAAGTAATGTTGCCACTTCACTACCAAATATTGTAAAACTACAAACTATATGCAATAATTTTATTTAAGTTTCAATGTATATACATAAACCTTAACTATATTTTTTGTAACATAAAACATAAACTGGCAATAAAAATTCAATCGAGTGTAAGCAACACAGTATAATATGATTTGTGATCCTGATCAGTTTTTATGGTGATGGTATATTGTATATACATAAGTGTTGTTACACAGAAAAAACTAGTTTGCTTTTGTTATTTTATTGGTTTCGCATTGTTTGACATGTTGTTGTCGTTTGGTATTCGATTCGATTATTATTTTATGAAGATCTTCTGTGCGTTAGTTATGCTCGTTATATATTGTTATTATTTGTCTATGATTAATTTTTATTGTTAAAATTTAATTGAGTAAAAAAACTTCTTTTTGTTTTTTAACAAAAGAATCGAGCAAAATTGCTAAATCATTTGATTTTTATTGAGATTTAAGAAACTAAACTAAACATTGTTTGGTTTCTTGTTCATTGTCAGTCACGAAAATAAATAACAAAATATATAAAATAAGGATAACTAACTTTCAAATACATAATAGATACTATATCGATTTTTATTATTTTATTGTATTAATTTTAGTTAATACACACATGAACCAAATTCAACGAAATAAGGTGAAGAAATAAGACGTTTATATATGCCATAGAATGCACATAGATCATTAATTTATATTATGTAGTTTATTACAAAAACAACAACAATTGATGGAACCCTAATACTTCTATTATTACTTAAGGATTTAAATTTTAGGAAAGAAATATAAATAAAAACTAAACGTTTTAAAATTAATATTAAAAAATGTCTATAGCCATAGAGGGATGGATTTAAACAAATGAAAGTTTCCGAAAGTCGAAATATTTTTAAATTTTTAAATAAATTATGAAACCAATTCACTTTTTCTGTTATAACCATTTCTTCAAGACTAGGGATTATGTCGGAAGGCTTCTGTTCAAACGCTTGTAACTTGAAAGGCTAACCTGTCAGTAGGAAGTGGTAGAACTATACTCACCATCGTTTTGATAAAGAAATCAAATGGCACCATCTGTATCACCGAATATTGGGATAAACTGTCTGTATAAATTTTGTATGAACACATTTGCATGCTTATTACAATCTATCACACTACTGCATGATTTACACGTTCCAACAATGTTGGCCAACAACAAATTAAGAGATTAGTATATCGACAAATTCATTTGAAATACAAGAACAAACATATAAACAAACAAAATTTTGTTGGATTTTTTTGCTTTTTTTTTAAATTTGTTTCCATAAAAATAAAATTTGTTGCTATAAAATATACTCGACCCGAGTATATTTTATAGCAACAAACAACAACAAACACAATTAAAATGGCGATTTTTTTTAATGACAAATTTTTATAGCGCAAAATAAATAAACAAACCGAAATAGCCATGAGCGGCAAGCATTTCACTGTTTTCGGTTTAGAAAAAGAAAGATAGCTACAACTCTACAAGAAAGAGCGTTGTGACCAAAACTATCCGTCAAAAATGATATTGTAAATTTTACACCGCCAAAATATTATAGTATGACGCCATTTTTGTGTTATGCTTTATCTCTTTTTATCGCATATACATTTTATTCCATTGCGTGTAGCTCTGAATGTCTGCAAAACACGTTGGAAAAAATTTGTTGGAACGTGTAAATTACGCATACTTTTAGTTAATTTTTTTGTAAAAGTTTTCAATAATGCGTGATTTACACGTTCCAACAATGTTGGCCAACAAAAAATGAAGAGATTAGTATATCGCAAAATTTATTTGAAAGACAAGAACAAACATATAAACAAACAACATTTTTGTACTTAATTTCTTTTTTTTTAAATTTGTTTCCATAAAAATAAAATTTGTTGCTATAAAATATACTCGACCCGAGTATATTTTATAGCAACAAACACAATTAAAATGGCGATTTTTTTTTATTGTCAAATATTTATAGCGCAAAACCAATAAATAAATATATATAATATTTATTCATTGTTTTCGTTTTAGAAAAAGAAATATAGCTACAAGAGAGAGCGTTGTGCACCAGAACTATCCGTCAAAAATTATATTGTAATTTGACACCGCCAAAAAATTATAGCACGACGCCATTTTTGTATTATGCGTTATCTCTTTGTATCGCATACACATTTTTTCTATTGCGTGTAACTCTGAATGTCTACAAAAAACATTGGAAAGTATTTGTTGGAACGTGTTAATCACGCATAAATGAGTAATCGAATTTTGATATAATTATGGATCTAAGGCCGTGTGTGAATTGGTTGAAAAAATTGTTAAAAATTATAATATTGACAGGAAAATCTAATTGTTTACCACGCTCTTATTAGCTCACTCTGTGGGTCTATTTATATCGTCAAATGTTGTAATCAATTTTTTAACCACTTGCGATATTCCAATTGAGCTGAAATTTAAGCATGCAGGCTTAACTCCGATGACAATACAAGATTCTAACATTTTTTCGGCCTTAAAGGTTTTTTTTTGCGGTAATCCAATTGACCTGAAATTTTGCATGCAGGCTTAACTCCGATGACTATACAAGATTCGAATATTTTTTCGGCCTAAAAGGCTTTGAAAAGCCTTTATTCAAATTGCTAACATAAGAGACGAATGTAGCAACGAAACAAACATGCGGCAATGGTCGAGTGGTTAGAGTAATGGACGTTGGTTTCGTAGACCCAAGTTGAAATATCGGTTCGATCCAAATATTTTTAAATAAATAAATTAAAGTTTGAGTTTTCTGTCAACATTTTAATTTTTAACAATTTTTTTAACTAATTCACTCAGCCTATAAAGGCTACAATTTACCAACCTGCTTGGTCTTCATCATACGTTACAGACTGTAGTTTATTTATGCGTTTTTGCCAGCTGCAAAATTGTCTGCAGGACAGGGTAAAGTTAGCCGCTTTTAAAAGAATTTTTATTCTAGTATGTTGGTACATGGTTTTTTGTCAATTAGTTGTTGTCAAAAAATAAAATAAAATTATGCCAAAAATGTAAATAAATTGATGTTATTTTCAAAGCAAGTATGATAAGATAATATAAAATTGTGATATATGTATCTGATACAATATTACTGTTGGCAATTCCGTTGCATAAAACTACATTTCGAGATTGTTGTAAATTTTCGAGAGGTGAACTAAGGCCACCTCCAAATGTTACTATAGTATACACTCATATAGTATAGATATACGTATTTGTTATTTTGAAGAATTATTTTAGTTTTAATTAATTTCTTAAATCATATAATTTGTGAGTAAAATACATAAAATATTTCAATTTTAAAAATTAAAACAAAAAAATCGTTTGAACCTCACATGCGTTATTTTAATATGCGGTTCATCCGTGTATGCGGTTCATCCGTGAAAACATTTAGTAAATTTCCGAGAACGATCCGGTTGTTTATTCTTCATGTGCTGTATTGCAAACTTGGGCCGATTTATATGTGAGTTTTCTTTCAACTTCACTGTAAACTGGTCCAAGCCAGAGGAACACTTGTTCCTCGTTATCTAGTATCGTACCATCATCACCGGCTATATTCCATGAATGTAGCTTCGTGATCGAAATCTTTTCGGCCGCTTAATCCAAAAGAAACTTTCCAGTTCATCATCATCGTTAAGAACTTATAAGCTCACCCATGGTGAATTCAACATACTATGTCTTGAATCAATTTCGCTTTCTCTGTGGTACTTTTCGATCCGATCCACACATACACTATACCCGACTCCTATTCATCTTTTGTTTTAATCGGGACGTACAAGAATTAACAGAATACTCAATCTAGACGTACGTATAAAATCAACCAAACTTCTTCCCAACCAATAAGTTTACATTTGAAAATTAGAATTTCAGTCCCCTCTTGCACTTGGGTTACCATCGCGTATGGTGGTCAACCAATCATGTTGAACAATTCTTGAGATAATTTAACAGCGGTAACCAGCCCAAGATGTAATATTGTAAACATTTTTACTGTTGAGTTACTTATATTCGAGTTACTTATATTTGTGTTGCACATCGGCTGGCGGTAATTCTAGATAGCCATAGCCTAGTTGACTTGATAGAGCCGTGGCACAATTGGTGTGAAATTATGGTCTACATGTTCTAACGGCTCCAATTTATGTGGCACAATCTCTTCCGCATCATCATCACATTCTTCTTCGACTTCGAGTATGGTATCCACAATACCATATATTTTAAGGAATTCCTTACTCTCATCCCATTGAGGCTCGGTCACGATAACAGTTTTATTTTTCCCGTAGTTTTTATTTATTTTGTCGGCAAAAAGACTCTGGAATCATTCCAAGACGATTACTCGATGCAGAAAATATTTCTGAACTACACATATTTCCAATTCCCGATGGAATTCCATCAAAATTTAATTTATTATCGTTTAGGTATGAGCGTCGCAATTTTTACAGTTTACACTGTGACGCTGGAAGTGATTTAAGCTGGTTTCGGGCCAAATTTATAGTTTCTATATTTTGCCAGAATTCAACGCCAGATGCCCGCTCAGCTATAGCCATATCAGATAAATTTAAACGTTTTAAATTACTAATATTGTACAAACAATCGGAAACATTCTCGACTAAATTAAAGGTGGTTGGATAATTTTGTAGCGTTTGTTGTGTATTTCGCATATTTAGACATTCTAGATTCTGGAGTGATGGTAATTGTATCGCAACTGGAATAATTCTAGCGGAGTATCATTTAATTTGAGTGTTTGTAGATTTCCAGACGACGTGTTTGTGGTGGCAACGTTTCGAGTTTATTGTGTAATAGGTCCGGGAATAGCAAATTGATTAAATAGATGAATAAGGAGTTTAGGATTATTTCGAATCTGAAATTAAGAAAATAATTAGCCTTGCAGCACTAAAACCAGATATAGACCATTCGGTTTAACACAAGCAAATTCGGGCACTTTTTTCAGTCGATTGTATGATAAATCCAGCGACGTCAACTCTTATAGTCGAAATAATTCTGGTGGAATGCCTAAATTTTTAATGATGTTGTTCCGTATATTCCAACAATATCGTTATTACTAAATATATCATACTTGTTCTCCATTATCTGGTCATCAACTTCATTCAAATTCTTCTAAATTATCATCCAGGCTTATTTCTGGTTCACTTTTAATTTTCTCTTCAAAAAAATTAAAGCACAATATAATTAGGTAATAACAAAATAAAATTCACATTAAACTCACCATTAAATATTATTTTGATTAGTCATTATTTTGATAACAATGACATTTCGCCAAGATATAGCAAAAAAAGGGCAAAATTAACATAACGAGCGAAAATTTGAGCGTATTTTAATTTGTAGCAATTGGCTGCTTGCTGCACATTTTGCATCGATTTGAAATTATTTTAATTTGGAAGGAGGAATTTGTTTAATAAATGGCTAGTTTTGATTGGCTAATATATAGTCTCCTGAATATTTTGCAGCAGGCAAAGAATGCATAAATTCGACTTGAGTCGTCTCATGAGGAATTTACTAAAGCCATGCCGAGATTAAAACGAAACTTCCAATCCAAATTGACGGGTCGTGTGGGAGTTACGTAATCATGGATGTCTCAACAACAAAAACATTGGTCATGCACATTTCTAGATTATAAGAATTATATTTCACTTTTATAAAAAAATGCATAATTCAAATTTTATTATTTCATATACATATATTTTCATTCGTTTTAAGATTCCCGTAAATGCGAATTTTAATTTTATTCATATTTGAATTCTTAAAATTGAAATATTCAAATATCTTCTCACAATAAATTTTCTTAACGTAATCAAAAAACGTATTTCCACATGCAATAAGTTAAATCAAAAAATGTAATACGATTAGATTGTACTTATTGCTCGACAAGCGAACATTGTTGGGAGTTCGAAATATAAATATTACAAAGTTGATATACAAAAACTTGAGTGAGTGTTTTAATTATAGTGAAAAGTTGAATACATAGTATTCAACAAACCAAAATGTTGGCGAATGACAAATGTAGATAAATGTTTTGATTGTATAATCTCTTTCAATAGGCGATTATCAACGCGAATGATGCATTTTCGTGTATGCGTTGGTGATATCGTCCACACGACTCGTGAAACAATTATTTATGTTGGGATGTTAATGGAGAGACGTGATTAGTATCTATTATTAAAGCATCGTTATATTTTGAATAGTTGTGTGCTGTATCGGAAATTTGGAGCTAACTAAAAATAAATATATTAAACAAATAGAAACTAAATTTATTCGAAGTGTTATATAATTATAATAATAAAGTAATAAGTTAATTAAGACGTATATTTATGAATATAATTTAAAATAAATTATTTATATACAAATTTAATTGAACATTTGATATATCTTAAAATAAATAATATGTTGTTCATCTCTTATCAAAGTAGTGACGATTAGCGGCAAATAAAATACTACGTCAGCCAAAGTTTGCTCTAATTCGATATTCACAACAAATAATAAAAATAATAAACAGTATTTAAAGGTCATTACTGGTTCCTTACGAGTCCATAACCCAGCTCCAACGGTTTCGATCCTACGCTTGTTTTTCATACTGTCTTAGACAACCGGACTAGCATCGTTGCCTGCAATGACCAGCACGCAGAACGTGACCGAGCCAGCGGAAGATCCTACTTCAGGTAGAATATTGGGGATCTTCATCAGATCTCTGATCTCGACATTGTACAGAGCTCGGTATGCACCATCTACTTAGGCTGTGTGCCTGATACCAAAAATGTTGAAATTACCCTCACGTTGGGTTCGATGATGAACCGTTTTGCTTTTGACAGCTAGGCGTAGAACGCCACTTCTGCGCCAGTTCAAGTAAAGCGAACTTCTTAATAGCATCCTTACCACCGTTGAAGTAATGGGGAATTACCGGCTCGGGACCACAAAATTTACTGCGCAATCCAGCTTTTGCTAAAAACTCATGCCCCAATGCACCTCAGTCGAAACGCAGCAGAGCACGCCATACCAAGAATGTAAGACTGCAATTCGGGCAAACATAGAGTAGACTTCATAGCAAGAAAGGGTGTAGACGACATAGCCCCGGTTATAGCCCTACAGGCTGTCATCTGCAGTCCATCCAGCCTTGCTACAGAAGACGACAGTTTCACAACTGGCCACCATACAACTGCTGCATACGACAGTAAGGGTAAAATCAGTGATTTGTAAATGAATAACATCATTTTAGGGGTCAGACCCCAGGAATTACAAAGGCCCTTCTGCATTGCCAAAAGATAGCAATGGCCCTTTGTAGCTTATAATCAAGGTGAAATTTCCAGGAGAGTTTACTATCTAGAATAACGCCTAGGTGTTTGACGTGCTCTGTCCTTGTAATTGCTCTACCTAATAGAGTGGGAACAGATAAATTAGCATCGTCTCTACGTCTGGAAACCACAACCAGATCAGTTTTCGAGGGATTGACGTGCAACCCCTTTTCAGCACACCAAACTTCCACTATATTAAGGGCGTTCTGCATCAGATCAGTTAAGGCGTTCAGGTATTTCCCAGAAACTGTCAAAACCAGATCATCCGCGTAGCTTTGCACGACGAACCCAAATCTCTGCAATTTAAGAAGTAATTCATCTATAACCGTGAGCCACAGCAAGGGTGAGAGTACTCCTCCTTGCGGACAGCCTTTGGCTACTTTGACAGACACTGATGAACCATCTAACTCAGTTTCAATTATACGGCACTTGAGCATTGAGTTGATGAATCTAACAATGGTTTGATTAGTATTAAAACTGGTACACGCACTCGTGATCGAAGAATAACAAGTGCTATCAAAAGCTCCCGCAATGTCCAGGAAGGTACCTACAAGAAACTCTTTGTAATTAAGTGATTTTTCGATTCTAGTAACGA
This sequence comes from Tipula unca, assembly GCA_951394425.1. NCBI lineage: Eukaryota > Metazoa > Arthropoda > Insecta > Diptera > Tipulidae > Tipula > Tipula unca. The sequence goes on from OX596381.1 coordinate 104,827,058, forward strand.
GTTCATGTAGAGCAGTTTCGCAGGACTTGCCAGCTCTACTGTAAGCATGTTGCATGTTACTGAGTGGGGAAGTAGTTAAATAGTTATCCCTATAAATCTGTCGATGATCCTCTCTAAAGCTTTAAGAAAAGTAGAGGTCAGACTAATGGACCTAAAAGCTTTAGGTATAATCCGACTTGCCAGCTTTAGGTATGAAAACTACTCTACTACTGCTCCAGGACAGTGGTACAGTACTAAAAGCAATGCACGCCTGGAACAGATTGAGCAGGGGAGTACGGATGGGTAGAAAACCATGCTGCAATTCAGCAGGGAACGCCGTCAGGACCACTCCATTTGAACGGTTCAAACGAGAAAACACTCCAGTGTAGAACATCAGTAGTGATCAGTCTACGGGCTAAGTTCCAATCCGGCGTACCGACAAAAATGTCAGGAGACTCGAAGGCAACCTCACTCGAATCAACAGTGTCACATCCAGGAAAATGGACAGTAGCTCACCAACTTCTCGCCTGCAGGAGGTGAGTTTTCCGGAAGGTAGGCGAAGGCTATCAAGTTGGCAAATATCATTCTTACCCAGAGTTTTGTTAAGTCTGGCGAGAACAGATAAGCTATCAATTTCCTCACAGAAATTTTTCCACGCAGCCCTCTGCGCGGATCTTAGGCTTTTTTATAGGCTTTTTGAGCTACCAAAAATCGATTCCAATCAGAAATGAGATTCGTATTTTTGGCTTTATGTATTTTTAATTTTACGCACACTCTTCCTTAACTTTTTAAGTTCAGAACACCAAAAGGGTTTGTTATGCTTCTTCTGGTTGTAAATAAGAGGGCACGACTTTTCAAAAGCGGTACTTGCCTGCAAATCGAAATCTGAGATAGATCTAATCTAATGAGGCAAATCTAGTTGTGAAACGAGCTCAGAGGAGAATGAATCCCAATTTGTTAGTTTCCTATTACGATATGGTTTAACCGGTGGTCTTTTAAAGTTAATACTAAAAGAGATGCACCTATGATCAGAGGTGAGAGTATCATCCGTCACCCTCCAGTTTAGAATCAGGAGCACAAACTAATCACTAACTATCACTTCTTTACGAACCAAGTGCGAAATGCACGTTCTAGTTTTAAGGACAGTGGAATAATGAAAGATCCTGCCAAACTTCGAGTTCAAACCAGAAACCGCACCATCAATAAGATACGGTTCCTGGATTAGACAAAACTCTGTGTGCGATAAAGCAAGCAGACTGTATGTTTGCTACTGAACCAGTGAACTAAAATTTTGTACCACATAACGGGCTCAGATGGGCCTTTTGTCTATACGAAAAATAACGTGAATTTAATTTGAAGTGAAATTGAATTCATTTTACTAAATGGTCATCTTTCTACTGTTTATTTTTAAAACCACTGAATAATAGATCTTTTAAAATAGCTAGTTTATACTCTAATTTAAAAAAAAAACTTATTTGAAGGGCTTCTTCCGTTGTCATAATATTCAAACATAAAAATAAAGAAATTAATTTAAATATAAAAACTATACATAGTGAATAAATAAGCCTTATGAGTAAAATATAAATTACTGTGACATAATACTTTAAGCCTAACTGTAACATAAAAGGAAAATAGAAGTCATACAAGGGAATGGAATGGTAATCCTATCGAGCGATTTTTATTAAATACCCTACTATGAAAATTTATGCTAATTAACAATTATATTTTTTACTACGGAAGAGGTAGTTTTAAAAATTATTACCTTTACACTTAAAATTAGACCGCATTAAAACATACTAATTTTAATTTTAACAATTTTTATTGGTGTTGGGACTCTTATAAAATTGTATTTTTTTATTAATGCTTTAGTTTTCAATTTTCGTTCGATGGAAAAGTGGAAAATGGTATTTTCTAAAGCTAAATTCTTGAATGGTTTCTTATGAATTTGCTGCTAAGGTGATCCTTATTTATTAATTTTCTGAAAAGAAAGAATAATTCATATCCATTAAAATTAATCGGATGCACGCAATCAACCAAGATTTTTACTGTTATGTTCAAATTAATTGGCATACATATGTTAAGTTTAAATTCCAACTTCTCAAAAACAAATCGATCGATTAAATCAAATCACATTTTTCATTCATGGCTCATTTAGTATTAAATTATCCATTTAAAATAAAATTAACTTTATTCTTAAATAGAAAAATTGTTATTCTCTGTTCTTATCCACTCGTATATTCAGTTGAATAAATAATCAATATGTAATAATCATTATAAAATGGCGTCATACATAAATAAACAAAATAAACATACAAATTCAATGCATATAAGAAATTAAGTATAACAGCAGGCAATACCATACATACGATCAAGTTGGACATATTTTTTGTATTATAAGTAACATAAAAATGGCGCAAACATAACAACAAGTTCACAATAAATAATTATTCTACATACATACATACATACATATGTAATTTAAAGTTGCATGTTTTTATTTTTTATATATAGTATATAATATGTAGCTAAGTACATACATTTATATATATATATATATATATATATATATATATATATATATATATATATATATATATATATATATATATATATAATATATATATATATATATATATATATATATATATATATATATATATATATATATATGTATATATATATGTAGTTAGTAAAAATAAATAAATAAAAAAATACACGCGTAAAGCAACCATAACGAAAAACTACGTAAAAATATCGCGAATTAAAAAAAAACTTTAATAATAAATAAAATACTCTCATATTATATTCGACGTGTATCGAAAATATTCCAATGTACGCAGAGACGTAAGACAACTAAAAATATCTCTATATATTTTATATATTGCTGACAATTGGGCGGTGTTTGGTTGTAAATTCATTTGTTAAATACATGGGGATTGTTAAAACAGGTATGTAATTGCTTTTGAAATTTATAAGTTTAATAAAAAATAAAAACAACAAAATAGATAATAAACGTATGCTAAATTATGATCAAATATTTAAGATCAATCCATTGGAAATGTTGATGAAAAGAAGGAGGTGTTAACAATGATTTTTTCTCCCAGTTTCTTTCTACAATAATCATCATTCAATGTTTTGATTTTATTGTTTTAAATATTTAACATTTGAACGAAAAATTTAAGTTCGTTTTAGATATTGTGTTATGTTGTGGTAGTCAAACAAACTTATTCTAATGTTTCTGTTTGAGTCAAACAGTTTAGGTTTTGTTAATTTTCATTAGAGATTTGGATTAGCTTCTTAGTTATGTTATAACAAACAAATTGCAAAACATCCCTATCGATTTTATAACATAACCGTAGCTTTTTTTGTTTTGCAATTTACCGTTTTCTTTAATCTCAAAATTTCAAATTCAAATAGTCAATCTGTTAATCGTCTCGTGTAACGTGTTTAATCATTCAATCATTTGAGTTTTGTTACTGTTGTTTTCATTCTCGACAATTAATTACGCCGCTTTTTGAAGTTTCAAACCGTCAAATATTAACATAAGTTAATAACGATACGAAAAACATAAATTTTTTTAAACGTGAGAAAGATAAAAAATTAGCGAAATGCGGCAAGTGCAACAAGGAGGATAAAACAAATGGTAATACCAGTAATCTATTAAATAACCTTAAAAGAATTCACCCTGGCTGTCTAAATACGGATGAAACTGAGGATGCTATAAGGGCAAGTGTGAGTGTGAGTGGTATTGAAAATACTATTGTGCCTTATTTTAGACGGCAATGTGTTTATGAGAACGAAAGTCATCGAAAAAAAGAAATCGATAGGGCATCGCTTGGTATGGTGGCATTAGATTTTCAGCCGTTTTCTTTAGTGCGAGACGAAGGTTTTCGAAAGTTTGTTGATACATTGGATCCAAAATATGAACTTTCGAGTAAAACGAACTTGTGAGATAAACTTCTTAAGGATTACTACAAAGAATGCAAGGTTAAATTGTCGACAGCACTCAAGAATGTACTTGCTATAAATTTAACCTGTGATTTGTGGTTGATGATTAAAGCATGTCAAATACTCAAGATTCGCCTTCATCCTTGTTTTGCTCACATGTTAAAATTGGTTGTGCAAGACAGTTTAAAATATAATGAGATACATGATGTGCTCATAAAGTGTAAGGAACTTGTGTCCTATTTTAATTCTAGTAATCTGGCTACACAACGGTTAAATGCAGAACAAAATTAATTCAAACGGTTCCAACGCGCTGGAATAGTACATTGTACTTGGTGAAACGCATTTCACAAATAGACGATTCTATCGCTGTGGTACTCTCCAAAATGCCAAAAGCACCTGCCAATTTAACTTTAGAGGATAAAATGATACTAGCCGATTTGGTTCAAATTTTTGATGTTTTTGTTTAAGCAACCAAAAAAGTTTCAGGTGATTACGTTACTAAGTCTTTAATAATACCTATAGTATTTGGAATATATAATACCCTTTCTAATGTACAACCAGAAACAATGGAGGGAAGAGAACTTCTTAAGTGTGTAATCGATGGAGTAAGAGCAAGATTATTTCAATATGAATGTTAGATCCTAGAATTAAAAAAGAAGGTTTCCGCTCACAAGAAAATGGAAAGGTAGCAACGCAGGTACTACAAACAGAATTATCAAACGAATGTGCCAGCACAAGATCAAAGGATAATATTATAGAAAAACCAACAGGGTTGAACGAAACAAGAACCATAGATGAACCGCATCTTGGAACTTCAACCAATAGTATATTCGGATTCATGGAAAAAAGAATAGCCGAGAAAAATCGGCAACGATCATCCAATGTCGATAACATAATTATTCATAGACAATATTTAGAAAGAGCCAATGCTAATTCCGATAGTGACGCATTATTGTTTTGGAAGTCAAATGTTTATAGTTTTTCCTATTTGTTTTTAAATTATTTTTTCCTTTTCAGATGAATGGTCCTGAATTGCTAACACTTCAAAGATGTGCCAACAAAATACTCAGCGCCCCAGCTACATCGGTGCCCTCGGAAAGAATATTCAGTAAAACCGGTCAAATAATATCTGACCGACGGTCTAGAATTAAGGCAAAAAATGTGGACATGTTTCTATTTATAAACCAAAATAATTGGTTACATCAATCAATAATAATTTTTGAAGAATTATATTCTGTTCCTAATGTTCCTATTTATAAGTTTTAAACGTGTACCTGAAATCATTTGAAATAAACACATTTTATTTTAACATTGAAATATATGTGCTATTTTAAATATTGCTGCACTTTTCTACAATCCTTTATGTTTTTTTAGGATCAAATACAAGACATTGGCAATGTCATATTACATATTTTATTGTTCCTGAACCATCTAACATCCTAATCATGCTATTTTTATATTATTATTAAATCAATACTAATAATTTCAAAACTATCGAAAACTATCGATAGTTATCGATTGTTTTAACGCAGATTATCGATAACTATCGATAGTGCAGACTATCGACGTTTTCCACCTCTCCTGCTATGACTTTCGCCTACTATTTTGGGCGGCTATCGTTATCCTAGTAAGCAAAGAAAGCAAAAGGTAAACAATAGTCAATTTATAATATTGTTTTCCTTTTTCTTCCTTTTCTTACTATAGGAAAACGATAGCCTTCGAAAATAGTAGGCGAAAGTCATAGTAGGGCCCCAGGTCAGAATAATATTTGAATATCACAAGAATCACATGAGCAAATTTTTAAAGACAAGTTAAAAGAGAAAGAAAACCTAGTATACCTTAGCATTCAAATTAACTTAATGAGTAATTTTGTTTTATAGACTAAACATAAAAATGGCTAGAATGATATAAAGATCGGTAAAGTAGAACATTTTTTTTACAAGATTGCGAAGTCCCGGATGTAGATTACCGTTGTGTGAAATTATTTCATGTAATGAGGTTTCGTACTAAATGAGTTTTATTTCATGTAATAAAATTTCGTACTAAATGAACATTATTATATGCGGTAGGAGCATCGAAAGATGGAGAAAGGTGGGGAAAAACGTGGATTGTTTTAAGCCAAAATATTAAATTTTTGGTACCTGCTTATTTGTAGAGCTGAAAATATTAGCCAAGAAGAGTGGTACATAACAAGTTATTAGGCGAATTAGTTGCATGCATTAACAGTATAATAAGTCGAAACTCCGTGGTTGGCGATCGAAATGCTGCGCCTAAACCTGGCTTACCAGCGTTAATTAAAACATCCAGCTATTTCGTTTGATTTTTATATTGACTATTATACTCGAATTTTATAGTTTCTCAACACTAAATAATAGAAACAGTCATTCATCAGAAATTCTCAAAGAGATAATAGACTAAATTTTCAGGCGGACAACTGTACTATCTCCGGAAGTAAATAGTATTAATTCAACAGTAGTTCATACTACACTTACTTGTTATATTTATGATATTTAATTGTCACAAATATATTATAATAGGATATCCGGTGCTTGTTAGGTGTCGGGAGAAATATCAGTGTTAGTCGGAAAAGGATCTCAGTTGACAAATGCCGCTAGGGCAGTTTGAGCGCTATGGGGGCTATGACGATATCAATAATTATGCTTACTTGAACTGGTTCTGCTTCCTCGTTTAATAAAATATTGTTGTGTTTTGATTAATCTTTATTAATCTTTATTTAACTGGTTGATTAACTGATGACAATAAACTAGATATGATACTAATGATGTTAATTACAAATATATAATATTGATACTAATTTTGTCGCGTTATTTATTCAATAATTTTGTATTTTAATTTAGTTCATTATTTTGGTCTAATTTAATGACCTTATTATGTTTTGTAAAATATAGTATTTTAAAATTGTGTTTTCCGGAATATATTATTCCGGTTAAATTTTTGCAATGTATGATATTTTTGCAATATATGATTTTATTATTTATTTTGAAATATTGTATTTTTTGTAAAATATAGCATTTTTGATATAGCATCCATCACATAAAGTCACCTAAAATAAGTATGCGCTTTAATGTTTATTATTTCTTAATGTTTTATTAACTTGCATTTAGGTGCTTTAAATTTAGTGGATACTTTATTATACTGGTATTCTTTGGAGCGGTCAGCAGTTGTTTCACAACATACTTCTACTAATATCTCTTTAACGAAACGCCGACCGAGGTCCTTAACATAAGTTATGGAGGACTATTTGGTGAAAGATTAAAAACGAAATAAACTACTAGATCGGAAAATAGAAGTGGAAAAAGACAAAGAAGTGATTGCCATTCAAAGCTTAACGGAAGCGATTCGGAGAAACAACGCAAACTATATCGCATACAATTTTCAATCAAAAATGTTTTGGTTAATTTTCGGTTATACTCTGCTACCAATTCTGATCGCACACTTTTGTGTGACTTGTTGAATTGTAGGTTCAACATCATCAGGAACCTCGTCCGTCATTAAGGAAAACGCGGTTTATGATGAAAATATTGTGGAAAAACTATACAAGCATTAATGATTAAACACCTTAAAAACGTTCCTTATAACGGCAATGAAGCCCGCTTTATAATACCCCAATACAGATTCCAACACAATTTCTTGTCGATTTATGCGTAATATTAGCTGCATTTTTTCCGGTTGATCTGATTCATATTGCGTGATTCGGATCAGATCAAACGGCATGACATACGGCTATTATAATGATCCTCCTTCTCTTTAAATCCGTTGAGGGTTTTAGTAATTAACCACGGTTGTTATAAATAAATTAACTGATTGAAGTTTACTAATGACTCGTCGTCGTTTTGATATAGTTAAAAAAGATTTAGTTGGAGCAGAAACGACTTCCTGACCAATGCATCCTATTACGCTAGGGAAGCTATAATGGTTATGGCAAATGACAAATTTTACTGCGTGCCAAATATACCCAAATTATCACTAAATATTTTTGTAGTTTTTAATTTGTATTTACATACATTGGAAAAACAGCCATAGCCTTGCACACAATAGGACATTTTTGGAAATTCCATTGTTCGGAAATACTTTCGAATGATATGACGATGAATTTGTATCGGACATCTCTGGTAAATTTTGTTATTCGGGAAAACCTTTCGAGTGATTTACAAAATTCACTAGTTTTTGAAATTCTGCAATTCGGGTCCTACAGATCAAATCGAGATGATCTAGGTGGATTTGAATTTATAATTAGTGAATACTCATACGTATCGATACTAATATCACTTCGACTTACTGAATTTAAAAAATTACAGAAACTTATCAGTCGAAAGATTTTTCTGAATAACGGCATTCCAAAAATGTCCAATTTTGTACATAACAATGGCTGTTTTCCATACTAGATACAAATTCAAAATCATCTCTATTATCTCAATATGAAATGTACGCATGAGTCAAATCGAGATGTCGATTCTATGCCTCTCGATATGATCCGTACGGATGAAAATTTTAAATATCATTCGAGAGATTTTTCCGAATAACAAAATTTTCCACAGAGAACCGATTCTGTGCATGAGTAAAGCATCTCATCTAACTAATAAATATTGGAACTTTCCAAAATATAAGACAAGTCACATACAAGTAGTCAAGTATACAATTTTTTTTTTAAATTCTAGTTGGACAGTTTTCTCCAGTTGGCCTAAGCATACTAGTTTTTGAATACCTCGTATGTCTTAAGACAGGAGTATTATATTACCGTATAAACTTTGAACATTTGCTTCACCTAGACCACGGTTCGTACCCAAATAGGCACATTTGGTTTTAAGTAGCTGAGGATCCTACAAATGTAGAAACTTTTCTATGTCTAGATCTGGAAGATAAGTGACTTAGGACAGCGATATTTTACTGGTATACTAATGTGTACTAACGTACATTAGTTTAATATTTTCAAAATTATAAAACTTTATTCTGCTTTCAAAAAACGAAAGTTTAACGAATACAGATTCAGTAAAAAATTAGGACAATTGTAAGCCACACCCATCCATTCTACAGTAACTAATCGATTTACCTTCAGCCAGATTCAATTGAAGAAACTGCTATTTTTATTTAACATTTTTTCTGTTAATCTTGTAATTAACATACAAATAAAATGTATTCCATTCACGCCAGTGTTGCTCAACATATACTCTAAAATTAATCCCGCTATAGTCTAGTGTTGTTCAAGGCATATACTGACACACGTTCGTGTGAAAAAATTAATGTGTTGTGATTTTAACAGTCATAGTAAAAAAAGTAGTAGTATAATTTGCCGTAGAACACCCTGTATTAGAGCAATAAAAACTTATGTTGACTTTCATTTCGTTATGTTGGGACTACATATATTTCTATCAGCTATAAGAATATCTAGATTTAAACCAATCTAGATTTGTTGATTCCTACAATAACCACCATACATCTAATATTAAAGTTTACTCTACCAAACACAAAAATCAATATCAAAGCTCATACATACAAAAACAAGAACATTATATCATGTTATACAGAGTGGTACAAATTTTTTTTTTTAGAAAACACCTTTTATTAGAAATGGTTAGATTTAGACCTCATATCTTGAAATGAGTCGTTTACCGAAATTGTCATGGTGCTGGCAGTCCTCAAATCAACTAAGTTCTGAGTGAAGTTGTCCTTTGGTGATCTTCTCACATAAAACTGTATATTTGACTCAAAATAATAAATCGTTCGTTAAACTAAAAAAATTAAATGATTTGTTTCGTTATTTGTTGGTCATAAAGAGTAGAAAAGGTATAAAGCTCCAAGGAATATTCTATAATCTACCAAAAAAATATACAATAATTAGAAACAAAAGAGTTATACATTTTTCGAACCGTTCAATCTTATTTGGACCACCCTTTTTTATAATATCATGATGATGAATTTACCACAATCATCACCGTATCCATCACTATCATCATAATAAAAATCAAGAAACGAGAACGAGTAGTATTGTGTAGTCGTCTTCATGAAAGTAAATTTATTTTTATGGTAGTTTTATATCTCCCTAATTTTTGCTACTTATTTACGCACGTTTTTAGTTAAATAAACGATTTTTTTGGTGCGTGTATTCTTGTTGTTGTACGTTCTTGTGTATTTTTATCGTTTAATTCACAAAGTATAGGGATAAAATCTAAATTGGAAGAGAGCTCTCTATTTACCTTGGTAAATAAGTAAAAGTTATATATACGAGTAGATACGATACGGTATATAAAGTAAAATAAACACAAAACCATTTTATATAAAATTATAACTAAATAGAATTATCCCATAGGAAGGACAAGTTTTTTGTTGTTGGTGTATTTTATTTAGTTGTTGATTATCCCCCTTATCCGTCCTCTTTATATAATTTGTATATATATATTTTTAGTATTAAAGTGGTATAATCGCCCTATCAATTTAGAGATGTTTTAATTTTATTTTAACTACATAACAAGCAAATTATTTGATTCGATTAGATCTTCAGCGCTTCGTTACGAACGATATAAATTTCATCCCTTAACTATTCGTATAGCTATACATAAAGATATAAACACAATTAAGAACATCGTTAATTTTTGTGTGCGGAATCCTTTTTCCAAAAGGGGTTGATATTTCGAAAATATGTTTAATTGTGTAGAACATTTCTCAATAATAAATTTTTTAAATAAATTGATTGTGATTTTTATGATGGAGTTGAGTTTAGGCAGGGATACAATTTTTATGATGTATTACAAAAAAAATTTATAATTTTAAGACATTTTTTATGCTTCTATTTAATTATACGTTATGATTGATAAGACAATATTTGTTCAATGTATAATGGCGTACATACTTGCGTACAAAATGTAACATCTGTATATGATGAAATAGAAAAAGTGGTTTGAAATTAATTGTTTCATTTTTGAGTATGGTATGGTATGATACTCATTTTATGTAAATTAATAACGATTTAGTTTGAAAATTTACCCCAAGATTGTTTTTTTATAATTTCCTATTAATATTTTTCATTATTTTATGATTATAGCATATTTATGTAAAGGGTTCGGTGTCATGAAACGACGTTCAATGATTATAAAATACTTTTATATGATTTATATTTTTTGAAATGGAAATATATGTTTGCGTGACTTAACATTGGAATGGAAAAATCAAAACATACAAAACGATTGGTTAAAAATGTACGAGGAAAATTTGTCAAATATTTATTGTTTCCAATGTTTTATGTATTAAGCACATTATGTGGAACTTAGTTATGATTTATGTGGATGTAAATTAATGCTAACAAATTGTTGTTCCAATCGTGTAAGTCAACAATTACTATATGTGTAGTATATGGTAAGACATATTATTTATGCCAAGGCATATGAACTAACTATAATATGTAGGTCGCACACTGCATTTATAGTTTTGTACTAATATAATATATTTTAATTAATTAAATTTATTATTACAAAATTTTTATTTTAGATAAGCGAAATAAATTTATACTCGCGTTTATCTGCACGATTTTTATTTTCCATTTTATACAAACAAAAACTATTTTCCTTCTTTAAAATTACGAATTACGTACTATGTATATAAACTTATAAACCATTTTTATGAGAATTAGATTAATTTAAGAAAATGTTCCATGAGTTGAAATGGTAAAAGGTAAAACTGTAATTTATAAACTTTCTATTCCATATTTTATGTTTTGTATCTTATTTTTAAAATCAACAAGAAATATGTAGACATGAGATTGGTTTGTGATTAATTAGCAATCGTTTGTTGATTTAAAATAATTTTAAAACAATAATTTTATGTTCTATTTATGAACATCATTTAAATCAGTACCAAAATGCTGAGGAACGTCATATGTTGAGGACACATACCCAGTAAAACGGTTTTAAAGGAAGACGCCACTAGAATTACCTTGCTATAGGAGTCAAATGACGAAGGCAATTCACTTATTATCTCGGCTTGTATATATGACCAGTTAAAATATTATTCTTGTAAACAAAACAATAACAACAAAAGTAATAATTATCAAATAATAATGTTATCGTACTTCCTAACACACTATTTATAGGGTATAGACCTATGTGGTATGAATGCATAAAAGAAATCAGAAAGGCTGATTTGCGAGACAAAATAAATGTCTATTGCAGATTGCAGTAATAATTTTTGTCATTTTCTTAAATGATCTTACTGAAGTATTGGTGTTTTTCTTTCTACGATCCACTCTCTGGGATGGGCGTTTACGCTTCATCTATTATTTTCTACGTCGACGTGTCGACAACCTTTAAACAACGTCGATAATAAACCAATTTTTTTAGTATCAATGCGATACAATTTAAAAGAATTTTCATCAATGCACTTTAAATTCTGTTCTATTTAATATAACTAGATTTTAAACTAAAGAATAGTTCAAATAAAATCGGGAATCAAATACATATAACATAACTTTTAAGTATACATTGTTTGGAATTGTTTGAGTTATACGCATCAGAAGCGTCGTTAAAATCCGTTGTTATTTTCAAATGTTATTAAAGATGGAATTAAACAATTGAATTTTAATTATGCACAAATAATTTGATTCTTTTAGTGTCAGGTTTATACATAGCAAAATCATTAAATTTGCCCAAAACAACGATAAAGTGTTATAAAACGGTGAAAAGATGGTCTCAGCCTAGAAAAGCAGATCACAAAAATCGGAAACATGCTACAACCATGATAAAATGCTTTACAATAAGATTATAACTTCCATTAAAAATAATCCAGGGACCTCTGACTATGACTGTGCTATAAAATCTATTAAATACATCCCATTCCATGATAAAACAAATTCCAGTTCAGGAAGATCAAAAGAGTTAGCGAGTTACTAAAAAATCAAATCGTTCAGGTAACCAGAACTTATCCGCTAAACGTGCTAGACTGCTGTATGACTAAGTTTTGACAATATTTATATTTGATGGGTATGACAAAACGATAATGCAATTAGATTTGAAACAGGTTAGCAGATCCCAAATTGTATCTTGCCATCAAGTACGATAAATTTGCAAAATGTATTATGAAGTTAAGTGATATGCACTTGTAGACTCGAGAGCCAGGCAGTGGCAGGTTAAAGATGGATAATCCACATCAATATCTTCCAATTCCGGCCATAAAAAATCAATAATCATAGCTCTGTAGCACAATCCATTCAATGTAATAGTTGCACCAGCCTCGAATTTCGAAAAAGTGAGGTCCAATCACACCAGCCTAAAAACCGCACCAAACAGTGACACTGAGGTTGAGGATGGAAGTATAAATCATGCTACAAACTTCGACTAATGTCAATTCAGCACTCATCCCCTTTCTGAAACCATATTGAAAATTGAAGAAAAAATTGTTACTGTTTAAGAAGTCAACCAAACGAGAGGCAATAATCGGTGTATTTATTAATATTTTCCCGATAACCACTTTTGACAACTGGAACAACTTTCGCAACCTTTAAACAGCTCGGTTAACCTCCAGTTCTCAGTACTTCATTAAATATATCCGACAAAACAGCCGAGAAAAAGAAAGCTCTACTTTTTATTACATACGACCCACATTGTCAGGACCACCACCATTACTGTTATTTAATGAGCAGATAATGTTAAATATTTCAATTAATGTTATTGACGAACAGTACATGGAGTTAGAGTTCTTGTGAATCGTGTTAAATTTATGTATATCTCTGTCAGAATTGATTGAGTCACCAATTGAACTACCAACCTTAACAAAGTGGTTATTAAATAAGTTAGCAATATCAATAGAATTATTAATGAAGCGACCATCACAGAAGAAGGAATCATTACCACTAGATTTGCTCATATGATTTTTATTAAAAAACATATTAACATTTTTCCACAAATCTATTTGATTAGAGCCAATGAACTTTGTATCAAAATAATGTTTCTTTGGCAAATATTTATTCAATTGTAATTGTTTGCTAAGATTATCTCGTTCAGATTTTACAGCATCATCAGATCTGTTCAATTTATATTTTTTCAACTTTTTTTTTTTTTTTACGGATGAGTTGCCATATATCATACGTAATCCATGGGCACAGTGTATTATGATGTTACGCATTGTAACATAATGATTTACATACTGCAATAATTCTAAAATATATGACAAGATCAGTTTTACACAGAGATCGGTAACGTACACAGCAGCAAAAGCAAATGGACAACAATTGTACCGACATTAAATAATGTTAACTTATATAATGTGTTTAACTTTATACATTTCGTGTATAATTTTTGAATTTGGATTAATAAAAATAAAACCCTTTATAATTAATAATTTTTAAATCCCATTATATAATTAATATCACTGATTGATTATGGTCGAAACACAATTTCACGAATACACAATTCGTCGAATTTACAATCCATCGAAATGCAGTTACTAGGGAAAAATTATGGGTGTGAAGATTTCCACAAATCCACAGATTTTATATGAGTGTTAGTTTCACACTAGGTGCGTTTTTTTATTAACAGAACTTCAAGTTCTATAAGAACATCGGGAATAATACTGGGAAATTTTATTTAGTTTAACCAATATATTTAATTTAAGTTCTATTTATTTGAATAACTTTCAACTTCTATCTATATTTTTTGACGTCTATTTTGAAATAATACAGGTATCAAGCATAAAACAATGAAAAATATTTGTTTAAAATATTTCCTTTTAAAATTTCCCTTTTTTTCGAGTTCGTGTACTATGAATTTATCGCGAACTTGAAAAAACCAATGTTTTATCCAGAACATTAAAAAATAAATGGTGCGTTTTTTTATTAACAGAACTTCAAGTTCTATAAGAACATCGGGAATAATACTGGGAATTTTTTTTTAGTTTTACCAATATATTTAATTTAAGTTCTATTTATTTGAATAAATTTCAATTTCTAACTATATTTTTTGACGTCTATTGTGAAATAATACAGGTATCAAGCATAAAACAATGACAAATATTTGTTTAAAATATTTCCTTTTAAAATTTCCCTTTTTTTTCGAGTTCGTGTACTATGAATTTATCGCGAACTTGAAAAAACCAATGTTTTATCCAGAACATTGAAAAATAAAGTTAAATTTTATTTTATTTCGATAATAGTGAATTAAAATGTGTAGTTTAACATTAAATGTATCTTATTTATTGATAAAATATTAAATTCATTTGGATTTTAACTGAAAAAATGAGAAAATTCTATCCAGAACTTCATTCCAATAAGAAAATTTTTTGAATTAAAAAACACGACTAAAGTTAAATTTTATTTTATTTCGATAATAGTGAATTAAAATGTGTAGTTTACCATTAAATGTGTCTTATTTATTGATAAAAAATTAAATTCATTTGAATTTTACTGAAAAAATTCTTATCGCCAGAACTTCATTCCAATAAGAAAATTTTTGAATTAAAAAACACGACTACTGTTACATTGAATTCCAATTGGAAAAAATGATTATTCCCATTTAAATATTTAGTACTAAAAATATAATATCTTTACGAACTATGTCAAAATTAATCGAATAAAATTTAATACTAAGATAGGGGAAGGTATTTAAGTTCAACGGGTAGACAATAAAACCGTATAACTTATTAACTGCAATAATTAGAATACAAATACCTGGCAAGATATACAATTGGCCCCTTAATAATGTCACACGATACCGCCATTTAAGCTTCCCAATTAATTTATTTCTGGGGGTAGGGGTAGCTTTTGGCCTTTGTGGACTAGGAACATGGTCATCTACCTAGTGTACTATCAAAACCTGAGTTCAAATCTCTAGCTAGTGGTGTAAATAGGTCCTTAACAATTTCATTCGAAATAGCAATATCAGCTGCCCGATTAATTTATTCCTGGGGGTAGCGGGTAGTTTTTGACCTTGGTGGATTAGGAATATAGTCGCAGCCACCTAGTGTACTATAGAAACCTGACTCCAAATCTCTGGGTAAGGGTGCAAATAGATCCTTAATAATTTCATTCGAAATAGCAATCGCAGCTTCCCGATTAATTTATTCTTGCGGGTAGGGGGTAGTTTTTAGCCTCGGTGGATTAGGTGGATAGTCATCTAACTAGTGTACTATCAAAACCTGACTCCAAATCTCTGGGTAGGGTTTGCACCCGTCCAAGGAGTCCATTATGTATCATTCGTATTACGAGTTACGAGAACTCGTAATCCATCAAGTCGTAATTGTGACATAACGCGATTATGTAAGCAAATACGACCAAAATATTTTTTAATAAAACGTGTTACACGATTGCTTCATTTTCGTGTTATTGTTTTTATTTTGTTTATAACAACTTTGTTGTAATTTATGTTGTAATTTCACAGTTATAGCGTTCGGCGGAACTGTTTTTGAGTTTTAAATCGAAATTGTTTATGTTTTAAACAAATAGAATTAAATTTCAAATAAAATCCAAAATATAAAATTAAAATAATTTTATTATTTAATTACAATACATGAATCTCGCAATTAATCGTATACGGTATAAAAATTTAATTATTAATAATTTATATTAAAAAAGGCAAAGTATTATAAAATACTAAATTCATATTACCTAGCCATCTTAATATATTTTATTATTAAGATGACTTTGCTATTATGGGGGGACAACGAAATGTCATGTCGATTAGACGTGCGTTTTTGGTCTCCTACATTATAAATTAATTTTAAATAGTTTTGAGCATAATTAATCAGTATGGTTCGTGTTAATATTTAATTAAAGTGTAGTTCTTTCAGTTTGTTAAATTATTTAATAATAAAATTGTAAATTAAAAAACAGAATTGTGATTGATATTCTTGCAAATAAGACATTATTTTATCAAAAGTATTTATGTACTTCATATTTGTGCGTACATAATTACAAAAAAAAGAAACAACGAAAAAAAAAACAAAACTCGAATAAAAGAGACAAATATACTGTGAAAAATTTTTAGTGGACGATTAATGTATGTGTATTGTGTATATGACTTTATAAATGAATATTTTTTTTTTGAAGTGGTGTCAAATTGGAAAAGGAATCTGGTAAATGTCTCAAATAAAACATAAGTAGAAACGTTTTTAGTGCCAAAACGGGATAATTCGGTAAGTTTAAGTAAGTTAAATTGTCTGTTAAGTTAGGTTAGATATCGAAACAAAACATTCCCATTTATGGATATACGGGAATATGTGTTCCAATTGGAATTGTTTTTATATTAAATTAGATTTACAGTGAGAAGTCACAAATAGTATCAATTGATACGGATATCGGTATCTAGATGGTGCGTTAGGTGGAATGATTTTATATATAATATTCATTTTTATTTTATTTCTTATTAAGTAATCAATAATGATATTTACTTTAGGTAATGATTTCTAATTGGAGAGCTATATTTTACGACTTTTAACACATCTTATTTTAGTGTGTTAAACAGAAAAAAAAGTTAAAATTTTATTATAAATGTATAAATATGAACAAATGTATGTATGTATTATACAGTGTTCTTATCTAAATTATATATTACATTAGAACAATAGGAAAACAACACAACAAATGGATAGGAAATCAACTGACAAATTTATTTTTTTGCATGTCAGTTCAGATTTGAAAATGATTTTATATTTCAATTTTCAATTAATATAATTTAAATTGTAGTAATATAGAAGTCAAATATTCAACATGATTTGCTGAAATTATTTATTTGAAACCGAAGAACTTCTTTTAAGGACTATTCTTGGTTGTATTTATTTTATATGTTATTTTATTAAATTTATTTCATCTAGTAATATGTACATAATTTTATTTCATCTAGTATTTGTATATCCGCATTTATATGGAGTTTTAATGAATTAGATTTAAAATTAATGAATTGCAGTTAAGCATGCAGAATATAATAAATTGAAACTAATTTAAATTATTTTCAGAAGCATCTTAAAAGTCACATCCAGCAAACTAATAAATTTTGCTAAACTAGTGCAGTTTTTGTTTTAATAAATTATAAAAGTAGATTAC
The DNA here is from genome assembly GCA_951394425.1 of Tipula unca. Taxonomy (NCBI): domain Eukaryota; kingdom Metazoa; phylum Arthropoda; class Insecta; order Diptera; family Tipulidae; genus Tipula; species Tipula unca. The sequence continues at coordinate 104,845,026 of OX596381.1, forward strand.
AAACGTATTGTAAAATACATATAAAGTAGTTTGAATTTTGCAGTGATAGAGGCGAAGAGAACGTGAACGAGTATTAAACGCAAATGGCGGCAGTGTTTACACTAATTATTATTCATTACAGGTCTACCACAGATCAAATATGGAATTAATAATAATAAATTGAACTAAATTATAGGTTCTCTGCCACTTAAATTTTAATTAATTAATTATAGCTTTGAATTCAGATTATAGTAAATTGGAACTAATTTGAATTGATTTTCAGAAGTATCTCATAATTTTGATCCAGTAAACTAATAAATTTTATTACAGAGCTCAGTGTTGCGGTCAAAAATTGATAGTTGAAATGTTAGTACTAAACTAATTATCATTCATTGTACAGTGTCTTCACAGCTCAAATATATGGAATTAATAATAATAAAATGTTTTAAATTTCAGGATCTCTGCCAGTTAAACTTAAATTTAAATTAATTAATTAAAGGTTGGAATGCAGAATAAAATAAATCGGAACTAATTTGAGTTAAATTTTCAGAAGTATCTCATAAGTCTGACCCAGCAAACTAATAAATTTTCTTTCAGAGCCCAGTGATGCTGTTAAAAATTAACTAAGTAGATTAGAACTGTATCGTCCTGTGTTACTAACTATTGGCTATACCAGGTGTCTGTAACCGAGTCAATTTCTGTCATACTAACTGAACCCATCCAAATCCTCTTTATGTTATGTGTAAACGGGTGTTCGGTGAGGCCCGGCCATCTCCGGGAGATCCTGCTTAATGCTTGGTCGAACATTCCAATCAAATCAAATCAAAATTAAGATGACTTTGCTATTATACATGTTTCATATTTATTAATAAATTCGCAAAAGCACCACACTAACAAGTGTCGCAGTTTTATCAAAATGGAATGAACATACTAATAGATGAAACTATTAAATTTTTAATAATTTATAAATTAATCCGATATTTTTGACTACTAAGAATCCGCTATTTATAACATTTCATACGAAGCTTTTTAGTATTCAAGGTAACAATATTTACAAATACATATTTAGCGAAAACTAACATATTTAATCAAATAGTATACGTGGCTTTCAGGTGCTATTCTTATTTACTTAGGAAAAGCAGTGGCGTTCAGTACTACTCAGTAGGGGCATATGAGACTTAAACCAAAATGTTAAATTACAAATGAGAAATACAATCGATATATTATGTAGATATATTTTACATTTTTCAATTTTAACATTCAGTATTAAAATTGTGCCGAAGAATATTGCAAAACACATAAATTAATTAATTAAAAATGTAATTGTAGTTGATGGCAGATAACGTATGTGTTCGATAGGTTGTGTTGAACGCAGTAGCGTAGCTCCATTTATGTTAATAAATGGATAACAATAGAAAATATTAAACCTCTCTGATATAAAACGTCTTTATAAACGAAAACGAAATAAATACAAATATAAGGGATCCTAATTGGCTTAAAAAGGTTTAGTATCACTCACCAGCACACCTTTTAATTCTTCCTATTTTACACCCTTAATAGGTGACAACTCCTATAGGTTCAAGATATTTATTGTTCACCACAAAGTGCTACCATCGATGTTGAATATAGTATATTTAGACCAAATTTTAATCGATGTTACTCACCTTTCACAAGGTAAAATACACGAAAAATTGTATGGCACTAATACAAGATAATTTTTCGAACGTTTTACCTTGTGAAAGGTGAGTAACATCGACTAAAATTTGGTATCGAAATTTTGATTTTATAAAACAATTGAAAATTCTTGACATTAAATTTTACTCGACCTTTCCATGCACTCATATTAAAGCACACGTAAAATGGTTGACAATTTTTTTTTGTATTTTACTATGTCAGTTATCTTGTATTTTACTACTCGTATGTTAAGAGGGGGAGGGGCCCATGCAAAAAGTATGAGGGTCCAATAGTTTCTAATTAATTTCTTAAAAAATAAAATATATTTACAAAGTAAAACATTGCATAATGGTTTAAATCAGGTATATATGACATAATGGACTGTTGTTAAACATATACAAAAAGAGTTAATAAATTTTGTTGTGAAAGGCCCAACAGAATACTATAAAACCAAACAAACAAAAATAGGAAAAGCAATGTTCAATTATAGTTCAATTGCGAGACCACAAGCAGGTTAGGTGCCTCTTTGTCTCATCCTCCACCGTGACGTTTTGTGTTCGTTGATACGATTCAGCAGTAAAAATTTGGCCTGATGATGTAACTTTGACTTTATCTGTAATAATAAAATTTTATTTCAAATTTTTAATTATATGGTGATTGTTGACATTGTCTTAATTGTCGACGTCAACAAAAAATATTGCCATGGAATCTACGTAATATTTTCAATGTCGACAACCTCGTAGATTACACGGCGTAATCTACCTTGCCCATCCCTGATTCCACTATTAGGGTGCAAACGCTATCTGAGCAACACCAACTAACATTTTAATATCATGGTTATGTTATGTTGGTGTGGCTTAAGACAATTTTCAAGTAAATTAAATAAATTCTTTAAATACGAATATCGCCTCCGTAACATAATATTTATTTTTATAAACTAATTTTAAATACAAATAATTTAACTAATTTCCGACACTTTAATCAAAGATAAATGTACATATGTATGTATATATCAAAATTGTTCTTTTTTTTGTATCAGATCAAAACAATGATATTAAATGACGATTTTTCTTATTTCTTAAAACTAATAAATAAGAAAATATTTTTATAAATTTAATTAAACAATATGTATGTGTACTCCGAACAATGAATGTGGAGGCAGATGAATATAGAAAAATATGAAAATCACATAATTTACGTTTCGTGGTTTAATAATATGTAATTTCAAAAAATGTTTTTTTTTACATATAAATGGTACATACATATATATATGTATATGTTTTTAATGTTATTGTTATCAAATGTATAAAAAAAATAATTATGTAACTATTGTTAAACATTTAGTATACATTATTATGTATATGGTGTTGGAACGACGATGACAATAAAATACATTAGGGACCTATTTTTGACAATTTCTATGATCTATATTCGTAACCACAAAAGACTGTAGTTGGCCATTTTTTTTGATATGTATACTCGTATATACAATTAATTTAATAAAATTTTGTTTTAATGTATTAATAAATTTAGGGTGATTCTGATATATAGGATTATAATATAATATTAGTTTGGTTAGTAATAATTTGAATTTAAAATGAGATTTTAGTGTTGCAAATTTTTAAAAATTTTAAACAATAAGTTCATCGTGAAATGGAGAAAAGAAATATTTTAGTGAGTTTGTTGGAAAAATTATTTTCTCCAAGGGCGATCTTAAAATTAATAAATAATCGCACCACCATTAAATGAACGCTGAAATTAATAATTAGCCATTTTCAATTTATTCACTCATTGAAATCCCGGCCCCTCCAATTTTATACTTTGAACCGAAACATACATATATAAAATTATAAATACATAAAAAGATTAATAGAATTCGAATCAAATTTATAATGTTACATATCAATATATATGTATATATACAAACAGGATAGTTCAAACGACATATCATACAAATTATTATTATATTACAAAATATAAAACTGGTTAAAAAATATTTGTCATAACCATATTTCAACATAATTTTTTAGGGTGTTGTCTAATATAATGGAAAAAACTCGGCATCTATTCGATGACACGAAATGAAATATTCGGGGTATGTATTAAAAAAATAAAATGATAAACGATAAAAGTTAATAGTATCGTTGTTAAACTTAAATAGCATGAATGATATAATTTTTCCAGTGGTAATGTAAAATAAGGGGGATGTAAAATATAATACATATAAGGGTAGATAAAATAAAATCGTCAGAAAGCAAGAAGGAAGACATAATATAAAACTATACTGTATACTTTTATAATAAATAATTGCATTGTGTTTATTGTATGTACATGTTTGATTAGTGAGAGGGTAAGATTTATAATATCACAATATCATACTGATGTTTAGGGGTAAATTAAACGATTTATTCGTTTTATTATTTTTATAAAATTTGCAATTTAGGAGTTTATATTGCCTCAGCAATTAACTGAGATAATATATGTATACCTTGTGTTAACCCATTTTGCTCTCAATGTAAAGCTACAATTTGCCGTATGTGTGCGTTATTGGGACTCACACGACTTCATCTTTCGGTTTTGAATTTTTTTTTGAAAAATCAACCTACAAATAGCCAACTAACGAGATATTATTTTGTAGAATAATTTTAACCAAGATTAAAACTTGGTTCAGGATATGCAAAAATAAAAATAACTACAGTAGGAAAGTACATCATGAAACTAGCAAAGTATTATAATTTTGCATCGAGTGGAGAATATTCCAAGACATCTATAACGACTCTTCACTGGAAGTTGGTGGCTTTCTCCACTATACCTGATAATTTGCAAACTTCGACCGCGCCTTCGATCGGACCAATAACAGCGCAATTTCGAAGACATCCCTCGAAATGGGCATTCCGATGAAAATAATCGAAGTAATAGTCTTCATGCTGTCTAAGATAATCTGAAGAGGCCAAGTCGTTCTCTATACGTTCTCTAATTCACCAGTAAATATATTATTATATTTAGGTAATGTGGCTGGTCGAATAGTATTTCTTTCATTTTTTAAATATTAAGCGATACAAAGCTGTCTTTCGCAAACAAATGCTGCAAATTCTGCTTATGGCTGAGTTCGTAATTTACCTTTCTTTATTTTTGGTGCAGAATTATATTTTTAAAGTGCTACGACTGACTGGATTTTTTATTATACTCCAATCTATTTTTAAAATAATAATAGACAATTTTTAAGGCCATTACTGGATCCTTACTGGATGAACTCATCAAATCACGTTGATAATTGCCCAAATTTTCATCGTTAATATCGTGGTACTTTGCTACACCACTATACACCAATATTCGCTTGATGCAGAGATAGGATATCCTCCGATGTTAGCACTTTAACAATTATCGTTTTCACTTTGTTCGTTTAAAAGATAATATTCTGTTATTAAATTGTTTGTACACGGAAAAATTTGTTGTTTCACTGCACAATGTTCTTTAATTTTTCTTAAACTTTTTAATGTTCATTTACTATTATTAAATTTAATTTTTTTTATTGTTGATATTTTCTCTATATGATTTCACCAGCAGCGACAATTAAGATATTAAAATTCTTTTATTTTTTAATTTATAAAAATTAGATACAACTTTATTAAATCTGTGTGTTACACTTTAGACGATGTTCACTCGTCAGGCCGAAATTGCAATCTGATTAAAAAATGTATTCTATATAAAAGCATTACTGTAAAACTGAATATTTCAATTTGGAGATTTGAAGTATGAAAAAAATGATAAAATCTGCAAATATGCGTTTAGCAAGAATATTGAAATACTCGTATGGTTACAGAAATAAAATAATTTAAAAAAATAAGAAATTAATTTAATGTTTGGATTTTTTAAATTTAAGTACAATGTTGTATCAGTGTTATTGTTGTGGCGACATCCAGGCTGTCCTAACTCGGGCGACAAACAGACCTTCAACTAGGTGAAAAATGTCACGAGAACTGCGAGTAAAAAACGCAACAGAAATTGGAACCTAATTTTAAACTTGTAAGGAGAAACTTAATTTTAAAAAGGATAAATTCCAATTTCTTAAAGAACTTGAAATCCAAAGGGTAGCCAATTAAAGCCCGAGAGGCTTTAGCTTTAGAGCAAATGTATAGGGCGATGTTTGTTTCCAGACACGGATTAATTACAGTTTAAATATACATACACGTGAACTATTTTATTTTTTATTTAAAATGTTTCTCTTGGGATTCACAAATTATACGTTTAAACTTTGTGAAGTAAAATCAGCACTGAGCATGTGTTTCGTATACCGCGATTAAGGTTGCCACCGCATGGAAACCTTGGTTGTTTATCAATTAACAATTTATCAATTAATTTATTGTTTTATACCTATTTATAAAACTTGATCATTTGATAACAACTTGATATTCAATAGTAATAATATTCTCCAATTTTTCCATGAAATGATTAACATTACACTAGTCAAAATAATATTTAGTTCGAAATTAAGAATTATCGCAACCTATTATAATTATTAACAGCATTTTCCTGTAACAATAATTGACCCTGCAACCTATTTTTAATGTGCCAACTTGACCATCATAATTGGAATTAGATCTGTAGCAAACAAATTAGTGAAATTCAAATATAAATCAACGTACGTATTTGTAATAAGCGTTCATTAACCCCATCTTACATCCAATAGCCGAACCACCAACTATAAACATTTATACGAAACACTACGCCATCCGACTAAAATCATTCAAACTTCCACTGTTCAATGATGCAATTGAGGATTGAAATGAATGTCTTCTGGTGACAAATAGCGAAAGTGGTTACAATGGACACAAAAATGACATTTGAATGTTTTCGCATGCATTTATAGTTAGTGATTGTTTTAATTTAAATATTAATTATATAAAATCATTAAATAAAATCTAAATCAAACATATTTAATAAAATAAACTTTATAATATTTCGTGTGGTGTAAAGAAGTTGGTAATAACTTTTAAAGAAGGTAATAACAGAACAGCAAGAAATTTGAATGGAAGAAACAAAAGAAAGGTAAAAATTGGGTTATTGCGGACTGCGGAATACCTCAATGCAATACTTATAACATTAGCACGGTATCATTGCAGAGACTCCGCTTATGAAAGGGGTTTTGACGTCACGAGTCGAACTGCTTAATTGGAAAGTAGCGCTCAAATTGTAGCTCTAATACTGAAGGTGTTGAAGGCGTTTATGTGGAAAACCGTTGGACCATGGATAAAAAGTTGAAAACTAAAGGGGGAATACCAATTTCTTCACAAATTGAAATGTAATTCCTCATTTGCGGAAATTGCCATAGGTTTCCAGTTAAACGATTAAACTTGATATTCGGCTTGTAGCAAAATTAATGGAAAATTTTATTTTTTGGCAGTCGAAGGAACCAAACTTAAATAATTGCCAATATGCTTTTAGGATTTTCCACATTCATCGCTATTATATGCAATCCCATCAGAACTTACATCGAAAAAGTGAAAATCTGGTGAAATCATTGGCTTACATTCCGAAAATAAACAGTGCCTGTTGTAAATTTGTTAACTTTTCTGGCGTACGTATATATGTAAATTGTTTGCAATGCTTCCGGTTATACGAACTTTGAGCTCAACTAGCCATTGAGCATTTGTTTGACACGTAGTGGTTTCACAAATGCGTATTGATTCCTCCACGGTGTTAATAATTTTACGAAATTATTGTTCCTGCTCTCTTGTAACAAACTTTTGCAGTTTCGTAACAAATTGATTAAGACATTGGTGGTCTATTATAATTTATAAGCCGATAAAACTCTCTGTGAATAATAATTTGTGTAGTTCTCCGCTTGGTGCAACTAAAACATATTAATTTTAACTGATTCAATAAGGTCACTTAAAAAATTATTTACTTTTAAGATATTTTAGAGGTACCTCATCTATAGTGTCTTCAGTGATTTGATCATATCAAGTAAATACACCTCTTTCCACACATGTCAATCCGGCCAGTTTGGCCCATGTTTGTATAAGCTCTGTCGATCTAATGCCAGCGATTTTTGTATATCTACAAAAGCATAAATTAGTTACCGTATTATGAAATTGACATCTGACGGCGTCGTTGGCACAGTTAGTACCGTACTTGCTGTGTAATTTGAGGGTCTCGGGTTCGATTCTCGATGGGACCAACAATTTTTGGCTGGGTGTTTTTAATGTATAAGTATGTGTGCTTGTCCGAGTATTGCACCGTGGGCCCGTTTGTGACATTGAGTGCTGGTGCGATCCGCCCAACTTTTTTTTTTGATTTTTTTTTAACATCTTTGTATACGTACCGATTTATATGGAGAAGACAAGCAGCATAATGCTTGCATTTTTCCCCTATCTCAGCTTTGCATGAACATATACATTTCCAATATCGAAAAATGCCTATTGCAGTTACTCACCCATCATTGAGAAGTTCTATACACCCACGTATTGGTCTTATTGTATTGAAAAAATATTAGAATATATCCAATTGCAATATAAAAATTATATATTCCTTTAAATCGTGCGAAACGGCATTGTTACTGCACTTATTGAGGTACCTGGAGGACTGGTCATCTTCCATGGAGTATATGTTAAAATATCTGAAATCTTGCAAATTAAATCATTGTTATTTTCGGTTGTAGATATTGTAGACATAATAAATAAAATTAAGTTTAAATTAAACAAAACAAATCAGTCAAAATAATTTCTTATTTTGCTACAAAATGCACTAGTAGTTTATTAGATTTTCTTGCCATTATGATGACAAATTCTCATTATGTCGATTATTTCCATATAAATTATAACTTTTTCCACCAAATTGAATTATTTTTGTATCGTCATGGTTTAATTTAATCTTAAGAAACAGTTTACTTACTTCTATCACAAAATGACAATTCAATTGGAAAGACGAAAAGTAGGCTGTTAAATTGTGTCCATTCAAACATATGCTGCTATTAATTACCAGAGACGCGATTTGCTATTTCCAATCGTCAATACCAACGCAATTCCATTGCACTTAAAATACGTGCAATGTTGACCGCCGCCGGCGAATCTGTTCCCTCTCCAAAATACGACATGTAGTTTGGACAAGAAGGCGACATCATACCTCAACACGAGGCAACATCATCATATACGCCATAACGTTTTCTACTTTGTTTTGGACTTTTGAATATTCTAAAAAGTATCGAATTCACTTTATAAATGTAGTGGTCAAGTATGTGCATACATAATATTATAGTTAAACTTAATTTACTAATCTTAACCTCCTGTATATATTCGAGAGTAGCAAAAATGTACTAACTTAAGTGCTCTACATTTCGTAATTAGCTCTAACAGACTGTTTCCGTGGCATAATTTGCATAGCTTTACCAACCTCTTAAAAAAAATCACAATATAAAATAAATTGGTAACGTATAAATTAATAATCGTCATAATTTGTATACCTACCAAAAAATATTAATTTACGATAATTTATTATTTTTAGTATGGATATGTATGTATGTAATTTATAGTTTTGTGATTTTGTTATGTGTATATTATTAGAATTTATTTTCCACTTAATCATTGTCATCTTCTAACTTACAAAATTTCGAAATATTTTTCTGTCTACACAACACAATATAATTATGTGGATACACACACACACACACACACACACACACATTGTATAACATATATTCGTATATATACCAAATATATTTATGTTTCGTTTCTTTAGGTCCTTTGAAATAAAAATGGTCTGTCGTCTGTGTTTGTAATCCAAAACCAAATTATACGCCCAACCCTAATAATTTTTTATAAAATACGAGTATGTCTATGGTCAAATAACACAAAAAAAAAACATAAACGTAAGAATTTTAAAATAAATTTCTTGTGTGTTAATTTGTAATTAAAATTTGATGATTACCACCCGGAAATTTTTGTGTTTTTTTTTTCTCTTAAGGTCCTTTTTTGCTATAAGTATCAAAAAACAAGACACTCTAACCAAATGGTGAATTCATTATCAGAGAATTTCATGAAGAAAATATACAAATTGGGATCTTTTGCCGCACTAACAATGTTTAATTAATTTAATTGGGCATATGATAGATGGTGGGTGTCATATAACATATGTAATAGAAGAAACAATCAGTGACCGTGTAAGGGTTATATATAAATTTAATTTTATTAAAATATCATCATTACGATCTCTTGCTGAGTTTTACAGATAAAAAACATGAACGTTGTAGGGTGCTGAGTAAGGTATGGCGAATTTTTATTATTAAATTTATGTTGACAAAAAATATGCAATTCTCTAAAGAAATTTTCTACATAATAAATCGAGTAGATTGTTATCATGTAAAAAATATGAATTGCACATTTCCATATTTTTTATTTTTAAATAGGAGATTATTCATTTTAAAACAAATCATCAACCCATTTGATTTGATAACACTCAAGAGATTAGACGAGAAAGGTTTTTTTTTTGTATTATTTATGCCATGGCTGGATATATATTCTTTGGTGATATAAAAAGTGTTAATTTTTTTTTATTTGGACTGGGATTATGATATTTTGGGGTAATATGATATTATAACTATTGCATGACGGAGGGTGTAATATATTCAAATTTTTGTGGTTAACATTTTAAAAAAATCTTGTTTGAAACGAGAATTTATAAATAACATCATTCAGCAAATTTTCACACACTATATGAACTAATAACAATTTTTAATAATCGTACAACCGATTTATAATTACATATATATTTTTAAACATACATAAATTATGAATTATTTAAAAATAAACAAGCCCGTCGTTACGGTTTAAATGTGGTTTAAATAAAATAATGTAGGAATCCTATTCTACCATAAGAATGAAAGTTTTACGAGTTGATTTAAATTGTTTCCATGTTTTAGTTTTTTTTTTAAACAGTAAAACAATTTAATTTATTTAAGTTATGCCGCTTATAGTTTTGAGTTTTCAGAATGCTTGAAATTTCTATGAGATCGTCGTCAACTTTAAATGTCATATTCAGTTGCATGTAGACGAGTATAAATTTTGAAAATAAATTCTGAAAATAAATTTTGAAACAGCTCTGAGCTCACCTATATAACATATATAACATTTTTAAGCCACCGTTTTATAAATTATATACATTATTATTGCCAACGATAATTTAATATTGGATGATTTTGTATATATTTTCAGTTGCACAATATCTTTATTATTTGCAAATTTTACGAAATTTCAGTCAATGCGATATTTTAGTGAGCATCAATTATTAAGTGAGTATTTAATTTTGCCGAAACTGAAAACATAAATTTAACATTTGTAAAAAAAAAAAATTAAGTGGCAGCTGTAGACTGAATTCAAATAAATCTTAATTTTAATTTTATTAAAATACATAATATTGAATAATTTGATGGTGTAATGTTCTAAAAATATACTACCTTTCTCAAACAATTAATTTTAATTTAAGAATCGAAAGAAATTTTACTTTAAAAAACAAAAATATGTTAACAAGATTTACTTTAAAGAAACAGTGAAAATTTAAAATTATCAAAAAAAAAATAAAATATATTTATCAGAAAAATGTCATATTCAATTAAAATACCTTCAAATTGATTAAAATTAAATATATGATTATAACGTTGTTAAAATTTGTGTATACTGCATGTATACTATTGCAAGTGTGAGTAGGTAAATAGTCGAAGACAATTAATTTTAAAATTATTCCGTCCCTTTTGTATATCCTTAAACGTTGTCTGTTGATAATCAGATGGGAATGATAATTTGTTTGGATTGTTTCCACTTGATTTATGTATTTTATTTTTGTGTTTGTGGTTTGCTTCGTGTTTGTGGTTTCTGTTATTGTCTTGCGAACTAACTATTGGTATAATTTTCGTCACACTTACGAATTATAACAAACTACTAAAATTACCATAAATTTGTACAGACAATTTTACGATAACTGTTACAACAGTACAATACCAATGCTAATACATTTCGTTGTCCGTATATATTAATTGACACAGCGTCGAACGATCTTAATATTCTTATGTATCGTTCATGTGTCGTTCTGTGAGTTTTTAATTTTTTGTAATATATAATTATTATAGATAGTTAATTTTTCATTTAAATAGAACAATATACTAATAAATAATAAATATTTAAGGTGCAGATAAAAATCTGCTCAGCATGCTGCTGTAATCTGGCTGAACAGGCAATTCAAACAAACAGGGAAATACTTGAAATTGAACAACGTAATGAAAGTTCATCCATGTATTAACTTCACAATTTCTTCACAGTTTTTGTGTCACCAATACGGGATTTTCTTAAAACTAATCCAATATATGTGAAGCACAAACATAAGCAATAAATTACAGTTGAAATCACTTAAACCAAATATGGTAAATTTAGCTAATATTTTAAAACTATTATTAAATTCTCCTCCTGACTACTATGGATTGAAATGCACTTACATAATATACTTAAGATTAAACTGATTATGGCAACTATTATTATTTATAAGCATAAATACAAAAAGCCAAGTTTTCCTTCCTTCGGTTCTATTTTTATGTGCCGAGCAAGTTGTATGTGAATTTTATATATTTCTGGTCGTGAACAACTTCATTACAGAATCCACCAGACCAGCATACACGGGCAAAAATTATAACAATTTTTATGATATTTTTTATGACCCTTACTTCACTCCGTACTATTATACGTCAAACTCAAATGAAGATAAAATTTTCAATTAGGGTTTAATGATGATTGCAATGCAATCAACAGTGAGTTTAACTCGAATAAAATTAATATTTTCTCTATTTTAATATTTTTATAAAGTTTTAAAATGAATATGTTTTATTAATTAATATTTTCGAATGGCACTCTCACTAGATAGTTTTTATCTCTCAGCCATATATGTACTTAGCTGACTCTTTTCCTGAAGAATATTTTCTAAATCGCCACGTAGCCGGATACATTTTAATTTTAAATGACAATAATGAACCAGAGTAATATGTTGGTAAAAATTCAAATATTTAATTTGATATCTACAAACAAAAAAAAATCTTTGTTTTTTATACAATCGAGAAAATGCACCTTCAAAAAATGAAATCAAGAAAATATTATATTAGACCATTGGTTCGGATGAAGAGAGAATCTTGGAACCGTGGAACCTGAAACTCGCTTTTCATTTTTAGATGTTGCTCAAGCTTTTGATAAAGTGTGGCCCGAAGGATTGACACCCAAAATTAAAACACGTTGAGTTTTTGTTTAATTATTAAATGAGTTTTGGTTTATTATTGAAAATTATCTGCTACATCGAAAATTTCTCGTGAAATATAAGAGTGCAACATCCAATTTACACAAATTAACACAGGGGTTCCACAAGGTAGTGTGTTGGGACTAATATTATAATTGCTATTATATACATTAAATTTACCAACTTGTAATTATGTAAAAGTATCAACATTTGCAGACGATACAGCAATATTAGCTAGGCATCAAAATCAAGGAATAGTGTCAATATATCCGTAAGAACACTTGCATGCAATTAAAGCATGGTTAACTAAATGGAGATACGTTAAAGTTAAATAATATCAACCTAACACAATATCAAAAAGTAAAATATCTAGGTTTACACTTAGATCGAAGGCAGACATGAAAGAAACACATTGAAATGAAATGCCAATAAATTATGTTGAGGTATTCCAAGATGAATTGGTTAATTGGAAAACATTCAAACTTAAGCTTAGATAGTAAAGTTTTGTTGTATAATGGTATTAAAACCAATCTGGACGTATGATATTCAATTGTGGAGTTTTGCTTGAAGTTCCAAAATGATAAAACTTCAAAGAGTGCAGTTAAAAATGTAACGACGGGTCGAAAATGCAGCTTGGTATGTACATAATACAACCATATATCGCAACATACACTCCGAAACAGTAGCAGATTTCGGCCCCTCCAAAAAAAGATCATTTTGATCTAGCTATTTAATTAGAATAACACTACTTACAATAATCCAATAGTTCATGATAATGTTAATAACTAACATAGGTTAAGTCTTAACGAATTATGTTTAATTAGTTGTATGATTTTACAATTGTTTGTGAGTTTTCTGAATAAGAAAGATTCAAGAATAAAGCCAATGGCATTAAAAAAAAAATTGTTGAAACTTATACATATCATGTTGACAGGTATATTGGCATCGTAGTTGGTTTTACATCCAAAAACTCTTGACCTTAAGATTTATAATTTTATTTTAATATTCTCAAGTATGGTAATATTTCCATAATAAACCAACTCTTTAAAAACTGACGTCTATATTCCAATCTTGTGAAGTTGCAGGTTTTAAAACCAGAAGGATATAGTAATTGTTGGACATTTTATTGGTATGGTAATTGACCTAGGATCGTACTACCAACCATCTATCTTGATTTAGGATCGTACTACCAACCATCTATCTATGTTATAAAGAGTATATATATTTTTTTGAATATCCTCGAGTTTCTCAATGTAACAGTCATAAAAGCGGTACAATACATTAACCGCAAATTCAAATGTGATCGCATGTATGCGTGATCTTGATTGTCTCCAGTTCGTAAATGTATCCAGACTACTGTTTGATAAAACACAACATAGAATTGGCGGAGTTAAGATTTTCAACGAAAGTCACCCCTAGGTCCTTGATTTCCGATACTATTAATAAAGTATTCACTTTTCGATATAATGATATGGTACCTTAGAACGTTTGGGTTAAGAAGGTTGGATTTTTAATCAACCCATCTGGGTTATTACTGTCCTCTTGAAGTTTGTTGACATCGGTTATTTTCCCCACGGTTCTGTGAATTTATAGATTATCTGCATTAATGGATGACACTAGAAAATTGTATCACAGTGGCGCTCTTCTTGAATATTAAGCATATCCAACGGTCAACATAGGTATCTCACGTGATCCCAGCAAATTAGGTTAGACTTTTTATTTCCAATCTCAATGAGATTCGTTCAATTTAAATCGGTTAATGGCAGTCGGAGTAGCCCAATTTCTGTAATGTTTTCAAAATGAAGCAGGTATTTTGGTCAGTTTCTTTGTGATCTCTATTCTTCATATTCTTCAAATTATTTAAGTTTAATAATAGGTAAAAATTGATATCAATTTATTTATTTGAGTCTTAAATAAATGTTACAATGTGTCGACAACCAGTAGATAACGTCGATAACTTAGACAACGTCGATAATGTAGACAATTCCTAGAGTGGTTTTGTCAATTAGTTCTAAACTAGAGGTTGACCAAATTTCTTTAGGAACAATGCGAAATTGGTGATAGTTTTATAGAATGTCCGTCAATGCATTGAAATATCTTTTCAAAAAGAGCGGAATTTAAAACTGATCGTACTCAAATACCATGAATCTACTTCAGCGTCATGTTTATTCATTACAAAATTATTAAACTGACCCAAAACAACGATATATAGCGTTATATAGAGTGGGGCCCTCTTTATAACGGTGGCACGGTATAGAACAGCTCGCAGAAAAATCGGAAAAAACGGCTCACTAAAGATCAGACAAAAAGGTTATAGCTTTCATTAAAAATAATCCGGGGAACTTTAATCATGACTGCCATCAAATTTAACACACCCCACTCCATGCTAAAATGAATTCGAGTTCAGGAAGGCTATATGTGCTACCGAGTTATTAAAAAGCAAAATCTTTGAGATAACCAACACTTGTTCGATAAAATATGTGCCAGGCTGATTACAAAATTTTCACAAAATTTTGTGAATGTGTTTTGGTGGATGACGAACCATTCATGTACGGTTTTGAAACACTTCAAGTTAGATACATTTGCAAAAAAAATGTATGATTTGGCCAGCAATTTGCAGTTGTGGAGCCAGGTTTTTGTCACATTTTTCATATCGACGTATTTTTCAACAGGATTCAGCAGTAAAGTTTTGGCCATATGGTTCACACGACACTAATTTCAACAGAAGTAATAAATTTGTACGAGATTAATGAAATCAATGTTATTTTAAAGCCTACAGGTTTTACACCGGCAGTTATGCCAGAAATAGGGAGATTTATACAAAAATAGAGGTGATTTGTGCAAAATTGAAAAAAACTCAAAAAATTCATGTTAATCGCATGGAAACTTTATTATCATTCGAAAGAACATTTCTTGCCATTTATTTTTTATAGATTACTTCTTTCAAATGATGGCCGCAACTGCGATGGCTTTCTCAAAGTCCAATTTATGATGACGCGTTCGAGAATATCGAATGGTATTTGGCGAATGACACGAGTAATATTGGCTTTAAATGCCTCAAATCTAGCAGGTTTATTCACATAGACTTTGGACTTTGCGTAGCCCCAAAGAAAAGAGTCTAAATGTATCACACGATCTAAATAGCCAATTCAACGATCCGAACCATGAAATTAATTGCTCGCCAACATGATTTTTTAATAAGTACATTGCTTTGTCGCTATATATGGCAAATAGCGCCGACTTCTTGGAACTAAATGTCGTCGAGGTCGGGCTTCAATTTCAGGCAGCAAATATTCCATTAACATGGCGCAATAACGAGCACTATGCACAGGTACGTTCCGGTCGTTTTCTTTTTTGAAGAAATATGGACGAATGATAGGAGACGCATAACATGATTATCCAATACTGTAAACTGGGATTCAAACTTTCCGATGGTATACCAAATAATGGTCTCGACACTAACTTGGTCTAAGGGCACGAGACATATTTCTCACAGAACGTTGATTTTCGTAATAAAGCTAAACAATTTGTAGACGCTATGCCGGGCTCAGTCTCTCCATGATGAAATGGCAAACAATACTGAATAAATAAAAACACGATGACAGTTTGAAACTATTCATGCGTCATTTGTCAAAAAGAAACAAATGAAAAAATCACGTCTAGACGAACGCTTTTACAAAATAATCCCGCGAGCTGGCGCATTCGATTTAAAATCGTTAAAATATCGTAGGTTGTTGATATTCTTTGAACTGTCGACGTTAACGTAGTATGGCGTAATCTACCTCACCCATCCCTGGCCATTCGTACGCGAAGGCGTCTTATATATATATACGAAGACATTATCTTCAAATTGTATGATAATGTATTTTGTTCCAAATATACCAAATATACTTCTCCAAATTCTAACTGGTTTCCTATCATCATTTTAGAGAGTGGCCAATTGCATACGGCGGTGTGAAATTTTTGTTTGATCCTTTCTCCAACTTTACTATTAAAACTTTTTACTTAAGTAAGTATTATTGTTTATAGCTGTTTATACCCTGATATAAAACTGTCTTGGTATTAAATTAAAATAGTTATAAGCTATCCTAACTGTACTTGTATTTAAGTATATACTTTATTTGACTGATTTCTATGTAGCCCTAATTATAAATCATGATACGAGTACGAGCTAGGTAAAGGCCCACATAAAATTTGCCTTATAAATTTGGACACCTGATTGGGAGATTGAAAAAGCTTGTGGGAGATTTTTGGCAAAAATAATGCTTTAGGATTAAATTATATTTTATTGTGTTACAAGTTTTTGAAAAAGCAAGGAATGTAAGATTCGATTTGCGATAATTCGAACTTTAAGACAAATAAAGAAAATGGTTCTTTCTCTAGAACTATTGTTTCTCTATCATAATTTTTAATTGGTATCGAATCCATTTCTAGTACTCGCTGAAATTACACTATTTATTTTCATATAAATCATTAAGATGAAACAAAGGTAGTACATCACTAAGTTATCGTAATTATGTTCCATTAAAATCAGTTACCTTGCATACAAATTCATTTCTCTTAGTTCCCATAAATTTATGTGCGAAAAATGTTCTTTGAAACTCCAGAATTTCAAGTTATAATGCTGATTGAAATGTATATGTATATGTATACGTACATATGCCAACGGAAATCAATTTGATGTATTTAATATGCAATTTATCTTATTCTTAATATGCAAATGAATCGTAATTGAAATTAACTTTACATATTTATTTTAACAATTTTTTTTTTACTTACCAGATTTTTTTGTTTATTAATTTTTGAAATAACTAAAAGACTCCTCGTATCGTCTGTCGGTTCGGTATGTAAATTTTGTTGTTTTATTTTATTTAATTTTTTTTTTACTTTGATTATCTCAATAAATTGTGTGAAAATAATATCAGAGTACACAACCTCATTTAAATTTTAAAACACATTTTAATTTTTAAAAGACTTTTGCGCGAGATTAGTTCGATAAATAAACCATCCATTAATATTTTATCAACAAATTATATTTTTAATATGTACGCTTAAAAAATATTAAGAATAATAATATAAAAATTAATTATAAAACATTTTTGTTTTTCCCAAATAGATATTTTCTTAATTAAACAACAACAAGATGAATGTAAAATATAAGTGAGAACAATTTTTAAATTGATTTTACTAATTTTTAAGTATAAGTATTTTTTTATAAATAACTTTTATAAAAATAAATAATATTTTTTTTTTGTGTGTTGGTTGAAAGAAGTAACATACAAAAAATTTGGAAATTTTTCCTAAAGTAAATAAATGTGTTACATAATTAACAAAATAACTTTAAAATATTTTCTGTATTCTTAAGTGTCAATAAATTTATTATCTTTACTTTATAAATTGGTTTAAGTAATTAATTTAATGATGAAAATATATGATATTATTTTGGTGGATTTACTTAAAAAATTTAAAAACAAAACCGAATGATAACATATTTTTGAAGGATGTATTAATTAATGGATAGTGAAATATTTAAATGATGATTATTATCTTGTACAAATTAAAAAGTATTAATATTAATAGGTCCATCTGGCTTTTTATTTAATTGTTTTTTTAAGTTGTTAGTTGTTGGTGAATTGAAGTTAACAAATCAACACTATTTGATTACACTTAAACACAACTTAAAAAATTCTGATGTGTACATCACATGACTTTATCACACAAATCGGTCTACAAAGAGGTTCATTTTTCGTTACTCAGCAAATATCTTAGGATTATCAGGAGACGCAATTACTCTCTGTCAAATGCGAATTTATTAAAGCCGTCAAAACTATCAATTGAGAATAATTTAAATTTACAAACATCCATCTGGAGGTAATTTACAAAAAGCTCTTTCATATTATCTCGTTAAATTTTAATCTTAGTTTAGTTTTAAATAAAACAGTGCTACACAAATTAATATTCAATTCATAATTGATCAAAAAATGTATAACACTAGATTGCTTATAAAAATACGTTTTATTTGATATATCACATGAGATAACCCAAATCCAGCATCTGCGGTCCAGGCGAGTTTTTACATAACTTTTTATCCTGAAACCTTTTTCTTCTGAAATAAAAACGAATGAATGTAGATTTATGATGATATGTGAATATTTCGAATTTTCTTGGGTAGATTTCTACCAAAAGTCGATCAGATGTGCATTTTAACACATATACAGACTTTTCTCAAAATTGATTAATTCGAATTTAGGGGACATAGATGCATTTCAATAAATCTCAGAAACAAATTGTTTTTCGATTACAATACTTAAAGTATAGTACAGTATAGTATAGTACTACGTAAGTGTGATAAAGTAAAAATAGTGAAATTTCAATTTTAATAAAACCAATTGGATTTGAACAGATCTTAAATTTAATGTTTCAAGAAAACTGTTCCAGACTGAAATTAATACCAAAGCACCGTGTGACAGCTCTATCAAATTATTTATTCTGCTGCCTTTAGAGCAAACTATAATATAAACGAATATAAAAATACTGTATATTCTAGAATTTAATGAGAGCAGAGAACATGTGCTGCACATATCTTGTTACCAGTGTAGAGTTCGCATTTTTCACTTGGAAATATACCATTGTGAAGTTAGCCCGAAAAAACATCCCGAAAAAAGCCTTTTAAAGAAATGGTGTGTTTCTCTACTATGTACTATACAAATTCATAGTAAAATGAAAAATAAGATGAAAAAAGTACTGAACAAAGCTAAAGAAGGTAAAAATAAAAATCGAACTAAAAATGTAAATTTTTTTCGGGCTGATATATTATGTTTACTAATTTTGATTTTAACAAGAAATATAATTAAAAATAAATAATTTTATTAAATATGTTATTTTAACGCTACCGACAAGTATGAAATTTATAAAATCCATAATATGTCCTGCTAAAATACAACATATACATATTACTGTATCCAGTATTTTAATTGAGATTAAAACAAATTTCCAATAAAATATTTTAGTTTAAATTCGGTAATCTTCTTCCGGCTATAGCGCCGATCACAGAGATTGCGCCCAAGGTTGGCGACTAGCACGTGAATAAAATTCAGTAGTATTTTATTATATTATGGCCTCTTTTCTGGAGATTGCCCTATTTTAGCAGCAAACCATAAAATTGCTCCTCAGGTTTGTGACTGACACCGTTTAATGGTAGAATTTAAGGTGGCGCTAAAAGTTTATGTATTGTGAGCTACTGTACAGCAATCACGTGTCAGTCGCCAACGTTGGAGGCAATCTCTGTGATCGGCGCTATTGCCGGAAGAAGATTACCGAATTTCAATAAAAATTAGAAATAGTTTCCAATCAAAAATTCATAAACTTTTAGTTCGACCTGACATAAGCATGAGTTAAATTAAATTAAATTTCCAATAGATACAGCAATCACGTGCTAGTCGGCAATCTCCGTGATCGGCGCCTTAGCCGGAAGAAGATATAGGTACAGCAATCACGTGTCAGTCGCCAAACTTGGGGGTAATCTCTGTGGGAGAAGATTATCGAATTACAACAAAAGGTTAACAATTTTTCCGTTTTAATTTACCGATTATTATTTTGAAAAAATTACGGTAAAAGTTAAAACCAATTTATTTTAAAAATTTGTTTTCTATTACAATATATTATGTAATTAGCTAAAAAAATATTATAAATAATATTCTGGCCCGAAAACTATATAAAAAATATTGCTGATATAAATTCCGAATAAATAAAATTTTTCGGGATGGAATGATTTTTTACTCGATAAGACGCTGTTTTTCGTGTTGAGAGGCTTTTTATGTATTTAGATGAGGACACAAATATTTTATTTTTGAAAAGTCCTTTTTCGGGAAGGTTTTCGGTCTAACATACATTCAGATACATTGGAAATATACGTAAATTTATACGTAAAATATGTATTTTGCACATCGATACATTTTACAAGATGCAAATACAAAAGAATTAGAAATTCCAAATTGTCTGCTAATGATCTTAATTCCTAATAATTAAAAGTATTAACAATAATCAGTTTATGATTGAGCTTGGTTTTCATACTGTCTGCCAAGTAGTTCTCTACACCGTGGATCCATCGTTGCCTGCATCGTCCTCACCCAGACTGTTATCGTGAGTGATAAGAGAGCCGAAATATTTGAACTTCTTCACTCCTTCAAACGTGTAGTGGTCACTATTAAAATCTAGTGTGCCATTATCCCGATAACCAAAGATTATGTATTTTGTTTTGAACTCATTGATCTATAGTCCACAGAAACTGAAACCTATACAAATGGATCAGGTATTTCCATCACTCCGTTTCTATTCAGTCCAACCACGCATAAAATGTCATCTGCATATGCACCCGATTGAACTGGCGATATAAGATGTTGCGCTGAGGTGTTTTAGTATTACGTAGGACGCCGAACACCCGAGTTAACTGCAACATTCTCGATAACCTGTTCTCAACTTCAGCACAGTCTTGAAACTTTGTCAATGTCATTCTACATAATCGTACCAATTTTGTAGGCATTCCTACGCATTCCAGGGCAGACCACAAGCTCTCTCGATTGTTCGAGTCATAGACCTGTTGGAAATCCACGAACAAATGGTGAACGGGGATGAACGTCTCATAATATAAGCCCTATAATTTAGGCCCTCCGCTTTAGGGCTGACTTTATTGGATAGAGGGTAGAACAGTAACTTGTATGCTGTGCAAAGGAGCCCTATACCGCGATAATTCTGACACTTCAAGCGGTTTCCCTTCTTGAATACGGGGCATATCGCGGCAGTTCCATAAAGTATCGCCTCTGAATATCAAGAGCTTCGAATTAATTCAGGCCACTCCGTGAATTCCTCATGGGATGGATCCTCAGTGCAAATTTCCGCAGTCTGTATTAGAGGTGCCTCATTAATAATAATTAATAGTTTAATTATTATTAACTATTTCTTTTATAACATCGGTACATGAAGTTCAAAATTTGATGGAGTTAACTTTTTATTTCGAAAATCATAATTTGAAATTTTGAATAACTTGTTTGTACAAATTAACTTCATAGTATTAAAAGATAATGAGTATTTGTCATTTTAGGTTTGAATCTTTACTAAGCTTTGTGTATTTGATTTGCACCGTAAAAGATTATTCTAACCAGAAACTTAAAATTTGTTTGGGCACTATGCAATTTTTAGGTTAAGTTGTCAAATTATTTGGCGTCACGCTGTTTAAAATATTCGAGTCACGTGTGAAAGTTTTTGAGTTTTTAAGAAAATCAAACTACATATTTGAATTGTCAGTAATAACGTTGCCGAAGGCGTGCGGTTTTAGGAAGAAGGGTCCATCTTGTACTTCTGGATAATAATGACCTTCCCCTTTTTTATATAATTTGAAAACTAAATTATACTCGATTACAAAAAAAAATCTAATCCAAAATTCCAATATTCTAAAACCAAAATCTAAAGTTCTAGAAACAAATGTTAATTATTCTAAAAATTTAGATTTAGAAATCTGAATTGTTAATTTTCGAATTTATATCGAATTAATCTGACGAGTAATTTTGGTTGGATCATGAAGAGAGATATTTTCCAGGATATACGGTGAGTCAATGTGTCCCAGCAGAATTTTTCCTATCATTGAAGCACCCAGTTGTTTTTTTTCGGTTATTCAGTGTTACATTTTGATATTTATGACATCTTTCAATGTAAGGCGGAAGCTGAGAAATAAATAATGTGCTCGTGTACGAGGCTACAGTAAGAAAAATTTCAGTAGGATAGAAAAATGAAAAAGTAGTAACACAAGAATAGCCTGTTCATGCTAACGACAAAATATAAGAATATATACGAGACAATCACACGTATGTTGTTATGTCTGTTCAACTAGTTTACAATTTTGTTTTCTTTCTCTAGTTAATAAAAAGGACTTACGTATTACGTAATAAAGGACGTATTATTATAAAACTCAGAATACTGAAAAATTTATTAATTCCCGTAGAATTTTGTTGCTGAGCTTTTCATTGTACATATATTGGTTCAACAATTTAATGAGTCAACATTTTATTCAACTATCCCGATAACAGATTCATCGAATACATAAAGCTTTGTAAATGTTCTTTTGAAATATTAAGTTTATCAATAATTATTAATCTGTGAATCTAAAAAGTAAAAGACATTGTGGGCTTATACATATACGAGTATGTAAAATGAATACGATAGAAACCAATTATTTAATTGACATATATTATGCAAACACCTTTTATATTATTAAAAGTTTAAAACCAAACAACTTATTTTTATTATGTTGTTATTGTAATTTAAACAATTTAATTTATACAAGAAAACACAACATTTTAAAAATAAAAAAACAAAATCAATCGATTGAGAACAAAATTTACGATTGATTTAACTGTTGATGGTATTAAATTACACACAAGTTGTTAAATTTATAAATAAAATAAAATTAAATTTAATACATTTAATATAGAATTTAATCTTAATATAAATTAATTCA
The DNA here is from genome assembly GCA_951394425.1 of Tipula unca. Lineage (NCBI taxonomy): Eukaryota > Metazoa > Arthropoda > Insecta > Diptera > Tipulidae > Tipula > Tipula unca. Next base: position 104,868,460 of record OX596381.1, read on the forward strand.
ATTTACAAAAAATTAAAATACAAAAAATTTATGTAATTTTCACGGAAAACATACAGATGTTTGTGTCTTAAAAAGTAAATTATAAAGATTCCATCGAGTTCTTATTTTTCTTATTTCTTATTACAAGTTTATAATATTACAAATAAATATACTCAAGAGATTCGTAAAGAGAAATTATGGGGTGAAAATACAACATAAAAGTAATTTGCTATACGTGTATACACAGAAACAAGACAAAAATTACAAAACAAAAACATCTTTAGATCTTTATAATACTCGTAAACTTAGTTTAATGTTAGTCTCTTTTTATTTAATTTAGATTTTGTAAATCATTTTATGTATATTTTTCACATATTCGCAAATTGACTAAAAAGGATAAAATGGAAAATTTTAATTGCATGTATTGCACATACACTTTTTCCCGTTTGATCTTTAAGACGAAATATTGAAAATTATTTTTTGATCATGACTAGAATACTTACTACTATAAATAGAAATTGTTGATTATGTGATAGAATCTGTGTCTGAATAAGTTCAAAGTCATAATTGGTTTTATGATGAAATAGGCATTTAGTTGAAGGCAAATTAGTGATATTATATATATATATATATATATATATATGTATGTCTTTGGTAAATGTTTGGGGTACAAATCATGAAATCCATTCAATGCTACATATCAGTTGATAGATTGGGATTTTCCAATGTTTGATTTTATCACCATTTTTAAACTGTTAATCTATAATTTTGATGTCCTCAATAAACTGGTTGTACCCCTCCATTGTATATACATTTTTGAATACCAACTTAATGAGAACAAAAAATTAGTAGGTAGACATGTTGCTGCCAGTATTATTCGGTAGCATGTGAACGAAATATAGTGCCATATAAAGAAGCAATATTTTGAGCTTCTCACTATTGCAACGGACATTTGTATGTGTGTATAATGCAAAAAACCTAAAAAAAGCCTAAAAACCTATAATATACCGGGTGTCGAAAAATAGCCACTCTACGGAAAAAATGTCCATAATCAAAATTTAATCATACCGTGAGGGAAATACATTAGTGCAAAAAAAATAGTCCCGCTTTGTAGGTGGGGCGGGGCTAACTTTTAAACTAAGATAGGAAGCCATAATTTTTATTGCAGATAGGGATTCTACGACTAAAACTACGTATGATTTGAATGAAATATTTTGTTCGGTTCATGATAGATGGCGTTGTAATCGACGAAATTCAATTTTTTCAATTTTTCCTTCTTAGAACACACGCATTCGATTCTGCAATACGTTTGAAAACATCACGTTTTCCTTGGAAATACTCGAAATTCGTCATCAAAACAATTTATTCAGTTTTGTAAATCACATTTAACGTTTGTGTTATTTCTTATCTTCATGTTTTTCGTAATTGCAAAATAAACGACAAAATCCTTTAGAATGGAGCGTTTAACTGTGCCAGAGAAAATTGAAATGGTTCTGGTTTATGGAGAAGCTGGCAGAAATCTTGAAAATGCTGTTGCTATTTACGCTCAACGTTTTCCGGGTAGGATTCGTTCACGTGCTTCATTTGGCCGTACTATCAAACAATTTATTACTGATGGAAATGTTCAACCGAAAAAGCGGACCCGTAGAGCAACAGTCACTGGAGAAAATAATGAAATTGCTGTATTGGCAGCAGTGGCTCATAATCAGCATATTAGTACACGAGAAATAGTTCGCGATTCCGGATTGCCCCTCACCAGTGTTTGGAGAATTTTAAAACGGCACAAGTATCATCCATATCATGTGTCTTTACACCAAGATCTTCATGGCGTTGATTTCCAAAATCGGGTAACTTTTTGTCAATGGGCACGTGAACAAATGCAACAAAACCCCAAATTTTTTCGTTGCGTAATGTTCTCCGATGAATCGTCTTTTACAAACCATGGAACGGTTAATCGACACAACATGCATTATTGGAGTGTTACAAATCCGCACTGGCTTCGTCAAGTTGAACATCAGCGTCCTTGGACTGTCAACCTGTGGTGTGGAATAATTGGCAACAAACTCATAGGCCCCCACATTATTGAAGGCAACTTGAATGGTCAAATGTACCGAAACATTTTGGAAAATGAACTGCCAATATTACTTGAAAATTTGAGCTTAGAAGTGAGACGGAACATGTGGTTTCAACATGATATTTGTCCTGCACACTATTCGTTGATGGCACGTGAAATACTTGATCGTGATTTCAATGGTCGCTGGATCTGGGGCTACCTCATAAACAAAGTTTACACACAAAAACCAACAACACGTGAGAACATGATTGAGCGAATCAGAAATACGTGTTGAAATTCAACCAGACACACTTCTCAGTTGTGTACAATCGTTTGAAATGCGGATTAATAAGTGCATTGTAGTCGCAGGCCATTATTTTGAACATTTATTTTTGATTTACAAAACTGAATAAATTGTTTTGATTACGAATTTCGAGTATTTCCAATGAAAACGTGATGTTTTTTATTTCAAACGTATTGCAGAATGCGTGTGTTCTAAGAAGGAGAAATTGAAAAAATTGAATTTCGTCGATTACAACGCCATCTATCATGAACCGAACAAAATATTTCATTCAAATCATACGTACTTTTAGCCGTAGAATCCGTATTTGCAATAAAAAATATGGCTTCCTATCTTAGTTTAAAAGTTACCCCCGCCCCACCAGCGGGGGTGGGGGACTATTTTTTTTTGCACTAATGATGATGAAATCCCCCGCGGTATGATTATGGACATTTTTTCCGTAGAGTGGCTATTTTTCGAGATATTTGATCGTCTCAGTGTAAAAGAAACACCCGGTATACCTAAAGATATCTAGAAGCAAAATATTATTTTCTCAAAATAAGGGAATTGTCGGTGTTTGATAAATATATGATAACAATTAATTATAAGTTTAAATCTGTGATAAGAATTAATTTGTTTTAAATAATTTCTTCATACCCTTTTATGTTTACATAAATTGTAACAACATTGGTCCTATTCGGTTTTGGTTTCAAATTATTAGAATGCTACTCGTTAGGTCTGATAAATTAAGATCAAAAGAAACGATCTTTTCAGCGACAGCATTGAGGAAGGTAATTACCAGTCTGACTGTATGAACTCTGTCTGGGAGGTACTGAAAACTTCTGTTGTCAGTGCTGCTCAACAAACTTTAGGTATAGTAAAAGTCAGACCTTCCTACTCTTACTAGGAGGGCAGCTAAGCCGATTTGTAGACGGAAAAAGCGAGAATGGTGAAAGGCCGAGGTTCTGAAAGTACAACAACTCTGCAATGAGCGCAGTATGCACAATTTCTTTATGAGAATTACTGGATTGCACCATACATTCAGGCCTGCGTCAACCGCCATTCGGGACTGAGATGTAAACCTCTGTGTCAACATCGACGTAGTCTGCATTAATTAATTTAGAGCGTTTCATTTTGTCTTTTCAACCTTATTCGATTAGTATGGCGAACCGAAATGCCTGACGTTTGGAAAGTGCCACCGATGTGCCTCATCTTCAAGAAGGGCAAGCGCTTGAAGTGTGAGAATTATCGCGGTATAGCTCTCCCTTGCACAGCTTACCAATTACTGTCCTACATTATATTGGATAGAATCACCCTTCTAGCGTAGGGCCTGGTTGGTGACTATCAAAAAGGGTTTCATCTGAATCGATCAGTCATTGATCAGGTCTTTTCGCAACGGATGATTCTGTCTAAATGTTACGAGACTTACATCCCTATACATCAGGTGTTCTTGGATTTCCCGCAGGGCTATGACTCGATCAATCGAGAGAGTTTGTGGTCTGCTTTGGAATATCTAGGAATGCTAACAATGGAGTGAAGGAAATACCTAATCCGTTTGTAGAGTTTTCAGCTTCTGTTGTACTCCAGATAAATGAGTTCAAAACAAAATACATGATTTTAGGTTATATGGACAATGGTACAACAGATTTCAATAGTGGCCACTACACGTTTGAAGGATTGAAGCGGTTCATATAATTGGGCTCTCTTATTACTCACGATAACAGTGTGGGTGAGGATATTAAAATATGCCTGGCAGCCGGCAGTCGTACTTTGTGTCCTCTAAGGCCACTGCTAAAATCTTAACACCTGTCAAGTGCCGTGGAGCTGAAGCTTTACAAAGCGTTGATCAAGCCTGTTGTTATGTTTGGATGGGAAAGTTGGGCGCTGGCGGATGCGAGAGATGACTCCTTAAATATGAGAGAAGAATCATGCGGGTGATTTACAGCCCAAAACGGGAAGTAGAGCCACGATATTGTAGGCGCAGAAGTCGTTGCAGGCGACGGTGGCTCGACGGTGTAGTGAACGTCTTGGCTTCTTAAGGTTGGTTAAGAGAGTATTTATTTATTTATATTAAAGAAATCGATTTAGTATATTACAGGTATGATTTCATATGCGTATGAAGACCAAGCGCAGGATCGAAACCGTTGGAGCCGGATTGCTGACTCTGTAAGGAGCCAGTAATGGCCGTTATGTGCTATTTATTATTACTAATAGTTCTCGATTTACGACGGTTCGACTTACGACAATTCGAGCATACGACGTCGACCAAACGCCGTATTTTTTTTATTTTAATATTTCATCATTTGATGTAATTTTATTTGTTTGTATACAAATTAAAGTTAATTTAACATTTGTTTAAATACGTGAGTGTTTATATTCTATATTCAATATAAGTTATATTATAGTTGATATTTCCTGAGCAATACCGTCGTTCCTTTAAATAAAACATGGAAAGTAAATATGGGCCTATAGTAGAACCATTAGCAAACGGTTAAGACATGTTATTGATTTAGAAGCCAAATCAAAAATAATGACAGATAAGGAAAATGGAAAAACCGTAACTTCGATAGCTCAAGATTTTGGGTTACTACAAAAACTTATTTAGAAAAATTAACATTTTCCTTGAATTACGACCATTTCAAATTACGACGGAAGTCCTGGAACAATAGCTCGTCGTAAGTTGAGGACTATTAGTATTATTTGTTAACCTAATTTACATTTGATTTCTGAAATCGGTTTTTAATAATTTAATATGGTTTAATATTCGCTCTGGTATATTCGATCTGAATACCTCAACATTAAAACGAACTGATAAACCATAATTTTGAAAAGTGGCGATAATAAAATATGTTTAAAAATGACATTTAAGAATGGCTGGTATAACTTTAAGTTAATTTACATTACATTACTTTTGGAAAATTAAAAAAAATAAAATAAAAAAATAAAAAAAAATTAAAAATTCGTTTCGAGAAAATAAAGCGTTGAACTTGAAATCAGTTAACTCAACATTTTGTTTGCATGACAGTTTGAGCAGAGACTATATCGATTTTAGTAATTTTATGCTAAATCATTTTAAATCGTTTAAATCAACCATAGACACTAATTTCTATTTGTAACACGTTGCGTACGAATGCCGTCACCGTGCCTCATCACCTAATCGTTATAAACCAGCTGTAAACCAGTATAATAATCGCTTGTATTTGTACCAATGTATTACTGAGCAAAAACTTTCCTATTATATCGTGTAATACCTAGACCTCATTTTTTATGATGTTTTTGGCATCGGTAATACACCGAAATTAAAATTAATTAATTGTTTTATATAGTTTGGCCTTGTGTCAATTAAGGTACCCACTAGAAAAATTGACTGATAGTAAAAAAAGAGGAAAAGAGAAAAATGTCAGAAAAGCTATGTAATAGACAAAGACAACTTTTTATTTTTTTTATAGCAAAATTTTAAGGAGATATTTTGACCGCACACAAAAACATAACCAACAATTATTTAAAAAAATTAAATATTACTATTAATTCGGTTAGTTTTACATCTCAAAATTATCTAAAAATTAAATATTATTAATACTCATATCAGAATTATATTTTTTAGTATATTTTCCGAAAAAATTAAAAAAAAACGTCGTGTTTTTGTATTTATACTTTTTTATAGCAAAGTTTTAAGGAGAAACTTTGACAACCATAAAATTAGTAGTGTGCCAGAAATATTACTCATCATATACTAATTTTATGCATGTGTGTTAGAAGGTTTTTTGTTTCATTCGCTCAACTAGCAAATGTATCTTTTTATCTTCCTTTAATTTTACTATCAGTCAATTCAGTCAAGTAGAATAGCACCTTTAGTTAAAAATATAATTTAAAATTAAAATTTTGACTGAAAAATCAAAGTTTCGATTTATTTTTCATTTTATTTTTATTTTACAAAAATAAATTTGAGTTTTCTGTCAAAATTTTAATTTTTAATAAATTTTTTAACTAATTTACTCACGGCTTTTGAGTGTTAAACATTTGAAAATGACAATTTGTTAAATTAAGATTAAGAATTGTATAGTATATAGTATACAATTTTTAAGTTTTATTTTTGAACTCTAGATAAACAGCAATTTTTAATATCGTTTTCCAGGTTATTTTTGTTTTTCATAAATTAAATTGAACAATTAATTAATTCAATAATAATTTCTCCTAAAAATTAGGTTTTCGATATGAAATATTTTGAAAATATGAAGTCAATTTATGGAACCGATATTTTCTGGAATCGGCAGAAACAAGAAGTTTTATTTCACGGCATGAAAAATAGGCTCAAAGATATAAAGCAAAACCACTTCTTATTTTACTTGTTGGTGACCATGCACATGGAGATTTTAAATTCAAGCCTCTTGTAATTTATCTTTCCAAAAATGGCAACTACTTTATTCGAGACTGAAAAATGTTGCATATCAGAGATAAAGAACTTGCTCAAAGAAAAACAACGGCTTTAAAGCAATAGTTCATCCGTTCATCCGATTTACGTCATTAAATTGCCAGATAATAATATCTCATTAATCCAGCCAAAGGATCTATATAATAATATCTATGTTTAAAAGTTATTATTTTAGGTAAACATTTAAACAATTTCTTGAAACCATCGATTCAAATGACGATATGACAATGAACGCGTTTTGAAAAAACTATAATATCGCGAACGGAATTGAAAATATTGGCATTTTTTGGGATTAAATAAAAATTATGGCATTTAGAAAACGTGGTCAGAGTATCGAAAGCAGTGCACTAGAAACTGAAATTGACGATCGTAACTATGTTTGTCAAGGTGTGTCTTAGTTGGTATTTGCTGCAAATTTTAATACTGAGAAAGTAATTATGGATAACGAGAAAGGTCCGTACCTATTTAAATATATACAGCAATGACACCTTAAAAATAACGAATTCCAGTTCAAACTATATACCATAGAAGAATATGTGTCTTCTAGTATACGAAACAAAATAACGAATGAATAAATGCATATATGTATGTTTTTTGAGAATGTTAAATATGACTTTTCCAACGCATTGATGAATTAATTATGAATTCAAATTTTATTTTAAGAATATCTATTATCTAGGTTCATTCGGCTTAGATGGCGGTAAACTTATGATAGGGCATAATTACTACTAAATACTACAGGAGAAACGAGACGCTGCTCGACAAACGATAAATCCCAAAATATTGTTTAGATGATTTATAAAATGCTAAATAAAGTTGTAGTTCTAATACGAGTATAACCTAAAAAATTTTAGTATCGTTTTAATTCTAACCCAGACCTACTAATGTAAACAGCCGATTCTTGAATTACGTTTTAAGTATAGGTTTTCTATGTAATTCGACGTAACTTAAATTTTAATTTGGTTTAAATTTCAAAATTAATAAGCAACTATGGAGTCACTCATATTTATTTTGATATTAACCAAATTTATTGTCTTATTTTTGACATTGTATATTTACAACAATTTTTACGTTACTAAAAAATACTCACATCCTTCTAAAGAAAAACTCTATTTTAGTTTGTAGAGCTTGCGTTTGTATAGTGCTTCATTTTATGAAGTTAGCAAAACCTCCAGGAAGGTTAGTTATTTTGTTATTTGGTTAATTCGTTTTTCTAATTTTCCAAAATGTACTGTACTTGCTCTATAGAAAATTAAATATAACGACGTGGCATATATAGATAGAAACCACGTAAGGCAAAGATTTCTAAAAGAATCGTCTTTTTTTTTCATCGTTCGCTACCATTAATATACTAATGTTCATAACATTAAATATAATAGTATTAGTCATAAAGAATGTTATGTTTGATCATTACAATAAATCAATGCAAAACACCTTATTAGTTAAGTGTTTAATACATATATTTAGTCATTTATAGTATTTGAAATCGATAAAATATTTATTTTCACAAAGCATAAATAAATTACTTCATATTATGTTATTTGATATTCGTTAAAATAAAATATATTTAAATAAATAACTAAATATTTATAAAAAAAATTAAAATAAAATTACAACAAACACCTCTTTAAAAATTAAATAATTTAGCGTATGATTTAAAAAAACTGACTATAAAATCTACATCTACACTCCGCCATATTATGCAGTCATATAAATGGGTATTTTATCGCTGAACCAAAATATCAGCAAACAAAAAAAAATGTTTCGTATATTCTAATTCCCCAGCATTTATAAAAATAAAATTTTAAATTTTATTATTCAAATTTTTGACACCTAATTAAAATTTTTGTTTATAAATTAGCATTTAATATTATTTTTAATGAATTGATCAATTTGGGTAAATCAAGATAATTTAGCTGTTTTGATTATTTTGTATAGAGAATTTTCGTAAATTATCGCACAATTAAAAAATGTAAATTGTTTCACGCGGACTGTTGGAGAATTATTGTAAATGTTAAGCTTTAAGATTTCAAGTTATAATTAAATTTGTTTAAGACTTATTTTATTAATGTAAATATATGTACATGTATTAGAAGCATATATATATAAATATATATATATATATATATATATATATATATATATATATATATATTTACAATTAAATTAGAATTTTAAAAAAGAATTAAGAATTAAAAAACGTAACATTTCTTCTTTATACCAAGCATTTCTTTTGATTGATTTCAATTTATATGGTCGGCGTTAAAATATTCTGCGTTACATAATTTTTTTTAAAAGTGAATTTCAAGTAATTGACAATTACATCTGGAAATCTAAATTGAATAACGTAAACTAGTTATTAGTTCATAAATCGTTAAATTTTCGTTAAAATTCCATTTATGACATTTGATAATATTAATTAAGCTTACATATAATTAACAAATATTTTGATTTGTGGTAAACAGCTCATTAATTAACCTTTGTTGTTATTAGAAATGAAAAAATTACAATTGATGTTATTGAATTAAATTAATATTAAATATAAACAAATTTCGAATATTTACATTATTTTTAATACTCATAAAAAACTTCTGCAACAAATATTGTGATTGAGTCGTCATAGGTAGATCAAAATCTGTAGTTTATAAATGTTAATACCTAAATTACAAAAAAAAATCCCAAAAAATTGGGCAGATACCCAAATTAAAAATATTAATCAAAAATACTTTTTGCACAACTATTTTTCACTCACACACACACACATACAAACATTTTTTAAAAATGGTCATTTTGGAATCAGGGAACATAGGAGCATGTCAAAAAAACAAAATCTTAAACCGCTCTCCTACGAACGAGCCTACGGTTTTTTCGATCCAAACTCATGACGAACTTAAGGCTCTACTTTACCTAGAATAAAAATCAAAATTGATGTCGATATTTAAATGCCAAAAATATGTATAAAATAATATTTGAAATAGTGTAAATCTCCGCTATCGAAAATTACAAAATATTCCATGAAAAAATTGTTTTTTTGCCACTTATGACATCTAATTAAAAAGGGATGAACTAAAAAACTAAAAAATACAAGATATTTACTTGATTCCTAAACCATTTTTACATCGAAGATACATTTTTTTCAATAAATTGATTTGTCAGCTTATCGATATAAAATAGTTTTCAATTAAATTTTCAATTTTCTCGCTTATTAGAACGAATTTTTATAAACACGTATGTTAATCACTAGATAATATCTTCCTGAACGTACCCATATATAAAACTTTTATAGTGGAAAAATATTGATACATTTGATTTGTGAGTGAATGGTTTTTGTCAAAAATTCATCAACTTTGAGACGCATTACAAGAAAACTATAGCGAATTTAAAAAAAAACGTGTGTTACTCGCTTGCAAATATATTTAACTTTGCTATAAAAAAAAATTAAATCAATGCCTAAGTTTATGTGGCCATAAAACGATTTGTAAGATACACTTGTTTTCGCAAATTGAGTAAAGTAGGGCCTAATGAGATGGAAATAATTTAACTTTGTTATGGTTATCTCCGTCATGAGTTCGGATTGAAAAAACCTTAGAATCATTCGTATAACAGCGGCTTTAGGACAATACTTCATTTTTGGTAAAGTAAATAAATTCAAAAAAAATGTTTGACAATTAATAAATAAAACAGAAAACTATTATCAATGTTGTTGCATCATCAACAAAATAGATATACCCGAATATTTCCTCCCTTTGTCGATGTACATAAATTCTTGTGTATATTCATATGAAAATTAGCCCAAGATACCAATTTTGTTATGACGTAGGATAAAGTTCGTATACTGTGTTGTTAAATTTAATATTTTCTTTCTTTTATTAGTACGTGGAAAGGTAACACCGATTTCATATAACTCACATAGTAAAATTCGTAATTGTTGTAATGCACGAAAAATCTTTTGTTTTATTGAAACATTCATGAATAAAATCTTTGGGCGTCGATATCTTTAGAATTCACCTATACCTAACCCCTGTTTTAGACATACATATTACAGTTATTCACGGCTCGTTAAAGTCTATTATAGCTTTTAATGAATGGTCACACAGCGGAGACATAGGGACTATTTATGTTGCTATATAATTCAAAATGCCTAAAAGATCAAATTTACAATAATAACAATAATGTTTCATCTCACCTATAAGTAATAATGTAGGTATTTGCTATAAGGGCTGGTACTCGATTGTCTTGAGCACCACAAGCAAGGCAACCATTGTTAATTTGTTTGTTATATTAAATATTATAGTAATATTTTTTGATCTTGCATGTAACTTTTTAAAACAGCACAATACAATTCTGTTCTATAATCAACAGCAGGACACGTACCACAATGTACCATAATAATAACGTTATCGGTAACTCTATATTTAAAATTTAAAATGTGTAGTTGTATTAAAATTTCAATCAAATACAAAATTTCAAAATAACAATAGTCTTTAAGGCTTAACAAAATCGACTATTTCGCGAACTCATACCTAAACCACAAAACCAATAGTCTCGAAAAGCTTTGGCTGCAGTAACAATTAAGTGATGAGTATTCCATAGAAATGTGTAAAATTTGCATTCCAAAAAAGTAGAAAGTTAAAAAAAGGCCTTTTGCTCCTTATGTCACATTATTAACATTAAACCTACTTAAGTATTCAACTAGCGACATAACAAAAACTTATTGGCGATATTTTTTATTTCGTGTTTTAGCCCAAATAAACATACATATATTTTTTGTTACATTATCATTCAATTGTGGAGATCTTATTGTTAGCTGCAGCAACAAAGTTTCGTCTTGTAAACTATATACAATAATAATATAAAAAGGCGCTCGACTGTCTTATTTTGACGCGATTCATGTTGTTTTATCGCGCGCATATTTATTTATACATTATTTCATTCTTCTTTCAAAACTACCAAATATTTTTTTTTTAGTTTTTGACTGCAGTTTTGTGTTTGATAAAAATCAAATTTTTTTTTGGCTTATTATATGCATTTTATTCCACAATTTTCCATTGTTGTGTGACAGTTCAAACAAACCACGACGACGAATCAACAAACAATTCTAAGAAATCTCTGGAACATTATTTATATTGAATATCATTTAATTAGTTTTTTTTATAACAGTTTGGTGTGTCTGTTTTACGCGTTGAAACGCGTGTTTCATATTTAATGTAAGAATTATACAACTGTTCAGATAAATAATTAAAAGTGAACTTATTTTACATGAATTTAAAATGTATACACGACTAACAATTAAAGTCAGCTTAACATTCTTAAAATAAAGTTTGTTCTTCAAAATTCAAGCACTTGAATTTTGTTGAAGTTTCTTAACAAAACAGTTCACGAAATTACACATATGTGTCTTAAGACAGGTTTCCGATTGTTTTGTACTTTGGTTTTAATATTTGAGCTCCATACTGTTGCAATATTCATTGAAATTTCGTCAAATCAGAATACCTAAAACCCTCTACAACAGCCTAGAAGACAGATCGCAATCATGGTACGCCAGTTAAAAATGTTGGCACAGGACAACGACCACTTATGTTACAACACAACGGTGAGTTACTCGTATCATTCAAACTATGGTCAACGATAAATCTTATAAAGTGAAAAAGGTATTTGCTAAGTCATTACAAAATGTTGAAAATATAAACATTTCTTTATAAACATTACAGAACATCAAAACACAAAATAAAATGTAACCCATTTGCGAAACAATCCGATAAGCCCTTAGCATTCTGGCGCAATGCTTTATTTACGGATAAGTCTACGGTTTATTTTTAAAATGGCAGTTAGGGTACAAAATTGTTTTAATCTAAAGCAAACGACGTAAAGAGTCTATATTTTTGACACGACAAGGTGGTGGCAATAATATCATAATACATTATTGTACCTCATACAACGGAGTAGGACCACAAGCAATGATTTCGGCCAAATTAAATCAATTAACATATTCTAACCAATGTTATTCTGTTAGCTGGCTATTCAATGAATGAACCCAATTTCATTCTAAAACAGAACAACACCCAACAGGATAATAAACAGAAATGGAACCGCAAATCTTTCATTTCACAAATATTAAGAATCGGATAGTAGTTTAAATTTAAAACCCAGTTTAATTCACCAACACCAACAAAATACATTCTGCAATAGACGAGTACATATATTGCTAGGTCCTATACGGCAGAGATATACTAATAAAAGTAAATCAACGTTTTTTAGCTAGATCCCTAGTGTTCTCGTACGGATCTTTCAACGTAGATCAGTTATTATCCATCTCTTGGTTTCAACTTTTACAGTTTGCTAAGGCTGCAGTGCGCTTATGCGCGTTAGGATACGGTTTGCACCATGGGCCCACTGTGTCATTAAGTGCGGAACCTCTGTAGGTTCCAACCGTTTTAATAAAACAAAAAACAAAATAAAATAAACGTTAAGCATCAACACACCTATTTCCTGGTTAGTTAACAGAAAATATTATATTACTTCTGTTAAATAAAACAATAATGTTGTCTGTATATAAAATAAAATTATTATTTATGAATTGAAAAATACACGGGATTTCAAAAAATCAAAATATTCCGTGACAGCGTAATTTAGGGATTGTCGTCCCGATTCCTAACAATGTCATTATGCAAATATGCAAAGTTTGACACCAGCCACGAGCAACAGGTACTTAAGTTGAAGCCGCTACTAGAGCTTTTGCTGGTATAATGTCCGTACGTTCCGTATAATGTCTGTCTGTATCATCTATTTAACCAAAGCTTATCTTCTGGTCTGTTTTGCCATACACATAACTACAGTCTTCACCCTTACAATTTTTTATTAGTTCCCAAATATGTATATAGCCCAATCAAGTTTCTCGATTATACCTTATCTCCGAAATGCAGTTTTTGGTAATGACTTCTAAATGCTCATGGCGGCATTGTATTCGAAATATGATTATTTTACTAACAAAATAGATTGTTTAACTATTAATATAAGCAAACATTTAAATCAATAAAGTTATAATATAAGGCGCCAATAAAATACGGACACTGTTATGTAATTTTTTGCTCTCATCTAGATTATATATTTAATGATTTTTTCTTAATAAAAACATTTTTAAAATAAAGCCTTCTCATTTAAAAACAGAAAGTAGGGTCAGCGATAACACGTTGTAATCGCATTAACGGCATCTCAACAATGTCACGTATACACATATGTAATTCTCTGTAACATTACATCACTTCGACCGATACACTTCATCTAGTAAAACAAAAATCAAATAGATTGTTACGGGGTGCCGGTTGAAACAATAAATTTCTTAACAGAATTTGGAAAAAAAGGATATTAGAAAGCAGTGTATTCTATTCATAGGATTAGGTACAAAACAGCATATTGGAAAACAGGATATTACAAAATAGGCTTAGATTCGGAACAGTTCATGGTACGAAACAGAATGATGAATTGAACATGTTGGATAGAAAAGGGATTCTAAAATGAATTTAAGTTCTGGAATAGGACTAAGGAAGAAAGGAAAGGCTGGAAATTCGGTAAAAATATTATTTAAATTCTTCATCTGTCCCGTTGAACAATTTTCAAAATAATACCAACAGTTAGGTAATTCTTCAGGTCTGCCATTAGTTCGTCCGGGCTCCTTTAACAACACATATCTGTGATATCATAATATATCACATTCACCTAAATTCGCAATGCATCATTTATAGTTAGAAGCCTTAAAAAAAACCTAACTCTTTCAGAATAGCCAAACAAGACATTATCAACTACAGACATTAACAACTATAGATAAAATTAGCTCGATTCGAAAGGAGCGAAGTGTTACTGAAGCTGTTTGGAAGGCACAAAATCCAGAAAAAATCTTTTTATTAATGAGAAGCTGTTCACAATTGAACAATGCTGAAGTCGTCCAAATGTAACCACATTTGGCCAAAAACTAAAAACCACCTTCCGGTGAAGCTCGAATTGTTGTCAGATGCCAAAACCTAAATTTATTATGGTTTGGGCTGAATAAAAAGATATAAAAAAGTAACCAATTAAATTCATCAATGAAGAGGTAAAAGTGAACCAATAATGGATTCGAGAGAAATTGGTGTCTATTTTTGCAATTGCCATTGTTATATCTGCGATATAACATATGTATATATTTCAATATACAATTAATGATCACAAACAGTCTTTATATTTTTATTAGTTTAATTGTAATTTGAATATTTTGTGCACTGACTATGCAAATCCAATTTTTATATAAATTTTATAGTAATAAAATGCATAGTCAACAGTTAGTTTTGTATATAACCAAAACCGAAAAAATAATAAATATGAGTTTTAACGCAACTACCAACGTGTTTAATTAAATAAATAAATAGTTAGACCCCACCAGCGGTAACCTATCAATGTATATAATACTCAACAAATCATTTATTCCAACATCAACACCGGGATAAACATTGGTCCTTCGAGCCATAAAAAGAGCAGACAATCTATACAGTGCATACCATAAAACAACAGGCAATCAGAACACGTCGTACAATAACCGATGACAACAACACGCCCCACAATGATTTCGCTATACATATCATCTTCAGTTATAGCCAGAAGCAGCGAGCAGTGAAACGTGCCGTGCCTTCTAACTGATACACAATTAGAAAAGGGAGGAGAGATAGCACAACTTATCTCTAATTACAAAAAGGAAAGCGCAGAACGAAATAGTAAAAAGTATCTGGAGACCAGAAGAGCAGCTTTAAAAAGATTGCACAATGAGTACATCGACGGTGACAACAAAGTTCGAAATTTCCAACATACACTGGAATTAACACACCAATACTACAAAGATAGACAAACAGTATTGGAAAACTACTCAAAAGGTATGGAGAACATGCGTCAACGTCTTAACGAGCCATACTTACCAACAACACCAATTCTATCAGCGAGAACAAATCCTCAATTTCAATTCAGGACTACAGCGGAAGGCAGTAACAACGTCACCAATAAACCAACAACTAACGAAAACTCCCACAAATAGTTCTCCGAGCCATCAAAAGAGGAAGCAACCGCTGAATTTCGGCTCAGTCACAATTGCCGAAATTTAATGAACAATTAAAACAAGAAGACATCAAAATACGCAGCTTGTATCGAGAATTCGGGCAGCTGAGGATATACTGACAAGCAACAACAGATCCAGACTAGTTCTGAATCTCAAATTAAAAAACTTGAAATGATAACGATGCAAATCATGAATCTACATCAGCAAATAAGTATGCAAGCTAGCAATAGCATATGCAATGCCACTACGCACATTAATAGATCCAGGATCACAACCATCGTTTATCACCCAAGCAGCAGCCGAGTTACTAAATCTACCAAAACTTAGTGTTGATTTGCAAGTCAGTGGGATTGGGGGAATGAAGACAAGTAATATAAAATATGAGGTACGTAACAATATCACCACATTACTCATTGGATTTCTAGCATATGGTAGAGGCTTTTATTCTACCAAAATTGTTTGAACGTCTCCCAACTGAACCGATAAGGGGAGCTAACAGCAACCCGTGGAGAGAACTTATACTAGCAGATCCGAACTACGAGACACCAGCATCAGTCGACATGATTCTAGGCGCAGATGTATATGCAAATATTTTAGTGGACGAGGTAATAAGCTGCGTAAATTTTGGTAAATTGAAGAAATAAGCAGATGTAACCAGAAGAAGAAGACTTATGCGAAAGGCTTGTACACAGTAATAACAGTTGTAATAACAAAAGCTGCCTACCTACCTCAATGAAGACATTAAATGGGATAAGCTTTAATGACATCCAATTAGTCGGCCCAACACTGCAACAGGTTCTATTTTCCATAATAACAAGGTGGAGGAAACACAAATATGTGTTAATAGTAGACATCAAGAAGATATATAGACAGATCTTGGTGGCTGATAAACAACAAAATCTCCAAAGAATAGTTTGGAGAAATGATCCACAAGCACCAGTAAGGGAGAACAAATTCAGTACAATAACATACGGTACATCTTCTGGCCCCATACATGGCCATAAGAACCCTAAGGCAGCTCGCTTTAGATGTGCAAATCACGTATCCCATTGCTTTAGAAATTTTGCTGAGAGATTTTTATGTTGATGACGTCGTCTCTGGTGGAGAGACCATAGATTATGCAATAAAATGTCATCAACAATTACGAAGTATGCTTGATTCTGGAGGCTACGGCGAGAGAAACAACGGAATCAAGAGCTCTACGAACCAAGAGTGTCACGACGAAGTCAAGAAGAATCCATTGTCTAATCTGTTGACTTCGTCACGTGGAGGCAGAATATTATGCGATATAACATGTATATTTCATTATAAATTTCAAGTGACCACTGAAAATCCACCAATGTTACATAATTACTTTTTGCTTGACAAATATTGATAAAATAAGATATTTCGGAAATATAAGGATCCACACGATTAGTCAATTAGTAAATGCTTAATGGCACATACAAAATAACAATCTTAATATCGACCTGAACCCAGTAAGGCGGCTTCAATGGAACAAACAACTAGATCTAGGTTCCTATGATCTAAACGACGATTTAATAATAGTAAAACAAAAATTTGAATATTTATAGTTGATCGTATTCAAGAGGACCGAACTATGGAAAAGAAACCATGAAAATTATATGTAAGATTTGGTGGATTAGGAAATTTAAAAAATTCTAATACTAAATATATAATATATCTTCTAAATAACATAGAGGGTAAGTTGAATACATATTGTTAGAATGTCCAGTCGCAATAGCTTGTTCAGAACACTGAATTTTGAGCCAATAGGTTACACTAAAAGTGAACATTGAACAAAGCATAAATAAATCATTAATCAGCTGGAATATTTAACCAATTATTGTTTTTTCTCGGCTGTTTTCCGTAATTTTAAAATTATTTAATACAACATTTCACTGTGAAAGTATAAATATGAATAGACTATATTTAACACTGTAATAAGATTGTCTATGCTCGCTTGAAGTCATTTGGTAGTTACGAGTTTATGCGTGAAGATAGCTTATATGCGCAAGGCGTAGTCTATTTTATGAGTGCAAACCAATAAAAACGAAAGTAGCAATTAAATCGGCAGCACATACTTTACATTAAAATATAATATAATTGTGTTTTATTATTAAACCGTGAGACGCTGGTATCATAAAAATTAGAGTCATTAAAAAATCAAGTACAATACCGAAAAAACGTGAAATAATTCTTACACAATTTTTATGTCTTTTACGAATACAAAATTCTACGTAAGAATAAGGTAAAATACACATTTTCTGCGCTGCCGTGTGTGTGCGCGGCTATTATTTAATTAGAGAAGTCATAAAATTATCATTTAAGATCGTAATAAAACCAAATAAAATGTATTTATTTTAATCGTCTCATTTCAAAGAAACTAATTCAACGTACCATAACTACATAGGTACATACTTTTTAGTGTGTTTAATTTTATTTAACTATTTAATTCTACCAACGCTTTTAGAATAATTAATAAATGTATTTACTTTTTTTTTAATTTCAGTAAATCGTGTTAATTTCGTTAATTTTAATAATATTCTTGTTTGCTGATGAATTTTTTCAGATATTTGTTTTTATTTTAATACTATAAATTACGGCAAGTAATTAATTTTTATTATAGTTCTCGTATTTCTTAAATTTTATTATAATTTTTTCTAAGTTTTGTGTTAAAGCAACAAAAATGTTGGCTTTTAAATCAAATTCCCGCATAACCAAACAATATTATGGTCATCAAACAAAAATTGTTCAAAACACAAGACGACTAAATAACCTTTGTTATGTTTTTTTGTGCTTTGAATTAGAATTGCTTTTGTTTTCGTTTCTTGATTATTAAAATTTTAAATTAGGCGATAAAATTTTACGTCTCTTCATAATAAATTCATTAGCTATTTAAAATGTGTGGTATATGCTAATGTAATTTATTTTATAGATTTATTACTTTTGCCGTGTTAATAGGACATATTTAACTTAATACACGGTAGATAAACATATGTACGTATGATGATAATACCTATAAACATAAACCTATATGTATACAAAAAGACATAAACAATCGGTTTTGTTTTGTATGCAGTTATAGTAATTTATTCGTTTTTTTTCAACAAATATACAGAATTAAATTATTAACAAATTGGTGGTTGGTCAAACAATAAAATTTGTTCTTCCTACATAAAACAAGCACAACAAGACATGAATTGCATGCGCGATAAAAATGAACGAATAATTACTACCAATATTAATTTTTTTTTGTTATTCTAATTCACAATGGAACATTTACAAAAAAGAAAAACGTTTACATTTTTATACAAAAAAACAGTCGACAATTTATTATACCACCTACAAGATTTTAGGTATCTTAAGCAAACAGAACAAAATCAACTTCTCGAGTCAATTATTTTATTGTAAATTATGGTGATTTTTAATTAAGTTAAATTTAATGGCATCAGATGAAACAATGTTTTAATGATGATTAAATAGCTGAATTTATTGGTTTAGACTAGGAAATTTAATTGCAAATTTTTAAAGTTTAGTTTGAAAAACATCAAGAACATCAATCAAACAAAACAAAACCTTCTTCATTAATTTGATTATTTTGTTAATTAAAACCTCCATAATCCGGTGTAATTTTAGGACAAAGTTATCACAATAAATCGATATTATTAAAAAACGTTGTAACGCTGTTGGAAGAATAAAGATGCCACGGGACATTAAAACAATTGTAAGAATATTCCACGAAAATGATATTTACAACGGAGATGAAACATTTCCATCCGGAAAACTGTATTATAGCTATCAAATTTTTACTTTGTATATGGAATAGTTATATGTGTAAAGCATTTGATTCTTTGAATGCCAAATGTTCCCATTTTGTTTATTAATAATGATTTTTTTTAATATGTGACCACAAACAAAGAATTCGGTGTGTTGTCACATACTTATTCTACATATCATGGACCCAGCCATGGTTATTTCATCTGGTCGGGCAGACATGCTTATCCGATTTTTTTAAGATGTTATACAAAAAAGGCGTTAGAAATCAAAGATTACTCAGTAAGTATGCATTTTCATCTAACAAATTGACTATTGTTAATCATTTGATTATAGTGAAAATATGAATTAATACTTCAAAAACTCAATTTGACTGAATAGCCATTTCCACCCGAATTATTAGTGAGTGGACACTTGGCGTCTGAAAGAATTAGTGTAAATGTTTTCTTAGGGACTAATCACACCAAGCGCGAATTGCGAATGCGAGTAATCTTTTTTTAGAAAATTATGACATAAAAGTGATTTATTTATTTAATTTTTTTATATTAATTACACTGGAATGATCTGTTCAATCAAATAATGCCAAACTATGGCAGAAAAATAGCTTAAAATAAGCAGAAGGTGAATATTCGCATATAATGTTGTGACGTCATTACATTATAAGCGAATTTTCAACTTTTTCTTATTTTAAAGTATTTTTTCGTCAAAATTTGGTTTATTTGATTGAACAGATCATTCCAGTGTAATTAATATAAAAAAATTAAATAAATAAATCACTTTTATGTCATAATTTTCTAAAAAAAGATTAGTCCCTTAGAGTAACCAGACACTTGCAATATCCGAAAAAGTGACGAAAATAATAAATATTGCAGCTGCTTGATTCAAGAACAATTCCAAGAGAAACCGAATGAGTTTCGCAAGCAAATTTTATTAAACTTTTAGAATGAAAATGAAAAACATTGTTGTTTAACTTTAAAAAAAATCAATATACAAAACAAAAAGTGGAATTTGCATGGATTATGAGTAATCCAATTTTATGTAGGAAAGTTTCCTGAAATTTTATTTACGAGCTTCGAGTACTAGGAGCATTTACCAAGTTGTAACATTTGCCCCTATATACTGAAGCTGATGTTATATGTTGAACTTGCTATAATACATAGGACTATGCAATACTATAGTTAAAAATTAATTCTAACACTTCTTCAAAATAGGCTTGTTCAAAACATTTTTTTAAGAATTTAAATAACATCAACAAAATTGATACACAGATAAGAACATGTAAGGTACAATCTATACACCACAATAAGTTAAAAGCATAAATTATGACATGTAACTAACGTGTAACACATAATATGCACACATAATTTAACACGTAGAATACATAAATATCCTATATAACTACAGTAGTTAAATATTTTGTATCATAAAATTGTGTTCATAAACAGCCGGCTGATAAAATTCTTTGTGCTGATTTGAAAATGAATACGTTTTGTTCGTTTAAAACGGTATACATTAATTATATTAAAATTATGTTTTTGTTGTAATCTTACCTGCATGTTCAAATGTAACATACTAAACCTGTCTGTTTTATTTTTATATTTATAATAAAAATACATTTCTTTAATCAGTGAATATAATTTAATTTGATTATTATTATCGTTCGAATCGTTTTCATTCTGTACGAACTAAAATATTAATTGACCAATTAATAAAAACTTATATATTTGTGATGTTTATTATTTTGTTCACACAATGTTGTTACTAAATTTATTTACCTACTTTCCATTTGCCCTTTAAGTTCATCCCATTTTGAATCTTCATATGCCCTAATAGAAAAACCAATTAAATTTTTAATAACCTAAAACCCATTTCCATTTTATGTATACTTTCTCCCTGTATATACATCGTTAAAATAGAAAATTGGTTTTAACACTTTTATCACATTTAAAATGTAAAATTAACCGACGGAGCGACCACCCTAATAGTATGATTTCTTTAAAAATTATCACTTAAGTGAACCACTTTAAATAAGACGTTTACGACGATGTGTATAGTAGATAAAATATACATACATATACAACGTAGTATATGCAAACGAGTATATACATAAATGCAAAAACATATTGCCTTGTTAACATCATCAGTTCCTGATTACATATACAGTTTTTTAAACGTCATAATTTATCTTAAAAAAAAAGAATCAATTTCTTTTTGAAAGACGAAAGAATAAATTAAGAAAAGAAATTGAGACTTTTAAATACGCCTACAAATTTACTTTTATTTCATGAAATGGAAAACATTAAACAATTTGTTTGTTTCATGTTTGTGATGCGATTTTATATATTTTTTTTGTTGTTAATATTGTGGATAATTCATATGACACATGTCTTTAAATATAAGGTCGTTTTATGTACATGCTAAGTGGACCTCCCAAATAATAACATAAATTATATTTTAAAATATGTTTGTTTAACTTATATTCTATTCTACTAAAAAAAGGATCATTGCTAATTAGGAGTTGATATGAAATTTGAAGAGTTTTTGGTGGATTGAATACTTCATTTCGCTGGTTTAAAACATAAAAATATTTTCTTTGATATTCTACTATTTATATCTGAACATACTAATTTTTCCATTCTATTTAAACACTCCGAACATAATTGATCTTATTAGACTACTGGAGCAGCGATTTAATATTACCAATAAGAGTAACCGCAGAGAGCCGCAATATCGTTCCTTCCTATCAAATATTAATCTTTCTGTGAGTGTAACATTCCGTTTTTGCAGTTTTTGACATCTAACTCGTTAGCTACGATGTTTCTTTCATATATTAAAAGTTTTTTGTAAAATAGGTAGGTTTAATTGCTGGGAAAATATTTGGTTTGTGCCCACTTTGCTGAACGTAAGATGACGCACACACTCAACAATAAGCATTTACCACAGACGTTTCATAGTTCATGCAAATTTAGAATAACCATGTCCCTAAGTTCCATGGATAATGTTTAACGTATAGTTATATATGGAATTTTTATCTGACTATAGGGGGTGTCTATGTATTACGAAGCGAAAGTTAAAATGTACTATGTAAGATTTTCGAATCGCATAAAAGTGTTGCCATTTTTCTTTCCGTATTTCAATTTTATGGTTGATAGAAAAAGGTTGTCTTTCAAAATACAAAATAGAACCTTTCACTAAAACATACAAAAATAGGAATTTTTGGAGTGAATACTCGTATAATATATGTAGTTCTTTGTGGTGTATAATTATGTATAATTTTAACAATACGATAGAAACAATATGTTTTTATTTACAGTAATCGCTCCGACTGCGCGGTTTTTCACTACGCGAGTTCATAATTTAATACCAATTTTACCCTGCGCGCTTAACATTTCGCCCTGCGCGGTTTTTAATTTTTTTTTAGAATTTATGTATTCATTTTCGAATACATATGTATACCCAATGAGTCAAAATAATGAACTTACCTTATTTTGTTATGTGGGTATTCGATCAGAAAAAAATGCAATAGAAAAATAGGGGATTCACCTCATTTTAAATATTCTTGATGTTCTTTTATATTGTTTCAGTTTTCTTGTGGTCGCGTTAGAAATAACAGTGTAATTATTTTTCATTCTAATTAAATTATAACGAAATTTTAATTAATTCGCCAGCCAAACTAAAATGGAAAAACCCGGAAAAAGAAAAGTTTTAAATTTAGAAACAGAGAGTGTTAAATAAAAGATACAATATGAATGAATCCAGCATAAGAAGAATTCGATGAAATGCAGAAAACATAAAAAGTTTATTTGCTAGTTCGACATCAATGGCCTCAAAAGTTACAAAAAAGCCTAGAAATTCTATAATTAAAAAAACTGAAAAAGTATTCAGCGCCTAGATAGAAAATCAGAGTCAAAAGCGAACGCCTCTAGCGTCGTCAATTTTCGAACGTTTCCGTGAAGAAGAATCTGGAACATCTAATGTAGAAAAAATTCAATTTCAAGCCAGTGAAGGCTGGTTTGAAAAATTCAAACATCGCCAAAATCTTCATAATATGTGTTAAATTTACAGGCGAAGCAGCAAGTGCTGACCAATTAGCTGCATCATCATATCCAGAAATCTTGAAAAATGTTATTGACGATCGCTCTTCGTTTGCCAAGTCAAGTTTTCAATGCTGATGAAACAGGCATATTTTGAAAAAGAATGCCTAGTAGGACTTTTATTTCCAAGGATGAGAAAAGGACTCCAGGTTATAAAGTTTCAAAAGAGAGACTGACAGTTTTATTATGTGTAAATGCAGCTAGAGATTGCAAGAACAAATGCTTTTAAAGGAGTACCAAAAAACACACTTCCAGTTCATTGGGTATCTAATAAAAAAGGATGGATGACCGCGAAATTTTTCGAAAACTGGTTTTTGAATTGTTTTTGTATTAAAACTGAGAAATATTGCAAACAAAAAACATTGCTTTTAAGATACTATTGATTGTTGATAATAACACCAAGTCATCCAGCCTATTTGACTGAATTAAACCTTAATATTTAGGTGATATTTCTACCTGCAAACACAACGTTGTTAATTCAGCCGATGGACCAACGCATCATCGCACGCATTCAAACGTTATTTAAGAAGAACTTTCAAGCAATTGATTGAGGCTACTGATGGGCCAGATAATGTATCAATTCGTGACTTTTGGAAATAGTACAATATTTTATCTGCTGTAAGAAATATTATATTTCTTGGGATGAAGTGAAAAACTCAACAATGAATGCTGTGTAGAAGAAAATATGGCCAGAAAGTTGCATTGAAGCAGCTACGGTTGAGATGCCAGATGTTTCGGAAATTGTGACATTAGGAAAAACAATTGGTGGAGATGGTTTTCAAGAGATGGTATCAGAAGATATTATGGTAATCATTGAAGATGTTCATGAAACTTATATGACTGTTGATGATATTTTAAGTCATAAGTCATATTTAAGTAATGATAGCGAAGAAGAAGAAGTAGAACTTATAAGTGCTAACAAGTTTACTACCGAAAATTTAGCAATTCTTTTAAAACTTGGTAGTCAGCTTCAACAGGAGGCTCTTGACATGGGTCCTGATGTAGAGCGTGCTTTAAATTTTAGGAGAAATGTAACAACTGCTTTGGCTCCTTATGAAAACATTTATAACGAAAAGAAAAAGACCGATAAACAATCAGTGATAACTAGTTTTTTTCCTAGGCAAAAAAGCTCATCAGAATATACCAGCGACTGATATTTTTTCATCGCAGAATAATCTTAACACATTTTTATTATTGATATTATTTTTTTAAGTTTTAGTTGTTGTTATTTACTTTTAAACATTTACGAAACTAGTTCGTCTCTCAAATGAAGCTTTTCGCAACGTGTAGTTATAACGAAATAAATAATGATTTGAGACCTAGACGACGTTTCGTAGGTATATCATCAATAATTAAACTGGCACTATCATGTTCTTATATATTAAACCGCACTATTATTTTTTGCCTAAGGCGGATACTATAGCTAACCGTTGGCGCGGAGTTCTG
Organism: Tipula unca; assembly: GCA_951394425.1. Lineage (NCBI taxonomy): Eukaryota > Metazoa > Arthropoda > Insecta > Diptera > Tipulidae > Tipula > Tipula unca. The sequence continues at coordinate 104,893,600 of OX596381.1, forward strand.
GATTGGGTTAAGTTAAATATGACACCAAATTATAAGATATACAAACAAAACGATATTTTTTCGAGAAACGTGGCTTTCCGAATGTACGCCAAATATTCAAATCGTGCGGCCACCGCATTAATGCTATGGTCGTAATAAAATTATAACATTTTGTTTGTAATATTATTTATTTTAAATTGATTTTGGATAAGATACGAATTGGTTCTGTTGATTGAAGTTATGTGAATGACTTCACACACGTGACTCATCTGTATAGCTATAGGCAACAAAGAAAAATTTACTTATAAAGAAAAATTACAAACTACAACATATTACAACTTATTTAGTTTACAAAGAAATTTTTTTTACGTCAGGTTATGTGAATGGTGATCGAAATTGAAGTTTAGGTAATGTATCGTATTCATTATTATTTTTCATTAATTAATTAATTTTTAGGTGATTTGGGATACCATACCCACTCGAACATTTGCTGATGACATCTTATTGTAACGCAGAAGCTAAATATAACAATCAATCATCCAAGGGAAGGTCAATCATTGAACGAGTTTTTGGTATAATGAATTCACCATTCAACTGCCTCTTAGCTGTGCATGACAAGGCGACATTACGAGCCAGCTAAAGCTAATTTAATTACTTTTACTTTATGTTGCCTAAGAAGAAGCAGCTGATTTTAAATATTTAAATTCTTTTTTAATATTTTAAGCTACTAGCTTTCTATAATATTCAGATCTATAAGTCTATCAAGGACTCGTTCCTACAGGAAAAAATTCGTATAGGAGAATTTAATATCACAGAACTTATAGATTTGTAGGAAAAAATCCTACACATAAGAATAATATCCTACTTATAACTTCAAAGTCCAATTCCTCCAGACTTAGCTATCACAAAGAACGTAGGACCGAAAAATATGTAGGAATTTGACAGCAAATGAAAAATATATTATTAGATTGACAAGTTGATGTAAATTGAATTTCAATATGAAATCATATAATTTGTGTTTAAACGTTTATTCTGATCTGAACGAGTTAAGGTTTTTCTGATTTTTTCTATGACATGATTTTTACACGTTGGAAAATATCGTGGTGTAAATTAGAAAAATTAAAATTGCTGTTTAAACAGGTTGGCATTGCGCATAATTTTACAAATAGGGATAAAATAATAGTGTGACCATCAGCTTTGAGAATAAAGGTGGTTTTACACTATGTAATTTGAATGCAATATTTGTTGTACAATATTTATTGCTTGGAAACCCTATAGTGTAAATGTCAACAAATTATTTTCCATGAAAATTGAATTGAAATTGCAGTCAAACGCATTTTAATAAAATGTCTATACAATATTTTTGACAAGTAACCTAAAAATTGTGAGGTGACTCTCTGTTTGCCGGTGCGTTCGTAAAACTAAATGTAATTTCAGTTTTAACTTATTTTATTTATATTTTAAACTTACAAGTAAACTTAATTCAATATATTTTAGAGATTCGATTTTTTTAAAAGTTATATTCATTTGTATTAGCTTTGCTATATTTAATTATTTAATAATAGAACAAAACAAAAAGACGTTTAAATAATCTTCCCTTTCAAAGCATGGTAAATTACAGGAATAGTTTCTGAAATTATGTTTGGATTCACAGGAACGAAAATTCTGAAAGCCGGACATAAGGTAGACATTTTCACCAGTAGTGAGGTACCTTAACTTGAGCAAACATTTGAGAAATATTATACATATAAGTAATCTGTTTATGTATGTATTAGATATTTAAAAAATTTCCAATTTTTGTAAATATATTTTGGTAAGTGATTTTTGTTCCAACCATATTTTGCAACGTTTCAAACGACGAAGGGGTCATTCTTGCAAAATATCTGAACGTAATCTGATCTTCTAGCCTTAGTCTGTTGAACAGTAAACATAGTATATCCCTTTCTTCTAAATCTCGCCTTTGCAGCCACTTCCTTTCCCAAGTTGTACGTTTTATTTTTCCCCGCCTTTTTTTTTATAATGACTACCATAATCTGATAAATACTTCTAAATCGTTTACGCTTTCCATAATATCAGAACTGACATTAAAAGTTTTGACAGATCATAGAACTATTTGTTGCAAGGTATAAAGAATAAAAACACATAGGCAATAAACAACACTCATCAAAATTGAGCCTGTTTTTATTGATTTTTTGCAGGAGTCGGAGTCGGACGAAACTCATTCGACTCTATTCAAAAAATTAAATAAAACCAAATGAACAATTGTTTACAAGAAAAAACATAAAATAAAATATAAAAAATCTATTGCAGACGAGTAAATCTATGATTATTCACTTCTAAAATTGTATTCACTTTAAAAACCTAACCTGCTCGACTAACCTGTGCAAGAAACAACCACTTTTCGATATTAGTTGGAGTTTCTTCGCGAATTTTAACTTACTTCTGTTGAAGACTTGGGTCGGAGTCAGAAAAGGCGTTGGCGTTAGCCTTTAAATGTTTATAGGAGCCGCGGTTATTCACAACTCTGATAAAAACAATTTAAAAATTAAAATTAAAATAAATTTGATTTTTAAAGCTATATTGATAGAAACAAGTTTCAGTATAGAATTGTGAACATTTTTTATTAGTCAAAATTACTCGATCATTTAAAAGACGTGCATCTATAATGTGTATAACAAAAAGTTAAAATTACTCTTCTATATATTGTTAAATATATACATATAACAAAAACGTCTTATATCGCCAGTCCAATCAGGTGGTTGCATTTGCAGATGACATATGCGTGATTGAGCTGAATAGCAACGGAGTGAAAGAAATACTTGATCCGCTTGTAGAGTTTTCAGCTTCTGTTGGACTCCAGATCAATTTGTTCAAAACGAAATACATAATCTTTGATTATAGGGACAATGGCACACCAGATTATAATAGCGCCACTACACGATTGAGGGAGTAAGGAGGTTCAAATTATTTGGGTTCTCTTATCACTCACGATAACAGTGTGGGTGAGGATATTAAAGTGCAGCTGGCAGTCCTACTTTGTATCCTCTAATGCCACTACTAAAATCTAAACACCTGTCAAGTACCGCGAAGCTGATGCTTTACAAAGCGTTGATCAGGCCCGTTGTTATGTTTGGATGTGAAAGTTGGGCGCTGACGGATGAGTGCGAGAGATAGCTCCTTTCATTTGAGAGAAGAGTCATGCGTGTGATTTACGGTCCAAAACGCGAAATAGATGGTACATACCGAGCTCTGTACAATGTCGAGATCAAAGATCTGCAGAAGATCCCCGATATTGTACATGAAAGCGAGTACGCTGGCTCGGCCACGTTTTGCGTGCTGATCCGGAACGAATTGTGCAACGATCTCTGAAAGGAGAGCCACCATATGGTAGGTGCAGAGGTCGTTGCAGGTGACGATGGCTCCACGTTGTAGAGACTGACTTGGCCTCTTCAGATTGTCTTAGACAGTATGAAAACCATGCTCAAGAATGAAACCGTTGGAGCCAAATAGTGGTCTCAGTAAGGGACCAGTAATGGCCTTTATAAACTGATTATGATTATAACAAAAATCCCAAGTACAATTGTTTTATTGCTAAGGCAAAATAAAAATAGTATTAGCTAAGAATAGTTTAAAAAATCTAATTAATGAAAAGTTTCGTTTTTGTAGGAAAAAAATCCTATCGAGTAATCTGATAGTTCTGATTATTCTCTAATATACTGCGCTCAATAATATCTAACCTTTCTATGGTCTCCTTATTAAAAACATCTTCAGTCGTAATTTGCTTTCGAAGAGTTCACGGTGAATTACTTTTTTTGTCACGTCTGTTTCGATTTGATTCCAGTTTAACGCTGAGGTTAAAACGTTTTAGGAACTGGTGCTCTACTACTTTTTGTTCATTAGGAGTAACGGAAATATAGTTTAGGTGTACTGGTGCTGTACTACTTTTTGTTCATTAGGAGTAACGGAAATATATTTACTTTTACCTCCTCCGATGCCAGATATCCTTAGCCTGTTTCGATGTATCTGGTTTTTATTGCATCATTATAAAATGCCCATACCTTTGAAATCAAGATTATATAAATTATTCAATTTACAAGAAAAAATTATAATTTGTAAAATACAGAGTGTTTATTTCAACTTGACATATCAAAATATCTCGAAAAATACGTATCCTACGAAAAAATTATTAAGGACAAAGTTGATGTATAGTAATTGGGACACAAGATGACGCTGTATTTATTGGAAATAATAAAGATACAGTCGGTTAAAAAAGACAGTTTTTATTTAAATTGGAACTACTCTTGTATAATTCTTATTAAAAATGCATTTTTGAACTATTATTATGTTCTTATTGCTATATATATGCTTCTTGTCTTTGAAAGTTATAAGTTCAAAATTGAACAAAATGGGAACTGTGGATGGAGTGGTGCAGATTAATGGAGAACTATAGCGAAAATAAAATATTCAATATTTTGTTAAACTACAGGGTGTATTTGAAAATGTGATGAAAGATGATTTTAATAAAATTTGTGTTTTGGCAGCGGTCATCAAATTCTACAAAAAATATATCATATTATATTATAATTGAATTTGAATAATAGCTAACAATTATATCTCTCTAATTAATCAAATAAACTTTTATAAATAATAATTTACAAAGAGATTAATTTTGAAATATAATTGGTCAGAACTGAAAAACCCTCGGCGCATGAATTTCGCGATTTTTTTTGCTAATGCTAGATTTACTAATTATTCCTTTTGATTTAATTATTTTCAAAATATCAATTATTTGAATAGTATTTTAATCCTAAAACCTTTTTATCAACATCAATCATCAATTATTGTGACAACTAAAAGACTACGTGAAATCAAAGTCCTCTATGTATCATTTATTAATTGTTTCTGAAGAAAGAGCCTCTTTCGATATAGATAAGCAAAAGCCTGGGTGACAATGTTCGAGAAGATCAGCTGAAAACATTGCTGCTGTCCTAGGAAGTGTTCAAAACAACCCATCAACCTCAATTCGACACTGCCCTCAAGAAATTGTATTTTAAATAACATCTTTTTTGGAAATTATGCATAAAGATTTACATTTAAAATTCAGTTGACATAAGGGATTCTTCCACAAGATCATTTACGATGCTGTACACATTTCAATAAGATGTTACAGCTTCCTCATGATAACCGTAGATTCAAGAAAAAAGAAATAAGAAAAGAGCAGGCTCATTTACATTTAAATGAGTACCTCAATAAACAAAACAATCAATTCTGAGCAATAGAAAATAGTCAAATTATTAAAAGTAGCATCTGTTAAAAGTAACCGTATGCTATTTGCCTTTACTTTTTGAAAATGAACATGGCGTTTCTGTAACAGTTACTGAAGAACCTTATTCAGCCATTTCACGCGAAATCGGAAAAAAAAAGTCATTGACGGGGGCAAGGTGTCCAATTTTTTTGAAATTCGGGAAGATGGTTGATATAGATAAAAAAAAATATAATTTGAGTAAAAACTCTGGGGTTAAAATACGCGGAGTTCCGTTATAATTTGTTTTTGTCGGAAACTCAAATATTCACATCTTTAAATTCGTGTATCTTAAGTATTCCTTGTTCAATTTTCACGTGTAATAGCTCGTTGGAAAGACAATTGTACATACTTTCAAGTAACCGTTTTAAACTTTGGTGTTAATGTAAATGAACAGTATTTTGCTGAAAAATCAAAATGCTCACCCTTATATTTTTATTTTTCATCGTAAAGCACTTGACAATACCTTTCAAATAAGCCATCTTTCACGATGGAGACACAACGCGTTCGAGTTTTATAGAACAAAATGTCATAGTTAGGGTGGAATTTAACATTTCAATACAATTTTTATCAGCAAAATACTGTACATTAACACCAAAGTTTAAAACGGTTACTTGAAAGTATGTACAATTGTCTTTCCAACGAGCTATTACACG